>JAEIFT010000139.1:0-636625 GCA_018904225.1 Lordiphosa mommai
GAATTAATCTAGTAGTCCTGCCATAAATTTTAATTAATTTTTTCGCGAAAAAGCGTCTGTAGCTTTGTCCAACTAGCTAATAAAAATGCAACAAAATTCTTTAAAATAGCGGATATGTTCGGCTATGTGCTAAAATAGTTGTTTTGTTCTTCCGATTTACGCACTGGTTTGTAGACGACGGTTTATTATGAAATAATTGCTATAAATTGAGAAAAAAAATTTCTTCAAGAACCAATATAGTCACTTTCGGGTTCGCTGATGTAGCATTGATGTATGTAGTGTCGCAAAAATATCCGAAACCTACAAATTTTTACTTGGTGTGACCTCCATAATTTTCCATAAGCTAAAAATACTGCAAAATGTATTTTTCGCGATTTCTTGAAAACAAGAGCTGATAGCGAAAAACCGAGATCAGTTTTGGAATTAGTGCACAAAGCTGGAACAGTATTTAATACATATACGTAGAAGGCAAGAGCTTAAAAAATAGGTAATTTTGTTGGCCTTTGTTATCATTTTAATAAATACATTACTTATTAACACTGTGCAAGTCGAAAAAAAAAGACATGGTCAACTTTAACGGTATTCCCCTATGTTGGGCCCTGGGAATCGAACTGCATCTTTAGATTTATGAGTTATAACGATGGCTTCATACAAATTTTTGTTTTTAAGTTCTTCATCAAGTTAAATTTTTTTTCTTAATTGTTAAATATTATAACAGATTCTTTTTGAAATCTGAATAAATAGATTTAAATGCGCTCTAATTTACTACATATACTGATTTTTGATATCGTTGCGCTTTCAAAAGTTATGGTCCAAAAGCTAAAATAATTGCAACCTTTTTTACAATAAAATTTTTGTACAACTAATTACTTAAAATTTTCAATTATTAAGTAAAATCGCAATAAAATCATTTTTTAATGTCTTCCCTTTTGTTCTCCAACAATAACTTGATTTCTAATTAAATATTTCCTAATATAATGAAATTTTGGTAATAAAAATTATGTAAAAATTTTTGTAGTTTTTTTAGATTTTATTCTATAACTTTTGAATGCGGAATGATATCGAAAAAACTGAATAATATATCATAACATTGGAATTTACAAAAAATGGTAACTTCGTAAAAACTAAAAAAAAATTTTCGTATGAAACCATCATTACAACTCAAAAAAGGAATGATGCAGTTCGATTCCCTAGGACCCGAAATAGGGGGAAACCGTCAAGTGCAGTCATGTCTTTTTTTTTGAAAAAAAACTATCACAGTGTTATAGGAACACTTTGGATTTGTTTTAGATGGATGGCCCGGTTTTTTTTCGAAAGTACCGGATGAAAGAGTCTTCCAAGGAGTTACACCTCCGGCAGAGCTTTGTTTATATTTTTTCAAATATTAACTAATACTTATATGAAAAATGTCTTCAGAACAACTTTAAAAAACTTTGTCACGTAACGTATCATAATGAGTCTTTATAAAAATAAAGCAAACATTATTTTTTATTTTTTTTTGGCTTAAAATTTTTTAAAACTTTTGAAGTGACAAAAAAGTCTAAATAAAACGTATTTTTGTTTTGAAAAAAGGCTTAACTTATAGCTCTTAATTGGCCCTATGATTGGTGCTACGATTGAATAACAAAAATTCCAAGGCATTCGCACAGGAAGTTTTCGCGACCACCAATTTAAAAACCGATTTCAGCGAATACAGAGGCAATATTGCAACCTGTTTCATATTAGAATGTTGCACATTGCGACATTAAAAAAACGGTTTTAATTTACCCAAAAAAATAGGTTACCTTTTTTAAAATTTAATTTTAAGCACTTTCGCATGGGACATGTCGCATGGGACATTTTCTTTAAATATAATAATAATGTTATTTCAGTTACTCTTTTGAGGAAATTATATATAAATAAGCCTAGCAAAAATGCTTTTAAATCAACAGAAGATTTCAATGTATTTAAATTCACATAATAACTAAAAAAACAACATATTTTTAAAAAATATTGGATCGTACTTTTTCTATTTCTCCACCGTCATTTAGAGATAAAAAATTAAAAAAGGATAATTTACAAAAAAAAATCATACTTACGATGTCGCACGAGACCAACTTTATATAAGTACCAAGATCACAAATATTCTCATATTTCAGTATGATTTTTTTCTTTGAATTGTATTAAAAATCTCTATTTGTATTCAATATTGGATAAACCTTCTGCATATACGGTTTACGCACAGATAACAAATGTTGTTTTTTTTCAATGTCGCACGGGACATCGACATATGCGATGATGCAAATCCAAAAATTTCGTTTTTTAGCAAACGCATAGTCTCTTATGCATTTTTTTTTTGACTCCTTGTACCCTTGGAAAGATTTAAGATTGCAAAAGTCAATGCACAAAGAGCAGGGTTCGTAAAATAACACTTTTTTACACGCATTTTTTTTACACGAAATGATTATTAACACAAAGAAAAATATACAAGCTGTAAAAAAAATTATTTTCAGACATGAAAATACAAAAATTTACAATGGTAATAATTTTTATTATTTTTAAAAAATTGATGCAACTAACTGAGCATTTTGCCACGCCTGTAATTTACTTGTGTGTGATTTACTTGAGCTTTGGTGTAAGAAAAAATTAGAAAAGATATTTGACACAAAATTTTTGACACCCATGTTAAAGAATTTTTGATTTTTGTATTCTTTTTCTTTTTTTGTTTGATGTTAGTAGTCGCACCTTATGACTACCTGCGTAAGAACGACGGAAATCTGCAAGTCTTAAATGGATTGCCATTTGTTAAAATATTCATCATTCGTCTTTTGATCTTTAGTAACCAAACAATTTCTTGACCATTCCCATCTAAATGTTAATATTTTGGTTAAATCATATGACCTACGTTTTATCTCATATTTAAATTGATTCTTTCAGTTACCTCATCAATTGTCAATTTTTATACAATCACTGCAAAAATGGTAAATTATGCTTGAAAAACAATTTGTTCAACCAATTTCCCCGCATCCATAACACTTATTGCAAATTCTTTAAAATGCAAACCAATACTAAAAAAAAAACTAGAAATTTTGAACAAATGTGGGTTAACACAAACTACAAACGACAAACGACTTTTGATGTTAGTTTTTTTTTTTTTTGTGCTTTTTTGGATGGGGTTACGGATGAAGCTGGACTCTTGCAGTTGGCGTGGGGACAACATGGCGACTTTTATGCAAAAGAAGTCGCGACGGTGGCAACTGCGGTGACGGCAACGACATGGAAACTTTTTTTTTTTACTTTTTTTTCCTATTATTCGCAATGCGTTTGGCCAACGTGGGAGTTTGGTCAAATAAAAAATTGTTGCCAACAAAAAGAGGAGAGAACCATGCAGAAAAACTGCCGCACACAAAGCAAAATTGTCGGGAGAACCTCCTGCCCCCACAACGAGAGCGAAAAAGCCAAACTGACTTCAAGTGGCATTTTGACATTTTGTTGAATTTCAACTTGGCCATCGTTTGGGTCAAGGGACAAGGGTTTTGGCAAAGGGTCAGAGGGCTGGCAGGTGGCCATGCAAACTAAACGCACAGAGAGACGCATTTGGGTTCAAATTAGAATAAAAAAAAAGCAAATAAAAAAACAATTGCTAGGATGCAACTTTTTGGTGTGCAGCTTAAGCCGCATTTAAAGTTGGGCGAAAAACATTCTGTTAAAGGGTGCCAAAATGCGGTTTTATGAGCTAGTATAATTAATTTTTTTCTGCATTTTTTTTAATATTATTTCTTCATTTTATCATAAATTTTTGAAATTTAACTACACGTTAAAATTTGAAAAACAGAGTTAAACTTTCAGCAAAAAGCTTGCTCGCTTAAAGCTTCAGAAAGTTGTGCTTAAAGCTTATGTTCGAAAACTTTTAAATAAATATCCTAAGAGGGATATTTGACGACTTTGTTAGACCGTTAAAGCTTCAATTTAGAAACCATTTAAATAGACTCAGAAAAAAGTAGAATAAATAATGATTAAGGGGGTCTTCTACCTTTGAAAAATTTTTTTCCCATTTTTTTATTTTGGCTTATTATTATAGCTTGGACATTCCCCTTTCATACCCTTTAAACCATTTTCAAATATTTGAAATAGTTTAGCAGATATTGCCATTTTAGTGGAGCAATGTTCTTACTATCGTTTTTCTCGAAACCACGTTTTTTGACCTGGTAGCCATGATTGCGCCAGTTCTACTTAACCGATTTTGATCAGCCATGTTGCAATCGACGCAGAATTGATGTAATTGTGGCCCGTACCTCAATCATGAGGACAAACTTTTTTTACCATTTTTTTACACTAAACTAAAAAAAAAATTTGAAAAATCGAAATTTTTTTTTATGGCCGCCAATTTTTCGAAAAAAAAATATTGAAAAATATGACTGAGGTACGGGCCAGAATTACATCAATTCTGATCATAACCTCATTTACCGTTTTCAATTCCGATGACCTGGAGTCCCGGAATCATGGCCACCACCTGTACACCTTTTTTTTGAGAGACCTCAATTGGCAGGCCGATAACTTTTTAAGCAGCCCTCAATTCCAAACATTTTTTTATATTTTATTATATAGTTAATTAATAACACAAATCCAAAAAAAAACCTAAAAAACTTTTTTTGATTTTCTCTCCAGAATTTTTTAAAAAACACTCATAAAACACTGTTGAAAGGTGAAGACCCCCTTAAAGTCCTGTACAGATGGATTCAAAAGCATTCATTTCAGATAGCATTGTGCGAAATATAGTATAAATAACACAAATTTCAATGCTTTAGTTGCAAGCTTTTCAAAAGTGAGTCTATTCATATGAAGCATTGTGCCGAAATATATTTGTATGTCATCTGGAAAGAGGCCTTAAAAAAGAATTTATTCGAACGATCAAGGAATCTGGGATCACAATTTTTAACTTTAAATAAATATCCTCGAAGGGATATTTGAGGACTTTGTTAGACCGTTAAAGTTTCAATTTTGAAACCAATTGAATAGACTCAGAAAAATGTAGAATAAATAATGTTTAAAGGCCTCATTCCAGAAGGCATAACAATTTATTTCAGCACTATGCTTTAGATAAATAAGACAGCTTTTCAAAAGCATTCAGCTTTCAGAGCTTTTCAAAAGTGAGTCTATTCATATGAAGCATTGTGCCGAAATAAATTTGTATGTCATCTGGAAGAGGCTTTAAAAACGATCGAATTTTCAAATGTGTATCCAGAACTTTTATTCTTACCTTTTGTCATAATATTTGTTCAGGTTTTTAAGGGATGTTCTAGGTCGAATTTCGAAAAAAAATTAATAAAATTAAAAAAAATTCGAAAACCGGTTTGAAAAAAATTACCCAGCTTAAAGATTTGCAGTTTAGTTAACTTTTGCTTTTCTTTAAGTACGCTTTCACATAACGCATGTTTTTTAAAATTGATGTATTAACTTATTTATCAAAGAATAATATATAATATTATCGCGTGCAATCAGTTCTGTTGACATGAAAATATTATTACTTTAAGGCTCTCTCCACGCACAATTATCACTTTTGTTTTGGTAAAACGGGAGGGTGGGTGGTGCAGTGGGGTCATCCACAAATAACGCTTGAGTGCTGGGTGGGTTTTTGTGCTGTGGTGGTCACACAGCAAATTGATTATCACCTAGGATACGTACACTTGTTGTCCACACATTGGGCGAGTGTGGAAAACCAATTGAAAGTGAAATTACTGGTTCCGGTTTGACATGTCAGTTCAGTTGTCGTCCATTCGTCTCGGTGTGCAGTCAAAAGTGAAAGTCAATTTTGATACATATATATATAAATACTTAGTAAACGCATATGTGTGCATTTTATAATAATGTTTGACAATTGTTTAAAAACTTTTAAATATTTATGGTTGCTTTGGTTGTTGCTGCTGCTAAGCGAATCGCATTGGCAGGTGGCAGCACAAACCAGTCAGAATATTAATGTGTGTAAGTGTCAAATCGATTTAAGTAGGTCAGATTGGGAATATATGGAGTACACTTGGCGAAAATTGGTTGAAACTGAACTGAAATTAAATACACAATTAATTTTTTTAATATTCTTTTCTAAATAGAAATGTAGTGATTTTGGGAGTGAACTGCTTGAATGTAATTTTTGAGGCCGGTACTAATAAAAAGATCCATTTGGAATCGATCCAAATATTCTTCTGATTTTAGGGATATTCAAATATCCATTTTCATATCTAGAAGTCGATTATCAGCTCCATTTAATGGATGAAAAAATGATATTATAATAACCAGTCTCCATGGATACGGAAAATATCTATTTGATCATCAAACAATATCCTTTTTTTCTGTGTACTTACGTGAAAAATATTTCGAATGATTAAACTACCCAGGTGATTATTTTTTCCTTATTCAAAAAGTCCATAAGGTTTATTTCTTATGTGTCCCAAGAAATCGTGTACATTACATAGAATTAGATTTTCCTTTCTTGAAGCAGTTTCTCCTTTGAGTTTGACTTTTTCAGGCTAAGCTTGTGGTATAAAATGTTTATAGTCGTTCTATAAGACAAGCATACTTCGCGTATAATCATTTTTCGCGGGCAGTCTCTCTTCTTCGAACAAAAAGATCCCAAATCGAAAAAAAGCGAATTACCGACCGATATTTGCGATTGTGAGTTCGAATCCCAGACCAGATAAAAGATAATAATATAAATTTTTATAAGTTTCTGATTTTAATAAACTCTGAAAACAACCAATCCAACATAGAAAAATTCTTTGGCTTCGATTTGTGCATACACACTACAACTATGCCTCAAAAAAATGTTTTTTTTTTTCAAATGTAAATTACTTTAAAATCAATATGGACAAAATTTTGAAAACAAATGTTCAAGCCACTTATTTTCGAAAGAAAAAATTATAGGGAAATATATGAATTTACCAATGAAAAATTTGGAATTTAAAAATTTTTTTTTTGTATGTACACTCAGAAAAAAAATAGCGTTCTAAAAGGCAGCACAAATTTCTTAATTTTACACCCAATCTATTATAATTTTTTACGTTCTTGAAATAAGCCCACGTTCTCAAAGTATACCATCCGTTCTTAACCGATAAACGAACTGAGAAAATAAGTTCTCAAAATGGCTCTTGAAAAATTACCGATTCTTTTTAACACTGAGTTTAGGTATGACATGTTAACTTGGTACGATGGTGGAACAGTCTAAGACTCCTGTTTTAGATTAAAGCGTGGCAGATGGGCCAGGTTCTAGTCCCAGGGCCATAAAAAAAAAAACTTTCAGCTTTATGAAACTTGCTTACCGATAGATAAGGGTGCGATGGAGGTCAGGAATAACATTTTTTCCGTTCCAATAACAAGAGTGGATGGTTCTTAAGCGCGGAACGACCGATCTCTATAAAAGCATTCTCACCTTTAGCCCGCCGTTCTCAGTATAAGAAAAAATGGTCTTACCCTACTATTGAGAACGATAAACACGGTTGTCATTTAGAACGGATTTTTTATGAGTGTAGATATATTGTTCAGATCTTCTAGACATATATAACAATTATCATTATTTAACAATCCACTTAACATCGTTTCCCGATCAAATAAACGATAGTCGAGCTATAGAACCCACACTTTAATTTTCAGTTATCAGTTATATACAAACTTTGGCAGCTACAGAGTATATTCCAGACCGATTTTTAAACTTGTTTTTAAATGGAGTTTTTGATTTGGCGAGTATTTCGCAAGTAACTTAATACAGTTCAATTTCAACTAATTGAAATTTGAGTTCTTTGTGAATATTTAGAGAATTTTAGATTGAGCTCATTGGTTAATGTCCACAGTAATCGTACATGCGTTTGTTTTCGAAGTATTGTTGTAAAGTAAGACTTTTAACTCCACTTTCAACGATGAGCAGTAGCTGATTAGCCAGTGTAAGCTGTTAGTCTTATGTTTTATATAAAGTTTCTTTTCATGTACTCTAAGATATACAGCATTAGGACAATGACCGTGTTCCATAGAAGAACTTGCTCCCTGATCAATGATATATTTCTTTTTAATTCACGTAGCCTACTTGGTCACTTGTATTTAATATGATATTTACATGGAGCTTTTCCAAATGTCAATTTAACAAGATCACCTAAAAGTATGCTAAATAATAAGAGTAGTTTTATTAAGCTGATCAGTGATCAAGTGTCTCTGCTGAACGCACCCAATCTTTTATGTTGAAAGTAAAGGTTACATGCTCACTTTTTCGCTGATTAACTTTGATACGCCAGTTTTCCAGCCACTAATCCACGTGTAATATTTGGTTCGCCAAAAGTTTTGAAGCTTGGATTGGGTATCAAGATCTGCTTAAAATTTAAATGGTCAGAATGTCGGCGGTATACAAAACGTACAGGAACGGGACTAGAATACTTTATTTTGTCAGAGAACACTCTATGCCTACATAGCACTTTACAATTTTGTGAGTGTTCGGTGAGAGCAAATGTTTTATTTTGTATTTGTAGCCTATCCAACCAAATCTAGGTCGTATGCTTGGGCTACAAACAGGAAGATTGCCGAGCAGTATTTCTGTTTTTAAAAGTCTGTACTCAGTTCTGACGTTATACGGTTGGAGATTTTTGGAATAATATTTCGATATTATTATATAGGTATAGGGTGGCTAATAAACGATGCTACATTAATAAAATTAAATTATATTTTTTTAAATCATGTAAATTATTTAAAGAGCTGCGATAAAGGATATGACGTTACGCATATTTCTCAAAAAAAAAAAAATCAATCAAAGAAAGTAACCCATTAACCATATACAAAAAAATCTATTGCCTATTTTTGGTAGCAGCTTTCATGAGCCACCCTATAGTTTGACATTTTTGAAAGTTCGTATGAATATGGTGCTTTTTTTATAAGCGGAAACTCGATATTCCAAAATGATCTTAATATTTTATAAGCAGTCTGGTCTTCCTAATCAACAGTAACATTTTGAGTTCGATCGGTGCGGTAGTTTAGAAGTTATCGTATATAAAATATTGATCTAGTAGTCGGATTCGAATGGTTCCGACATTCGTGCAGTCTATATAGGAAAAAAGACCATGTTTTATACAAAAAGCTTTAAGATAAGTCAAACAGATATCTAGATATAAACCGAAGTTAACTTTTTTTTATTCTTTTTAAGCTTAAGTAAACTAATTAAAGAGAAATTGTTGTGTCATTTGATTCACCTGGGGGGATAAGTCAGAATAAGCGCAAATACAGAAAAACAAATGGCAGGGCCATTTCAAGCAACTTTGTAACCTAACCGAAACCCAATTCAATTACCATAGTTTTCATCAATGAAGTGGATAACGAGCCAGCTGCCAAAGCTGTCGATGTGGTGATAACCTATTTAAAGAAAAATCCCAATTATGGACTTTCGGTGCAAATTGAATCGATTGAGGCAAATAAAACAGATGCCAAAATATTGCTGGAAGCAAGTAAGTACACAAATCCTGATAAAATAATTATAATAATAAATTATTTTCTCTTGACTTAGTTTGCAACAAATATGCCTCTAGCATTGAGAAGAAACAAACGCCACATTTGATATTTGATACCACCAAATCTGGTGTAGCTTCGGAAACTGTCAAGAGTTTCACTCAGGCCTTGGGTTTACCCACCATAAGTGCCTCCTATGGTCAGGAGGGTGATCTAAGACAATGGCGTGATTTGGAGGAGTCCAAGCAAAAGTATTTGCTACAAGTAATGCCACCAGCTGATATTATACCCGAGGTGATAAGGAGCATAGTGAGACGTTTGAATATTACCAATGGTAAATTTTATTAAAATTTTAAAATTTTAAATATATTTTAAAATATACTTTTCCAGCGGCTATACTTTATGACGATACCTTTGTCATGGATCACAAGTATAAATCCTTGTTGCAAAATATACAAACACGTCATGTGATCACAGCCATAGCCAAGGAGGGCAAACGGGAACGTGAAGAGCAAATTGAAAAATTACGCAATTTGGATATTAATAATTTCTTCATTTTGGGTAATCTTCAGTCCATACGCTTGGTTCTAGAGTCCGTGAAACCGGCGTACTTTGAACGCAATTTTGCCTGGCATGCCATTACACAGAGTGAGGGTGAGATTAGTAGTCAAAGGGATAATGCCACGATTATGTTTTTGAAACCTATGGCCTATACACAATATCGTGATCGATTGGGTCTGCTGCGTACCACATTTAATTTGAACGAGGAACCGCAATTGGCTTCGGCATTCTATTTTGATTTAGCTTTGCGCAGCTTTTTGGCCATCAAGTGAGTACACTGAGAAAATATTATATACTTAATTTCAGTATAATTAGATTTAGTTTGTTTTGTTCTGAAAATTTGTTTTTTTTAATTTTTTTTTATTCAGGTTACAAGATTTAATAATCCTTAAACAAACTTGATATAAGAATTTTGTTCTCAGATTTGGAAATTGCGATCTTAATTTCAGTATATTTGGATTTAGATTGATTTGTTCTGAATATTTGAGGATTTATTTCTATTTTCTTTTATCAAAATTACAAGATTTTATAATCCTTTAAAAAACTTGATATAAGAATTTTTGCTCTTAGATTTAGAAATTACGTTCTTAAGGCCTTTTTCTTATCTTCATGTTTTTGAAAACGAACTTGAAATAAGAATTTTGTTTTTAGATTTGGATATTACGATCTTAGAGCCGTTTTCTTCTCTTCATGTTTTTGAAAACGAACTTGAAATAAGAATTTCGTTCTTAGACTTAAAAATAACGATCTGAAGGTCTTTTTCTTATCTTCGAGTTTTTGAAAACGAACTTGAAATAAGAATTTCGTTCTTAAATTTAAAAATACATCTTATTTTTTCTTTCACTGTTTAAAATTTACTCACTTAAAATCTTTTCTTTCTTCTTTTTGAAAAGAACTTATAAGAATTTTGTTCTTAGATTTAAAAATAACGATCTAAGGGCCTCTTTTCTTATCTTCAAGTTTTTGAAAACGAACTTAAAATAAGAATTTTGTTCTTAGATTTGAAAATTATGATCTTAGGGCCGTTTTCTTCTCTTCATGTTTTTGAAAACGAACTTTAAATAAGAATTTCGTTCTTAGATTTAAAAATAACGATCTAAAGGTCTTTTTCTTATCTTCTGTTTTTTAAAAACGAACTTGAAATAAGAATTTCGTTCTTAGATTTGAAAATAACGTTCTTAGGGCCGTTTTCTTATCTTCAAGTTTTTAAAAACGAACTTAAAGCAAGAATTTTGTTCTTAGATTTAGAAATTGCGATCTTAGGGCCTTTTTCTTATCTTCATGTTTTGAGAAAAGGAACTTGAAATAAGAATTTCGTTCTTAGATTTAAAAATAACGATCTTAAGGCCGTTTTCTTATCTTCATGTTTTTGAAAACGAACTCGAAATAAAAATTTCGTTCTTAGATTTGGAAATTACGATCTTAAGGGCCGTTTTTGAAGTCTAGGTGGATATGAGAAAAATGTGTATTGCCTACTTTTAGGTCGATTTTAAAATCTTACGCTGGTCCTTATAGACACAAGCAAGGCGAAAAAGGTGAAAGTGTATTGGTATGTGAATATAATGCGATGCAAAGTGGCTCTGACCTACTTCATCAAGCGCTGGCAAGCAACTTAACTAAATTTTTGATCTCATGGCATAAGCCTCGGCAACGTGTCTGTGTGAATTGCCGCTTGTGTTCGCCCATCAGGCGCTGTGGGTGACAAACTCTGCTTTTAAAAGCGGCCTAAAAGTAGGCAAGCAAAATTTTGCTAAAAAATTTTGATATTAAGAAAATGTAAGTGGTCTACTTTAAGGCTGTCTTTATAATATCCATGCTTGTGTCCACACGTATGATTTTTAAAGCGTCCTAAAAGTAGGCAACATACGTTTACTAAATATCCACCTAGATTTTAAAAACATGAGGATGAGAAAACTGCTCTAAGGGCTCTAATATTTAAAGCGTCCTAAAAGTAGGCAACACACATTTTCTTAAAAAGCACCTAGATTTGAAATCCATGAAGATGAGAAACCGACACTTAGGGCCGTTTTCTCATCTTCATGTTTTTTAAAACTAGGTGCTTTTTGAGACAATCTATGTTGCCTACTTTTAGGCCGCGTTTAAAATCGCATCCGGGTCGTAGTAGACACAAACATAGACATTTAAAAGCGGCCTTAAAGTAGGCAACTCAATTTTATTCAAAAAGCACCTGGATTTGAAAAACAGGAAAATGAGAAAACGGCTCATTAGCTCATTTTCTTTTAAACTAGTTAGGCTCATTTTTTCTTTTTCTTTAAGCATTCATAGTAATTTAAATGTTTTAAGAATATACAGCAAATTTTGAAAAATTTACTCCTGTGAAGCGTTTTCCGCAAGACCTTTTAAAAGTAAGAACCCATCGTTGACTCTAGCTTAACTCAAAACCTTTTGAGATATCGATTTGAAATTTTTGTTATTTTTAAAGGTGTAATCTATCGAAATATAAAAAAAAACGATTTTTTTAAATTTCATACTAGATTTTTTTTTTTTTCCCCAAGTGTAAAACGAGCTAAATTATTTCTAATTTTTAAAAAATTCCCTTTTTGTTAAAATTTTCAAATTTCCAAAGAGAAATGCTACAATCTGGTGCCTGGCCCAAGGACATGGAGTATCTCAACTGTGACGATTTTCAAGGTGGCAATACACCCGAACGCTCCATGGATCTCAGGCAATATTTTACCCAGGTGTGTGTTGTGTAACTACTTTTATGTGGTTTCTCAATTATAGCCTAATTGTTTACCCATATCATAACCATATAGATTAACGAACCCACCTCCTATGGCACCTTTGAACTGGTCACGCAACCGAGACAACCCTTCAACGGTTTCAGTTATATGCAATTCGAAATGGATATAAATGTACTTCAGATACGTGGCGGCAGTTCGGTAAATAGTAAATCAATTGGTAGCTGGACAGCTGGCTTGGATTCACCATTGGTTGTTAAGGATGAGGAGCAAATGAAAAATCTAACCGCAGATACGGTATATCGTATCTATACAGTTGTGGTAAGTGGAAGTTAAAGTTAGTCAAGAGATAGACTTAAGTATTTGCTTAAAATTGAAACCTTAGCTAAAAAGTGACCGTGGATGAAACAATTTTTTATTTAAGCGCTATACCTAAGGTTCAAAATAAAGTCGAGTCGGACTAGACATATTCGTTTATCTGTCCATCGGTCCGTCCGTATAAACGCACATATCTCTGATATGATCGCTACCAAATTATGTAGCTACTTTTATTTTTATCCTTGACTACTTTTAGTGTGACCAGTTTCGATAGGCCGCTTTTTTCAAATATTAGCCTCAATCAGAACTCAGATCTCAAATCAGAACTTTTTGTTTCTTAATCTATGCACAGGCTATTTCAGCTCAACTCACACACATATACTTAAGAAAGACAGAAAAATAGCATCGATAAGTGTGACCGCTTCTTGTTTCCTTATTAAATATGGTCTCTCCAATTATATTTCGTTCAAACATTTATAAAGTTTTCAGCTTATTTTATCGATTCACAAAGTTTGGTGACGATCATATGAAAGATTGTTCTGGTATGCATCAAAACTTATGTTTTGGAAAAACTTGAAATTTTTGCTTAATTTTTATTTATCGGTATTCACCTTCTTATACCAGCCATTAAAACGCGTTTCAAAAATTTTCCCCTTTCTCTTCATTGAGAGAAGCTCGGCTTGACCCTTTGGTGCCGTACAAGCCAGATTTACATTCACTTTCATATATTTTGCCATACCGGCACGTGCCGGTAAAATAATAAAAAAAAATCTTTGAAATCCATAAAAATTTACTGTGTAATTGGGTTAAAGGTAGTCAAGGGAACTTTTAAAAATGCGCTAACTGCTTGCACGCGTGCTTAAAGTATAGCATTCAGCGGGGAATAAGCGAGCATAAAATAAACATTTACTAAGTGTTCTCTAATGGACTTGAAAACCGAACTTTCTGGAAATAAAATATATTTTAGAAATATCTTTTAAGTTTTTGTCAAGGCTGTTACAAACTAAATAATGAAATAGTTAAATTAATTATTTTCCATTCATTTTTAAAGAAATTTCATAAATGTTCGTCATTGTTTAAAACCAATTCAAAACTATTTTAAACAAAATCTTTTCACACAATTGAGCAAAATATTTATTATGAAACCTTTACAAAATTTATTCGTTTATTTTTTAAAATAATAAATAAAACATTTTTAAACTCACTTAAGCCTAACAGTCAAATAGCAGCTAACATTTCGGTTTTAAACACTTGGTTCACAACTGTTACTAGATAAATAATATGAATATAGATAAAAATCATTGAAAATCACAATTTGATCCTTGAAGTCAAAAAATGAGTTCTTAACATGAACAACAAATTACATTTTCCTAACCCATTTTCCAAATTTTTGTAAATTTAAATCCTTTGTTATAATTGTTATGTAGAGCTAAATTTAGAGCTGGTCGGACAAACAAAAAGTTTCTAACAGTTTCCCCCTTTCCCTTTCCAATTTAAGCATGTTTTCATATTTTTGTATGCGCTTGTATAAGTTTAGCAAGTCGGTTGATAACTAATCGACGCAAATTTCCACGTGGGTGGTGAATTTTCGTAAATACAGTTTTTGGATTCTGAGATTTGAAAAGATTTTGAGTCGGTCGAATGAAAGAAAAAATATATTTTCCCGATTTTTTCGCTAATTTTCATGATTTTCCAAATCTGAAATCGTTGTTAATACATTGCAGTCGAAAAACTGTAACTTTCGGTTTTCCACTATTTTGGACCTGGCGCCATCTTTGTTTTTGTTTGTTCATTTTTTTTTGTCCGAATTCTTTTCTAAATTTCTAATTTTCTAAACAATTTTCTGTTCTTGTTCTGTAAATAATTTAATGTGCTCTAATTTACTCTTTCGTTTTCGATATCATTGCGCTTTCGTTGGTCCCTAAAATATTGCAACCTTTTTTACAATTTTTTTTTCATTAACCTTTTTGTCTTCCTTTTGTTCTCCAATCTTGATTTCTAATTAATTTTCCTAGTTTAATGTTTTTTGTATAAAAATTATGTAAAAATTTTTTAGTTTTTTAGATTTTATTCTATACTTTTGAATCAATGACATCGAAACTGTACATGAAGTAATTAGAGGACATTAAAACTATTTATTTAGATTTTTCAAGAATAATATATCATATCATTGGAATTTATCAAAAAATGGTAACTTCGTAAAAACTTAAAAAAATTTTCGTATGAAACCGTCATTACAACTCAAAAAAGTTAGAGTTCGATTCTAGGACCGAAGGGAAACGTCGAGTTCGGTCTGTTTTTTTTATTTTTGAAAAAAACTATCACAGTGTAATTTGTTACGTAAAATAAGTTTGAAGCTGATTGGATGAAAAACAAAAGGTTTCAACATTTTCCCAGTTTTGGGGTTATTTTCCAAAATTTGTACTCCATTTTTGTATGATTAGCTTGAAAATAAGTTTAAAACTAATCGTTAATCCCATTTTCGCCCCTGGGGTTTTTTGTCAACTAACATTCGCCAATTTTCCGAATTTTTTTACAATGTGAATATCGCGTAGATAATATTTTTTTTTGTATAGAGCTTAGCGGATGATTAATATGTGAGTTTTGAACAACAACACTTTTCCGGTCATTTTCCGCTAGGTTTTTCCAAAATGTAAAAGTCCTAATTGTGTATGTGTAGTTTTGAAAATGAATTTGGAGCTAATCGTTTGAAAGCGATACTTTCGGCCATTTAACTGATTTTAACCATGGGGTGTAGTGGAAAACTGTATGAATTTTTATTTCGATTTTTTTCAATTAGTCTGGAGCTAATCGGATGAAAAACAAAAAGTTTCATACAACAGTTTTCTGTGAATTTTCCACATTTCCGGCGTAATTTTCCTTAGTACTCACTTTCGGAACAAGATGAAACTACAGTAAAAATCGGCTTGGTATCTCCAACGGTTTGGGCTATGCGACGGTCACCAATCAGTCAGTCAGTCAGGTTGCACTCTTTTATATTGAATCTAAATAATATCTCAGAAAATAATAAAACAATTAATTTATATTCATTTATATTTTTTCAGCAAGCTCCCTTTATCATGCGCGACGATACCGCCCCGAAGGGCTACAAAGGCTATTGCATTGATTTGATCAATGAAATTGCCGCCATTGTACACTTTGACTATACGATTCAAGAGGTTGAGGATGGTAAATTTGGCAATATGGATGACAAGGGCGAATGGAATGGCATTGTTAAGAAATTGATAGACAAACAGGCAGACATTGGCCTGGGCAGTATGTCGGTAATGGCCGAGCGTGAGATTGTCATTGATTTCACAGTGCCCTACTACGATCTAGTGGGCATAACCATAATGATGCTACGTCCCAGTTCACCGAGTTCTCTATTCAAATTTCTGACCGTGCTGGAGACGAATGTGTGGCTGTGCATATTGGCGGCCTATTTCTTTACCAGTTTTCTAATGTGGATCTTTGATCGCTGGAGTCCATATAGTTATCAGAATAATCGTGAGAAGTACAAGGATGATGAGGAGAAACGGGAGTTTAATTTGAAGGAATGTCTATGGTTTTGTATGACCTCGTTGACGCCACAGGGTGGCGGTGAGGCGCCAAAGAATCTATCCGGGCGACTGGTGGCGGCCACTTGGTGGTTGTTTGGGTAAGTGAAGGAAGGAAGAAAAATTTATTATTGATGTGAAACATCTTTAATTTCGGTACGATGATTTTTTAGTAGGGGTAAAATTCAATTTGAAAATAACGCATATCGCTCACTGGTATACGTGGGTTGCTATTTAAGTTTCTGGCCTAGGTCACTTCTAGCCATTTTAGGACCAATTGGCCTTTTCCCAAAAAAAGTTTGGACTTTTATCGATAAAAGCTCCATACAACTCTTTCATGTGTGACCACGTTTGATATCGATTAACGATTAATCAAAAACTTACCTCGGCAGAAAAATGGAATTAACTCGTGAACATTTTCGTGCAATCATTTTTCACAACTTTCGACGTGGATTATCACGACAAGAGTGCAACGATGAACTTAAATCTTTGTATGGCGATGAAGCACCATCCTATAGCACTGTGAAAAATTGGTTTAATGAATTCAATCGCGGGCGACGCTCGCTCGAAGACGAAGGTCGTGAAGGTCGTCCAAAAACAGTCGTTGTGCCAGAAAACATTGATGCCGTGCGTGAACTGATAATGCAAGATCGTCATGTGACATACCGTGAGATAGAGGCATCCTTGGGCATTTCTTCCACCAGCATACATTCGATATTGCATGAACACCTGGGCGTAAAAAAGGTTTGTTCTCGTTGACAATCGCTCAAAAAAAGGCTCGTGTGGATTGGTGCAAAGAAATTTTGAAAAAATATAATCGCGGTGTTTCAAAAGACGTTTATAAGATCGTCACAGGTGACGAATCATGGATCTATGCTTATGAGCCCGAAACAAAACAGCAATCGACCCTGTGGGTCTTCGAAGACGAGCCAAATCCAACGAAAGTCGTTCGTGGAAGAAGCACTTCGAAGCAAATGGTCGCCTGTTTCTTCGGTAAAACTGGTCATGTGGCGACTGTTCCGCTTGAGCAACGTAGGACGGTCAATTCTGAGTGGTACACCACAATTTGTTTGCCTGAAGTCTTCGGGAGAAATTCGAAAAACGAACAAGAGAAGACAGATCATTGTGCACCATGACAATGCGAGCTCTCACACATCAGCTCACACCAGCGCCTTTTTGACCGCCCAAAACGTCGAATTGATGGGTCATCCGCCGTACAGCCCTGACTTGGCACCCAATGACTTCTTTTTATTCCCGCACATCAAGGGAAAAATGCGTGGTCAACGATTTTCGTCGCCAGAAGATGCTGTTGAAGAGTTCAAAAACCATGTTTTGGAGGTGTCTCAATCGGAGTGGAAAAAGTGCTTCGACAATTGGTTTGAGCGCATGCAAAAGTGTATAAATCTTGCTGGAGAATACTTTGAAAAACAATAAAACCATTTTTGATCATAAATATTCGCGTTTTCATTATTAGGCCAGAAATATATATAGCAACCTACGTATACACCAAGCAATCGCCTGGCCAACCGTGGCATTTCAATTAAATTTGGTAGTAAGTAGTTTAGCACACAAAAGGATCTGGGATCAGGGATCTGGGATCAGATCAGGGATCTGGGATCAGGGATCTGGGATCAGAGATCTGGGATCTGGGATCTGGGATTTGTGATTGGGATCAGGATTGGGATTTGGGATGGGGGATCAGTGATCTGCGATCAGGGATCTGGGAAAATTGATTTGGGATAAGGGATCTGGGATGGGAGATCAGGGGTCTGGGATCTCGGATCTGCGATCTCGGATCAGGGATCTGCGATCTCGGATCAGGGATCTGGGATCTCGAATGGGGATCTGCGACTATCGGATCAGGGATTGGGGATCTGGGATAAGGGATCTGTGATTTGGGATGGGATCGGGATCAGGGGATCTCGGATCTGGGATCTGGGATCTGTCAGGGATCTCGGATCAGGGGTTTGGAATGGGGGATCAGGGATCTGCGATCTCGGAGCAGGGATCTGGGATTAGGGAGGGGGGATCTGGGACCATGGTTGGTGGAACTGGGATCAGGGATTTGGAATTTGGGTTCAGGGGTCTGGGATCTCGGATCTGGGATCAGGGATTTGGGATGGGGGATCAGGTTTCAGTGATCTGGAATCAGGGATTACGGATGGGGGATCTGGGATCAGGGATCTGGGATCGGGATCAGGGATCTGGGATCTGGGATCTGGGATCAGGGATTTGGGATCAGGGATCTCGGATTAGGGATCTGCGATCTCGGATCAGGGATCTGGGATCTCGGATAAGGGATCTGGGATTTGGGATGCGGGATCAGGGGTCTGGGATCTCGGATTAGGGATCTGCGATCTCGGATCTGGGATCTGGGATCTCGGATCAGGGATCTGGGATCAGGGGTTTGGAATGGGGGATCAGGGATCTGCGATCTCGGATCAGGGATCTGGGATTAGGGATGGGGGATCTGGGATCAGGGATTTGGGATGGGGGATCTGGGATCTCGGATCATCTGGGATCTGGGATAGGGGGATCAGGGATCTGGGATTCGGGAACTGGGATCAGGGATTTGGAATTTGGGTTCAGGGGTCTGGGATCTCGGATCTGGGATCAGGGATTTGGGATGGGATCGAGATCTGATGATGGGATCTGGGATGGAGGGACGAGGGATCGGGACTGGGACCGGGATTGGGAGGGGACGGGATTGGGATCAGGATCTGGGATCTGGGATCAGGGATCAGGGTTTGGGATTAGGGATCTGGGAGACGGGATGGAGACAAGAGATTGGGATCTGGGATAAGGGATTTGTGATGGGGGATCAGGGATTTGGGAACAGGGATGGGGGATCTGGGGTCTGGGATTTCGGATGGGGGTTCAGGGATTTGGGATCAGGGATCTGGGACACTGTCAAGCCAGCCGTGGCATTTCACTCGGAATATATAAACTATTTCAATTAACAGGTTTTTTTTTTTTTTTAATTTTTTCCCCTTAGCTTCATTATAATTGCCTCATACACGGCCAATTTGGCTGCCTTTTTTGACTGTTTCCCGCTTGGACACACCCGTGGAGAGTTTGGATGATTTGGCCAAACAATATAAAATTCTCTATGCTCCTCTGAATGGTTCCGCGGCCATGACCTATTTCGAGCGTATGGCCAATATAGAGCAAATGTTTTATGAGATTTGGAAGGATTTGTCATTAAACGATTCACTTACTCCCCTGGAACGTTCCAAATTGGCTGTGTGGGATTATCCGGTTAGTGATAAATATACCAAAATGTGGCAAGCCATGCAAGAGGCTGAACTACCGGGTACCCTGGCTGATGCAGTGGGTCGTGTACGTAACTCAACAACGGCCACGGGTTTTGCTTTCTTGGGCGATGCCACGGATATACGTTACCTGCAGTTGACCAACTGTGATTTGCAGGTGGTGGGTGAGGAATTCTCACGTAAACCCTATGCCATAGCCGTACAGCAGGGCTCACATTTAAAGGATCAGTTTAATAATGCGTAAGTTGGGACATTTTATGAGAAAGTCAAACTGAATTCTTTTTGTTTTTAGAATACTCACCTTGCTCAACAAGCGTCAATTGGAAAAGCTCAAGGAAAAGTGGTGGAAAAATGATGAGGCTCAGGCCACCTGCGATAAGCCCGAAGATCAATCCGATGGCATTTCTATACAAAATATTGGCGGTGTATTCATCGTCATCTTTGTGGGCATTGGCATGGCCTGTGTTACTTTGGTCTTTGAGTATTGGTGGTATCGTTATCGCAAGAATCCACGTATAATTGATGTAACCGAGGCCCAAATGGAACAGCGTGCAAATGCCAATTTCAAGGATGGCAAATTGGCCGATGCCGTCATAATGGGTCATTCGGGTGAAAAGTTTGAGAAATCGAATGCAGCTTTACGTCCACGCTTTAATCAATATCCGGCTACCTTTAAGCCACGTTTCTAAAAAAAATACACAATTTTTTAATATCAAGTAAAACGCACCCGGGGAATGTCTACGTCAATTTGCCACTTTTTTGTGCACCTTTATTAAATAAATAAATGTTTCGCAAACGGAAAATTGCCGCATTATTAAAAAAACCGCATATCTCCCACAATTATGAAGACAGATTGTTCGAACCTTCTAGACATATATTTTAAACATCATTACTTATCAATCCGCCGTACATCAATTCCCGATTAGATGCCCGATAGTAGAGTTACCACCCCCGCAATATGATACCCCATATCTCCCTACAATTTTAAAGATAATTTATTCGAACCTTCTAGACATATATTTTAAATCATCATTACCTATCGATCCGCCATACTTCATTTCCCGATTAGATGAACGATAGTAGAGTTGCCGCCTCCGCAATTTGGAAAAGTCCTCAAATCTCCCACAATTTAAAGATAATTTATTCAAACCTTCTAGACATATATTTTAAAATTCATTACTTATCGATCCGCCATACATCATTTCCCAATCAGATGAACGATAGTAGAGTTGCCACCCCCGCAATTTGAAAAATACCTCATATCTCCCACAATTTTAAAGATAATTTTTTCGAACCTTCTAGACATATATTTAAAACATCATTACCTATCGATCCGCCATACATCATTTCCCGATCAGATGAACGATAGTAGAGTTGCCACCCCCGCAATTTGAAAAATACCCCATATCTCCCACAATTTTAAAGATAATTTATTCGAACCTTCTAGACATATATTTAAATCATCATTACCTATCGATCCGCCATACATCATTTACCGATCAGATGAACGATAGTAGAGTTGCCACCCCGCAATTTGAAAAATACCTCATATCTCCCACAATTTTAAAGATAAATTATTTGAACCTTCTAGACATATATTTAAATCATCATTACCTATCGATCCGCCATACATCATTTTCCGATCAGATGAACGATAGTAGAGTTGCCACCCCCCACAATTTGAAAAACACCTCAAATATCCCACAATTTTGGAGTTAGGTTGTTCGAACCTTCTAGACATATATTCTACTCATCATTACTTATCGAGCCCCCATACATCGTTTTCCGATCAGATGAACGATGGTAGAGTTGCCTCCCCCACAATTTGAAAAAAAATCTCATATCTTCCACAATTTTAAAGACAGATTGTTTGAACCTTCTGGGAATATATTTAAATCGTCATTACTTATCGATCCGCCATACACCGTTTCCAGATCAGATGAACGATATTCGAGTTATAAGCAAATCAAATAATTAGGCTGGGCACCACTGCCCGTAATCGTGATGGGCAGCACTTGCACAGTACTATACAGCACTTGCACAGTCAAGTATTATTGTAATTCGGTAATTTTCGTCCAAAAGAAATTTATTTAACATTTAAGACTTGAAGTCAAATGAAATAAAAATTTACTTCGGCACAATTCTTTATATTAATAAGGAAGCTATACAAAAGCATTCAACTTTCAAGTCTTTTTGTAAGTGTTTCTATTCATATGAAGTACTAGAGCGCTTCGCTTCGCCACTATCAGTATAGCCGAACTGGAATATTATTTGTTGCTTATAATATCAATATTCGGCTCAAATAGATCGAATTACTCCAAAATCCCTCCTCGAGGTGAAAAAATCAGCTTTGTCATTGAACCTCCCGTTTTCCGAACTTGGCTGGATATTATGATATTAAAAAAAAATTTTCATTTGGCCCGTAGAGCTAACAAAACGAATTTCATTAATTTTGGAGTGAATTTTCCATTTTCAGTTCGGTTCACAAATAAAAATTGTCTTTGAAACCACCCTGACACCCATTACCCGACTTTGAGGGTGCATTTGCGCAAAGCTTAAAACTATTTTCCTATTTAATTGGCTTTCAAACCAAATTTAATACAGATCAGTTCAAAAATAACGGTTTGCCATGAACCCGCACTTATATTCCGACCTTTACAATAAATTTTCCCGAAATAAAAAAATGCTTCCATTTATTCGGTCCATAAAGCTAGCAAAACGAATATCACAAATAACCATTGTCAATGAACCCAACCACGCCCTCCATTTTTCGAACCGGGGGCGGAAATTCCACCACCGAATAATCACATGTCTAATTATTTTCCATAATGTGTTAACAAACCGAGTTTGAAGTCAATCGGATGAAAAATAGTTTTTTCCATATATAATTTTCCGGCTATTTTCCGGATTTTCCACACTGTGAAAATCGCTTAAATAATATTTTTTGTAACAAAGAGCTTTGCCAATAAGTTTGGATTTTATTTAATTTCAAATTTAAATTTGGCGCTGTCTTTTATATTTACATTCAACGATAAATCTGCTTCTCGATAACTTATCGATATTTAGGGTGACCAGCTGGGCTCAAATAAAGTTTGTTGTTTTGATTCGCAACACGTGCGGGTTTTTGGTTTAATTTAAATAAAACATGCCGGACTCTCGAAACCAGCCGCTGCTCTACATGGAGGAGTACAAGATCAAGCAGGATCCTCAAGACTATGGCCTGGCCGATGAGGTGTTTAACATTGAGGTGTTCAAACAGAAACTAAAGGTGGCCATTGTCAGGTAATCAAAACTTGGACAAGCTTTAAACATTATTAATTCATCCTCATCATCCACAGAAACGATGAGGAGGGTTTGGAATTCGATCTTATAGGCGTCTATCCTGCCATAGCGAATGCCTTTCGTCGTTTGATGCTCAGCGAAGTGCCCAGCATGGCCATTGAGAAGGTGTACATCTACAACAACACTTCCATTATACAAGATGAAGTGTTGGCCCATCGCATGGGTCTTTTACCACTGAAAGCAGATCCTCGCTTGTTTGCCTATCGCAGTGCCGAAACCCCCGAGCAAGGCACTGAACAGGACACTTTGGAATATGAGCTAAAAGTCAAATGCACACGCCGCAAGGATGCGGGCAAGGAGCAGTCCAGCTTTGATGAGATTTACAAAAATCACAAGGTCTATTCGGGTCACTTGAAATGGCTGCCCAAGGGCAAGCAGTCGCAGATTTATACGGAAAGCAGTGTGGCCTGCATACATGAGGATATCTTGATAGCCCAACTAAGACCGGGACATGAGCTGGATTTACGTCTAGTGGCTGTCAAGGGTCTAGGAGGAGATCATGCCAAATTCTCACCGGTGGCCACGGCTTATTATCGCCTCTTACCGCAAATTAAACTAAATCGTGAGATTTCTGGCAAGGATGCGTACCTAATGCAAAGTTGCTTCTCACCCGGAGTCATAGGCATAGATGAGAATGAGTGTGCCTATGTGAAGGATGCACGCTATGATAGTTGCAGTCGAAATGTGCATCGTTATCCCCATCTAGCCGAGGCGGTGACCCTGGCGCGTGTACGAGATCATTATATATTTACGGTAGAGTCTGTGGGTGCCTTGAAACCGGAGGTAATATTCCTGGAGGCAGTTAAAGTTTTGAAAAAGAAATGTCGCGCATTTATAGACGAAATCGAGGCGGAGTAAGTGGTTAATAAACAATTTTAATTATACTAAAATTTTATTTATTTATGGGAGAGTTCCCTTTGTCGTTTCAAAATCTTTAAACGAAATTCGGTAAGCACCGCTTGGAGACGTTCCTGACACATCAGGGCATCCTCCAGCTCCATATGATTGAGCTGCAAGGAGACACTCTTGCCAAATAGATCAAATTCGTTAATGGTATGCTGCTCCTCCTCGTTGAGCAGGGTTTCCTCAAGCAATTCCTCTGTGTTCATTTTTATTTCCTGTTTGGTAGGCTGTTCCTCTTCCTGCTCTGGCTCTTGCTGCACTTCCTCCAAAGGCTCCTCATAGTCAAAGCTTTCTTCATCTTGGCTTATTAGAGTGTCCAGTATGGAATCATTGGATAAAAATTCATCATCTTGATTCACTTTGGGCAAACTTTTGGCTTTAAGTTTGACTTCAGCTTTGCTAATGACTTTTTCTCTTTTAATTTTCTTGACCGGGGGTACATATGGCTCCAGTGGCAAAACCGGCTCTTCCAAAACAGCCGCTTGAACCTCTTCCTTGGTCGTGAAATGCTATAAAAAAAATAAATAAAAATTTTTAAAAACTTTTTTCAAAACTTTTCCGATTTCAAATTTCAATATATTGAAAAAAGGGTTCTAAATAAGCCAAGATATTAGTCCTTGAAAGTTTCTAAATAAGCATAATACTTTAAGAGTTATGGCATTTTACATTCTAACTTTTTTCCAGTTTCACAAAATTTGCTTTGCTTATAACTCGAATATCGTTCATCTGATCTGAAAACGGTGTATGGTGGATCGATATATAATGATGAGTAGAATATATGTCTAAAAGGTTCGAACAACCTAACTCCAAAATTGTGGAAGATATGAGATTTTTTCAAATTGTGGGGGTGGCAACTCTACTATCGTTCATCTGATCGGAAAACGATGTATGGGGGCTCAATAAGTATTGATGAGTAGAATATATGTCTAGAAGGTTCGAACAACCTAACTCCAAAATTGTGGAAGATATGAGGTTTTTTTCAAATTGTGGGGGTGGCAACTCTACTATCGTTCATCTGATTGGAAAACGATGTATGGGGGCTCGATAAGTAATGATGAGTAGAATATATGTCTAGAAGGTTCGAACAACCTAACTCCAAAATTGCGGAATATTTGAGGTGTTTTTCAAATTGTGGGGGTGGCAACTCTACTATCGTTCAACTGATCGGAAAACGATGTATGGGGGCTCGATATATAATGATGAGTAGAATATATGTCTAGAAAGGTTCGAACAACCTAACTCCAAAATTGTGGAAGATATGAGATTTTTTTCAAATTGTGGGGGTGGCAACTCTACTATCGTTCATCTGATCGAAAAACGAATGTATGGAGGCTCAATAAGTAATGATGAGTAGAATATATGTCTAAAGGTTCGAACAACCTAACTCCAAAATTGTGGAAGATATGGAGGTTTTTTTCAAATTGTGGGGGTGGCAACTCTACTATCGTTCATCTGATCGGAAAACGATGTATGGGGGCTCAATAAGTAATGATGAGTAGAATATATGTCTAGAAGGTTCGAACAACCTAACTCCAAAATTGTGGAAGATATGAGATTTTTTTCAAATTGTGTGGCAACTCTACTATCGTTCATCTGATTGGAAAACGATGTATAGAGGCTAAATAAGTAATGATGAGCAGAATATATGTCTAGAAGGTTCGAACAACCTAACTCCAAAATTGTGGGATATTTGAGGTTTTTTCCAAATTTCGGGGGTGGCAACTCTACTATCGTTCATCTGATCGGAAAACGATGTATGGGGGCTCGATAAGTATTGATAAGTAGAATATTTAACTAGAAGGTTCGAACAACCTAACTCCAAAATTGTGGAAGATATGAGGTTTTCTATCAATTTGCGGTGTAGAGGTGGCCATGATTCCGGTAAATGAAATCGGTAAATGAGGTTATGATCAGAATTGATATAATTCTGGCCCGTACCTCAATCATATTTTTCAATATTTTTTTTGAATAATTGGCGGCAATTTAAAAAAAATTTTATTTTTCAAGTTTTTTTCTTTGTAGTTTAGTGTAAAAAAATAGGAAAAAAATTCAGGAAATTAAAAAAAAAAGTTTAAATTCTATTTACTGTCAAGATCATAAAATTAGCTACTGATCCACCATTTTACACTCCCTTTCCCACCCCCCTCTCACCTGTATGTAATACTCATTGCACTGCAAACTGTCCTGATGCTTTCTCGTTCTGTGATGCTGCTTGATGGACGCCAATCGGGCCAGTACATTTATATCACAGATCTTACAGTATGCCGAATAGCCATCCGGTCCCGATTCCAGCCAGGGTGCAAAACTGGGTATTTGTTCCCATTCTGCACGATATTTCTGATGGTACAGACGCTTGACTTTCGAGATGCTCGGCATTGCCACCGTTTTATCCTGAGCTTTGATCATTATCATAGGCGGCGTCTCCCGTTTGGCTCGTATGCTATACATTCAAAATTTACTTGATAACAGTTGGTTTTTTCGTATATTTGGTAGTTTTTAATCTTAGTATTTTTTTAGTGTATACAAATTTCGCAGTATGACCTTAAAGTGAAATGTGAATAAATACTGTATGGCTGTATATGAAGCTTCCTTAGGACTGGTTCATGAATTGTTGGGCAGCTGAACTGGTTTCAAATTGATGGAAATCTATATGAACTAGTGTTGTAACGAATTTTTTTGAACTAGTCATTAAAATTAACTATGTCTCAAGAAAGTGTTTTGACACTGTAAAAAAACAAATTTTTCAACGTTTTTTGATTAAAAAAGGTGATTTCGAAAACTGTAAAAAATTTTTAAATTTGATAGTGTTTTGACAAAATTTCAAAATTGATTTATTCTCAGGAGAGGAGCTGAAATGGTAAACTGATTAGTGATTCTAGACAAGTTTTTCACGCTGAACCCGAATCCGATCTCTGAAATTATATATCTCATATGGATTACATGTAAATGTGACAAAAAAAAATGCTGAAAATTGATACTACATGTACATTTCCTAGAATGCAGTTTATTTCGTTATTTTTATATAAGTTTTCGTTCGATATGGAAATTCCTATATGTATGGGAAAAATTGAGCTTTACTGGCTTTTTTCCCATGAAAAGCATTTAATTTTAAAAATACAAATGGGAATAAAAAAAAATAAACAGTTTTTAATAATTCCTTGAATACTCTGGTTATGATGCTACACTATAAAAATATCAGATTTTAACAACTCGCTATTTTCTATCAAAACGGTATGTTGCAAAAAGGGACAAAATAACAATTTTCAGTATTTTTAATAACTAAGTCGATTTTGTAACCTCTTTTAGTATACTAGCTCTTTATACCATTGAGATTCAGAATGGAATTTAAAAGAATTTTTAACAATTGGAGAAACCACTTTTTAAATCAAAATATTTTCAGATATGTGAGTTTTTTTCTGTGTCAAAAACAAGTCTGCAAAGCGGTACGTAAAACGGTTCGGTCCGGATTTTTCGATGTGCCCAAACCATTAACCGAACCTTTTACATTTTTGACCCCTCAAACCTGAACCCGAACCGGTTCGGTTCAGAATATTAAGTAATTTTTCAAACGAATGAAATTTTTAGTTCAAGTATTAGGAATGAAGCTTTTGAACGCAGTAGAAAGCAATTAACATTTATTAAAAAAAAATCTGAATGTTGTCTTGTTTTCAATATTAAATAACAAGCTTTTAACAATGAAAACAAGAGAACATGAACCCCTACCAGATTATCATGTCTTATGCGTCGAACAGTGTAAGCCCAGCCTCACTGTACTAGTCATAAAAATGAACTATGTCTCAGTATGAACTGTAGTTCATTTCTGTTTTCTTTTTGAACAATAATTCATTTTTTCCACCTGGTTATAATATAGTTTATTCTTTTAATTATAAATAGTTCAGAGTATTTTATTTTTTATTTAAAAAATATAGTTCCTTTTTGTGAACTATAGTTAATTTTTTGTTTAGTTTTTGAACTATGGTTAATTTTTTCAACTTTAGTTTGTTTATGTTTATTTTAACTATAATGTTCATTTTTTAAACCAAAGTACATTTTTAACATTTCAATGCCTTTTTTAAAGTTAAGTTCATTTTTTGACATTAAGTTTATTTTTTTACTATAGTTCATTTTTTTTAACTATATTTTTTTTTTAAATAATACTTCATTATTTAGATCAATAGTTAATTTTTTTCTATTGTTAATTTTTTTTTAAATTATAGTTCATTTTCTATAACAATAGTTTAGTTAATTTTTAAAAAATATAATTTATTTGTGTTTGTTATAGTTAATTTTTTAAATTAAACTTTATTTATAGTATTATAGATCATTTGTTTACCTATAGTTCATTGTATGTTTATTTTTTTAACCATAGTTCATTTCTGAACTTAAGTTCATTTTTTTGTATAATAATAGTTTATTTTTTTGAAAATTAAGTTAAATTTTTAGACTATAGTTCAGTTTTTTAACTATAGTTAATTTTCTTTTAATTTTAGTTCACTTTTTTTGAATGAGCTAGATCTTTTTTTGTATTATAGTCATTTTTTAAAAATACTTCATTTTTGGAATTATTTTTAAATTTTTTAAAATTATTTTTAAAAAGTTTTTTTTTTTAAAAATTGTTTTGAACCATTGTTCATTTGATTTAAAATTAGTTCTTATTTTTTTTATTTTTTTTTATTTTTTTTACAATACTTCATTTTTTGAGCAATAGTTCATTTTTTCGAACAGTAGTTCATTTTTTTGAACTACTGAAATAATAGTTCAGTATTTGTTTATTTTTTTTATCACTAGTTCATTTTATGCCCACTTCGATTATTTTTGGTATTAGTATGACCTTACTCGATTACTTTTAGTGGGGCCTAATTTGATTTTTTGCTTGCAATTTTGTAAGTTGACAATAAATATAAATTGTCACCGGCATACCGAAATTGTTCCAATATTTATGTAGCACACGGCTTTGCAGCCAAACCCCTAGTGGACACACCCTTTTCCCTTTTCAATTAGTTAAATATATACACAAATAATGGTTATACCCAAAGAAGTACTAAGCGACTACAGAGAGCTCTACGAGAAGGCCAATCAGCTGGTGGAAGAAGAAAGTCGTCAAGATCCGCCCACTGAGCCCTTTCGTTCACATTACAAGGCGCGCGATGTGCTGAAGGATTTGAAAAAGCAACTGGAGGATGAATTGTTATCACTCAAGGCCAGCGAAGAGGATGGTGGTCAGGATGAGTTATGTTATAAATCAATAACCGCATTTGTTTGCCGCGACTTGGGCAGAATTTATGTATACACAGAAGAGCCGGCCGAGGGGGAGCAACTGCTGAGACGTTGCCTGGAATTGACAGACGAGATGAAGCTAAGTGGTGAGGGTATCATACCCTATGTGGGAGCCATTAATGAACTAAGCCTGGTGATGGCCACACGACAGCTGTATAAACGAGCCAAGGATTTGCTCTTGGAGGCGGATAAGACTTATGAGCAGTTCAAGGACAGTGGAAAGGTGGCCTTGAGTATACAAGATGTGTTTAGTGTGTCATCCGGCGAGGTGGAGGGAACTGGACCCAAAGAGCTGGAGAGTCTGTATACGTTGTGTTGCTTCTATTTGGCCCAAATGTATGGGCATTTGGGTGAGCCCGAAAAATCAGCCGAATGCTGTCATCGCACCCTACATCGTCAGCTGGAGTACAAGTCCTATGATGCCATTGATTTTGCCTTAAATACAGCCACCTTGTCGCAGTATTATATAGGAGAGGAACGTTTTAAGGAGGCGCGACATCATTTGGCTGCAGCCACACACATCATGGCTGAACATGAGGTGTCTATGTTAAAGCCCGAAATGTCCGAGCAACAGCGTCAGGATGTCATCGAAACTTTCAAGCATCGTCATGCCGATGTGGCCAGATGTTGGGCCAAATATGGTTTATTTCTGCTGCAGACATCCAAGGAGCGTTTGCTACGCGACGACGAGGAGGAAGCTCAGCGAGTGGCAGCCAAAGCCTTGAAGCAGCTAAAACTTGCCCCCGAGGATTATCGTTTTTTGGGTCTGGATTTGAGTGCTGGCGAGAATCGCATACCCTGCGATTATTGTCTCACCTTTGATGATGCCAAATTGGTGTTTCATTTTGTTAACGAATGGCTGGATGTGGCCAAGGATTACTACAAGGCCGAAACCGAGGCTACCGAATATGCCAAGATCATACAAGACTATGCCGAGGCCTATGAGCTAATTGCCTTCTTTGAAGAGAATCCCGATAATCAGGCCAAAATGCAAAAGAAACGGGCCAAGTTTTTGGAGGATTTACTTGAGCTGCTGGATCATGTTTTCTATTTGAAAATCTGTCGTGAATGTTGGTATGGCGCTGGCACTGCACATGCAGCTGTGCTGGATGTACGTCTAGATATTATTAAATCGAAGAATACCCCCTCACCGGATGAGATTAAAAAGGTCAACCAAAGCTGTTCCAAGGCTATTAAAAATTTCGAAAGTTATGTGAAATCCTATCTGACCCCTGGAGGAGAGGATTGGCTGGCCAATATCGATGTGGAAGAAAAGCGTTTAATGCTCTATGCACATTTCCATATAGGCAGACTCTATTATAAATTGATCAGTGCCCATCCGCTTCAGCAATTGGAGCATTTAAATAAATGCCTGCTCTATTACAAACGCTTCAATTTGGGCTGTCAGCAGCATGAGGAGGCGGCTCAACCCTTGCAGGGAGAAGTTGGTGTCGTGCGTGAAATGTTACAGTTGCTGCCACTCAAAATAGAATCGGTTAAAGCAAGATTAGCGTAAAATTATTATACAAATTAAATGCAATTTAACAAATATTTATCAATATTTGTAATAAAAATTCGAATTGACTATTAAATTTGACGAATTTTTTATTAAAAAATTTTTAGATTTTTATTATAAAAATAGAAGGCTAACATCGCTTTTTACATTTTTTACAGTTTTTGAAAGTCACTACCATTGATAAAAAAAAAGTTTTTCTCACTACAACTAGTTTTTTTGACCGACCGTTTATATGGCAGCTATATGCTATAGTCATCCGATTTTGATCAATTTTTCCAGAATTGTGTGAAGGGGTATAAAACTAATATATACCAAGTTTGGTGACGATTCAATAGAAAACAAAAAAGTTTTTCTCACTAGAACTAGTTTTTTTACTGACCGTTTATATGGCAGCTATATGCTATAGTCATCCGATTTTGATCAATTTTTCCAGAATTGTGTGAAGGGGTATAAAACTAATATATACCAAGTTTGGTGACGATTCAATAGAAAACAAAAAAGTTTTTCTCACTAGAACTAGTTTATGGACCGATCGTTCCTATGGCAGCTATATGATATAGTCATCCGATCCGGCCGATTCGGACAAATGTGCAGCCTATGTGTATTTAAAGACTTTTTGGAAAGTTTGGTCAAGATAGCTCTAAAACTGAGGGAGGAGATAGCATAGAAACAGACGGACGGACAGACGGACATGGCTATATAGACTCAGCTCGTCATGCTGATCAAGAATATATATAGTTTATGGGGTCGGAGATGCTTCCTTCTATGCGTTACAAACATCGTGACAATTTTAATATACCCTCTGCAAGGGTATAAAAATTTAAAAAAATTTTTAGATTTTTATTATGAATTTTTAAATACAGCATATATTCTAAAATTCATTGAAAAAAGAGTAAAAAATGTGTTAACGACAGGTTGAAAATATTTTAAAATCCTTTGGACTTCATGAGATACATTAATAATTACAAATTTAAAGAATGTTCTTGTGAATTAATACAGAAAATGCATCCCTTAAAATTCAAAACAATCCCGTACCGCGTCCATCTCAAGTTCAAACCAAAACCTTAGGTTCGATAAGTTTAGAAACTGGTCCGCAAACCAAACCTTAGACTTATCGACGTGTTCGAATCTCCAAACTGTTTGAACCTGCTGAGTTTTTTAGCCTTGATAAAAATTAAAACAATTTTATTTTAAAAATTTTAATTTAGGAATTTTATTTTTGGTTATTATCAGAGATTAAACCCGAATCAAATAAGGGTTACGGGATCGGTAACTGATTTGGCCCATCCATTTTAGATTGGTCACGGAATATCGGTTACGTAACGGTTAAAAGTTATTTATATCAGGACCGAACCGGTTCGAACCCGGAATTTCGACATTTCTTTTATTGTGATAAAAATAGTTTAACCTTTTCCGAAACAAAAAGTTTGGTTAGGTTCAACAAAAATGATAAGTTTTAGTTAAACGGGCTTTTAGAAGAAGAATTTAACAACAATTACTCAAAGATATTTAGCTTATACGTTTAAATTGCAAAAATAATGAAATTTTTAATATTTATTTTGAACAAATTAATGGTATTTATATGTAAATTAGGAAATACTTGGGCCGAAACAACGTTCGAACCAAAATCGTAACACAAAAATCTTAAACCTTAAGTTTCTGAACCATAAACATTGGTAAATTTTGGTTAGATCCGCAAACCGGACCTCGACAAAAATATTTTTGCTTTTATTTATAAATATTATATTTTGTTTAAGGTTATATTTGTTTGAAATGAAGCTATGAGAGAAAAAACCGGACCATAATTTGTATTTTTATTCAATCAGCATGGGGCTTTGCTCACATTTTATGTTCAGGAATTAGAGATTTAAGCAGGGACCGTAACTGTTATAACTTTTTGGATAACAATTTTGAAATAACAATTATTTTCTAATTTTTAAATAAAAATTTAAAAATGATCGTTATTCTGTGATTTTTAAATACAAATTTTGTTTTAACAGTTAAATGGTAATTTTATATAAAAATTTTTGAATAACAGTTAAAACTAATTTTTATTATAAAAATTAAAAATAATTTTATTTTGTAATTTTATAATAAAAATTACTTTTAATTGTTATGAAAAATTTTTATAAAAATTATTTATCTAGTATGCGTTTGTAAATCATAGAATGTCTTTGATGAAGGAAACCAGATTTACTAAACCTACTAGATTAGTAATTTTTATAAAAATTTTATAATAAAAATTTTTCATAACAATTAAAAGTAATTTTTATTATAAAAATTCCAAAATAAAAATTAATTAAATTTTTATAATAAAAATTTTTTTAACTGTTTTCAAATTTTTTTTAAAACCAACGAAAAAAAGTAATTCTTTTTGATAAAAAAAAAAACCGCTCGCCCTCTGTACTCCTTTCAGGGATCCATTTATGTTTTTTTCCCATAATGTTTCGGCTGGATTTAAGGCCTCCTTCCAGATGACATAAAAATGTATTTCGTTAAACTTTAGGAAAGCTCTGAATGCTTTTAAAAGCAGTCTTATTTATATGAAGCATACTAGTGCCTAAATAAATTTTTATGCCTTTTGGAATGAGGCCTTAATCCCGAAAATAATTTCGGTTCCGAAATGAGTGCTTCGGTTAAAGGTTATCTCAGCCATGCTCTGAATTTACTTCTACAAAAGATTTGTGATTTAGAGACCAAATCTGTTCCAAAAACCGGCTTTAAATCACAAAATTTGTGTGGAAGTGGAATTGGGAACATGGCTGTATTTTTCGTTACCGATACAACTATAAGAACTTAAGCTTAAAAATGATATCCAAAAAAATTAACAAAAATGCAAACAAAAAGGCGTTCTTGCTCGTTGTTATACTTTGTATGTAATATTTCTAGCAGGGTGTCAAGAACCCGAACCGGAACCGTACACCGAAAAGAACCGATTGAAACTTAGAACCGGAACCGTTATTATTTATTTTTTGCGTACCGGTATTTCGGAACCTTTATTTTTGGAACCGAAATGACCGAAAAGAACCGAAACATTGTACCGGTACAGTTTCGGTTCTACGATTTTTTTTGGTATTTCAGTTTTATTGCTTTAATCAGGGGTAAAACGCAGGGTAAACGTCAGCAAAAACTTTCAAATGTTAGGTTAAGGGACCATCTAGTATATACTACAATTGTAAATAAAAATAACAGTTCCATCTTATTTGTTTGTATCTATTTTAGTTCAATAATTTCCAAAATTTATTATATTTAATTTTCCTTCTTTATAGCTACATATTGTTGTGTAGGTTGCTACTGGTTTTATTATATCTTCGGATTAAAGGATTTTTAAATTATACCGGTACATACCGGTATACCGAAATAAAAAACCAAGGTACCGATACGGAACCGAATACCGAAATAAACTAGAACCTTAACAGAACCTTTACCCGAAACATTAGTTTTGGTACGTACCAGAACCGGAACCGAAATTCGATTCGGTTTGATTCCCTGATTTCTAGACGTATGTATTGTAGTAAAATAACTTATATAAACTAGTGCCGGTTAAAACTTGATATTTTAAATATTAAAAGGTCGTTGGCACAGGCACAATGTGTTAAAATATTTTTAAAAAGCCGAATTTTTTAAATTCTTATTTTTTTATTTTATTAAATTTAGCAAGTTTCAAGGTTTCTGACCGCCGCTGCTATAGCCACCAATTTGCAAACTAGATCCTTCTCCAGCCTGCTTTTCCCCTCTCTGCTGAAATAAATGTTGGGAAAGTGATGGCAGCATTTCTCACGAATGTGTGTAGATTGATAAAATGGAGTTTGATATTTAACTGATTGAAGACCTGTTCTAAACCAGTTCACAAAATTGGTTAAAAAATATATTTAAGAAATTATTTAAGATATAAATAAAAATTTGATGCGTAGATTGATATTTTCCCGGTTGAATCCTGATTCCGAACCAGACTGAACCAGTTCAAAAATGGTTTAGAGGCCGATTATTTGAGATATGAATTTAAAATTCAATATGTTGGTTAGCAGTATGAAGTACGATTTTTAATGGTTCAATACCGGCTTCGAACCAGTTTAAATAAGTGCTTCAAAAACGGTTAAGAGCAGAATCTCAAAAAATACACTATTTTACACAAATAAAAAAAAAATAAATACCCATTGAAGCTGTTATTTTTTCTAATGTAATTTGGAATGCTGAACTCAAAAATGAAATTCTAAATTTTTTGTATCGATACGTTTGAGTTTTTTTTTTGATATTTTAGGAAATCAAATTTTCGAAATTTCAAAATATATTTGCTTCTAACTTTCAAACTACTAAGCCGATTGGAAAATGTTTTTCAACTAGATTATTAAGAATTGCATACACATTTGAATAATACCTTGCTTGACTCCATCTAAAGTTTCTAATTGGAGATATGGCTTAAAAGATATGGGTACCTTCCGAAAAACTAAATAAAATTCTAACTCAAAAACGTATCCATACAAAAATTTTTGAAATTCATTTATGAGTTCAGCATTCCAAAATACATCAATAAAAAATAATTGCTTCAATGGGTTCAGTGTTATTATTAATGCTATGAATGATTGATTACACAGGGCAACAGCCATTTCGGTCTGGCCTTCTGGATGCAAAATTCTGTTCCTGTTCTGTGCCCTGATTCCAAAACTGGTCTCGGTTTTTTTCCATCAGCTCTTGTTTGCGAGAAATCGCGGAAAAACCATTTTGCTGTTTTTTTAGCTTATGGAAAATTATGGGGGTCACACCAAGCACAAATTTGTAGGTTTATAAGTTTTATGCGGTACTACATACATCAATGCAGCCATAAAAAATCAAGCGAGCCGCATCAGCAAACCTGAAAGTGACTAAATTGGACCTTGAAGATAATAATTTTTCTCAATGTATGCAAATTTTTCAAAATAAACCGTCATCTACAACAACATTTAGTTCAAAGAAAGTAAAATTTATCAGATTTGATATTAATAAATATTAAAAAGTATATAAAATCAATTTGTTACCTTTTATTTGATATACAAATATTTATTTATAAATAGTTTATCAAAATTTTAGCATACTAAAAGCTGCAAGAATATACACTGAGAAAAAAATCCACTTAAAAAGTACCAAAAATAGGAACCTTCGTTGACAAAAGTCTATCAAGCACGTTTGTTCTCAAATCATGAACATTTTGTACTTATTAATAAAAAATAAAAAAATTAAATAAAACATAAATAAAAAGTTGATTAATTTTGGAGCACGGCAATCACCTTCTGGTATATAAGCAGGAACCACCACACCACAAGGTCATCAACGCTTTTGGGGTTACATTCGATAACCTTTTGAACAGCCCTCGAATACGAATTTTTTTTTGTATTTATTATATTATTAATAAAAAACACAAAACAAATAAAAAATTTAAAAAACTATTCAGAATTTTTTTTTTTTATAAAAATACTTTAAAAAATCCTTATCAAAGGTAGAAAAAGTTCGTAAGAAATAATAAAGTAATAAAACATAATATAAAATCAAAATGTTCCATTTTCAACCTTCTCTTTGATTTCTAAAATGAAATTAAATCAAATTATTCGTCCTGAAGTCGAATGGCTTCGTCTTGTTAATAATATTATTTACTAACAAATAATTAATCTGCTGGTGGTAGAACAGGAAGTTAAAGCAATGATTGATAAAGAAATAGAAATTGATAAAGAAAGAAATAAATAATTAATCTGCTGGTGGTAGAACAGGAAGTCCAAGCAATGATTGATAAAGAAATAGTTATCGACAACCGAATTGAAGAACCACGATGATCTGGCTTACATGTTACTGACAAGTAGACGCAGTGAACTAAATAAAACTCTAGATGCTGCTGAAAGAAAGAACGAGTTCAAAAATAAAATATTTATGTAGGATAAAATAAATTAATTAATAAATAAAATAAATAAATAATATACAACCTCCAACTATGAGAGGCAACAGACGACTAACTCCCTTCGCACTGGTACTGCTAAGCCAAATGCTAGGTTGACAGTTAGATCGTCGCCACCTTACATATAAGTGAAGTGTGTGTTAGTATTTTAGCAATCATTGGCCGTGTTCAGCAGAAAGATGGAGCGCTGAGCATGTATCAGAAAAAAATGATAGATCAAAAAGTTTCTGCTGAACGAAGTGCTACATTTTTGGCAAACGCCTTTAGAATAAAATCATAATACGGAACTACGTAGCTTTTTTAATGGCGCTGCAGACACGCTAGCATTCTGTGGTACACTGGAAATTGCATAGAAATTGGCCAAATGAGGTTTAATTATATTTGATTATTTTTTAATTATTATTTACAGCAGACTGAAAAGCTCATAATTGCAATCAGTGCGCAAGATACGGCTAATGCTATCGATAACACGCCTATCGATATGCAATTACAGCTGGTGGTATCAGTATCACTTCAAAGGAGCGTACTATTTCTTTGATACTTGCTCCGCTATCATGATACCTCAAATTGGCTATCATGATACCGGATCAGTCGCGGTCAGCAGAAAAATCATTTAAATTTTATGATTGATCAGGGAGCAATTTCTTCTGCTGAACGCGGTCATTCAATTCCACTTAAGTTTTGGTAGCTTAAAGTAACGCTTGCTTGGGAGCAATATATGAGCGGTTCGAGGCTTCGTTTATATTAACTAAAGTTGCTACTTACAACTCTTTATCTTTATTACAAAATAAGATTATACAGTCTACACTGTGCATCGCTTACAAAAAAAGAAAAACATGCCTTTTTGCCCATCAAAGTATACAAAGTTTAATTTCATCAATTATTATTTTTTGAACGAGATAATTTAAAGTCAGTTATGGCAGCATCTTATATAATCCACATTGCGCATTCACTCAGATTGTCGGTCTGCTCAAAGGTCCTATTTATACTAAAAAAATGATTATTTTGCCTAATTACACTGTGCAAGTCGAAAAAAAGACATGACCAACTTTAACGGATTTCTCCTATTTTGGGCCCTGGGAATCGAACTGCATCATTAGTTTTATGAAATATAACAATGGCTTCATACAAAACTTTTTCTTAAAGTTTTTCATCTAGTTTAAATTTGTTATACACTTGAAAAGTGTATATTAATTTTTGTAAATTGTAAAAAAATTATATCTGATTCTTGTGAAATTTGAATAAATAGATTTAAATGTCCTCTAATTTACTACACTTACAAATTTTCGATATCATTGCGCTTTCAAAAGTTATGGCAAAAAAAAAAAAAAATAGTCGCAAAATTTTGTATATACAATTTTTTACAACAAATTATTTAAAATTTCCAAATATTAAGTAAAATCACAATAATATCATTTTTAAATGTCTTACCTTTTGTTCTACAACAATTACATGATTTATTATAAAATATTTCCCAATTTAAAGTCATTTTGGTAATAAAAATTATGAAAAAAAAATTTGTAATTTTTTTCATCTATAACTTTTTTTATTATTATTTTAGAGTATTTCGCCAATTAAATTATTTCTTATCTGCCTAGTACAAAATATTTAAGACTAAGTTACAGATAAATTATAAATAAAAGTCCCTAAGTAAATGCTTAATAGTAGCATTACAGTAGCATTTCTGCAGACGTTCTAGCCTGTTCACATGAACAGCAGCGTAAGGATTCCAAATAAACGAGTCATATTCGAGCCTCGAACGCACCAAAGCAGAGTACAAACTCAGCTGTCTATACGGATCACGGAACTGCTCAGAATTTCGCTTAACAAAGCCAAACATCGCATAGGCTTTGGGAAGAATATAGTTTTAATGCTCAGAAAATTGGAATTTTGAGTCAAACCAAACCCCCAAAACCAAAGCTTTATAAGATTCGTTAAGAATGGAATACGAAGTTAAAATTAGCAGCTCTCGTTTTCCATACGTTACAAAAAAACACTTGAAAAAGTTGAGTGGTAGCGCCTGCACCAGTCAGTAACTGAATCAAGATCACTTTGGAGGGCGTCGATGTCTCTAAAGTTATTAACAGATCTTAAAAGTTTTAGGTCATCAGCATACATTAAATAATGCGAACCTAGAAGGCAGCCGATATCGTTCATAATTAACTATTTACGTTACGTAGTCCTGCCATAAAATTTAATTCACTTTTTCGTGAAAAAAACGGCTGTAGCTTAGTCCAACAAGCTGATAAAAGTGCAACAAAATTCGTAAAAATAGCGGATATGTTAGGCTATATGCTAAAATAGTTGTTGTAATTTTACGATTTATGCACTAGGTTGTAGATGACGGTTTATTTTGAAAAATTTGCATAAATTGAGAAAAAATTATCTTCAAGGTCCAATTTAGTCACTTTCAGGTTTGCTGATGCGGCTCGCTTGATTTTTTATGGCTGCATTGATGTATGTAGTACCGCATAAAACTTATAAACCTACAAATTTGTGCTTGGTGTGACCCCCATAATTTTCCATAAGCTAAAAAAACAGCAAAATGGTTTTTCCGCGATTTCTCGCAAACAAGAGCTGATGGAAAAAAAACCGAGACCACTTTTGGAATCAGGGCGCAGAACAGGAACAGAATTTTGCATCGAGAAGGCCAGACCTCACAAAAGTGGTCATTTTGTTGCCCTGTGTTATAAACTCTTTCCTACTGGTATCGAATGTGTTTTTGAGTTGTGTGAAAGAAACATCTAAAAATAAAAACCGAAAAATACCGGTATTATTACGGTTATTTTCGATTTCTATTATAACGGATTTCAGTTCTTAAGTTATATTTAATATCGGTTACAGTACAGGTACGTGCCTAATAATTTTTTATTTTAAGTATTTTGAATTTTGAAATAGTTCGAGCATCACGATGGTGTACTGGACATGTATGTGTATAAACTTCTTCATAGTGACTTTTTTGTATTTAAAAAATAAAGTCAATAACATTTATTTTTAATATTTGATTAAAATCTTTATTTAGCGTTTCAACAAATCCAAAAACTAAACCCTAAAAAGGCAAACCCGAGCCAGTTGGTTTTTTGCTAGCTATGCGCACCGACATGGGTGACTGACAATTGGGTGGCTTATATTGGCGTTTCCTAAGCAAATCTCTTTGTATATTACTACACAATTTACGCACTGGCACTGCCGTTATACCATCCAACAAATTCTCATGGGCATGTTTCAGAGTACTCTCAATCAGCAACTCTACCCCAATGGCGCGTGGATCAACCATAGGTTCTCGTTCCAGAACATCCACAATAATGCGTAATGTCTCATCGGATTGAAACTCCTCCAGGGGCAAGACTTCGATTAACTCTTTAAACATATGTGAGACAATGAAATGGGTACGATTCACCACATCCGTATCACCCTGATGGGCACGGGCACACAGCGAATCTTTGGCATGCTCAAAAATGCCCGAGATTAAATCTTCGGTATTCACATCGGAGCGTTCATAGTCAAAGACGGCCACCACTTCGTTAAATAGCTTGCGTAGCTCATCGGCGCTGATGTGAATGAAATACTTTTTGGGTACAATCGTTTGCAAATGCTCCGTAATGCATTCGGCTATGCGATCCGTATAACGACCCTGGAAGTGGGGAAAATGGAAAGAGTTAATAAAGAAAGGGAAAAAAGACATGACCAACTTTAACGATTTTACCCTATTTCGGGCCCTGGGAATCGAACTGCATCATTATTTTCTTAAAAAAAATTTTTTTTAAGTTTTTCCTCAAGTTAAAATTTTTTTCTAAATTGTACAAAAATTATATCTCATTCTTGTGAAATCTAAATAAATAGATTTAAATGTTCTCTAATTTACTACATTTACAGATTTTTGATATCATTGCGCTTTCAAAAGTTATAAAATAATTGCAATATTTTTTACATACAATTTTTTACAAGAAATTATTTAAAATTTCCATATAATTAAGTAAAATCACAATAAAATCATTTTTTAATGTCTTCCCCTTTGTTCTCCAACAATAACTTGATTTCTAATTAAATATTTCCTAATTTAATGTCATTTTGTTAAAAAAAATTATGTAAAAAAATTTTTAATTTTTTTTTATTTCAATCTATAACTTTTGAATGCGCAAAGATATCGAGAAACTGTGAATGTATTAATTAAGAGGACATTTAAATATATTTATTTAGATATCACGAGAATAAAATATCACATTTTTTGGAATTTAAAAAAAAATTTAACTTCGTAAAAAAACTTTAAAAAATTTTTTTTAATTTTTAAAAAAGTAATGATGCAGTTCGATTCCTAAGGCCCGAATTAGGGGAAACCCGTTCAAGTTGTTCATGTCTTTTTATTTTTTGAAAAATAAACGATCCCAGTGTAATCAATACCCACCTGAAAACTATAGGCCGCCTGGCACAAATACAAGGAAGATCGTTGAGCAAATTTTCGCACATTTTCCGCACTCGTGTGACGACCAAAAAAGCGATTGAAACTCTTTTGTACAATAGTGTGTACACGATCTAAAATAAAATCATCCGGCATGGGTGGCAGCATAAAGGCATCCACATTTAAAATGCTGGGACACACAAATCCCTCATCATTGGGCATTAATTCGGTTGTGGTCACCAAAGGAGGCTCCATTGGATCCATTTCAGGTTCATTGTTAATTTGCAAAGGTTTTGATTTTAAACGTAAGGCACAAATCTCGCGTTCCAAACACTAAAAATTTAATAAACTAATAAATTTTTTTATTATTTTCTTATTTAAAAAACTCACCTCAATTTGTTCCAACAATTGTTTATCAATGCTTCTTAACTTTTCAATATCAAATGACAGATTAAGCGCCTGTGGCCTGGTCCATTTGGCATAGTTACGCTCTTGTGTGTCCAAAACCACATCCAAAATATTCTTCTCCTCACGCAATACCGTAAGTATGTTCACCTTTTCCGTATTATTTTGGGTTTCCTGTATCAATTCCTCCTCACAGCGGGTAAGTTCGCGCTAAAACATATTCCCACATTCAACATTTCCCTTTTTTTTTTCAACTAACACTCACCTGTCTTTCCAGTAGCTCCTTTTCCAAAGCCCTCAATTCCTCTTCGGCTGTGGTTTCCAGCTCAAAAATATAACGTCGCAAAACCTCTTCCTCCAATTCATCCAGATTAATGATGAGACCAAATCTTTTGGTCATAGCCTGTTTAATTTCCTCCTCCAATCTGGTAATCTCATAGCGCATAAATTTAATATCCTTATTCATGCGACGCAAGTGTACAATATTAATGCGATGCCAACGTCGTGTGGCCAAAGTCTCCTCATTTAGCTTATCCACGCGTCGCCTGAGATCCAATAACATATCGGCATCGAATAGAATGGATTTGGACAAATCACGATAGTCATCACCTTCATAGAAATGCTGCAGTTGATCCATGCGTAAAATAGCGCTTAATTGTACCTTGTTGATTTCCTGCTGTCGCTTGCGCTAAAGAAGAAGACCAGAAAGATTTGTATGAAATGACATGTAATGCCTATTTTATTCACAAAAAGACAAATTTTGTATTTTTTTGTTTCCGTTTTTCGTGACTCATATTTATATTAAGAAATCCTAAAAAAATGTACCCAATGCAAAAATAAGAACTTTAACATTTAAGGTCCTTTAACGAAACTTTTTCGACTAAAAAAAAATCGTTATTCCGTTTCTGTTGTTTTTGCGATGTACTCGAAATTAAGCAAAGAGTAGATTTTTGCCACGCGGAAGTGTACATTAATTTTGCCCCGAGTTTGTAACGCATAGAAATATTCATTCCGACCCCATAAACTATATATATATTCTTGATCAGGACGACAAGCCGAGTTCATTTCCGTCTGTCCGTCCGTCCGTCTGTCCGTCTGTCCGTCTGTCCGTCTGTCTGTTTCTACGCGAACTAGTCTCTCAGTTTTAAAGCCTCTGACCCGGAAATTTTGGCATATCTCCTTTCGCCTCACGAACTATTGAACCGGCCGGATCGGATGAAACATATCATATACTACTAGGAACGATCGGGGAAATATTGTTTTTGGTGAGAAACACACTGCTTGGCTTTCAGTAGCGTCACTTATCTTGGTATATGTTTTTTATGTATCCACATAATTCTGGAAAAAAATTTATCAAAATCTGGATGACTATATTATATAGCTGCCAAAGGGAATGAGCGGTCAAGAACTAGTTTATGCTTAAAAAAACGCGCGTTTTCTATCTAGCGTCTCTCATTTGAGTATATGTTAGTTTTATTAAGTCTGGAAAAGTTATCAAAATCGGATGACTCTAACATATAGCTGTCATATAAAGGGTCGGTCCAAAATACCAGTTTAGAGAGAAAACGCTGAGTTTTCCATCGTGGTTTCACCAATCATGGTTTTATTGTTCTGTATGAACCGTGTAATTCTGGCGAAATTTATCAAAATCTGGAAACCACCAAAGCATCTCTGGCGTATAACGGTCGGTCTAAAAACAAGTTTAGTGAGGAAAACTTTTTTATTTTCTACGTAACGCCTTTAATCATGTCGTATATACTGCAGTTTCATATGCTTTTTTGTTTAATGAATTTTTTTTTTATATATTTTAAATATTTATAATATTACGTTGAGTTTTTGTTATGACGAGTAAAATAGGGAACCCGTCCGCGATGAACAAAAAATTTCTCACGGTTCCGGAACCCCGTACCGAATCTCTTTACAAATTTTAGAGGAAAGCAGACTTCTCTCGTACAGACAGGCTTTTTTGACAGCCTGCAGTTAAGTAGCTTTTCTCGATATCCAGCAATTCGATATAAGTAAACGATTGCAAAAATCTACCAGACCACCAGGACAAACCCACGATAGGCAGAACGCAGGTATGCCTATGGCAACGTGTATGCTTGTTTTATGAAATATCTTCGAGCTCAAAGCAGACTGAAATATCAAGAAATAGCCAACTCGATGCGCAAAGCGCTTAACAAACCAATGGAAAAGGAACAGAAAGAGTCCGACTCTCAGTTCGTCTGTTTCTGCCTCAATCCAACGAAGACAAAAACATCTCGGATCTTTTAATAGACGTCATTAATCAAGCAGAAGCAATCTGAAACAGCTGAAACTTCTCGTTGACCTATATATTTGATTCAATACAAACTTACAAAATAATCTCACTTTTTAGACTCATTTTGAGGCTGAATCGAAGAAGCAATGGACAATTTGGTATGCCACATTACAAGGGGTCAATCTAACCTAACCCAACAAAGTTCTAGTTAGGCATTATATCTTTCTGATGATATTTGACTAGCTCTTAGAATAAAAGCAACAAACTTTAGTGTTCAAAATGCTAGTTAAACTGGTATCATTTGCTGACATAGGTAGTTGTAGTATTCGCATTATTATTTAGTCTTCGTTTTTAAGACCTTTAAAAAAAATTTAGAGCATTTGACTACTTAAATCCTTTGACTTCTTAATCGAAATAGAGTCATTTAAAGTTTTATTTTGTATACTGTCATTAAGAATTTTATTTGATGGAATACGACCTTAATATTGTAAACCGAACCTATTCTGTTGAATAAACGGTCTGGTTCGGGTTTATGGTTCGAGGGTTCAAAAAAATATGAAAGTTCTATTTTCGGTTTATCTTCTAAAAAAGCACCTACTTAAAGCTCTACAAAAGTGTTTCTATTCATATGAAGCATTGTGACGAACAATTTTTTTGTCATCTGAGAATAGGCTTTTAATCGGATCTTTTCGGCGTACGATTCTGGTTGTTTCAGTTAAACTCCCTGGTTTTTCCACAACAAAAATTTCGGAAAAAAGGTGTGCTATATTTTGGGTATCAACCTTTTAGAATCCGTGGGAGGATTTTGAAATTTCCAGAATTGTTTATTGGTTCAAGACCAAAAAGTTCTAAGAATAAGGTTTAAAAACCTTGAATTAGTCTTAATTGTACTTTATCCCATGTGTTCTACAAATCGCTTCGTTTTTGGGTCGAAATCGATTTGTAGAACACTTCGAAACGGTCCAAAATCAAGTTTTTCGGGAAGTTAAAAAAATAAAAAATCTTGGATTAAGTATTTTCGTACTTAATTTAAATACACAGCCTCAGTTTTTTTAAGGGAAATTTTTGTGGTATTTTCCGAGTTTGAATTAGGTACGTTCGTTCTTAAAACTATAATTTAGTTGATCTTTTTTTTCTTAAATTAAGTATTAATCAATCTGTTGTCAGATTTGAAAATATCATACTTAGTCGGATTTTAAGATCGCTTATACTTTATTTCCTCTTATTTGAGATCAAAATGATCGATTTCCGAGTAAGTTTGAGTTAAAGAAAAGATGACAGTTTCGATTGCAAATATAAAATATCTGCCCCCACATATCTATTGCTCTACCTACCCTAAACTCCAGCAGTGTGTTCTTTTCACGTTGATAAATCTCTTCATGATATTTCATCATCTTTTGCATTTCGGCTATTTCATTACGTTTATTCTCCACATCACGTTGAAAATCCCTTACGGCACGTTCCAAATCATGACGATCGGCCCGCATGGAGAAGGCCAATTCATAGAGTGCACGCTCCAGTCCAGTGGGACAAGTGGTCTCATCCAGTCGTATGGTGGTCACATCTAAAGAATCCAAACTTTTGGCATCGGCATCGCCATCTTCGCTCGAGGACGATGATTCGGATGAGGAGGAGGAGGACTCATCATCACCTCTGACACGCTTGGGGGGACGCCATTTCTTTTTGAAAATACGCCGTAGAAAATCATAAAATTTATGACCCTTGGCCGTGCTCATGAAGGTCAACTGAAGGGCAGCAATTTGTTCATTCAGTTTATCAATATTTTTACGTAATTCATCCAACTGACGATTGGTGGCATTGATCACCGTTTGCAGCTCATTCCGTATGCTCATGGCCCGATTGGCATTATTTAAAAGTTGACTTTCAATTTCTTCGCTATCGCGTAAAATGTACAACTCCTGATTGAGACTGATGAGAAATGAGGCCATAAATTCGGCATCCATTTTAACATGAAATCGTTGCGTCTGCAACTTTTCCAATTCTTTATCAAATGCTTTTATTTCGTCATTAACTTCCGTACTAACTCGCGACTGTTCGTATAGCATGATACGTTGCCAACGATGACGCATTTCTATTAACATGGGCGCATTATCATTTTCATCCAGCTCAAAATAGGCTGGTTCACTGATTGAAGGCAATCGTAGCATTTCCTCGATTAATTCCGCCGTCTGCAATACCCTATCAATTTTGGATACCTCCAAGGCCTTAAAATTGGTCATCTCATGCAATTCGGGCAAATCCAAGGCCGCCATACTGTACAGACTAACCGAATCTAATTGTTCCTCCGATTGCTTTGAGGCTATTACCTGATCCACACTTTGTTCCAAATATAAAATATCATCGATATTCACACCACAACCCGGTTCACAGTGTTCTATAAGATTTAGTTCGGGATATTCCAAATCCATATTCACCTCATTAATTTCCCCCAAATGCAAACGATCCTCGGCTGGTAGAAACTGATGTATGCGATCCAAGCGCTCTTTTTTCTTACGTATAAACTCGATTAGTTCCTTTTTACGATCCCGCATAACCATTACGGATTGATTAAATGAATCGATGAGCTCAAAGTGTCGTTCGCGACATTCAACTATTTCAATATATTTATAGGTTAGAGTTTCGGTCGATTTGGGTTCATAATCTGCACCAATTTTTAGCTTATAATCGCCCAGATTACGCATAGCCTCAGCGATTTGAGCATCATCGTCGGGATGATTACGATTCGGATCGGGTTTCTGACGCTCCAATTTATCCCAGTCAAAAATGCGACGCACTTCATATAATTGACGTTTGCGATAACGCAACAATAGACGCATCATTTTCTTACTAAAACGTGGTGTTATATTCCGTGGATCACGACCAAAGAAGAAAGTTTCCGGCGGCGGATCACCGATTGAATCCTCTTTATCCTCCGCGGCTACCAGATCATGTAAGCTAGGGGGAAGGTTTTTTTAAAGAAAGATGTATAAGTTGAAGGGTTTTAAAAGAAGTTTAGAATTGAAATGGTGCTTTTAAGTGGAAAATCATAAATAAAATCAAAAAAAAGAAAACTCAGAAATCAATGGCCCAGAAGAATTCAATTTGTATTTTTTGTCTTTAACAAAATAGATCTAAATATCATTTAGAAATAAAATTAATATATATAGCTGAGAATACCTTAAAAACAGTTTTACCGTCGATAGCAAGATAATGCGAAAAAGACCTGAAATTTTCAAAAATCACAAATTTTGAACGGTACATCGGATTAAAACAATCCAAAGGCCAATTTTGTACTTTTTACGTAAACTTTTTATCGAAAAAAAATATGGGGAAACTCTAAGAGTTATCTAAAGACTGGTTTGAAGAAAACATCCGTTTTTATTTTTTTTCTTGAAAGGACAATAGATATTTGATTCCGAATATTATTTTCAGATTTAGAACATATGCATGTCACTAAAAAAAGTTGTTTCAAGATGGAAGACAGAGCGAGTTCACCGGAAAAATTTATTTTTTGTTCCAAATTTTGCGTTATCGCGTTGTTTTTCAATCAATTTCACATGTGATTTCGATAAAAATATTAGATAACTTTTAGAGATATCTTAAGCCGGTTTTTTGGGAAAAAAAAACAAAATTTTTATTTATTTTCTTGGATTTTTGGGGGGCTGAGTTGAAATGGAATATCCCATATATGATTGACTTACTTTTGACATTCTTTAAAAAAAAATGTAAGTACACAAATATCAAATTTTTTCTGTATACCAACATATGTAAATATATAGCTAGCTTTCTAAGATGATGGATCAATATCATATTTATGATAAATATATTTTTATACAATTGAAAAACCAAAAGATCGGTTCATAATTAGTATTGGGACTAAAAAAAAGTCCTACTTTTTGGAGGAGCTTTAAAAATAAATGACCATAAGTTGGACAAATTGTTTTAACCTATTGTACAAAAATTTTACCATATACAGTTAGGTGAACCAACAAAAAACTACTTATTTGAGCCACTTAAACTATGAAGATTTGCGTAACAAAAAAATGTAAGCAGACTAGATTTTCCGAATTCAGAAAAAACTTGCTCCCTTGCTAAATGAAAATATTGGTACCCGTAAAAAAAATACTTGGGAGGAAAAAATCCTTTTTTGGATGTTTCGGGAAGCGTTCCTTAGATCGGTAAACAAACAACTAACATCTACATCATATATGGGTCATTCCATGTGAACTCAGCCACACAATTTTGTTTCTGTTTTAACAATAATTCATGGTATAACCCTATTTTTTGAGATCCCTACCACTAACTTAAAAAAAATTATTGCATCAGAACGGTGCATCCAATTTTTTTCTGGTTAAGGATATCCATATACATATTTTAAAAAAAATCTCACGATGGGACAATCACTTGATTCGCGAAGAAAAATAGTTTACTAAAATAAAACATTTTTGAATCAAAAATAATTTATTAAAAATAATGTCTAAAATATTGTCAACCATGGCGGATATAAAAATGTTGCTTTAAAATTACTTCTTGATTTGACATAATTAAAATTAGGAGTCAAAAAAAATTTTAAAAATTTGTACATAAGAAAAATATTTTTCCTCGCACATTAATATTGATTGTCCCATCGTGAGGTTTTCTAGAATATGTATCGGATATCCTTTATTAAGAAAAATATATTTCAAAACGATATCCGTAAAAAAGCATAGAAGATAAACGTAAGGTAACCTCTAAATAGCTGAAATTACTATAATATTGAAATATAGCAGTTTTTTATGTTCTTTGATCAGAAATCTACCTATAGCCTTTCGTGGTGTGTTACTCTTTTCGTTCAAAACTCACACATAACAAACGAACAATACGAAAACTAAAAACGGCGAAAGCTACCCCCAAAGTTTTAATGGATTTACAAACTTTACTCAACTGATTTGAACCGGAAAAATATATATAGGATATAGATATCAGATATTTAAAAATGTTTAAGTCATTGATTAAAAATAAGTTTGATACCATAAAAAACTTTTCTTAGTAAAACACATTTTCCGACCGATCGGTCCTATGGCAGCTATATGCTATATTATACAAGATAATTTTTCCCCAAAAATATGCGAAAGCATAAAAAACTAATTACCAAATTGGTGAGGCTACGATGAAAAACAAAAAGTTTTTCTCACTAATTGTTTTTCCGACCGATCGTTCCTATGGCAGCTATGATATAGTCATCCGATCCGGCAGGTTCCGACATATTAGTTGGGTGGCAGCAAAAAGAAGACTCTGTGCAAAATTTCGATAGCTCGATAGCTTTAAAACTCAGGGACTAGTTCCGTAAAAACAGATAGACAGACGGACGACAGACGGACGGACGGACGGACAGACGAACGGACGGACGGACGGACGGGGACAGATTGAACTCAGCTCGTCGTCCTGATCAAGAATATATATAGTTTGGAGAGGTCGAAAATGAATATTTCTATGCAAGCTACAAGCTTCTTAAGCAAAATTAATACACTTTTCAAGTGCCAAAAAATAATATAATAATTTTTAGATTCGAGCGTCGACGTGTATTTCGCTGGATACAACTAAAATCTACTATACTTGAATATATATAAAGAAAACATTATTTTCAAGACATTGATCAGACAACAACAAAATTGTTGTTACTTTGGACTTTGCTACAGACAAAAATCAAATTCTTTGTGTATTTCGCATTGGTTAGTGCCGAGTGCTGTACGTTTAGTTTAGGTTTATACGAGTTTTATCCTAGTGAATACTTCTTTTAAATTACTAGACTAGTCACTAGTACATAGGCCTTAAGCTCAGAGGTCAGACTTAAGCATAAATCTTACACTTCTGGTTGTTCTAGGACGCGTTCCAGGCTGCGTCTGCTGCTCAAAGGAAAGTTTTGAAATATTGTTGATTTCTGTTGTGTGATTAAGCACTTTATCTAGCCAAAAAAAACTTACCCCTGATCCTGTTCTTGTCGCAAACGTTCTTCAATATCGCGTTTAATTTGCATAAATTCCTCGCCCAAGGCCTGCAGACGAAACGTGGACACGCCATCGACTTTGTCTCTAATTTTATAAATTTTAATCAAAAATCGAATTAAATCTTAAAATCAGCCACTCACCTAATGGGCGCCACAGTAAAGGGTATATGATCCAGTTCCTTGAGAAAATGATTATACAATTTTTTATGCCCCACCTGAGCAAATTCCAAATCATAGGCCAAATCATCGCGTACATCATCCAGTTCGGCCTGCAGTTCCTCGCGGATTTGTTGGGTAATACGCGGATCAAGCAACAAATCTTTATGTTGTACCCTCAAACCGGGTGGCAACTCTTCATTACGTTTGATTATCTTGAAATAATCAATTTGCAAAAGTCCAATCTTTTCGAGTACATCACGATCATGAGCTTCGGCTGCCAACTGCTGACGTCTTAGTTCGGCATTGATTTTCTCTTGCTCAAGGGAAGGTGTTTCCGGATCAAGTATATCTTCAGCTAGGGCCACTTCCAAGGGTAGTGGGGGAAGATCTTTTATTAAATCACTTTTGACAATTTTGGGGCCATTCCATTTGTAGAGAAAGACATTGCCATCATGACCAATGGTGATCATATGTTGACCATCAAAGCTGCTTTGAATGCTGGGTATAATACCCTTGAAAGCATCGTGCATGGGATATATGCGATATTCTGTGAGATCGGTAAAGTTGTCGGAATTAAGGCGATTAATGCGCAAGCGTCCATTTATGAGACCAAAGATCAGGTATTCATCTCTGTGAAGGGAAAGGATAAGGAAAATAGAGCTTGTTTCAGGGAATAATACCGTAACCGGAACCGTTAACCGAAATAAACCGTTTAAAGCCACGTTTTTTTAGAACCGAAAATCTTTTACCGTTATAATAGAAACAGAAAGAACCGGAACCATTCCGAAATGCTAATACCGGTATTGTTCCGGTTTCTAGTTGAAATATTCAATTGGTAAAATAGCAACATATACACTGAGAAGAAAGTCTTACATTTCAGAAATTCGCCCTTAGAGAATAACCAGAATCAAATGCTCTTTTTAAGATATATAAGATATAGAAAAAATGTGTTAAATTTTTTTTTTTTTGCTGAATATATGCCCTCTAATTAAATGTAAAGTATTTCCAAGTCTTGGAAAAATCCTTGCTAAAAAAGATAAATTTTAGAAATTACATTTTCTGGATTTTATTCAAATATCGCTCTACAAAAAATGTGGTTTAATATTTTCGAAAATTTTATATCAAGTTGTTACCTAAGGCAGATTTTATGTTTCAAACTGTTTTTATGTGCTTTTAGAGCTGATTTGAATATTTTCCAGCCTTTTATGAGCTATTTTGGACCGTAGTCTTATAGTATGGGTTCAAATCTATCCAAATCACTAATGATCTCTTTTTTTTGGCGGAGATACGGCATAAGTATAAAGAATTCCTTAATTCTAGGTTGTAGGGAAACCACTGTAAGCCTGGACAGAATATTTTTAACGAAATTTTTCGTCCAATAATAAAACTGGATAGAAATCGATACATTTAAAAAAATGTTTTTTTTTAGGGATATTCTTAGAACCCTTTTGTAATTCTATTACGTCCATTATTTTTTGGGTTATCTTGAAATAATTTAAATTTTTGAATACCGGTATCTATATATATAAAAGAGTTCAACCTGACTGACTAGAGAAATGTGAAAATGACAGAAAACTGTTGTATGAAACTTTTTCGTTTACCATCCGGATCATCTCCAAACTAATTAAAAAAAATCGAAATAAAATTAACAGTGACTGCATACCCGGTTTACCAAAAAATTAACCCACTACACCCTCATGGGTGGAAAAAGGGTTTAGCGATTAGTTTCAAACTCATTTTTGAAGCTAATCATATTCAAATTTGAAAGTCAGTCCCATGTGCTCTACCTATCGCTTTCGACCCTAAAACAACCCAAATCGTATAGGAAAAGGAACGTTTTTGGGATCAAAAGGCATCAAATTTTCAAAAATCAACCCCCAAAAATACAAAAATGGTCGGGAAACTGATGTTTGAAGACTCCTAATTTATTTTCACATTTTGGAAAATACGGAAAATTTCAAAAAAAAAAATCTTGAAAAAAATGTTGTCCTCCATTCGATCGGACCCAAATTCTTTTAATATAATTAAAGATAGAGCTTATCTGGAAATTTCAATAAAATTGTATTCACTTTTGTTAGGAAATTCACACACCCATATTTCAAGCTGCACATACAAAAATATGTTTCATATTTAGAAATTTTTGAAAATATTCCACGAAAGTCGGAAAGTGGACGGAAAACTGATGAAACCCTACATCATTATCCGATCAGCTCTAAATTTATTTTTAAAGCTTTAAATAACAAAATATTACCATTGGGACTTTCAAAATTTGGTAAGTCCGGAAAACTGGAGGAAAATATTGAAAAATTTGTTTTCCAATTTGATCGGATTCAAAATCATTTTCAAATCTACCCCTAAAGTCGGAAAATAGGCGGAAAATTTATGAATGAAACTCTCTTTATTTTCATTAGATTAGCTTTTGAGCTCTACATAACAAAATGTTACCAACGGGATTTTCCAATTTTGAAATAACCCGGTAAATTGGCGGAAAATGGTTAGAAAAAATTTATTTTATTATTCATGCTCATGTTTAAATACTTAGTTTTTTACACAAGTGCGAGCGATGCCGCGGGTATACGCTAGTCTTATATGTCTTAAAAAGAGAATATGATGCTGGATATTTTTTAAGGGTGAATTTCTAAAATGTAAGACTCTTTTCTGAGTGTATGTATTCCACTTTTACCAGTTGAAATAAATATTTGTAATAATTATAAATCAGTAAAATATATAATAAGAAACTAAAACAATACCGGTATTAGCGTTTCGGTATGATTCCGGTTTTTTTCGGTTCCTATTATAACGGTTAACGGTATTCGGTTCTCAAAAAAAATTTTAATATCGGTTTCTCCGGTCTTCTTTCAAACGTTTATTTCGGTTCACCCTTTTACGTCTTTCGTTCCCAACAATTTAATTCGGTTCCGGTTTCCCGGTAACCTGGTTTTGAAACGGTTTATTTCGGTTAACGGTTCCGGTTCTGGATACGGTATTATTCTCTGATTACATCCATTAATTTTTTGGATATCTTAATACAATTTGAATTTTTAAATATTGAAAAAATTATACTTGTACCGGTATAACGAATTAAAAATTTAGGTACCGTATCGGAACCGAAAACCGAAATAAGCTGAAAACCGAAATAGAACCCTTAACCGATATTCTCATTTCGGTACGGCCGGTACCAGAACCGATATTCGTTTCGGGATAAATCCCTGATTACATTCATTAATTTTTTGGATATTTGGATACAATTTGAATTTTTGAATATTAAAAAAAACAATACTGGTACCGGTACGTACCGGTATACCGAATTAAACATTTGAGAACCGTATCGGAACCGAAAACAAATAACAACCCAAATTAACTTTTAACCGATATCATGTCGGTACGTACCGGAACCGATATTCGTTTCGGATAAATCCCTGATTACATCTTATTTTTTGTTCTTGATACAATTTGAATTTTTGAATATTAAAAAAAATAATACTGGTATACTAAAATCAAAATCTGAGCACCGTATCGGAACCGAAAACCCAAATAAGCTGAAAACCGAAATAGAACCCTTAACCGAAATTCTAATTTCGGTACGTACCGGAACCGATATTCGTTTCGGGATAAATCCCTGATTAATTTTTTGGATATCTTGATACAATTTGATTTTTTTAATATTGAAAAAAATAATACTGGTAGCGGTACGTACCGTTATAAAAATTTAGGTACCGTATCGTAACCGAAAACCGAAATAAGCTGAAAACCGAAATTGAACCCTTAACCGATATTTTCATTTCGGTATGGACCGGAACCGATATTCGTTTCAGAATTAATCCCTGGTTTGATTGTTCATATACTCACATAACACAATAGGAATGTATTTCCATATCATCTGCATCGGCTATTAGGGTACATATAGAAGGTTCAGTAGCTCCAAACTCCAGTTCATAAATATAACCCGCATCATAGCCCGCCATGGACACCCATATCGTATCCCTCTCGGTATAACATAACCAAAGTATGTTATTGGGCAAGGCAGGTATATGCAAGGGTTCCTCCTCTTCATCTGGTTCCGAATCAGCCAAAGCCGTTTCCATATCAATTTGTAGACCCGGATTAGCCTTCTTAAGTTTCTCAATTTCATGCATTTTACGTTCCCTTTTACGTTGTTTACGTTTCTTGATTTTCTCACGCCGTATATCCCGTCGTATGCGACTTTTTACCGACACAAAGCGTGTACGACGCAAGCGCTTTTCTTCGGTTAAATTATAACTCAAATAGGTCTCCTCCTCGGGTACATCGGTACGTATATTATATTCCAAAACCTCACCATTCTTACAGCCTATTAGGACCAATTGAGGTTCTAGCTCATGCCAATAGAAACAATTGGGTATGGCCTTGAATTCGACAAAACCCAAAGGTACTAGATGAACCAGCTTATTCGGGGTTAGTTTATAAATAAACATGCTCTTATCCGCCGCTCCACTCAAAAGTAAAGTACTCGTACGATTAATGGTTAGCCGGGTTATGGCAGCTGTGTGTGCCTTAAAGACCTTTACCAAATGTAAAGAAGGTCGTTCAGGTACGCTAAGATCCAGAAAAAGTTGTCTTAAAATGCCATCTTCAAAACCAGCCACCAATTCCATGCCTAGTTCCGAGATTTGTGTATCAAACCATAGCAAATCCACACCATTAGCCTGGAATTGCTTCTCCATTAGCAAACGCCTCTTTCTCATAGTCATAGACAAAGATTTTGCCACCCTCCGACAAGGCCAAAAAGTGTGAAGATACGGGTGACATTTGAGCGGACAAAACTTTACCACCTATGCAGGAATACAATTGTTGTGGCTTCATGGGCACATCATAGGTATTAATATCACAAAACCATATACCACCCTTGCCATCTTGAGCATAATAAGTAAAATCCTTCTCATCAAAGGGCTTAATCTTTTGCATACAACGTAGTTCCACTTCTGCTATTTTAAACTCATAAATGGGATCAATTTCCACAAAAAGATCATCTTCAGGTGGATCGGCCAAATCCACAGTCTCCCAATACCAAACTCTTACATAACCATCCATACCCACAGTGGTAACCTCACCATTCTTCATGCTTATACGCGTTATGGGCGCCGTATGACAAGGTTTTCGCCCCTTGCGACATATTTCGAATTTGATGAGACCCGCCTCCCACAGCAACATATTACCCCAATCACAACCCGATATCACATTCTCATCGGGTAGCATATACATGGCATAAATATCACTGAAATCCGTTTTACCAAAACGTCCCAAATCGCCCTTCAATTTTAGACCCGTAAACGTATTTGCCATTTTCCAGAATTTGATGTGACTCAAGCCCGAGGAGCACAGCAGTATGGGATTATGTACCGAAAAGTGTACATATAATATATCATTCTGAAACGATTTGGCTCGAAGTACCACCTCAGCGGACTGCCAACGCCAGACGGTTATCAAAAAGTCCGGATAACCCGCCTGGGAGACAAACAATTCGCCCGTGGAATTATACGAACCGGCTGTAAATCTTGCCTTGGCCGCATTTAACAATTTCACGCGCACCTCAAATGACGGATATTCGTAGATAAATATTGTGGGTTTGGGGCCATTCTCGGCCACCGTTAAGAGGCCCTCAAAGTCGGGATGTTCGTTTTCTAAAATTTTCTGTTTTTTTTTAATTTTTCAAATTTTCAATTCGCTTGCAAAGAAATGATTCTATGCTCATTCCGATTAAGACATTTCTCACTTTTAAATAGATTTTTGTAATAATCATCAAACTTAAGACCACAGTTCGCAAAAAACAAAGCTAAAATTCAATCCCGTGTTTTTGAAATAAACCTATTTCGAGCATTAATTCGGGAATAGAAAATTCATGCCTAGAGCTAGTATCCGGACTGAATAACATTCTCGCTGCTAGAATTGTTTCATAATTCGAAGAGTGGCCTCTTAGAATGTAGGGTGACCAAAAACCACACCGAAAAGGCATACAAATCACTGAATCCAAATGGTTACTCTCTGGTCTTGTCAGCTGCTTTGTTTACAAATAAGCGGGCAACAGAGATTGTAAAATAAATGTTTATAAAATTGAAAAATGGATGGCTCTATGTGAAATGCAGAGGTTATAGGCATTGCATGGTTGATTTCTTGTGTGTATTTCGCGTATCACTGAAAGAGGATGCAATAACCTCAGAGCGGCAAATTGTTGGCCAAATCCTTTAAATAGGTATCATCCTGACCGCTTTGGCACCACAACTTGTTTATCCTCCGCAAGTTCTCAAATTGTTTTTGTTTTGCCTTTTGATCTTCTTTGAATCCATTTTTCCAATTGTGTTGCTTGATTCTAGAGTTCCTCTTCGAATTATCAAACATGTTTCATAATTCGAAGACCCCCTACGAGAATGTATAAGCTGTTTTTGACAAACGATCTGGCAGCCCCATGCACATTATACGAGCGCATTCTAGACGTCTGGTACGGCCTCTTAGAAGGCTATGAGAAAATTCGAAGAGCACATTCGAAGAGCTATGTAATTAGATAGGCAGCTAGAATGTTATTAGTGTCTTGAGTACCTAGCTTAAGCAAATCCGTTGGCGTTGGTTTGAGATAACGGTTGGGATATCCCGGATTTGGATTGCTCTCATACAGCCGGGTCCCATATTCACTTTCGCAAACATTTTGCGATTTAGAGACCAAATTTGCTCCTAAAACCGGTTTTGAAATCGCCAAAATTTTGCGAAAGTGAAAATGGGAGCATGGCTAGTTCAGTTCGGTTTAAAAAATCATAAACTTAAAATCATAACTTTAATCCCCCGAAATTCCCACTTCTTCTCTGAACCAAACTTCAAACCTAAACGTCTGTTAAAAAATAAGTGAACCTGTACCAAATCAGTATTTAAGGCTCGGTTCAAAGAATATTTTAGACATTCCCAAATCTATATATATTAATAATCCAACAAAGTATTTTCTTTATTGAAAAACAACAATCGGATATGTAAAAATTTGTTTTGTTTTATTTTAATGAAAAAAATTTTTAATATCCAGTTTAAATAGATCATATTGGATAATGTTCTCTGTTTGCCTTAATATTTTTGACTTAGTGTAAAAATCGTCGGGCATATAAAATTCAGATTTATTAAAAATTCTAGAAATACGTTAAAAATTTTTAGTAAAAACGCCTCTCTTGATAGCTTCTGATTTTTTAAATACTCGATTCTAAAGTATATTTTAGACTGTTCACGATTTCGATCAAATCATACGGAATCGGAATAAGTAAATGTGTCCGTTTCCGAAAACAGATTGCTTTATTCAGATTTTAAATAAACTTCATTTGAATGTCTTGTTGGCAAAAATTTCAATGGTTATTTGGAAATCAAATGTCTGATTTCATCGATCTATTGATAGTCAATATTTTTCATTATCAAATCTTCAATAGAAATTCCGAGTTGGCCTTTGTTCCCTTCGCTTTTAAAATAAGTCGATGTGGAAATTAAGGTCCAAGGGAAAAACGGTGACATAAGCTCATAAAAAATGTTGATCAAAACTTTGAAAAAATAATCTGAACTTTTCTGGACCTTTTGTCCGTAAAGTCGGTATACGGATTTGAATTTTTTTACATTCAATACACTAACAACATAACAAATGGCTAAGTTGAAAATTTAGTAACCACTGATTACGCGTTGATAAATCTGCATACATTTCGGTGCGGTGTTTAAGGACATGTTTTGGCTACCCTAGCAAAACGTGGCGTTTCCTAATACTGCAATATATCAATAATCGTCGTGCCCAATGCTGCGTTCCACAATTCCTAAGATTACCGGTTCTAACACCGGCACGATTTCCGGCCCGGCTGAGCTCGCCAGATGGGAAGGTTCTTTGGTAACGATACCTAAACGTAATCAATAATTTTATAATCTGCTCGTTAATATATAAAAATGCAAATTTTGAAAACGAAAAAAGGATAAGAGGTCGTCTATCTACAGAGCTGAAGTCAATTCCAATTCCTCAACAGAAGCAAAAGCCCCTTCAAATCTCCACTCCCTTCCATACCAACACCAAATTGGTGCCTTAGCAGGACATTATTTCACTCAAATTAACATGTTAGTTTATTGCCATGTGGCTAACATTATATGTATAAAATATTTTAATAAAAAATAAAAAAAATTAAAGTTTATACTTCAATATAAATTTCAAATAATATCTTGTATAAAAAAAGAAAAATAAAATCATTAATATTCAAAAGATACAAAATGCTTGCATATCAAATAAACTAAAAAAAAAAAAAGATAACGTTATTTAGTTTGAATCCAACAGGCTAGCGCTTACACGAAAATTCGGATTATTCGGAACAGGAATGAAGTTACATTTTAGTTTAGGTCCTTTAAAGGCCGTATTTACATTAATATTTTATGTAGGAGATATTTTAAGAGCGTTTGAGGTCTCCAAAAAATATTTTTTGACTTAACGTTCGGGTTTCAATCTATCCAAAACGCTAAAGATCATTAACATAGAACTATTTTGCTGAAGTTCAGGATTGTTGTAGAACGTTTTAGGTAAATGGTACAGCATTAAATATTATTTCAAGATGCCCATTTGATCAAAGAATCTTCTAATGGTGCCTCTATTGGTAAATCATATCCATATTTGATCATTTATGCCCAAAGATATTTCTAGGATGTTGTTGCTAATATTAGGTTGAGTCAAAATTAGCAAAAACGCTAAAAGTTGTTAATGTAAAATTAAGAAGCAAGTTTCTTTCGATGACGTTAATAAGCACTAATGAGGGATATTTTCAAAATTTTAGTTCCTCGAAAGGAAAAATAACTAAACTAATTTCTAATTTCACTTACGAATAAAAAGCGTTGTTTTTATTTTTTTTAACATAAACATGGCACTTAATTGTTTTATGTTTTAGTATTTAACATCTCATTGTTTTTTTTTATAATTTTTTTTGACGGAAACATATTCTTCACCGAACTAAAACCTCTAGTTAAGACCCCAAAGCAGTCTCAGTGAGCTATTTTGGGCAAGCCCAAGTTTACAAGTTATTTCAACGATTTATTTTGCATATAAAACCAACAGCTCACCGTTATAAATCCAATGCCACAGCCAAACACCGTCTCCTGAAAGGTCACCTCACGTCTAGAGATGCTAAAGAAATGCAGGAAATTACCAGAAGCAAACACCAAAGTATCCGGATCCACCAAAACTAGATTGAACAGCCGTTTGCAGTCATAGCCAAAGGAGTGTCTGGTGGAAGAAGTTAAAAGAGGAATTTAAGAAAAATATAAAAAATACTTTTGACATTCCCTCTGCTCACTCTAAGCTGATGATATCATTTAAAAATGAAATGTCCAACTCATCATGCAGTAGTTCCTCCTCCTCGCCCAGCAGTTCATAGTCGGTGTCATCGCCCTGTGATGTATCCATTTGCTTTTTCTATTTTATAAGCTTATTTTGTTTGTTTGTTTTTTTTTTTGATATAAATTCAAAAGGTTTAATGAAGCAAAATATTTGTTTGTCTGTGTTGCCAAGGGATGAGTTAAAGCTGAGCATGCGCATTGAATGAATTAATTTTCTACCTTAAACAACTGAAACTTTATTCGTATTAACAAAAATTTTATAAAATGCATTCACTAACTAAAATACCAAATCCAAAAAAGCCTCATCATCATCATCATTAAAAAAGGCGGCAATATCCGATTCATTTTTGTTATTATGATTGTTATTTGGCTCACTGGGAGCTGGAGTTAGATACTGTTTGATGGAGCCAGAAGAAGACTTGGCGGGTGAGAAGAACTCTTCGATTTTCTTGGACTGCAAAAGAAAATGAAAGAGAATTTAAGAGGCAATATTTTGAATTTAAAACTTAACTTACCGTAGTGGGTGCTGCGGTGTGAGTGGCTTGCTGCAAATTCTCAGCAAAAATGCCCACTTTACTTAAGACATCCTGTTTATTTTTCAACATATTCCAAATGGTATCATCGGCGGTTTGATGTGCCATCAAATAGCGACATATTACGGGTTTAGTCTGACCAATGCGATGGGCGCGACTTTCAGCTTGGGCTAAGGTCTGAAAAAAGGAAATTGGATTATTTCCCAACAAAAAACTAAAAAATAAATTAACCCACACTTGGATTCCAGTCCAGTTCAGCGAATACAATCATTTCGGCGGCCGTTAAAGTAATACCCGAATTGCAAGCCTTTAAAGAAAGCACAGCCACCTGGCAGCTATTCTTCTTTTGAAATGTATCCACAAAATCAGCTCTCAAATCGCTACGCGTCTGACCATCGATGCGTATATAATGGACTTTCATTTTGCTCAGGCAATCACTGATGGCATCCATCATAATACGATGATGAGCAAATATAATAAACTTCATTTTCTCCTTTATCAAAGTTTTGAGATAGGCACTATAAAGATTGGTAGGAAAGTAATGAAGCGGTATCTTTAGGAGTTTTTGAAGATTAACTTACCAAACAGCACGGGTTTTCACTTCTGCAGTGCGAGCATAGAAACGTAATAGAATCTCTTCCATGGCCTTGCCCTTGCACATTTGTAACTCTTTGTTGAAGGCATCTAAGCTGGATTTAGTTTCATCATTGGTCCATACCAGGGCGGGATCCAGGACAACGGTTTCACTGTGGGGAATAAGAGAACGAGGAAAATGTTATATTTAAGAAGATTAAAACCTTAACTTTAAGACTGCATACCAGAATGGCCTATTACATGGTCATAAAAGAATAATAATGCAATAACTTCGTCATAAATAGAGCTACGCTTATGAGCTTTGGCGTTTTGGATAGATTGGAACCCCTACCTTAAGACTACATACCAAAAAGGCCTATTACACGGTCATAAAAGAATATTTAAGGACTTTTTAACGCTCCAAAAACAATTTCTTATCTAAAATCTGCCATATCTTCGTCAAAAAAAGAGCTACGCTTATGATCTTTAGCGTTTTGGATAGATTGGAACCGCTACCTTAAGACTACATACCAGAATGGCCCATTTAACGGTCAAAAAAGAAACTTTCAGGACCTTATAATTCTCAAAAAACAATTTATATTCTAAGAACTGCCAGAACTCCGTCAAAAATAGAACTACGCTTATGATCTTTGGCGTTTTGGATAGATTGGAACCCCTATCTAAAGATTACATACCAGAATGTCCCATCACACTATCATAAAAGAAAGTTTAATGACCTTATTATGGTCCAAAAACAATTCCTTATATAAAATCTGCCATAACTCCGTCAAAAATAGAGCTATGCTTATGATCTTTGGCGTTTTGGGTGGATTGGATCCTTTACTTTAAGACTACATACCAGAATGGTCCATTTTACGGTCATAAAAGAAAGTTTAAGGACCATTTAACGCTCAAAAAACAATTCCTTATATAAAATCTGCCATAACTCCGTCAAAAATAGAGCTACGCTTATGATCTTTGGCGTTTTGGATAGATTGGAACCCTTACCTTAAGACTACATACCAGAATGGTCCATTTTACGGTCATAAAAGAAAATTTAAGGATCTTTAAACGCTCCTAAAGAATTTCTAAACTAATATATGCCATAACTCCGTCAACAATAGAGCTACGCTTGTGATCTTTGGCGTTTTAGATAGATTGGAACCCCTACCTTAAGACTACATACCATAATGGCCTATTACAGGGTCATAAAAGAAAGTTAATCGGCCTTATAATACTCCAAAAACAATTCCTTATCTAAAATCTGCCATAACTCCGTCAAAAATAGAGCTACGCTTATGATCTTTGGCGATTTAGATAGATTGAAATCTCAACTTTAGGACTACGTAACAGAATGGCCTATCACACGGTAATAAAATAATGTTTGAGAATCTTTTAACGCTCCAAAACAATTTCTTATCTAAAATCTGCCCTAACTCTGTCAAAAATAGGGCTATGTTTATGATCTTTGGCGTTTTGGATAGATTGGAACCCCTACCTTAAGACTACAAACCAGAATGGCCTATTTAACGATCATAAAATAAAGTGCAAGGACCTTTTTACGCTCCAATACAATTCATAATCTAAAAATTGCCGTTGCTTTGCCAAAAATAGAGCTACGCTGACTATCTTTGGCTTTTTTAATAGATTGAAACCTCTACTTAAGGACTACGTACCAGAATGGCCTCATAAATTTAAACCTTTAATGCTCAAAACAATTCCCAATCTAAAACTGCCATAACTCCGTAAAAATAGAGCTACGCTATATTCTTTGCGTTTTGGATAGAAAACAATACTTTAAGTCCACATACCAGAATGGCCCATTTTACGGTCATAAATTGATTTGTTTACTTATCCTTAGGCATTTCATTACGAAGGTTTCTGCTTTGAAATTAAATGGAACTAGTTCACTCAGTATTTTTGCTCTTTTCACTAACGGTCACACTTGCCTCAAAATAGCATATAATTCGTCTAAATTTGCTGTTTACATTTGGAACAACCAAAGATTTAATTTTTGGAATGGCCCTTCAGAGTAAAGGGACAAAATATGTCCAAGCTATGCTACATCTGCATGGCCAGTTCGAAAGCTGGATCCACTGACACCACCTCATGGCTAAATATATTCACCGACAACCACTTGGAGTCGGGACTAGGCGGCTTAAAATCTATCATAGAGGAGCTGACTGGAAGCGTAATCAAACCTTATGAAGGACTACCCGTAAGGATATGCCCTAGTTGCCTGCAAACAGCAAAAATTGCCTTAAAGTACAAGCGGCGATTTGAGAAGAGTTTTCAGTGGTTAAGCAAGCAAATGGAACATGAAGGAGCCGAGAGTGGGGGAGAAAGGGAAAAGCTCGAAACTCATAATATCGAATCACCATTCGAACAACCCTTTAAGTGTTCAAAGTGCCCAAAGACCTTTACCCATAAATCCCACCTTAATATACATTTTCGCACTCATACCGAAGAAAGACGTTACGAGTGCCCACAATGTCCAAAGATTTTTATTATGGAGAGTGCACTTGAGAGGCATTTTCGCACTCATAACGGAGAACGACGCTTCAAATGTTCCCACTGCTCGATGTCCTTTACCCAAGCGGCAAGCAGAAATCATCACGTTCGCGTTCATAGCTTTAACTTCAAGTGTTTAAGGTGCGAAAAGAGCTTTACCAATAAAATCAAACTTCAGAATCACATGGTCACTCATACCCATTGAGTGTTCTCAGGGACCAAAGACATTTTAAAATTCACGTTTGCACTTGAACTTCTTTAAATAAGCATCAGTTGTAAAATATCATGTTAACATTTTTATTATTTATTATCGTATGTTCCCACTGCTCGAAGACTTTTAGTCATAACTTTACTCTAAAGAATCATCTTCGCACTCAAATACTGAGTAACGACTCTTTAAGTGTTCCCAGTGTCTAAAGTCCTTTGCCCGAAATGACTGTCTAAATTATCATCTACTGAATGTGCACCTGATTACGATCTCATAAGTGTTTCTTTAAGACAATAGAGCATAAGATTCAATAAATTAACATTATTTAATATAAAATAATTGAATTATTTATTATTATGTTGGCTTCAGAGTTGACAAAGTCTTTAATATAATTTCAAATATATTTGGGGTAATCTATTATGGGTTAAAGAAGGCGAATCCCTTCAGTACAGTTAGGCCATTTAATTGGCCCTTGTCTTCTAAAGATTTCTTCTAGTTATGTAACTCTACATTTCATTTTATGAGTTCTTTGGGGAAGAAACATTTAGGGGTTAGGTCCATCCTAACAACTTAATGATTCCTGACATTAGTCTGGGACATATAGCCGATAGCTCGGAAAATCTTCTGCCTTCAACGACACAGAGCTGGTATGGGACGTTTTTGGGTCGAAAGCGATTTGTAGAACACAAGAAATGGATTTTAGGCATACAAAATACCAAAAGATTCCTTGTGAAAAATAATGATTCGTTAAAGCATTAGCATATCCTATCTTGAAGGAGGAAAACAATTTTAAGAAAGATCGTTTTACATGTTTTTACGAAAACGTGTACAAAGTCCTCAAAAAGCATTTTTTGAGAAAAGCCCGACCTATCTAGTCCCTGATGGGCCAATTTGAACAAAAAACCTCATTCTTCCAGAGTTCGAATTGACTTGAAACTTGGGGAAAATATTTTAAACATATGTTTTGTTATATTTTATCTCAAAACCCATGTTACCCCATAAGGCTAGTGCTGCTCAAAAGTGATTCTATTCATATAAATTATTGTGACAAAATGTAAAAATATATTTAAAAACTTTTTTGAAAGGTAACTTATGTACTCATGCAGCAAGTGAAGTAAGGCAAGTGAGTAAAACGTTATCAAACGTTAGAATCGTTGAATAATCTTCCTCCTCTTTTCTTTTTTCATTAAAAATTTTGAATGTTACTGAAAAAATGGTTGAAAATAATGAAAATTCATGTTGATTTCGAGAACGACTTTCCTTCGTGAAACAAAGGAACGACACTTTAAGCAATCATTATTTCTTTGCAAAGCTATGCTGACCAAAACAATTTTCACTGATTTGAAAGAAATCACCAAGTACAAAGTAAAAGAATGTAATATTACGTATACGGCAGAATATTCCAATATACAAATTTTTGGAAAGCTGGCTACGCCCTTGTCAATCCCATCTGCTCAATGGGCGATCTTTTGAGAAAAGCAACGAGAGCATCACCGGGAGCGCTGGTCCTTGGAGAAACTGCGTTGCTGGGCTGTCTTTTCTAGGACCGGTCGTATGATTGCTATGTAGATCCAACGAACGTCCTCATTTAAGCCCGAAAGTTTTTCTACACGCATAAAGCGCGACTGTGGCTTTTCTGACCAGTTCATCAGTGTACACTGTACAGGTACCAGTCGAGCTTCCTTTTTAGTGTGAGGCGCAGTTGCTTAGCTTTAAAGGGACGACAGAGGGAATCTTGCATTTTCTGGTGAAGGAGTCGGACTGGATTTACACGATGAAGTAAACTTCATGAAGTTTTTCGAAAAGCTCTTACTCGTAGGAAAGAGGTGTAGAGGGGTAAGCTACAACACTACCCCTCTTTGGCAGAAACTGCATGAAGTAAGTTTGCTTCATCGTGTAAATCTCGACTTAAACTTGGAATTTATTTATTAGCTTTCATATTAATGATAAAAATCGGACAACTATATCTTAAAGCTGCCATAAAACTGATAAAAACTTGTTTGTTTTCAATGGAAGCGTCTTTAAAGCTATTTTTATGAATATTATATGTTCAAATTCGTTGGCATCTGGAATATGAGGTACAGTTGTTTCGCTAATAATATGGGAAAACGTACAATGCATCACAAAGATTATCTGCCTAACACTTTTGAGGTTTTGAATTTGGTTTTAAGTCACTTTCAGACTCAATTTCATTAAAATAGATACCGAGCGCGGCAAAAGTAGTGACCGTGATCCGGCATACTGTACTGGATTAAATTTAATGGAACTAGTTCAACTTAGTATTTTTGCCCTTGTCATATACGGTCACACTGGCCTCGAAATAGATTAAAATTGTTTATTTTATTTACACATTCGTCTTTATTAGCTATTTAAATTTGTAATTAACTGAGATTTCGTTGCGGAATGGCCCTTGGAGGAAAGGAACAAAATGTGTACGAGCTATGCTACATATGCATGGCCAGTTCGAAAGACTGTACCACTGACACCGCCTCATGGCTGAATATATTCACCGACACAGACGCGGAGTCAGGTCTAGGCAGCTTGAGTGTCCATCATAGAGGAGGTGACTGGAAGCTTGGTTATACCTAAAGAGGAACTACCCCAAAGCATATGCCCTGATTGCCTACAAACAGCAAAATTGGCCTTAAAGTTCAAGCGGCGATTTGAGAAGAGTTTTCAGTGCTTAACCTTCGACGAGAAGAACTTTAAATGCGAAATCTTAAGCGAACAACAGGACAGAGAAGAGTTCGAATCACTTACGGAAGACGAGAGCTACAAAGGCGAAAGCTCCAGCGAATCTCTTACTCATACTAAGGAGCGACCCTTTAAGTGTGACCAATGCTCGATGGCTTTTACCACAAAGAACATTTTAAAGAATCACTTTATCACTCATAGCGACGCTCGACCCTACAAGTGTGAGCACTGCTCGAAAACCTTTAGCCGTAAGCGTACTATGGTCAATCACCTTAACACTCATACCGGAGAACGACCCTTCAAGTGTGACTATTGCCCAAAGAGTTATATCCTCAAAGACGTCCTAAAGTATCATCTGCGCACACATACTGGAGAACGACCCTTCGAGTGTGACTATTGCTCAAAAACCTTTAGCAGAAGGAACACTTTAAATGATCATCTTGACACTCATACGGGTATACGCACCTTCAAGTGTTCATACTGCCCGAAGACTTTTGCCCGAAATTCAACTCTCAACAATCACCTGCGCACTCATACCGTGGAGAACCAACTCAAGTGTTTTCAGTGCTCAAAGACCTTCAGCAATAAAAAGAGTCTAACGGATCACCTGCTTTCACATACCGGAGAGCAACCCTACCAATGTTTCAACTGCCCAAAGACGTTTTCCTATAAAAGCAGCCTGAGGAATCATCTAAACGTTCATTCTGGAGAACGTACACTCAAATGCTCCTACTGCTCGATGACTTTTAGCCAAAATACCACTTTAAATAATCACCTTCGCACTCATACGGGCGAACGACCCTATCAGTGTCCAGATTGCCCCAAGTCTTTTACCCAAACCAGCTCTCTAAAAAATCATCTACGCACTCACACTGGCGAGTGTCCCTTCAAGTGTATCCACTGCTCGAAGTCATTTAAGCAAAAAGGAACTCTGGACAATCATCTTCGCACTCATACCGGGCAGCTACGATTCAAGTGCTCACAATGCACAACGACTTTTAGTAAAAAGCAGAGTCTTATGGATCACATTTGTACACATTCTTTATTGGATAAGAAACCTAAACTCTTGAAAAAATCAAAATGCTCAAAAAAAAAAAAATAAAAAAAAGGCTCCATTCAAGAAAAAAAAGCTCCAATGCAGGGAATTATCGTTTTATATTTATATTTCGCAGAGTCTTCTTTATACTACGTGGGTTGCTATTTAAGTTTGTGGCCTAGGTCACTTCTAGCCATTTTAGGACAAATGGCCTTTTCCCAAAAAAAGTTTGGACTTTTATCGATAAAAGCTGCCTTACAATCTTTGATGTGTGACCAGCGTTTGATATCGATTAACGATTAATCAAAAACTTACCTCGGCAGAAAAATGGAATTAACTCGTGAAAATTTTCGTGCAATTATTTTTCACAACTTTCGACGTGGATTAATACGACAAGAGTACAACGATGAAATTAAATCTTTGTATGGCGATCATCCTATAGCACTATGAAAAATTGGTTTAATGAATTCAATTGCTCGCTCGAAGACGAAGGTCGTGCCAGAAAACATTAATGCCGTGAGTGAACTGATAATGCAAGATCATCATGTGAGATACCGTGAGATAGAGGCATCCTTGGGCATTTCTTCCACCAGCATACATTCGATATTGCATGAACACCTGGGCGTAAAAAAGGTTTGTTCTCGTTGACAATCGCTCAAAAAAAAGGCTCGTGTGGATTGGTGCAAAGAAATTTTGAAAAAATATAATCGCGGTGTTTCAAAAGACGTTTATAAGATCGTCACAGGTGACGAATCATGGATCTATGCTTATGAGCCCGAAACAAAACAGCAATCGACCGTGTGGGTCTTCGAAGACGAGCCAAATCCAACGAAAGTCGTTCGTGGAAGAAGCACTTCGAAGCAAATGGTCGCCTGTTTCTTCGGTAAAACTGGTCATGTGGCGACTGTTCCGCTTGAGCAACGTAGGACGGTCAATTCTGAGTGGTACACCACAATTTGTTTGCCTGAAGTCTTCGGAGAAATTCGAAAAACGAACAAAGAAGACAGAATGCGCAATGCGAGTCACACATCAGCTCACACCAGCGCCTTTTTGACCGCCCAAAACGTCGAATTGATGGGTCATCCGCCGTACAGCCCTGACTTGGCACCCAATGACTTCTTTTTTTCCCGCACATCAAGGGAAAAATGCGTGGTCAACGATTTTCGTCGCCAGAAGATGCTGTTGAAGAGTTCAAAAACCATGTTTTGGAGGTGTCTCTCAATCGGAGTGGAAAAAGTGCTTCGACAATTGGTTTGAGCGCATGCAAAAGTGTATAAATCTTGCTGGAGAATACTTTGAAAAACAATAAAACCATTTTTGATCATAAATATTCGCGTTTTCATTATTAGGCCAGAAATATATATAGCAACCTACGTATGTTCAAATAAACAAAAATTCAGAAAATCCGTAATTCTTTTTTTTAAAGATTTTTAACAAATTAATTACTCTTCTATACAAATTTGGATAAACTTGGGACGAAACCAAAATCTTAGCACACAAAAACCTTGAACCTTAAATTTCTGAACCTTAACCATTGGTAAAAGTTGGTTTGAACCCGCGAAACGGACCTCCGAAAAAATGATTTGGGTTTGCAGCTCTTTTAAATAACTCTCTCCGTTCAAAAGTTTTGACTTTTGCATCACTAAATCGACCGAATCAGCCACTGTGCGCCGCTTCGGTGTCAGAGTCTCAAGGCCTCTAAATCTGCAGAGCAAAAAATGATTGCGCCCTCTCAACTTTGTTCCGATACGGATCTACAATAATGCTCCAGCTTGACTTCTTTGTATATCTCCCACTATTTTGAAGATAGATTGTTCGAACCTTCTAGACATATATTTTAAACATCATATCTTATCAATACGCCTCCGAAATTTGGAAAAAACCTCATATCTCCCACAATTTGGGCCTGTTGTGATCTAATAAAATATTCTTAAAAAACCTTACCCTGAGTAACGGGTATATCGAAGTCGAGCAGGGCCGACTTCAACTTACGCTCTCGTTTAAGATTAAATTTAAGCAATAAAATTAAGGGGGTCTTCTACCTTTGGGGAAAATTTTTTTTCAATTTTTTTGTTTTGCATTATTATTATAGCTTGGACATTCCCCTTTCATCCCCTTCAAACCATTTTCAAAAAAATTCAAAATAATTTAGCAGATAAAGCCATTTAAGTGGAGCAATGTCAAGAAAAATCTTGAACTTGGAGACTTTCCTAACTATCGGAAAGAGACTTACATTTTTGCTATCCATAAAAAGAGCATCTAAGTTAGTCGTATTAAACTTCAGAGGCAACTTCAAGCTATATTCTATTCCTAAATATTTTCGAATCGATCCTAACTTCTCAATTACAGCAATGATGTCGCTTAGTAACTTCATCATTACAATATGCATTTAAGACAAGCGCTCTGTCAATTCGAGCTAGCTTGAGTTTGAAACTCTTGTCTTTTTAAAGGATTCTAAGACTCGCCTTAAATTTCACTCTTAATTACATTTTTACAAGGACGGAAAACAGAACAACAGCTGTCTAAGAAAAGTTACATAACTTTAAGGACAAAAGAAATCACGTTAATCCATCCGCTTAATTTTTTTAAGGAACAGCTGTCTAAGAAAAAGTTACATAACTATTAAGGACAAAAGAAATCACGTTAATCCATCCGCTTACAATTTTTTTTACAAGAAAACTAGGACAGGAAAACAGAACATACAGCTGTCTAAGAAAAAGTTACATAACTATTAAGAAAAAGTTAATCCATCCGCTTACAATTTTTTTTTACAAGAAAACTAGGACAGGAAAACAGAACATACAGCTGTCTAAGAAAAAGTTACATAACTATTAAGGACAAGAGAAATCACGTTAATCCATCCGCTTACAAAAACGTTAATCCATCCGCTTACAATTTTTTTTACAAGAAAACTAGGACAGGAAAACAGAACATACATACATACATACTGTCTAAGAAAAAGTTACATAACTATTCAGGACAAGAGAAATCACGTTAATCCATCCGCTTACAAAAAGTGACATAACTATTAAGGCAAATCACGAACTCTTTAAATGTTATCGATTGACAATCAACTTTTTATTGATAGTATCTTGAACTTTAATCTTTCAAACGATTCTTAGTTGTTCTTAAGTCTTAATTTAATTTATTAAAATTCCTTCAATTATCTTTTCACAGCTGAATTGGCTGGTGTGTCTGATATACCGAGTCCGCCGCCAGTGAAGGCCAGCAAAAAGGGTGCGGCAGGCAAGGCCAAATCACAGGCGGCCATTGCTGAGCTATGAGGAGTATTTTATACGTTGCTCAAAACTTTAAACGCGTTTTTCTCGAAACCACGTTTTTTGACCTGGTGGCCTTGATTGGGGCAGTTCTACTAAACCGATTTTGATCAGCCATGTTGCAATCGACGCATAATTGATGTAATTCTGGCCCGTACCTCAATCAAGAGGAAAAACATTTTTTTTACTATTTTTTTAACACTAAGCTACAAAAAAAACTTTAAAAATAAAAAAATTTTTTTAAATGGCCGCCAATTTTTAAGAAAAATATTGAAAAATATGATAGAGGTACGGGCCGGAATTACATCAATTCTGATCATAACCTCATTTACCGTTTTCAGTTCCGATAACCTGGAGTACCGGAATCAGGCACCCCTTTTTTGACACCTTAATTGGCAGGCCGATAACTTTTTGAACAGCCCTCGAAATCCAACATTATTTTTTTTACTTTTTTTTAATTAATAAATATCGCAAATCAAAAAACCAAATTGAAAAATCTTTTAAGGTTTTTCCTCCAGAATTTTTTTTTTAAAAACACTCATAAAACCCTGTTCAAAGGTAGAAGACCCCCTTAAGGCATATGGGAAAGTTTATTCATTTATACACTCACCGATATTTCTCAGCTAATTCGGGCAACACCTCCGCCTTGGTGCGTCTAATCATATATTTTAGTTTCAATATCACTTTCAGTTCATCCAAATTTGATTGTCCCTGTGCATCCCAACCAAATTGGGATTGTTTGCCATCACAATAACGTGTAGCTGCAAGATAATAAAAATCAGCTTAAACATTTACCTCATTCTCTTATATACTTACTAAATTCTATATAACTCATAAATTTGCCATCGATTAGCTGCAATTGTGTAAATAGCTCCAGGGGACGTGACAGGGCAGGAGTGCCTGATAAAAGTATTACACGTTTGGCCTGATCCGCCAGCCTTTTGGCCACTGCGGTGCATTTGGCTTTGCCACTTTTCAAGGTATGCGATTCATCAAAGATTATAAAGCCATATTTACGTTGCATTAGCTTATCCACATGACGTTCCATCATATTATAGCTGGTAATAAGGACTCGAGCCTCACCCACATATTGCTGATTGTTGTTCAAAACTTGTACAAAATGTAATGGGAACAGTGGGCAACAGTTCAGCCAATTGGCGGGCCCAGGTATCACGAGTGGAGGCTGTGGTGCATATCAATAGAGGCCAATCATCTTTGTAGTAATCGGCCACAGCTAAGGCCTGATAGGTTTTGCCCAAACCCATTTCATCACAGATCATTATGCGGCCCAGTTGGCTGATGGCAAAGCTATTAATTAATAAATAGATAAGATTAAAATGTTTAAGTCTTATTTAAACTACTCACCAGACTCCCTCCTGCTGAAAGGGCATCAGCTTGTGCGCCAGTGTAGGCTCTATGCTGGCTAAAACACTACGTTCCCAAGTCTTAACCGGCTGCTGACACAAATCCATGACCTTCTTGGGTATATTACCAATCAGCACATGTGGCTTAAGATCGCCCACATGTTGCTGCAGCAGTTGATAATCTTTGAGTGCAAAATTCCATATGCGTGTGTTATTATCATAACATTTACTTGGCATATTCTTAAACACCGCTATAAGCTTTTCATGATAGCCCGAAGTGTGTACCGCAAAACGTTGTGGACTAATCATGTAAACGCGACATGTAATGGCTTGCACAAATACCGCCGCCAGCGTCGGCGGCTTCTCTTTCTCCGGGCTGAGTGAGAGCGTGGGCCTGTGATACGGGTGAGCGGCTGCCCGTCCCAATTCCCTTGCAGATGTTTGTTTAATGGCTTTCAAGGCATTTAGAAAAGAGGAGGCTGAATTGGTCCCAATTGTGGCTTTTGCCTTATCCTGCACAGCTGGTGGAGATTTATAGAAACTGGCTGCAGGTTTGGCAGCAACGCCACTTGTTGTTGTTGTTGTTGAAGCCTTCGCCAGTTGGGCCTTTTTGGCCTGCAGTTTGGCCAAGGCTATACGTTTTTTCTCTGCTATTTCAGCAGCACTGCAGGCGGACATTATTAGGAATTATTTGGATTTTTTAATGCAATTCATTTAAAACGCAACTTGGTGGTATTTATCGATAAATGGCGCGAGCATTCACCACGAAATGTCGCAGTTAATTTGCCGATAGAGATGAGCAAAAGTTCGTGCTTTGAGTCACTGTGACTGAAGTGGCTGTTACTTTCAAATATCAGTCACAGCCAACTTAATATAAGTGTTTCTTAGAAAAACATTTCTCTAAGGGCCGATTTCTCATCTCCTACATAGCACTATCTAGCAGCTATATAGTATATCAGAAATCGGGCCTAAATTTGAAAAAAATTGTCATACAAAAAAGCATTTTGCAAGGCTAAAAAGTTTTTTAAATATTAAATTATTTTATTTTAGTGAAATATTTTTACACTTTTTAGGACCGAAACGCTAATATCGGTACTGTTACGGTTTCGTAATATTTATTTTATTGATTTATGTTAACTGTTAAACTGTTAAAAAAAGATTAAAAAACATTTTAGAAATTCGCCTTAAAAAATAACCATAATCAAATCCTTATTTTAAGATATATAAGATATAGAAAAAGAATTTCTAAAAAGAGGAAAAACTTTTTTTTAATATCTAAATTAAGCTTTCAAACTATATTCAAAGGAATTCTAAGTCTTAAAAAATCGTCCCTAAAATATAAAATTTTAAAAAAATGATAATATACATTTCAATTTATTAATTTTACAAATTTCAATTACAAATTTCGACAAAAAATTATTAGGGTTTAATATTTTGAAAAATGTTATGAAAGGGAAAGCTAAGGCAGATTTTATGTTTTAATCCGTTTGTGTTTTTTAGAGCTTATATTTATTATAGTTTGGGTTCAAATCTATCCAAATTTAATACGGCAGATTATTTCTAACCATTATTAAGAAATATTTGCTAACTTTATGAGATAGTCCTAATCCTGATTTTTCTAAACGGTTGTCGCTTTCTTGTCTTTTTTTTAGAAAGTAATTCCAAATCAAGCTTTACATTAAGGTTTTTAGAGCTCCTGCTGAAAATTTTGTATATTTGTTCATGTAGGGATTAGCCCTGATCTGTTTTAGAATTCTATGAGGAGACTCTTAGAGCTTAGCAAACCTAAGAAGGTGATCTGAGGAAAGTTTGCACTCTTGACGCACCGAGAAACGTCTGCTGTCAACGTCTCAATAGAGAAAGAAGTCGATGCGCGAGGGTATACCTCTTCTATGGGTTATAAGTTGGCCTCCCCGTGAACAGGACTTGTATTGATTCGTGCAACGCTGTGCCTCTTTGCCCTAAGATTGCCCCAGAGTCGGTGTTTGATATTAAGGGGGGCGATAAAATTAGACCGACCAAAAAATATTTTTTTTTTTTGCTTAAAAAGTTAATAAATTTTCTAGAAAATACAAAAGTGTAAGTATTGAAATTAAAAGCCTTTCGAAGACGCTTCATAGAGAGAACACTTATAATATACATATATTATACAGAATACAGAATACACTTATTCGTGTACGAAAATAAACTTTATTTTATTTTTTGAAGTTGGCATAGAGGATAACTCAATATCTAATGAACCGATTTGGTTGAAATTTTGAGGATTTCTTCTATATAACATTAGATACTATATGAACTAAGTTTTGGAATTTTATAACAATTTTAAAAAAATATAATTCGAAAAATTATTGAAAAAATAGGTGTAAGGAAGCTTCATTTATTTGGTTTGTTACTGTGAGATAAAAATTACGGAGTCCCGGATCACGCGTACATCCGCCCTTTTTAAAAAAAGAAAGAAAACTAAATTTTTTATATTTCTTAAGATTATGATTTAGATTATTAAAAATTGTTAATCAATCTATTTTTGTTTGCCGTCCTAATTGTATCTCCCCCTTAAAGTCACCACCGATAACTCATTTAACTTTGTTTTTTGTTTTTAATAGGAGAAGTGAAATCGTTCCTTAAAGTACTATTTACAAATATACAATATTTCTTATAAAGTCGGTAATTTCATTAATATTTAATGTTTCCCAAAGTTTTTTTGATTTAAATTTAACCCTTCAAATATCACATTGTGATTTTTCGTTTCGATAGTTTTGCAGTCACTTGCACTCATCAATCACCGTGACTCGCTTACACCTAAATTATCTCTCATCTCTAGAACTTAACAGCTGATCGCTTGTAAACAATGCCAAGTGCAACAAGAACAACAACAAGCAAAATAAATTAGAATATTCTGAAACTAAGCATTTCGTAATCGTATTGCAACATTTAACCAAGTGGAATGTGCACACTCCATATTGACGAGGAAACTCATTTGGCCAACATGGGCGGCATTTGTCGCACCCGCACGCCCAGTCCAACAAGACCAAGGTCACAACACAACAATGAACAAGAGCTCAGGCTGTTTGATATATGTTGGGAGGATGTGCTAATACCACAAATGGCCACACATCTCAGTCTCAAGGATCTCTTCAATTTACGCTGTTGTTCGCATTTGGCCATGCGTTTTGCCGAAGCGGCTTTGGAGAAGCGTCAGGAGTTGCACTTATCGGGCAATAATTCGCTGAATATAGAGCACAGCTTCAGGGTGCTGGCCCGCTGTTGCCGACGACTGGAGGTGCTACATTTGGCACGTTGCAAATGGTTGACCGATGAACTGCTGCTGCCACTGTTGACCAACAATAAGAAGCGATTGTGGGCGGTCAATTTGAATGAATGTGTAAATATTACGGCCCTGTCGCTGCAACCAATTATTGTGGAATGCAAAGATTTGCGTGTGCTCAAGCTAAGCAAATGTCAATGGTTAACCACGGGAGCGGTGGATGCCTTGACACTGCATCAAAGCAAATTGGTGGAATTTGATATATCACATTGTGGTGCCATAGGCGAACGTTGCCTCATAATATTCTTTAGGAAGCTGAATAAGTTGACGGTTCTATCGCTGGCCAATACACCAAGTGTTACGGATCAGGTGCTCATACAGATTGGCAATTACTGTCGCGATTTGGAGCATATCAATTTAATAGGTTGTGCCGCAATATCCGATTATGGAGTCCAGTAAGTATTGATTAACCTTATTTCGGTATTATTCCCTGGTTGTGTCTATATGTGCTTGTATCCTCTATACATCTTCTGCTGCACACACACACACATCTCTCTGCATCTCTGCTTTTGTTCCAGCGCACTTAGCTTGCACTGTTCGCGTCTTCAGTCGCTACATATTCGTCGCTGTTTTCGTGTGACGGAACGTTCGCTAGCTGCCCTACGTCCGCGACTTTTGTACATTGATCGACCGCCCCAGGATGTGATGATTGCCCACAATTATAATAATAATCTCAACGATTTCTATCCCACCGATTTTCTTGTTTATTAGCCTTTTACCCTTTTGCTTTTTTTAGTGCTCTTACCCAGACCTGCAGCCAGTTGCAGTCATTAATGGTGCAACGTTGTCCCTTGGTCACCGAACGCGTTTTGGCCCCTTTACGTGGACGTGTTCATATTGATCGACCCAGCATGGGTTACAATTTACCCGCCATGCAGCATCGTCTCTTTTTACAAGTGTAAAATGCCGGACAATCTGGGAAATATTTATATCATTTAAGCAAAAGCTCAAGCGAGGCTTTAATTGTACATAACTGACGCTTTAATTTATTTTTTTCACATTTGTTATTAATAATTTTTAAGTCTATATAAAATAAACCTAAAATATTTGTATATCTGTAATTTTGCCCGTGTTGGAGTTTGTAGGAAATTAAGGAAAAGATTTTTTAAGACTGATTGTCGGATTTTAAAATACAAAAATACACAAAACGAATTAAGAAATTCCATCAAATATTACAAATAATTAACAACAATTAATAAACTTATTAAATTTTCAATAAATGAAAAATAAAAATATTGTTTTATCTACAATACAAAAATCATTTTTAAAAGCTAATCATAGCCAAAATGGAGAAAGTCCCATGTATTACCTATCGCTTCCGACCCTAAAAACAACCTAAATCTTATGGGAATAGGATCGTTTTTGGGGTCAAAAGCGATTTGTAGACTTTAAAATTTAGGAAAATTATCCCCAAAATAGAAAAAATGGTCGAAAATCATTTGTTTTTCATCTGAATAATTCAGACTTATTTTCACTTTTGGAAAATACGGAAAATTTGAAAAAATTCTTAAAAGAAATTTTGTCCTCCATTCGATCGGACCCAAATTCTTTTTGAAAACTCTATCTAAAATTTCAATAAAATTGTATTCACTTTTGTTGAAAATTTCACCCACCCATATTTTAAGCTGCACGTATAAAAATATGAAACACATTACTTTGAAATTTTTGAAGAATTTCATGAAAGTCGGAAAATGGACGGAAAACTGATGTATGGTTTTTATCCGATCAGCTCCAAATTTATTTTAAAAGCTTTCAATAACCAAATATTACCATCAGATTTTCAATATTTGGAAAGTCCGAAAAACTGGCGGAAAAATATTGATTAATTTGTTTTCCAAATTTGATTGGATTCAAAATCATTTTCAAATCTCCCCTAAAGTCGGAAAATCGTCGGAAAATTTATGAATGAAACTCTCTTTATTTTGATTAGATTGGCTTTTGAGCTCTACATAACAAAAAATGTTTACCAACGGGGTTTTCCAATTTTAAATAACTCGAGAAATGGTTGGAAAAAAAAAACTGTACAGCGATAGAATGATTCAAAGCATTTCGTATAGTTAATTTCCCTATTACAATTTCTTCAATGTACATTAGAGTGTTCCTCACTAGGGTAAAGCCCGAAAACGTAACTCACCATCTGAAATGGAAGGTTTTGGTTTGCAAACAATTTATATTAAGAAAAAAAAAAAAGGATATAAAGAACGTTATCATGAATAACAAAAAAGATTTTTCTCAAAAAGACATATTTAACGACCGATCGATGGGCTGATGGTTAAAATTAATTAAAACAGATATGTTGAAAAACTTGTTGGATATCTAATTGGACTTAAATTACCTGGCGATATATGCATTGTTGACCGTGGCTTTTAGATATTGTTCGATAAATAAACTTTTTCGTAAAAAGATACATTTTTTATCAGGGATGCAAATCTTTCGGAAATAAGGAGCGGTTTGGCTCTGTGGTTCACTGGTTCGGTTCATAATATGATTTTTGTAGCAATCCGAACCGCCTTTTTTGGTTCGGTTCAGTGGTTCAAGGTTAATTTAGTATCATGTCTGATCCCTATTTCGAATTTCCGAACTTTCTAAAATAAAACTTACCATATTTCCATTTGTTTTCGAAATCCATTTCTTAATTAAAAAACTTCGATTCCGAATCTTAATATATTAAATATATAGATCAAATCAGGTACCGTCCATATAACAAATTGTTGCCTGATCTTATTATAAATAAACCTAATGTGAAAAGACGATCTCGAAGGCGGTTTGATTATTATTATTGAAGATTATTTGATTATTATCTGAAGAAAAAGAACGCATATTAATTTCTCTATAAACGTAAAATAGAGATCATAAAGGTACTGCAAAGGCTAAATTAAAATTAACAAGGAAACACCACCTTAGAAAAATTTCTAAATTTTAAGGTACAATACCGTAACGTTTACATCATTTAACTTATGGATAAACTCAACCGAACCGTTTTTGCAGGCGGTTTTCGGTTCAGCAGTTTTGAAAGAACACCGGTTCGGTTCTTGGTTCGGTTTACGAGCTCAAATAAGTGGTTCGGTACGGTTTGGTTCGGTTCAGAACCAGTTTGGATCCTGTAAAAAAACAACTGTAAATGAACTTTTAATTTTTTGGGCGAGGTAGACTTTTCTGCGGAAATGCCCATATATAGTTTTCCAAAATGATATGGATACAATTTTCCCCCAATTTTTGCTGAACTTCCAAAACATGAAAATCCGATGTCTTATTATTTTACCCACTTTGATCACAAACCGAATTTCAAGACAATCGAATAAAAAAATTTATTTGCCGTACAAAATTTTACAGATATAAGGGGCGGATTTTACAAAATCAATCAAAATTCAATGAACATCTGGTGAAAAATAGATTTTCCATGCACAATGTTTCGGACATTTTCCAAAATCGAGAAATCACATGACCAATTAATTGGTATACTACGTTTCCAAGTCAATAAGATATATAATATTTAGTCCCATATGCAATTTACTTCTCGACGATTTTCTAATGTTCTGCATACTTTACTTACAAATCGAGTTCCAAATTTATCACAATTGTTTTTTTTGCAAATAAAGAAACTAAATCTAAAAGATCTGTTGTATGAGTGACACAGCACTAAAATGTTAATAGTATATACTCGTTAGATGAGGCATTTAAAAGCAGCGTTTTTTTGATAAACAGGGGATGCCACCCGCTCTAGAATTAAGACTGGCTCGGTTCAGTGGTTTAAACCACCGGTTTGGTTTTTAACATAGCTTTTCAGTGGTTCACTCTTGCTTTTCGATCATTCGTAAAAAACATTTGAAAAGTTCATCAGGATATTATTATTTGTGTAAAATTGAATATGCAGACGCCATCCAAAAGTTTCAGGATTATCTTGTTGATCTGCAATATACATATATCGTTATCACCTTGAACAAGAGCATCGTATCTATTGGATTTTTATTTTTCAGGTCATCCACGGAAGCAATATTTTATTAAAATAGGTGCTTAACTACTTTTGAGCCGAAAAGAACATGTACCAATATCTTTACAAACTCTAAATAGGGTAACAAAAAATCCCTTGTTTAGGATAGATTGAGGTGAAGAATAACTACCACCTGAAGAATATTCAGAGAGAGTTTGAGTTTGAACAACATCGTAATAAGTATATCGAGTAGACCATAAGTTCTCAAGGTCAGCAATGAAGTACTGGGTGTTTAAGGGGGTATTCTACCTTTGAAGAGCGTTTTATGAGTGTTTTAAAAAAAATTCTGGAAAGAAAACTATAAGAGCTTTTTCAATTTGGTTTCTTGTTTTGTGTTATTTATTAAATAAATTAAAAAATACTAAAAAAAGTTTGGAATTCGGGCTGTACAAAAGTTATCGGCCTGCCAATTAAGGTCTCAAAAAAAGGTGTAGTGGTGGTAGCCATGATTCCAGGGGTTATCGAAATTGAAAACGGTAAATGAGGTTATGATCAGATTGATGTAATTCTGCCCGTACCTCAATCATAATTTTTAACATTTTTTTGAAAAAGTGACAGCCATTTAAAAAAACAATTTTCGATTTTCAAGTTTTCTTCTGGAGTTTAGTGAAAAAAAATAGTAAAAAATTGTTTTTCCTCATGATTGAGGTACGGGCCAGAATTACATCAATTCTGCGTCGATTGACACATGGCTGATCAAAATCGGTTCGTAAAACTCGCCCAATCATGGCTCACCAGGTCAAACGTGGTTTGGAAAAACGCGGTTGTTTGAGCAACGTCGAAAATACTCACGTTAGCAAGAACATTGCTCCACTAAGATGGATATATCTGCTAAACTATTTCGGATATTTGAAAATGGTTTAAAGGGGATGAAAGGGAATGTCAAGTTATAATAATAAGGCCAAAAAAAAATTGTAAAAAAAAAATTTTTAAAGGTAGAACACCCCCTTAAGGGCCTCTGGGATAGTAGAAGAAGCACAGAGGGGGAAGAGAGGGGGCTTGTAGAAAATAGGTTGGTTTAAAAAAAGTAGTGATGGTTAAAGGATGGCTTAAACACCCAAAGAAGTTATTCATTACAAAACATTCAAATTAATCCCCGTTAAAGTTTTCAAGTTGTTCTTTTCAAATATTTTAAAATATGCATTTTAATGAATAGATTTTGTAGTCATTTAATTTCAAATTATTCAATAAGCGCTGCTTAAAGGTGAATTCTCCTCACATTAATGAACTCCACCCATTTAATTACAAAACTTCGCCTTAAAAAAGAAAACAAAACAAATTTATAAAAGCGTGGCTAAAAAATGCGGCCCATATAAATACAATTGTGTGCTTAAACTTAAATTCCTTCTCCTTTCCTTCTTTAATTGGCCATCAGAGTTCCCATCATTGTGCCGATATCAAGGGAGAACTTGAGGTAGTCGTTGCTGTTGCCGTTGTGCTCGCCTCTTTTCCCAGCTTCAGCTGAGTCAGATCAAGGTCACCATTTGGCTGTGCACGCCACAGTTCGTGTAAATGCTGCAAATGTTTATACGCAGCCATGGACATATTTAGACTGGGCATCACAGCCGTAAGACCCGGCTCACCGGTAAAGGCCAAGCCACACAGGCCCAGGTACGTGTGAAAGGGATCGGGTGTGGCCTGTGGCCATTTGGCAAAGCCACCCACCAGCTTATCCTGTGTACTTAAAATATACTCGCGATTTTTGTCATAATCTGTCAATTCGAAACCATCGAGTATACAGAGAGCGGCACCAATCCAAAAGGAATAGCATGTATCCACGGGTTTATTGGGTCGCCCCTGAAATCCATCCATTTGCCGAAAGATGAGCCAACGTTTGATGCGTTCCCGTGTGCTGGCATCCAAACGATGCAGTTGTCCACTCAACTGCAGGGCAGCCAGTGCACAAAATGTGGTACCACCATGTGCTTCACCCTCCAACTCTTGACTGAAACCATAATCATAACGCAGGCTATTCATAATAAACTGAAACATGGCTTCCCTGTTGACATCACCCCAATAGTCCAGCATGTGACAAATGGTGGCGGCGCAATAAACAAATCTCATGTCATCCTCACTGCCATCAATGCAGGCACTGAAGCTACCCTCGGGACGTTGGACAGCCGCAACACCAGCCACAATACTTTTGCGATCCAGCCGGGAGAGATCATCACCCAAAGTGGCCAATACAGCCACACTGGTGTAGGTCATGGCCAGATGACCCCATTGGTATTTACGCATACAGTCCAGCACCGCGGAGTCTTCAGTTTTGGGAACCATGGCACGGCAGCCCTGTAAGTGGAAATGGAAATTTTTTAGTTTGTTTTGTAATTGATCTGTGGAAGTGGTTATGCATGTTTTTGTTGGAGGAGGAGGCTGATAAAAAAAAATATGATGGAATAGATAATGGAAGATAAGGTGAGTAGGAAAGCATTCTAGGGGTGACCTTGTAAATCGAGGAAATAGAAGCTCTTAATTAGTTGGAAATTTAAGTTTCTTTTACTTAAGCCTAGAATTGTTCCTGGGGTACATTTGTACCCTGTCAATTCTTGGTACTCTATAAATATGTAACTTAGAGTAAACAAAATAGTGAAATTTTAGCATTTCGTCTTTGGGGTACAATTGTACCCCGGTAAAAAAGTTAGTATATTTGTACTTTATCAATTCTTAGTATATCTACAAAAAATAATTCTATAAAAATGTAGCTTACAGTGTTCCTAATACTAAAATGTTTGGGGTACAATTGTACCCCAGTATAAAATTTAGTTTATTTTACTTTGTCAATTCTGTGTATATGTTACATGTACGTTTACAGAGGAATTCCATAAAAATGTAGCTTACAGTGATCCAAATATTAAAATGTTTAGGGTACAATTGTACCCCGGTAGAAAACTTTGTTCATTTTACTTTGACAATTTTTAGTATATATCACATGTACTTTACCAAAATAATTATATAAATATGTAGCTTACAGTGATCCAAATACGTCTTTGGGGTACAATTGTACCCCGGAAAAAAGTTAGTACATTGGTACTTAGCCCTAAAATTGTTTTTGGGGTACATTTGTACTTTTAAAATTCTTTATATTCTATAAATATGTAGCGTACCCCTTTGGAAAAGTTAGTACATTTGTACTTTGTCAATTCTGTGTATATGTAACATGTACGTTTACAAAAGAATTTTATAAAAATGTAGCTTACAGTGATTCTAATACTAAAATGTTTGGGGTACAATTGTACCCCAGATAAAAACTTAGTTCATTTTACTTTGTCAATCCTATGTAAATGAAACATGACCGTTAACAAAATATTTCTATAAATATGTAGCTTACAGTGATCTAAATACGTCTTTGGGGTACAATTGTACCCCGGTGAAAGAGTTAGTACATTTGTACTTTGTCAATACTTTTTACATATATGTAACAAAAAATACTAAAATGTTCGCTTTACGTCTTTGGGGTACAATTGTACCCCGGTGGAAAAGTTAGTACATTTGTACTTTGTCAATTCCGTGTATATGTAACACTATCGTTAACAAAATAATTGTATTAAAATGTAGCTTACAGTGATCCAAATATAAAAATGTTTGGGGTACAATTGTACCCCGGTAAAAAACATAGGTAATTTTACTTTGTCAATTCTTTATATCACAATAATTGTATAAATATGTAGCTTGCAGTATTCCAAATACTAAAACGTTCGCGTCTACGTCTTTGGGGTACAGTTGTACCCCGGTACATGACATATATGTACATACTTTGTACGAAATAATTATACTACTACGGTAATCCAAATACTAAAATTTCTAAACACCAACCCACACAACGCACCCACTCTACAAAACAAGTCTTTGGTACAATTGTACCCCTGATGTAACATTTTACTTTGTCAATTCCGTGTAATGTAACATTACAATTAACAAAAAATTATAAAATCTTCCAATTACACCAATTTTACATTTTAAATCAAAATCTAACAAACCCGACACCCAAAAACCAAAAATAGTCATACAGTAATCCAAATACTAAAATGTTCGCTATACGTCTTTGGGGTACATCACAATATGTACATCGGAAAATTTATACTTAATCCATTACTTCGTACTTTTATAACCGAGTTGAAACTCAATCGGTTGAAAAATAAGAATTTCCATAGAAGGTTTTCCGGGCATTTTCCGACCTTGCGGGAGGATTTTCCAACATCGGAAAATAACATGTCTTATTATTTTGCATACTATACTTAAAAACCGAGTTTGAAGTCAATCGAATGAAAAATATAATTTCTAAATTGAATTTTCCGGGTATTTCACGACATTCGGAAAATCCTTTGGTCGTATTTTTCAACATTGGAAAATAACATGTCCTTTTAGTTTGCAAAATACCCTTCAAACCGAGTTGGAAGACAATCGGTTAAAAATAGTTTTTCCCATAAAGAATTTTCCGGGCATTTCCCGATCTTGCAATCAAATCTTACAACATTGGAAAATTATATGTCAATACAAACCGAGTTTTAAGTCAAACGGTTCAAAAATAGTTTTCCCCATATTGAATTTTCCGGGCATTTCCTAACCTTGCGGCAGGATTTTCTAGCATAGGAAACTCTAAAGTATAATTATTTCGCATAATATCCTTACAAACCGAGTTTCAAGTCAATCGGATGAAAAATAGTTTTTTTTTCATTAAGAATTTTCCGACCATTTTCTTTGTGGGCGGATTTTTCGAAATCGGGCAAACACGTGTCCAATTATTTAGCTTACTTTACTTACAAACCGAATTTGAAGTCAATCGGATGACAAACAAAATTTTTCCCCGAGAGTTTTCCTTCCCTTGGGGGTAGAATTTTCCAAAAATCAGGACAAACTCATTTATATATATAGAGATTGGGCTTAAATTTGGTTTGTGTTTATATTTTTAGCTTCGAAGAGGACTTATTGGTTCGATTTGGATTAGTATTCCCTGAGACGACTTATCAAATTTGGTTTTATTTGGATCACTATTTTATATAGCTTCCATATAAGGGATAAGACATACATACATTAACTTTGTAGTTTTTTAAGCTATTGAACTGAAATTCGAATTGTGCTCTTATTCTTAGCTTATGAGACGACTTACAAAATTTGGTTCGATTTGGATCACTATTTTATATAGCTGCCATATAAAGGATCAGACATACTTGCATCAACTTTGTTGTTTTTTAAGCTATTGAACTGAAATTCGGTTTGTGTTCATATTTTTAGCTTCTAAGACGACTTATCAAATTTGGTTAGATTTGGATCGCTATTTTATATAGCTGCCATATAATGCATCAGACCGACTTGCATTAACTTTGTTGTTTTTTAAGCTATTGAACTGAAATTCGGTTTGTGCTCTTATTTTTAGCTTCTAAGACGACTTACCAAATTTGGTTTGATTTGGATCAGTATTTTATATAGCTGCCATATAAAGGATCCTTCCGACTTGCATTAACTATGTTGTTTTTGAAGCTATTAAACTGAATTTCGGTTTGTACTTTTATTTTTAGATCCTAAGACGACTTGAAAAATTTGGTTCGATTTGGATCACTATTTTATATAGCTGCCATATAATGCATAAGGCCGACTTGCACTAACTTTGTTGATTTTGAAGCTATTGAACTGAAATTCGGTTTGTGTTTATATTTTTAGCTCCCTAAGACGACTTATTAAATTTGGTTTGATTTGGATCATTATTTTATATAGCTGCCATATAATGCATCAGACTGACTTGCATTAACTTTGTTGTTTTTGAAGCTATTTAACTGAAATTCGGTTTGTGTTCATATTTTTAGCTCCTAAGACGACTTATTAAATTTGGTTTGATTTGGATCACTATTTTATATAGCTGCCATATATCAAAAGGTCCGACTTGCACCTTAACTTTGTTGTTTTTGAAGCTATTGAACTGAAATTCGGTTTGTGTTCATATTTTAAGCTTCCAAGACGTCTACCAAAATTTGGTTTCGATCTGCCTAACACAAACAATAATAATTGCGGTACAAATTAAATTAAATTAAATTATAAATCTCATTCATTAGCAGACTCCGTTAGTCAACAAATACATTCAAGATGCGGCAAATGAGACAATCGCGGTGCCACGTAAAAAGATAAGACCCTCAAGTCGTTGGTTACCTTGTCTTCCGTTGACATATTTGTTTATTTTTGAAAAAGCTCACCATAAATCCGCCGCAATGTTTTTCATTGTCGCGTGGCACTACCAATCCACCATATATCCAATTAATGATATCCTCGCGCAATTTGGGCGAAATTAAATGCAGGGAATTAAGCACATCCAGTCCGCATACAGAGAAAAACACAATGGTGCTCCTTAAAAACAAAACAAAGAATTTCAAAATTGTAGAACATATTGAAACTAAAGCTGATCCTGCTCACCTGGTGTTATCATGCGAGGCCATTCGCGCGGGCAACAAGTGTAGGAAGCGTAAAAGATTTTTCGCATGCTTCGAGAGCAGCACGGGCTCGGGCGCAATGGCGTCTTCCATATCTATGTGAAGGGACATTTTGTATTTAGTATATTGACTCAACTGTTAACAGGAATTGAAACTTGTTTTTGTTGTTGTTTTTATCAGTGTTCTCGAGTGCGTGACTAATTCTAGGCGGAGGCGACAGCCCGTTTGGAGCGAATGCGCTTTGCTCAATGGCCGTGCACCTCCACGTGCACGCATTTAAATAGTCTAGAAAATTTACCTTTTTGTTTATTATAAGCCGGTTTGCATTGTAATTTCAAGCAAATGGGAGAACAACAATACAAAAACACAAGAGCAAGAAAGATTTCGTTCTTCTTTGCGTTTGTTTTTTTTTTTTTTTGCCAATCGCAGTGAAGTTGCGTTTATACGTGGCGGCAGTTTATGCCGCAATTTTAAATTTATTTCGAAATTCGTTAAATAACTGTTATTTAAATTTTTTATTTTTTAAAAGTTGTTTAGAATAAAAAAAAAGTAAACTAATCAGCAAAATTTAATTTAAATTGTAAGCAATATTCAAATTGATATTCTTGTAAAATAAAAATTAAGTGCAAAAAACAATAATTTTAAGATTTGTTTCATTGTTTCCAAGCAACGGCCACCCAAAAAAGTTTAAAAAATCCATTTTAAACCTCTTATAATGCTTAATACCACCAAAGTAACACTAAGGTTCACGAAAGTAGCCTGGCTGGATTTTAAAGTCGATAAGATCTGTTCCAAAAAATTGTCTGATTTTGTTTGAGGCTGCAGAAATCTGTGGGTTTTAGTTGTGTATGGAATTATGCATAGGAGGGCTCTAGACTGTTCCATTTTGTTCCGTTAAGTGCAGTCTGTCTCCAAATAATTTTAAAATTAGACATTATGTTCAAAAATGATTAACTTAGACGGACTTAGATGAACTTAGACGAGATGTATACGATGAAGTAAACCTCTAAATTTTTTTTAAAAAGCTCTTGTTAGTAAGAAAGAGTTGAGAAGGTGTCGCTTGTCCCTCTACACCTCTTTCCCACTATTAAAAGCTTTGAGAAAAACTTCATGAAGTTTGCTTCGTCGTGAAAATACCAAACTTCATAAAATTTCTCAAAAAGCTTTTGTTTGAGGGAAAGAGGTGTGGTGGGGAAGCTTGCACCTCTTTTCTACAAGCCAGAGTTTTTAAGAAAACTTAACGAAGTATGCTTCATCGTGTAAATCTCGACTTACTCTGCGAGCAACGAAATAGCCTCCGCTTGTGCTCTGAAAATACTTAGCTTCTTCTACAAGGTGTTTTTCAATTTGGATCGGAACCGAATCACACCAGATCTAAATCTATATTGACCAAACTTTGCAAAAAGTCTTTAACCACACATTGACTGCACATTTGTCGGAATCGGCCGGATCGGATGACTATATCATATAGCTGTCATAGGAAGGATCGGTCCAAAAACTAGTTCTAGTGGGAAAAACTTTTTTGTTTTTCATCTTAGCGTCTGCAATCGTGGTATATATTAGTTTTATATGCTTCCACACAATTCTGAAAAAAAATTAATTACAATCTGATGGCTATAGCATACAGTTGCCATAGAAACGGTCGGTCAAAAAAATAGTTCTAGTGAGAAAAACTTTTTTGTTTTCCATCGTAGCGTCACCAATCGTGGTATATATCAGTTTTATATGCTCATACACAATTCAGAAAAAATTTATTAAGATCGGATGACTATAGCATATAGTTGCCATATAAGCGTTTGGTGCAAAAACTAGTTTTAGTGAAAAAAACATTTTTGTTTTCCATCGTAGCGTCACCAATCATGGTACATATTAGTTTTAGATGCTTCCACATGGTTCTGGAAAATTTAATCAAAATCGGATGACTATAGCATATATCTGCCATAGGAACGATCGGTCTAAAAACTAGTTCTAATGAGAAAAACTTTTTTGTTATCAATGGTAGCGTCTTTTAAAAACTGAAATGTATTTAAAACATGTTAGTTTTCTATCATTATTATTATTATTGAGAAATTAGCGCGAAAATAATAATCATTATTTTCTGATCCACCAAGTTAGAAATTTCATTCACAATTCCCGTAGTGTCATATTATTGTATTAACACACACATACGCGTTCTTACATGTTAGTTTTAATAAATTTAATTTACATATTATTTATAATTCGTAAAACAATTCAAATTTAATTTAAATATTTTTGTAATCTGCTTATTTTCAAAAGCTTCGAGTTGCCCAACATGTTTATGGCTAATTGTGATATTCGCCACGTGTAAACATTGAAAGAGTTCAACTTCTGTTGACGTTACCAAGTGAATGGCACTTAACCAAATCAGCTGTTCGCCAGCCGCATTTTATTATAAACTTTAGTTAATTGTACAAAAAATTAAATAAAAATGCGTCTAACACAACTTTTGACCAGCAAATTGAAGAACTTCTCCAATCTGCCCAAGGAATACATTGAGCGCAGCAAAAAACAGGTGAATTAACTTGAATATTCATTCAACTCAAAGCAGAAGGGGCGGCTCACGTAACAGCTAACACTCTAAACACCACTTTAAGGTCTATTGGCAAACACCCCGAGAGTCCAACTACCTGCCACGCACTGTGGAACGCAAGCGTTATCGTTATACCACCAATCGTCCCTGGACGGGCCAATTTCGGCAACAGAATATGCCCGGCACCATGCGACGCAAGGTGTTTGTGGAGCCCGTGGGTGAGTGTGGTCATCTATACAGCTGAAGAAATATGTTTAATTATTTTTATTTATTAGAGGAATGGAGCTTCTTTCGTGGCGATCGCATAGAAGTTTTGGTGGGCAAGGACAAGGGCAAACAGGGTATTATCAATCAGGTGATACCCGAACGCAATTGGGTCATTGTCGAGGGCATCAATTGGCATTATAGACGTGTGGGCGCTGAAAAGGAATTCCCAGGCATTATAATCAAATCTGAGGCTCCACTGCATGTGACCAAAGATATACGCCTGGTGGACCCCTCCGACTTACAGGGCACCGATTTCGAATGGCGCTACACGGAGGAGGGTGAAAAAGTGCGTGTTTCCATGCGTTCGGGCAGAATTATACCCATACCCGAAACAAATAATCAAACAATTGATTTTAAAACACCAAATGCCTATATAGAAAGGGAAAAGGATACGCCAGGTGGGCACCAAAGATTTAGTTAAATCCACTTATTTATTAATTTATTAAACTTTTCCAGCTGCTGTGGTGGGTGAGATCACCTTCCAGCCCAAATTGTCCACCTTTGAAATGGACATTATGGAGGAAATGGGCATCAAGGAAGAGCGCACACCAGCCAAAAGTTATTGGTATTAGTTGTTAATTAAAATATAGTTAATAATAAATGTTATTTGCCCACGCCACTGAAAATCTCCTCGCGATGTTCCCTTAGTGTCTTGGCCAAACGGCTTACGGTCTGCTCGGCCTTGTCGAAGTCATGGCGCAAGGTTTTGTTGAAGGTTTCATAGAGCCAACTGCAGGTTTTGGATATATTCGTCTCGTAGCTGTTGAAAACACGACTGGTATGCTCATATCTAACAAAGAAAAAGGAAAAACAAGGATTTACATTAGTTCTTAAGAATTTTTAAAGCAAAATAACAATCAGCTTTTGGGAAAGTTAAGTTGAAGAGGCATGTGTCTGGAACTTGTTACTAGGAATAACTTTACTGGTTAGGAAACCATTCAAGACTTTGACTGAGCAAAATTTGTAAGCCTCTTAGAGTTACGCCTGTTATATCAAGAAATAACATCAAGAATCCACTGACCACTTACATAAAAAAAAAAATTCCTAACCTTAAAAATGCCGTAAAACAGCCAAAAATAGTGCTACGTACATGAGCATTTACTTTTTGGATAGATTGGAGTCCGTACTTTCCGACTACATTCAAAGAAAAATTTATTTAGGCCGTAAGTAATTTTTTAAGGATTTTTTAAGGCGCGTAAAAAATTTGAAAAAAATTGACCCTTTTTAACTCTGTCGTAGAGCGGCCAGACATTGAGTTTTGGATAGATTACGACCTCTTTTATAAGACTTCGTACAAGAATTTCCCTTTATTAGGTGATAAGAGAATGTTCTATCACGTTTGTACACTAAAAAAAAATTCCTAACCTTAAAAATGCCGTAAAACAGCCAAAAATAGTGCCACGTACATGAGCATTTACTTTTTGGATAGATTGGAACCCGTACTTTACAACTACATTCAAAGAAAAATTTATTTAAGGCCGTAAATAATTTTTCAAGAATTTTTAAGGCGCGTAAATTTAAAAAAAAAAAAATTGACCCTTTTTAACTCTGTCGTATAGCGGCCAAACATTGAGCTACGCTTATGTTCTTTGTAGTTTTGGACAGATTACGACCTCTTTTATAAGCCTACGTACAAGAATGGCCCCTTATAAGGTCATAAGAGAATGTTCTATCACGTTTGTACACTACAAAAAAAATTCCTAACCTTAAAAATGCCGTAAAACAGCCAAAAATAGTGCTACGTACATGAGCATTTACTTTTTGGATAGATTGGAGTCCGTACTTTCCGACTACATTCAAAGAAAAATTTATTTAAGGCCGTAAATAATTTTCAAAGAATTTTTAAGGCGCGTAAAATTTAAAAAAAAAAATTGACCCTTTTTAACTTTGTCGTATAGCGGCCAAACATTGAGCTACGCTTGTGTTCTGTGTAGTTTTGGACAGAAAACGACCTCTTTTATAAGCCTACGTACAAGAATGGCCCCTTATAAGGTCATAAGAGAATGTTCTATCACGTTTGTACACTACAAAAAAAAATTCCTAACCTTAAAAATGCCATAAAACAGCCAAAAATAGTGCTACTTACATGAGCATTTGCTTGTTGGATAGATTGGAGTCCGTACTTTCCAACTTCATTCAAAGAAAAATTTATTTAAGGCCGTTAATAATTTTTAAGGCGCGTAAAAAATTAAAAAAAAAATTGACCCTTTTTAACTTTGTCGTATGGCGCCCAAAAATAGAGCTTCACGTATGTTCTGTGTAGTTTTGGATAGACTACGACCTCTTTTATAAGCCTACGTACAAGAATGGCCCCTTATAAGGTCATAAGAGAATGTTCCATCACGTTTGTGCACTACAAAAAAATTCCTAACCTTAAAAATGCCGTAAAACAGCCAAAAATAGTGCTACGTACATGAGCATTTACTTTTTGGATAGATTGGAGCCCGTACTTTCCGACTACATTCAAAGAAAAATTGATTTAAGGCCGTTAATAATTTTTAAGGCGCGTAAAAAATTAAAAAAAAAAATTGACCCTTTTTAACTTTGTCGTATGGCGCCCAAAAATAGAGCTACACGTATGTTCTTTGTAGTTTTGGATAGACTACGACCTCTATTATAAGACTTCGTACAAAAATGGCCCTTTAAAAGGTCATAAGAGAATGAAAATTGTAAGATTTCAGGCATTAAGGTTTATATACTCCATACCGTAGGTACATAAAGTATATTGGGATTGTGCAAATGTATCCCATGTGTTCTAAAAATCCCATTCGACCCCAAAAACGACCTTATTCCCATAAGATTTGGGTCGTTTTTATAGTCTAAAGCGATTTGCAGAACACATGGGTATGTATTAGCCAAAAGGAAGCATCTCCGACCCTATAAACTATATATATTCCTGATCAGCATCAACAGCCGAGTCCATATAGCCCTGACTATTAAATGAAGGCATCCCAGACGCATCCTAGAGGCATCCTAGACTGTGTTACATAAATTCGGAATAGTTCTATGAAAAAAATATGCCAAAAAAGCTTCTGGTCGACCGATTTTTTTTTATATATAGACTCCCATTAAAAGAACAAATTTTTCCAAATTTTTTTGTTGTAAAAAATATTTTTCTGTCAGTGTTTTTCATATTTCGCCATAACTTTCCTAATCCTACACCGATTTAAAAATGTTATATACGAAATCATTGGGAATAAATAGGCCTACAAATAAGTCCTAGACACTTTGTACTTAAAGTAAATTGTTTTTGAGATATTTAGCGGGTTTGGTCCTCTACACAGAGATATTTCTCCATAACTTCCCTAATCCTACACCGATTAAAAAATGTTATATACAAAATCACTGAGAATAAATAGGCCTACAAATAAGTCATAGAAACTTTATACTTAAAGTTAATGGTTTTCAAGATATTTAGCTCAAAATATTGAAAAACTTAAAATTGTTGAATTTTTTCGCTCAAAATTTTCATTTGAAATATTCACAAAAATTCAAAAAAAATATAAAAGTGATTTATTTTCTTCTTTGATCGGAAAAGTACTTTAATTACGCGTCAACAAGCTATCGTGTGTGAAAATCTGTGCATAAATGGCCAAGATAGAACCATCAAAGCAAAATCCTTTGGTCTGAGTTCCATAGACAATCTGAACAGTTCTATGTTTTGCCACTGTTAAAAAGGCCTCATAACAGAGTTTGTGCCTATGGGAGATCTTAAAAAAAAAGAAAATGTGAAGAATGACAATTTTTGATGATTAGGAAATTTTCTATATGCTTTGGACTGTTAAATAAATTTAGCTTTGAGTACCTTCTAGTTCTCAATTTAACAATTATAAAGCTTTTTTACCGATTTCTTCTCGTTCAGAGGATAGAATGACGTTTTCTTTTGCTAGATCATCCGCCATTTTGTTTCGCGAATGCCATTGTAGCTCGAATTCCAATTGAAACACACCGTTTTCGAAATGCTATGACATATTCTCGAACTTACATAATAAGTACATTTATAATATGATGAGCTCTACAAGGCAAGAATGGATTTTATGGGCACTTGATTTCTGTCTATATAATAACTATATTTCTATTGAGAATCCAAGATATTTGAATGCTTTCTAAGGCATCCATTTTTAAAATAAATGCGAATTGTCGTAAGTTTCATTTTAGAAAGTTTGGGAATTCGGAAGCGATTAGAATTGCAACAAAAAACCATAATACACGGTTTAAAATACTGTAAACCACGGAACCGCACCACTTTTTCTAGCGTTTGCTTCCCTGCTCTTTATAAATAAAAATCCGAAATGAAATATTATTTACATTCTTATTTAAAAAAAGTGGCTTTTTTCTCCAACAACTAAACCTTTTTTGAATTTTAAGACATTTGCCGCCCTGATCGTAATTATTGCTTAAAACAATCGATAGTTGAGGCCGACAACTTGAGTCGATAGTAAGCGATAGTGTCATCGCTATCATTACCCCCACCTTTAGTACGTATTTTCAGTGCGCCGGCAATGACATTTCAAAGCGTTAATAATATCTAAATAAGCTAAATAAGTTAATGTAAATGGCTACAAATGTTGCCAAATCAAAGTTAAATGTACTCATTAGTGTTTGTTTATCGGTATCGAGTTTTTTTCAACAGGTTGTTGTCTTGCGTGTGTGTGTGTGTGTAAGCATTTCTATTGCTGGCGCGTTTAACCGTTACGTTGCGTTGTCTGCGTCGGCGTCTTAATAATATGTGCGTAATTATTAATGTTTGTTAAATGCGAGAACCTTGTGAAAGATATTGCTACGCGCGGGGGGAAGGGGAGTGACCAACTGTTGACAGGCTCCGCAGACTTTTCATTGGGCAAGCGCAGCCTTGTTTTGTTTTTTCATGTGCGCGCTGTTGTTGTTGCGTTGATCTTTTTTCTACTTTTTTTTTATGTGAATTCTTTTTTTTTTGTGTGTGTATGTGTGAAACAAATGAATATCATTAGGATAAGGATGTGTTCATGGATATACATATGTAATTAATATGTTAAGCGATTTCATCAGGAACTACAAACGGCGCTGTCAGCAAGTAAGGTAGGTGCCATTGCCATCTCTTTCACTCGGCTTGAGCCAAAGCTTAACCTAAATAGTAGACATTTTAACAAATAAACATCCTAAATGAGATAGTGGCTTTCCACATAAATCCATTTAGGACGCTTGTCGTCACCCCAGGCTTTGCATAGATCAGCCAGTTTGCAGGCTGCAGCCTGCACACAGACGTGTGCGGAATTGTCCTGCTACATACATACATACATATGTAAATATGTATATGTTGGGCTTACAAGTATTGTCGTGGATGAAAGCAAGCCTCAAGGAGATTACTTTGATTTTAGTCAGTTCTAAAGTCTATCACTGGGCCGTTAAACCACAAATTTGAATCTATATATATAAAAGAGTTCAACATGACTGACTGACTGATTGGTGACCGTCGCACAGCCCAAACCGTTAGAGATAGCAAGCTGAATTTTTTACTGTAGTTTCATCTTATTCCGAAAGTGAGTACTAAGGCGGGGTTTTGAAAAATTTCGCCGGGAAATGTGGAAAATTCACAGAAACTTTTTTGTTTATCAATAACGGCATACCAGTTTTCCGAAAAATTAACCCACTAAACCCCAATGAGTGGAAAATGGGCTTAGCGAATAGTTCCAAACTCATTTTCTAAGCTAATCATACCCAAATTTGAAAGTCAGTCCCATGTGTTCTACCTATCGCTTTCGACTCTAAAACGACCCAAATCGTATTGGAATAGGGTCGTGTTTCGGATCAAACGTAATGTATAGAACACATAGGTGTGACTTTAAAATTTTGAAAATCATTCCCCAAAAATACGAAAATGGTCGGAAAACTATTTTATGAAGATCTTTTGGTTTTCATTCGGACAACTCCAAACTTATTCAGTTCCCACATTTCGAAAATACTTTGCGATAAAAAAATTTTCAAAAATTTTGGAAAAAAAATTTGTCCTCCAAAAAATTTTATCGGACCCAAATTCTTTTTGAAAGCTTTATGTGGAAATCTCAATAAAAATGTATTCACTTTTGTTGGAAAATACACCCACCCATATTTCAAGCGGCACATACAAAAATATATAACAGAATACTTTGAAATTTTTGAAAATATTTCACGAAAGTCAGAAAATGGACAGAAAACTGATGTATGGTTTTTATCCGATCAGCTCCAAATTAATTTTTTTAAATAACAAAATATTTCCATCGGTACTATTAAAGTTTGGAAAGTCCGGTAAAGTGGAGGAAAAAATTTGAAAAATTTGTTTTCCAATTTGTTCGGATTAAAAATTATTTTCAAATTCCCTAAAGTAGGAAAATAGGCGGATAATTTATTTTCATTAAATTAGCTTCAATGTGGAGATTAGCTGTTGAGCTCTACATAACAAAAAAATGTTACCAACGGGATTTTCCAATTTTGAAAAAACCGGAAAATTGGCAGTAAATGGTTAGAAAAAATGTATTTTGTTATTCATGCTCATGTTAAATACTTAGTTTTTTTTCATAATTGCGAGCGAAGCCGCGGGTATACGCTATTAATTTATATATTAAAAGACCCACAGTGGCCCGCTTGACATAATCAAGTGGCAAAAATATAATTAATTAATTTGTTATCGTTCATATGATTGGAAAACGTTGGAGCGGAGGCTCGATAGGTAATAATGAGTAGAATATATGTCTAGAAGGATCGAGCAACCTAACTTCAAAATTGTGGGAGATTTGAGGTGTTTTTCCTTTTGTGTGGTGGCAACTCTACTATCGTTCATCTGATCGAAAAAGGATGTAGGGGGGCTCGATAAGTAATGATGAGTAGAATATATGTTCAAAAGGTTCGAACAACCTAACTCCAAAATTGTGGGATTTTTAAGGAGTTTTTCAAATTGTGGGGGTAGCAACTCTACTCTCGTTCATCTGATTGGAAAACGATGTATGGGGAATCGATAGGAAATGATGAGAAGAACATATGTCTAGAAGAATTAAACAACCTAACTCCAAAAATTGTGAGAGATTTGAGGTGTTTTTCGAACAAAATTTTGACATTTTCAGACCTATTAAATGAATAGTATAGGAATAGATTTAAAGCTTTACTATTTTAGATTTAATCTTTACTCTTACTACTCAGAAATTTTCATGAAGTTTGCTTCATCATGAAAATGCCATCTTAGTTTATGACATATCATAATTTTGGTGATATTATTAATCCCAACTTACCTCGGCTTATTGGCTATATCTGTTATTAAATAGGTATTACAATGCTTTACGGCCAACACCTGACGATGACTTATATATTTAAGCTCTACATGTGGCAGAGCCAACTGAGCCGCCTCCAATGAAATCGTCGAGGCATGCAAAAGACTGCGACACTCCAGAGCTGCTTGCAGTTTCTGCTTGGGATCACTAAAAAGGCAAAAGTTTCACGAATTTTTTTTTTTTTTATTAATGTAATTCTCCGCTTACATTAATCTGCTCAGCTGGCGCCAATGCTTTAGTGCCTGTGTCGAGGAATTGGCAGCTGCTCGCAATAGCAGTCCACAGATACGCCATTGCTCCAAAGCACTACCCAACTTATCCCGTGTATCCCTTGCCGTTTCCAATTGCTCATCTATGCTCTCCTCCAGCCGGGTCATATATGTTCCACCACTAATGTAGGCTATAATCCCATCCTGATTCACATATAACTCATTCAGTTCGGCATAACTCTCCACCAGAGTCTTCAGGCGCTGTCTGGTGTGATCCAGCAATTCGTTATAGTATCGTATGCTTAGCAAATAAAGTGCAGATTCACTCAGATTGGCAAAGAAATCTTCGTGCATGGAAGCCTTGTTTGAATCACCAATAATGCCCAGATTGTGGGCCAGCTGGAAAGAAGAAAAAAATTTGCAGAATATATGGGATAACTGATCATTTCCTGGTTCCTTTCTTTATAAAGATATATCTTTCTGTAAACATTTGTCAGACCAAAAAAGAAAACTTGAGTTTGTTTTTTGATATATTTTTCCCATTTGTTCAAAGATAATATTCATGATTAACAAAAATAAAGATGCTAAAAATTAAAAATAAAAATGATTTTCAAACAAAACGGTTGTATGACAGCTATACGATATAGACGTCTGATCTTGACCAAACTTGACAGAATTATGTGAATGCATATTAGGTTACTTAATGCCAAGTTTGAAGACGTCAGCATCGAAAACAAAAAAATTTTTTTTTTTACTAGAACATGTTTTTTTGACCGATCGTTCCTATGGCAACTATATGCTATAGTCATTCGATCCTGATCGGTTTTGGTTTAAAGACTTTTTGCAAAGTTTGATCAACATAGCTTTAAAACTGAGGAAGATGATGGCAAAGCGACAAGGCTAAATGGACTAGGCATCTGTATGGAATGGTTGGTTTTGATGGTTTCTTTGGGATCCGTGGTAGAAGAACAACTTTACCATAAGACCTTGTCGTTCAACAACTTAACTAGCAACGTTTCAACTTTCTAATTCCATATAACTAACCTACACAACATTTTTATCCCAAAAATAAAGCTCAAAAATACTTTTGAATCGGTTCAAACTGGTTCGGAAACGGGAAAATATTTAACCTCATATATATTATGTATATAAATTCTGAAATATAGCTCGGAATCACTATTCCGGAACCGGGTTTGAATCGAGAATATATTTAACTCCATATTGACAATCTGGTTCCAAACCGGTTTTGATTTGGAAAATTTTCTACATACCAAAATTAAAGTTTATAGCTTAAATAAATTCGGAGATATGGCTCTTAACGGTAACGCTTTTTGCAAGCGGTTCTTAATGATGAAAACGCAATTTTTAGCCTCATAAGCCAAACGCCCCCTCAACAAAAAAACCCCCCCCCCCCCCCGGCCCAGAAACCCCCCCCCCCCCCCCCCGGGCGGCAACGCACCCCCCCCGCCCCCGCGGCAGGCCCCCGAGCCCAAGTCTTCCTTCACACCCCACACCGCACGGTAAAAAGATTTATTGAAATTCAGTACAAGTTGTTAAACTCCATATTACTCACCTAAACACCAAATTTAAAGCTCCTCGCTTAAATAATGTCTGAGATATGATTCCGAACCACTTTTTTAATGTGGTTCAGAAACGGGTTTTATTCGGGAAAATAAATAGCTTCATATTATCAATCCAAAAACCAAATTTCAAGTTCATGGCTTAAATAATTTCTTAGATTTGGCTTCAGAGCTCTTCTGAACCGGTTCTTTTTGGTTCGGAACCGGTCTTGAAACAGTAAAATGTTTAAATTAAAATTACTCACCTACACAATAAATTTCATGTCCATAGCTTAAATAGTTTCTGAGATATGGCTCTCAACCTCCCATTGAACCGGGTTTTAGGCAATTTCAGTACCACCTACCGAATTCCATTGTGAACCTTCACCATCTAGGGATCCACCAAAATATTCACAGAAAATTTCATCCAAATCGGTTCAACCGTTTAGGATATATATATACATAAATGCTTTCTATACATTAAAAATAACACAGGTTTAAAATTCAAGCAGAGCAGAAGATATATAAAAACTGTAATTTAGGAATGCCGAAAATAGTATCGATCCCATGTGTTATACAAATCCCTTTCGACACAAATCGTATGGAAATTGGGTCGTTTTTGGGTCGGCAGCGATTGGTAGAACACATAGATTTATATCGAGTATCGATATTTTTGTCGAAAAAAAAACGATATATCAATATCGGATCTTTTACTAACGCAATATATCGTATATCGAAACATTTTTAGGATATTTTCGGCGATATTTCAAAGTTATATATACCCTAAAAGCAGGGATAAATTGTGATCTCGGTTAAATGATCTGCATTCTGTGTATTTGACACTCCATCAGATATCAGATTGCTCTTCCAGTTACCCAAGTAATATTAGGGCTTTTTTTCCCGGGTACGTACCGGTATACCGAAATAAAAACCAAGGTACCGATACGGAACCGAATACCGAAATAAACTAGAACCTTAACAGAACCTTTTACCGAAACATTAGTTTTGGTACGTACCAGAATCGGAACCGGAACCGAAATTCGATTCGGTTTGATTCCCTGATTGGCAGTGATTTCTTTTATTATATTTTCAAATCGGTGTAGGGTTACGGAAGCTATGGCTAAATAGGAAAATCCACTAAAAAATAAAACGAAGTATTTAAAAATATTAAAAAATTCATTGTTATGTTTAATTTTAATGAATTATAAATTAATTAATATAAAACAATAATTCCCTTTCCATTTTTTGACATAATGTAGTTTAGGATTTTTTTTAAAAGCATTGGATCCTTTTTTGGAGCTTTTTTTTTCTTAAATGGAGTCTTTTTATTTTTTTTTTCCTCCAAAAAGCGCCCAGTGCGTTCTTCATCTCAAAATATTCGGAACGAAATTTATGGCAAACCAAAGCTGACATTGTCGTTCACCGTATAGTTTGGATACTTTGATTGCGTTCCTTCCTTTTTTCGATATATCGAGATACCGAAAAACGATCAGCTGTTTATCGATATATATATTAAACATTAATCTTTCAAACGGTACCTTGGTGTCCGGCCGAGACTGAAGATTGATTGAGAATAAATTCATTATCCGCTGGAGAGTGTGTAGTTGAAGCCCTAGTCTTTTATTTCGGGTAAAGGACTTTGAGCACTGCAAACACTTGATGAGTCGTTCTCCCCGGTGTGTACTAGGTACATCCTTAACAGAGTTCCCTTTTACTCAAAACACGTCGATTAGTGGGAACACTTAAGGCATCGTTACGCAGTATGTGTGTTCGTAGGTGTTTTTTAAGAGAGCTGGATTGAGTAAAACTCTTCGAACAATCTGAACACTGAAAGGGTCGTTCGCCAGTATGAGTGCGAAGATGATTCTTTAAAGTAATATTTTGGTTAAAAGACTTTGGGCAGAGCGAACATTTGAACGGTCGTTCCTTTTCATGAGTGCGAAGGTGACTCAATAAATTGTAATTTTGATTAAAAGCCGACGAACAATGCGGACACTTAAAGGGTCGCTCCTCAGCGTGCGTGCGTGAGTGTATCTTGAGCGCAGAGCAGAACCGGAATACCTTCGGGCAATATGAACATTCATAGTTTTGAGTTTTGATCTTCTTCCCAGTATGTGTGAGAAGGTGCTTCTTCAAATGGACATTTTGGTTAAAAGACATCGGGCAATGGGTACAATTGAAGGGTCGTTCTCCGGTATGAATGCGTACGTGTCTCGTTAGACCGGTTATTCGACTAAAAGATTTGGAGCAGTGTGAACATTGGAATGGTAGTTTGACATTTGGAGTTTTGTGATCTTTCCCTTCGCTCTTGGAGCTAGAGCTTTCGCATTTGTAGTTCTTATTTACAGCGAGTGATTCGGACTCTTCGAAAATATCCTCCTCGGTCCATGTTTCCAATAAGGAGGGGGTTTCGTTCTGCTCGCTCAAGCACTGAAAACTCTTCTCAAATCGCCGCTTGAACTTTAAAGCAATTTTTGCTATTCGTAGGCAAGCCGGGCAAATCCGTTGGGGTAGTTCCTCATTAGGTATAATAATATCTCCAGTCACCTCCTCTATTAGGGACAACAAGCTGCCTTCTTCCGCCTCAGAGTCTGGTTCGGTGAATATATTCAGCCAGTTGTTGTCATCAGGATCGGCCATACAAACGCAGCATAGCTCCTCCACATTTTGTCCATTTCCTCTGCGCGACATTTTTTAATGAATTCTCAGTTAATAACAAATGTACATAGCAAAAACAAACAATTTTCAGCTGTTTTGCAAGTAGTGTGACCGTATATGAAGAGGACAAAAATACTTAGTTAAACTAGTTCCATTTAATTTCCAAACTAATTTTGAATCTAAAACGTAAGGGGGATTTCTGAAAGCGATTTGTCTTCGATTTTGATGAAAGTATATCTAAATCATCATAAATAATGCAAGATCGTCATGTGACATACCGTGAGATAGAGGCATCCTTGGGCATTTCTTCCACCAGCATACATTCAATATTGCATGAACACCTGGGCGTAAAAAAGGTTTGTTCTCGTTGGATCCCGCACAATTTGACAATCGCTCAAAAAAAGGCTCGTGTGGATTGGTGCAAAGAAATTTTGAAAAAATATAATCGCGGTGTTTCAAAAGACGTTTATAAGATCGTCACAGGTGACGAATCATGGATCTATGCTTATGAGCCCGAAACAAAACAGCAATCGACCGTGTGGGTCTTCGAAGAAGAGCCAAATCCAACGAAAGTCGTTCGTGGAAGAAGCACTTCGAAGCAAATGGTCGCCTGTTTTTTCGGTAAAACTGGTCATGTGGCGACTGTTCCGCTTGAGCAACGTAGGAAGGTCAATTCTGAGTGGTACACCACAATTTGTTTGCCTGAAGTCTTCGGAGAAATTCGAAAAACGAACAAGAGAAGACAGATCATTGTGCACCATGACAATGCGAGCTCTCACACCCAAAACGTCGAATTGATGGGTCATCCGCCGTACAGCCGTACCACATCAAGGGAAAAATGCGTGGTCAACGATTTTCGTCGCCAGAAGATGCTGTTGAAGAGTTCAAAAACCATGTTTTGGAGGTGTCTCAATCGGAGTGGAAAAAGTGCTTCGACAATTGGTTTGAGCGCATGCAAAAGTGTATAAATCTTTCTGGATAATACTTTAAAAAACAATAAAACCATTTTTGATCATAAATATTCGCGTTTTCATTATTAGGCCAGAAATATATATAGCAACCTACGTAAGCAGTGTTAGGGAGTACTTAGGTACATATATTGTGTACCTTTTACCTTACCTAGGTCCAAATTATCATTTGACTTCTCAAAAGGTAAGGACTAAGTACTTAAATTTTAATGCGAATTTCGGACTCAATTTAACTAGTCAAGATCTTATGGACAAAAGTTACGGAATGACCCATTCAGTGGGACTTAAGTGAAGGTATTTCAATCAAACGGTATCTCTCTCTTCTTATAAGGAGGTAGATGTCTGCTGGTATCCCAGTTTAACCCACTAAGAGCAAGGGTCAAGAACTGTTTCAATCTGAGATTCAGATGTTTGGTACTCCAACCAGAGACCAGGAATCAATATTCTTGATTTGATCGAAGTAGCGAAGTTTATGGTTGTTCTCACCTATTGGTAAAACCAAGTAAACTTAAAATTTGATGAATGAAAGGGTTGAATAACAGTGGACAAAAATGACTGCCCAGCGGAACCCTTAAAGTTATATGAACAATATCGGATAAAAAATAAAGTTGGATAATTTATTATTTTTCCGATTTTTAGCTATTTTACATATTAAATTACTTAGTATATAATTTTTGTGTTTAGTTATTTAATTAATTTTACTTCCTTTTGTTTTATGATTTTTGTACATTATTCTTACATTGAGAACGCTCAATACTGTTAAGATGATGCTTTATTATGAGTGCGAAGGTGATTCTTCAAATGGGAATTCGTTTTAAAATCCATTTGGCAATGGGAACACATGAAGGGTCGCTCGGTAGTATGAACTTGGCGTTGGTGATCCGTTAGACCGCGTTTGTGGCTGAATGTCTTCAAGCAGGGTTTACATTCGAATGGTCGTTCTCCGGTATGAGTGCGAAGGTGTGTGTTTAATATTTTTTTATTACTAAACGTTTTTGGGCATTGGGAACACTTATAGGGTGTTTCCCCAGTATGAGTGCGAAAATGAATGTTTAGACTTGCTCTTCTGGTAAAGGTTTTCGGGCAGTGGGAACACTTGTAGGCTTGCTCTCCAGTATGAGAGGGTAAATGTTTCTTCAGATCTGACTGGTACTTAAAAACCTTAAAGCAATATGAACATTGCGGAACACCAGGGCGAGTTTTGAAAATATCCCAATTCTTTTGGACTAATTCGGCTGCGCTTTTGAAGATCTGCTCGTCGGTCAATGCTTTCGTTTTGTTCTGGTCCAGCTGCTCGCTTAAGCACTGAAAACTCTTCTCAAATCGCCGCTTGAACTTTAAAGCAATTTTTGCTATTCGTAGGCATGCCGGGCAAATCCGTTGGGGCAGTGCCTCATCAGGATTAACTAGGCTGACAGTCACCTCCTCTATTAAGGACACCAAGCTGCCTCCGGCCGCCTCAGAGTCTGTGTCCGTGAATATGTTCATAACAGCTCCCGGACTGGCCATACAAGCACAGCATAGCTCGGTCACATGTTGTCCCTTTTCTCTATGGGCCATTCCACAACGAAATTTTAGTGAATTACAAATAAAATAGCATAAATAAACCAATTTTGAAAATAGTGTGACCGTATGTTACAAGAGCAAAAATACTGATTTGAACTAGTTCCATTTAATTTAAAAACAAACTTGAGGACTGCAGTGTACGTACCTATATCTAGTAGAATGAGAGTTTTATGCCGACTCACCATCAGAAACCTAAGGGATTTTTATTCCAATTTCATTTTTAAATTTTTTTAATAATAGTTATTTTCATAAAACTCTTAGAGAAATAAACCAATTAAGCTCATTTGGTAAAATTATTCGAAATACACCAAAACGTGTGTTTTTCTTTCCGCTATCGATATTTACAATAAACTTTTTTTCTGGCTTTTACTGTAATGGTCAAAAATAAGAGTTATTTTTTATCGTTATAATAGTCAGTTATTAAAAACTTTTTTTAATTACTCAGTTAATAACAGTTATTGGAAGACTTGTATTATTAAACTCATATAATGACAGTTATTTTAAGACTTTTATTAAACAGTTTATAAATAACAGTTACTAAAGACTTTTATTTTATTACTCGAGAACATAATTATTATGAAAGACTTTTATTTTATTACTCAGAACATAATTATTATGAAAGACTTTTATTTTATTACTCAGAAAAAAGAGTTATCGAAAGATTTTTATTATAGAACTGTCAGTAAATAGAACTCCATCAAAGACTTTTATTTTTTAATAAAAGTCTTTTAATTTATTATAGCTTTAGCGGTTTGCTCTCTACTTAAATGATCCATTCATATCATTAAATGTGATAAATAAAGAAGACTTTTATATTCTAGGGTGTTCCACCGACCTAAAAACGACCCAATTCCCATACGATTTGGGTCGTTTTTGGGTCGAAAGTGATTTGTGGAGCACATGAGATTGTGAATTAAAAATATAAGTCACTGACTGAGTTTTATTTACTGAGTTAAATAATAAAAAGTCTTTCGATAACTCTCATTTTCTGAGTAATAAAATAAAAGTCTTTCATTTATCGACGTAGGGCTATGGTCAAAATGGCCAAATTATCCATTATCGTCATTGTTAAGTTCAATTTGCATCTAAACCATTAAAGATATAGGATCTTTGAAACCAGTTTCGGATTCAGCGTGAAAAATGCGTCTAGAATCAATAACTCATTTAGCATTTTAGCTCCTGTTTCGAGAATAAATCAATTTTCTAATGTCAAAATAATTATGCCAAACCAAGTTTTTCTTTTCTTTTTTTCCTATCCGATTGTGAACTTCTTTATGCTTTTTTATTGTGAAAGCTCTCTTTTTGTACTAGTATGCCATACAAATTTTAACATTTTCCGATTTTTTGTTTCAAAGATATTATGAAAAATTTCTTGTCAAAATAATTGTTCCGACCAGTGTACATACCATTGGTCTACATTTGAGAAAAAATTGGCGTGGCAGCACTTGGCCACGGATTTAAAAAAATGTATTTTTTCGAAAAACCGACAAGAATATTGTTTGGAAGACCGTCTTTGCATCAAAAACAACGATTTTTCATGGTCTAAATACTTGATTTCTTCATAAACATAGCATACTTAAAAGGGCTACTATGTATCAGCCTAATAATAGAGTACGAAGGTGATCCTTTACTTGTTTTGAAATGAATTTCTTTAGATCTCTTCTGTTCTCCATGGCGTTTTGTTGTCAAATAGTGTTATAAAGCCCACAAAAAGTGACTTAAAACACAGGCAGGCGTTCTTACATGCCCCTGTTATTTTCGGTCGGTTGATGTGTTTGTTTGATTATACATTTGTTATTGATATACTGTTTTGACATTGGATCTGCATAGAAATTTTTAATGAAAGAACGTGTAATCCAGTGTTTTTATATTTATTCTGTTTGTTATTTATTTACTATGTTTTGAGATTTTAAGGGCTTTTTATAAACAAAAATATAAAAAGGTTGTTGATTTGACAGCTTGAAACACACAAACAGGAGGTGTTTAGCCGCCTCCCACCATTATGGAGCGTGCCTTTGGACGATGATCTACGACTCTAGAGCTTCGGGGGGTTTTAACTAAGGAGCTCCTGTCGTTTTGATGATCGTTGCGCCTTCTTCAATGTTTGAAGTTTGTTTGTCTTTTCGCATATTTGAAGTCATATACGCTTGCCATCAGCTTATTCTTTCAGTCATTTATTGAGACCCGGCAATTTTAGGAAACTCTCTTTTTGACAATCTTTCGATTTTTGGAAATGTTGACGGTGCGTTTTCTTTCATTAACTGAAAGGTCATTATGACGGCCCAGCTCATTGAATCGACAAACCGTAATCAGGCGTTTTTTTTCCAAAACAATTCTAAAATCTCTATATTCTAAGAAATTTGAAGAAAAATGATTGATATACGGTTCGGATAAAGCTATAGTAGAACTTAGACCAGCTTGGCTCAAGCTTTGTTTCGTTTAAAGCGTCGTTATCTGGTGCAAAGCCAGCAGATGATGCTTAAGACCGCTATTTCGTGCAAAGGATTTCGTACACTCTGTACACTTAAATGGTCGTTCTCCCGTATGAGTGCGTATGTGACCCTTTAAAGTAATTTTATTACTAAATGTCATCGAGCAGTGGGAACATTCAAAGGGTCGTTCCTCAGTATGAGTGCTCAGGTGATACGTTAAACTGCTTCGGTGTGCAAAAGTCTTGGTGCATTGGGCACATCCAAAGGGCTTTTCGCCAGTATGCGTGCGTAGGTGATCCTTCAAAGTGTTTTTATGATTAAAAGTCTTTGAGCACTGCGAACACTTGAATTGTCGTTCCTCACTGTGAGTGCGCAAGTGATTAACTAGTATTTCCTTTCGGCTATAGGTCTTTGAGCAGTGGGGACACTCAAAGGGTCGTTCGCCTGTATGCGTGCGAAAATGATCCTTTAAATGGGTATTTTGGCTAAAAGTCATCGAACAGTGGGAACACTCAAACGGTCGTTCTCCGGTATGAGTACGAATGTGATTGTCTAAATTGCTTTTATAGCTAAAGGTCTTTAAGCACTGGGAACACTCGAAGGGTCGTTCTCCCGTATGTGTGCGTAGATGATACTTAAGACTTCTCGTTTGGCTAAACGACTTGGTACAGTGGGTACATTTAAAGGGCCGTTCTCCGGTATGTGTGCGTAGATGATCCTTTAGATTGCTGATTTGGGTAAAGCTCTTCGAGCAGTCTGAACACTGAAAGGGTCGCTCGCCAGTATGAGTGCGCAGGTGATTCTTCAAAGTGCCACTTTGGGTAAAAGTCATCGAGCAGTGGGAACATTCAAAGGGTCGTTCTCCGGTATGAGTGCGTAGGTGATTTTTAAGAGCGTTTTTATGGGCAAAGGTCTTTAGGCAATGGGAACAGTCGAAGGGACGTTTTGACTCTGAGGTTTTGGATTCGCTCTGCTCGCTCAAGCACTGAAAATTTTGCTGAAATCGCCGCTTGAAGTTTAATACCAGTTTTGCTGTTTCCAGGCAAGTGGGGCATATACTTTGGGGTAGTCCCTCATTAGGCTTAACCACTCTTCCTGTCACCTCCTCTATTAGGGATACCAAGCTGCCTTGTTCCGCTTCAGAGTCTGTGTCGTTGAATATATTGGGCCAGGTGGTAACAGTTTCCGAACTGGCCATACAAACACAGCAAAGCTCCGACACATTTTGTTCCTGTGTCATTTCATGAAATCTTAGTAAATTGCGAATGCAATCGAATTTGTAACAAAAAGAATCAATTTTAAGTTATTTTGACACAAGTATGACCGTATTTGACAAGGTAAAAAATACTAATTGGAACTAGTTCCATTTCAGTACAGTAAGCACTAACTAAAACTCCCTAACAAAACATGAATAACAAATAAGAGCGCTGCAATCGAGCTCCCCGACTACGAAATACCTTGTATACTTGATTTTGTGTGTTTTTATACGCACAATCTGTATAAACCAGGAAATAATACCGTAACCGGAACCGTTAACCGAAATAAACCGATTCAAGCCACGTACCGGTATCGAAACTGGAACCGATATTACATTTTTTTCGAAAAACCGAAAATCGTTAACCGTTATAATAGGAACCGAAAAAACCGGAACGCTAATACCGGTATTATTTCGGATTCTTAATATTCCCATGTGTTCTACAAATCGCTTTCGACCCAAAAACGACCCTATTTCCATACGATTTGGGTCGTTTTTGGGGCCGAAAGCGATTTGTAGAACACATGGCATTTATTTTATTGATTTATGATTACTTCGAATATATATTTCATCTGGTCAAATAGCAATATAATACACTCAGGAAAAAGTCTTACATTTTAGAAATTCGCCCTTAAAGAATAACAAGAATCAAATTATTTTTGTAAGATATGTAAGATGAAGAAAACAATTTCTAAAAAGGAGGAAATCTTTTCTTTTGTAAATATAATCCCTCTAATTAACTTTAAATGATTTCCAAGTCTTAGAAAAGTCCTCCATAAATATTGAAATGGTAAAAAAATTGATTTAGAAATAAAGTTTCTTGATTTTAATTAAATTTCGCTCTCAAATTTAGGAATATTATTTCCTATTTTAAGAAAGTTTCGTTTTAATATTTAGAAAAATGTAATGTAAGAAAAAGCTCTGCCAGATTTAAGGTTTCCAACTGTTTTAGAGCGTTTTTGGGGCACCCATTTAAGCATTTTACAAGCGTATTATATTGAACCCAAGTCTTCTAGTATAGGTTCAAATCTATCCAAATGGCAAATATCTCTATTTATGTCAGGAATACAGCAGATTTAAGGACCAATTATTTCGAATTATAATTAAGAAATTTTTTCAAAGTGTAGGAAATCCACTGGAAGCCCGGACAGAAGCGTTTAGCGAAATTGTTTGTCCAAAAATAAAAACGGATAGAAATCGGTATATTTTAAAAAACATTGTTTCTTCTGGCATATTCTTAGAATACAATTTTTTAATTCTATTAAATCTATTAATTTTTTGGATATTGTGAAACAATTTTAATTTTTTTCATATTACAAAAAAACATACTTGTACCGGTACGTACCGGTATACCGAAATAAAAATCTGGGTACCGTATCGGAACCGATAACTGAAAACCGAATTAGAACCGTACCGGAACCGGTACCAGAACCGATATTCATTTCGAGCAGAATCCCTGGTGTTGACCAACATTGGAGCTATACACGAGCACCCGATCTTCGAAATAACTCACCATGAGCGTGATACCCGACACTTGCACTCACTTGACCTTAAACTCTGTCTGTCGTATGATGACCCGGCATCTTCTCTGCTCCTTCAATCTTATTTAAATTCTCTTTCACATGTTGATCGGTTAAAAGCCTTCCTTTTATTCACCGCAAGTATAAAGACCTTTCGGGATTCCCGCTGGTTCCGAAAAAATCTTCGGGATCGGGACGGGATTAAATTTAAAACTTGGCTTCGGGATCGGAACGGGTCGGGACAACCTACGGTCGGAATCGAGACGGGACGGAATTGAATTTAAAATTTGGCATCGGGATCGGGACGGGTGGGGATTGACTTGGGTCGGAAAAGGGACGGGATCGAATTTTCTGTCCTGCGCCATCTCTAGTTCAGAGGCATATCTCACATATCAGGTAGGTTAGTTATTTAGTCTGATATTATCCAGTTAAAATCTGGTTCCAAAGCTGCTTTAACCTATTCAAAATTTTTTTGGTAAATGTGTTTTTGAAGATTTATTAAGCTATTAACTTGAAATTTTTGGCTAAATAGAGTTAGATATTTTCCGGTGTGTAAAACGTGTGAAGTACCAGTTTGTCGAAAGCGAACTCTTTCATAACGGTATCAAAAGTTTTCTTCATTTTGTAAATGAAAAATATTAATACAATTTTTAAGTTATTTTTAAATATAAATGAACTGCCTGCATATTTAAGGAGTCTATATTCCAAGTTTCGAAGGAGTCACTAGCTCTTATCATCTCTGAGATATATACTCATATAGAAGAAAACAATCAAATTTTGTATTCAACTTTAGAACAAATAACTGAAAATTGTCAAATATTAATAAGCACCATATATTTTACATAATTTGACAAGTTTGGCATTTTGTTTTTTTACTTTAATTTATCCTATACATATAAATAACATTATTTAAATTAAGAACATGAAATTCATTAAGTAGGTTGGTTCAATATTTTTTGTATGAGTTTTAGGTATTTTATGTTCATTTCGAACTAACCCAGTGTTTAAATGAAACCCGGTTTCGGATGCGAATAAATAGACGTTCATTTCTTTAAGCAGTGAAAACACTTTTGCATTATGAGTTAAAAGACTGATATTCCGGTTAAAAGTCCTTGAACATTCGATGGGAACAATTGAAGGGTTCTTCTTCACCTTTAAACAGTTTTCATGGCTGATCGTTGGCAACACTTAAGGCTCGTTCCGCAGTGTGTATGCGTATGTGTCTCGTTAGATCGTAGTTTCGTTTAAAAGTTATCGAACACTGTAAACATTCAAAGGGTCGTTCCCCCGAATGAGTGCCCAGATGATTCTGCAGACTGCTATTTTGGCTAAAGGTTTTCGAGCAGTGGGTACATGTAAAGGGTCGTTTGCTAGTGTGTGTACGCAAATGATAATTAAGACTGCTTTTATGGCTAAAGGTCTTTGAGCACTGTAAACACTTAAACGGTTGTTCCCCCGTATGACAGCGTAGATGATCAATTAGATTGCCCTTCTGACTAAAGGCTTTCGAGCAGTCGGTACACTGGTAGGGTCGTTCGCCCGTATGAGTGCGAAGATGATTCTTTAAACAGCTATTTCGATTAAAGGTCATCGAGCAGTGGGAACACTCGAAGAGACGTTCTGCTGAATGAGTGCGAAGGTGATTGATTAGAATTCCCTTTCGGCCAAAGGTCTTTGGGCAGTGTGAACACTTGAATGGTCGTAGACCTGTATGACTGCGAAAATGAATCTTTAGCTCGGACCTGTAGCTGAACACCTTTGTGCAATGTGAACATTCAAATAATGGTTTGTCCTTTCTGTTCCATTCGAAGTTCTGTTCCATTTGCTCGCTGAAGCACTGTAGACTTTTCTCAAGTCGCCGCTTGAATTTAAATGCAATTTTTGCGGATTGCAGGCAAGTTTCGCATATCATTTGGGAAAGTCCATCGTTTGGTTTAATCATGCTGCCAGTCACCTCCTCTAGTAAGGACACCAAGCTGCCTTGTTCTGCCTCGGAGACTGTGTCGGTGAATATGTTAAACCAGGTGGTGACAGTGGGAACAGTTTCCGAACTGGCCATACAAACACAGCATAAGACGGACACATGTTGTTGTCCCCTTCCTCTGTGGGCCATCTTAGTTAACAAAGTAAAAAAAAAATAAAGAAAACGCAGTAAGAGAAAAATACTAAAATAACTACAATTAAAAAAATTGAGTTAATCTAGTTCATTTTAATGACCAAGTTCATTTTTTGATTATCTATTCAGTTTTGAAAAATATTTAATTTTATGAACTAGTTCATTTTTTGAACTATGATTTTTTTGTATTTTATTTGCTGTACTGAAATGAATGAAATTCATTCGAAAATTTTTGTTATATTTTAGACATTTTTTTCTAAGTATGAGATTGAGATTGTTTGTTTGCTTGTAGTTTATTTTATGAACTAGATCATTCTAGTTACTGTATAATTTAATGAATTAGATCATTTTATTCACTGGTTAATTTAATGAACTAGTTCATTTTATTTACTGGTTCATTATATGAACTAGTTCATTGAATAACTAAAGATAATTTTTGTCTCCTGGGGACGCTAGTCTGATTATGCAGCTTTTCAGTTTTTCTACAGAGTAGAAACCAACTGAATCGGATGACTATATCTTCGTTGAAAACGCACGGTCACACTTCAATGATTGATAAGTCACAATGAGACCCCGTAGAAATAAACCAAATGTACTTTAAAATATTATTTTAAACAAGTCTCAATTTTATTTTATTTTTATTCAAAAGTCAATTCATTTACATCAACAACATGGAGTGAGCAGTGAGTGTCAAGGTGATATTTTAGGTTGCTTTTGAAACTAAATTTCTCTGAGCACTTTGAACACTCGTAGGCTCCTTCTCCGTTATGTCTGGCCAGGTGAGCGTTAAGGTTGCTTTTTCGACTAAATGTCTTTGGGCATTCCGTACATTTGAATTTTCCTTCATCCGTATGTGTGCGAAGATGAACTGTTAGTCTAACTTTTTGCCTAAATGTCTTTGGGCACTCTGTACATTTGAAAGGTCGTTCAACCGTATGTCTGGAAAGGTGATTCTTTAAGGTGCTTCTTTGGGTGAATTTCATTTCACATTGCGTACATTCGAATGTTCGTTCCCCGATATGTAAGTAAAGGTGATTCTTTAAAATGCATTTTTGCATAAAAGACTTCGAGCAGTGCGTACACTTAAAGGGTCGTTCTCCGGTATGATTGCGTGTGTGTTCCTTTAGACTGCGTTGTGATTTAAAAGTCTTCGAACACTGGTCACATTCAAAGGGTTCTTCATCCGAATGCGTGCGTAGGTGACTTTTAAGATTGGCTTTTTGGATAAAGGAATCCGGACAGTGGGGACATTTGAAGGGTCGTTCATTGGTATGAGTGCGTAGGTGATATGTTAGACTGCTATGCTGGGAAAAGGTCTTTGAGCACTGTGAACATTCGTAGGGTCGCTCTCCAGTATGAGTGCGTAGGTGATTCTTTAAAGTGCTTGACTTATTGAAGGTCTTCAAGCACTGGGTACATTCGTAGGGTCGTTCCCCGGTGTGAGAAAGAAAGTGTCTACTAAGAGAGCCATTATCGCGAAATGCTTTCGGGCACTCCGTACATTTGAAGGGTCGTTCGTCTGAGTGAGTGCGTAGGTGAGCCTGCAAACGGCTATTTTGATTGAAAGTCATTGAGCATACTGAACATGCGTAAAGGTTTGCTTCCGTGTGAAGGCGTTCGTGTCTGTCTAGATCATATTTTGATTTGCAGGGCTTCGAGCAATGTGAACATTTGAATTGAGGGTTTCCAATATGAGTGCGAAGGTGATTCTTTAAACTGCCTTTATAGGTAAAGGTTTTTGAGCAGTGTAGGCATTTGAATTCTGAATTGTCATTGTTAGCTTCCAGCTCTTTCCATTCGCTTTCGAATATCTCCTCGTCGGTCAATGATTTCACAGAGGTTGATGTGGCTTTAATATGTTCCATTTGCTTGCTTAAGCACTGAAAACTCTTCTCAAATCGCTGTTTAAATTTCAAGGTCATTTTGGCTGCTTGCAGGCATGAAGGGCATATCCTTTGGGGTAGTCCCTCATCCGGTTTAATTACGCTACCCGTGGTCTCCTCCATTATAGACAGCAAAGTGTCTTCTCCTGCCTTGACGTCCATGTCGGTGAATATATTCGGCCATGAAGTGGAACCCGCTTTCATACACACACAGCATAGTTCCGTCACATCTTGTTCCTTTTCTTTGCTTGCCATTTTACAGCGAAATCTCAGTTAAGTAGAAATGCAATTAACACACAACAATTTTAAACAATTTCGACAAAAGTGTGACCGTATGTGACAAGACCAAAAATACTGCATGGAACTAGTTTTTTTCAATTTTGAAAACAAACCATAGAATTTTAGTGCGTATTCAATAAAACGTACAACGTACGCTCTTATTAATGAAGATTACACTGGGAAGTCTATGAAACACTATTTTAAAGCTAAAACGCTCCTTTCTTTTGGTGGTGAGTGTTGTATAAGTTGTTTATCTATGGCCGGTTAAACTTGCTATGTAACTATAATTTAAATCTTAAATATGGATAAAATTGTTAAAAAATTATTTTAAACGGTAACAAAATTTGAAAACTTGTTGAAGAAAGTTCCTGTTCTTCATACCTTCTGAGAAAAGTTGCTCGAAGTCTCAACTTGTTTTAATCAATCTTTAAGAACGTTTTGTTGTGTAAAGCTCGCATGAGACATGATGATCTAAGCCTTTATGTTGTATTGATTTAAATGTCAAATGACACGCTATTCACAATGAAATCAAGACAACATAAGGGCCTACTAGATTGTCATATCTCATGCGTCGAACAGTGTGAACCCAGCCTTATTTTATATAATGTGCGATCTGACTCTAAAATATCCGATTTCTTTTCGGACAAATTTTATAATGGAAAATTTTTGGCCCTTTCATTTCTTTGAAAATGTTGAAAGGGAAAACTTATGGGTTCGTTAACCTGTTGCTTTTTCGTGTAAAGTTCTTCAAGCACTGCGAATTTTCGAAAAGTCTGCTCTGGTATGAGTTTGAACGTGTCGAACAAAAGTCTCTGAACAAGAGTCGCTGAACAAGGGTCACTGAACCAAAGTCACGGAGCAAAAGTCTCTGAACAAGAGTCACTGAACAAGAGTTGCTGAACAAGAGTCACTAAGCAATAGTCAGTCAACAAGAGTCGCTGAACCAAAGTCACTGAACAAGAGTCACGGAGCAAAAGTCTCTGAACAAGAGTCACTGAACTAGAGCCACTGAACAAGAGTCGCAAAAGAAAAGTCACGGGGCAAAGTCTCTGAACAAGAGTCACTGAACAAAAGTCTCTGAACAAGAGTTGCTGAACAAGAGTCATTGAGCAATAGTCAATTATAAAGAGTCCCTGAACAAGAGTCATGGCACAAAAAAAAAACAATCTTCTTTTTGTTTACTCACTCTGGAACCAGTCCAAGTCTAATTTACCGAGAAAAACGCAGTTTTTTTTTTTTAGCTATAAGGCAGGGTTCGTCGAGAAGAGAGGAGAGAAAAGGTGTAGGATCGAATGCGATGGAAGTTTATTGATTAAATTAAAAAAGAATGTTTAAATACAATTTGAGAATTTACCGACACTTTGACGACTGCTAGGGTACAACCGACATATTCGAGAGGCAACAGACGACTTACTCTAATCGCACTGCTACAGCTGTACCAAGTGGTTGGTTAGACAGTTAGATCGCTATCCTGTTCATCTTTATCCGTCTCGATTAAAGGCAAATCCTCGTTTTTGGTTACGAATGTCCACTACTTAACGTCCCTCGACGTTTGTGGCAGCTTACTTCACATTGTATCGGCCGCTACGCTTGACCTTAACGATCTCGTATGTTCCTTGAGGAACACCGGTTCTTATAGCCCTTACGCTAAACTCAGCTCTGTCAAGTATCACAGAGAAAGCTCTCTACTTGAGGAAACTTCGCACTAGCTCAAAATGCTGCTGAGTCCATCGTGCCATACCCAATGAAAAACCATCAATAAGTTGTTCCTGTGTGTTATGAGACTACCTAAAGCCAAACTGGATTCGACTTTTGACTTCACCCAGGACCATTATTCTATTTAGTAGACCACTTTCAAAAATGTTTGCCACCGATTACACAAGGCTAAGGGAGAGCAAACAAATAAGCAAAGTCAATCAGTCGCTGGCCAGCGTTCGAAGAAGTAGATATATTCGCCTTCCTCCTGTTTCTGAATGTGTAATTTTTTCCAATTCAATCCTTTAACACTTTTTAAGTCGTTTCCCGGTGCACAGTTCGAAGATGATATTTAAGTTTGGTATTTTGTGAGAAGCTCATCGAGCACTGTGAACATTCATAGGGTCGTTCTCCCGTATGATTTCGTAAGTGATCGTTTAGACTGCGTTTATATTTAAATGTCTTCGCGCATTGGTCACATTTGAAAGGTTGTTCTTTAGTATGAGTGCTTAGATGATTTTTTAGACTAGTCCTTTGGCTAAACGACTCCGAACAGTGGGAACATTTGAAGGGTCGTTCATTGGTATGAGTGCGTAGGTGATATGTTAGACTGCTATGCTGGGAAAAGGTCTTTGAGCACTGTGAACATTCGTAGGGTCGCTCTCCAGTATGAGTGCGTAGGTGATTCTTTAAATGGCTTGACTTATTGAAGGTCTTCAAGCACTGGGTACATTCGTAGGGTCGTTCCCCGGTGTGAGAAAGAAAGTGTCTAGTAAGAGAGCCATTATCGCGAAATGCTTTCGGGCACTCCGTACATTTGAAGGGTCGTTCGTCTGAGTGAGTGCGTAGGTGAGCCTGCAAACGGCTATTTTGATTGAAAGTCATTGAGCATACTGAACATGCGTAAAGGTTTGCTTCCGTGTGAAGGCGTTCGTGTCTGTCTAGATCATATTTTGATTTGCAGGGCTTCGAGCAATGTGAACATTTGAATTGAGGGTTTCCAATATGAGTGCGAAGGTGATTCTTTAAACTGCCTTTATAGGTAAAGGTTTTTGAGCAGTGTAGGCATTTGAATTCTGAATTGTCATTGTTAGCTTCCAGCTCTTTCCATTCGCTTTCGAATATCTCCTCGTCGGTCAATGATTTCACAGAGGTTGATGTGGCTTTAATATGTTCCATTTGCTTGCTTAAGCACTGAAAACTCTTCTCAAATCGCTGTTTAAATTTCAAGGTCATTTTGGCTGCTTGCAGGCATGAAGGGCATATCCTTTGGGGTAGTCCCTCATCCGGTTTAATTACGCTACCCGTGGTCTCCTCCATTATAGACAGCAAAGTGTCTTCTCCTGCCTTGACGTCCATGTCGGTGAATATATTCGGCCATGAAGTGGAACCCGCTTTCATACACACACAGCATAGTTCCGTCACATCTTGTTCCTTTTCTTTGCTTGCCATTTTACAGCGAAATCTCAGTTAAGTAGAAATGCAATTAACACACAACAATTTTAAACAATTTCGACAAAAGTGTGACCGTATGTGACAAGAGCAAAAATACTGCCTGGAACTAGTTTCTTTCAATTTAAAAACAAACCATAGAAATTGCAGTGCGTATTCAATAAAACGCACAACTTGTACTCGTAGTACTGAAGATAAGACTGGGAATCAAGGATTAATTCCGAAATGAATATCGGTTCCGGTACGTACCGAAATACAAATATCGGTTAAAGGTTCTATTTCGGTTTTCAAGTAATTTCGGTTCCGATACGGTACCCATTTATTTTGGTATACCGGTACGTACTGGTACAAGTATAATTTTTTTAATGTTCAAAAATTAAAACTGTTTCACAATATCAAAAAAAAAAAAATGAATGTTTTAAAATTTAAAAAAATTTATTTTATAGTCTTAAAATAAATTTTTTTTGCCAAATGAAACAACGTTTTTTAAAATATATCGATTTCTATCCGTTTTTATTTTTGGACAAACAATTTCGCTAAACGTTCTATATTTTATATAAAATCTTTCTAAAATCAGAAAAATATTTCTTAATTATGGTTCGAAATAATCAGTCCCTAAATCTTCTGTCTTCCTGCCATAAAAAGAGATATTTTGTTATTTGGATAGATTTAAACCCATACTATAAGACTAGTGTTCAATATAGCCCACAATACGCTGGTAAAATCAGCTCTAAAATCGCTTTAAAACATTTGGAATCCTAAAATCTGCCTTAGCTTTTATTTACATTACATTTTTCTAAATATTAACTCGATATTTTCTTCAAATAGGAAATAATATTTCTAAACTTGCGAGCGAAATTTGATTTAACTCAAGAAACTTAATTTCTAAAATTTATATTACCATTTTTCCAACATTTCTATATTTAAGACTCAGAAATCCCTTAAATTTAATTGGAGGGATTATACGTATTTACGAAAGAAAAGTTTTTCCGCCTTTTAAGACATTTTTTTTTATATCGTTTATATCTTACAAAAATAATTTGATCCTGGAGTGAATACGTTGCTATTTTATCGGTTGAAATATTTATTTTTAATAATCATAAATCAATAAAAATAAATAATAAAAAAACGAAACAGTACCGGTATTAGCGTTTCGATAGGGTTCCGGTTTTTTCGGTACCTATTATAACGGTTAACGGTTTTCGTTTCCCAAAAAATGTTTAATATCGGTTCCGGTTTTGATACCGGTACGTGGCTTGAAACGGTTTATTTCGGTTAACGGTTCCAGTATTATTCCCTGCTGGAAAGTCTATGAAACAGTACTATAACGTCCAAACCGATCCTTTTTTTTTTGTGTAAGTGTTATACAAGTTGTTTATGTAGTGAGCAAACACAACTACCTGACTTCGAGCCGGTTAAACTATGCCATGTAACTTTTATTTTAATATAAAATATAAATATAATTGGTCAAAATTATTATAAACGAAGAAAAAAATATTAAAACTTGTAGAAGAAAGCTCCTGTTCTTCTCAGATACTAAGAAAAGTTGCTCGAAGTCTCAACTTATTTTAATCAACCTTTAAAAACGTTTTGTTGTGTTATTTTATATACTGTGCGATCTGACTCCTAAATATCCGATTTCTTTTCAAAAAAATTGTATAATGGAAAATTTTTTGGCCCATTCATTTCTCTGTAAAGGTTGAAAGGGTTCACTTATGGGTAGCTATAAGGCAGACATCGCCAAGAAGAGAGAAGAGAAAAGGTGTAGGTGTAGGATCGAATGCGATGGAAGTTTATTGATTAAATTAAAAAAGAATGTTTAAATACAATTTGAGAATAATATACGATTTTAAGCGCACAACCGACGACTTTACCGACACTTTGACGACTGCTAGGTTACAACCGACATATTCGAGAGGCAACAGACGACTGACTACCTTCGCACTGCTACAGTTGTACCAAGTTGTTGATTGGGTAGACAGTTAGATCGTCGCCATTCTGTTCATCTTCATCCGTCTCGATTAAAGGCAAATCCTCGTTTTTGGTTACGAATTTCCACTACTTAACGTCCCTCGACGTTTGTGGCAGCTTTCTTCACATCGTATCGACCGCTACGGTTGACTTTAACGATCTCGTATGTTCCTTGAGGAACACCGGCTCTTATATCCCTTACGCTAGACTCAGCTCGGTCAAGTATCACAGAAAAAGCCCTCTACTTGAGGAAACTTCGCACTAGCTCAAATGAAAAGCCATCAATAAGTTGTTCCTGTGTGTTATGAGACTACCTAAAGCCAAACTGGATTCGACTTTTCACTTCATCCTGGGCCATTATTCAATTTAGTACACAACTTTCAAAAATGTTTGCCACCGAGCACAAAAGGCCAAGAGAGAGCAAACAAATAAGCAAAGCCAATCAGTCGCTGGCCAGCGTTCGAAGAAGTAGATATATTCGCCTTCCTCCTGTTTCTGAATGTATAATTTTTTCCAATTCAATCCTTTAACACTTTTTAAGTCGTTTCCCGGTGCACAGTTCGAAGATGATATTTTAGTTTGGTATTTTGTGAGAAGCTCATCGAGCACTGTGAACATTCATAGGGTCGTTCTCCCGTATGATTTCGTAAGTGATCGTTTAGACTGCGTTTATATTTAAATGTCTTCGCGCATTGGTCACATTTGAAAGGTTGTTCTTTAGTATGAGTGCTTAGATGATTTTTTAGACTAGTCCTTTGGCTAAACGACTCCGAACAGTGGGAACACTTAAAGGGTCGTTCTCCGGTATGAGTACGTAGATGATTCTTTAGATTGATCCATTGGGAAAAAGTTTTCGAGCACTCTGAACACTGAAAGGGACGCTCGCCCGTATGAGTGCGAAAGTGATAATTTAGGCTGCTTTTGCGGTTAAAGGTCTTCGCGCACTGCGTACATTTGAATGGTCGTTCACCCGTATGAGTGTAAAGGTGATTCTTTAAGGTGCTGCTTTGGATAAATGTCATTGAGCAGTGGGTACATTTGAAGGGTCGATCTCCGGTATGAGTGTGAATGTGTCGCGTTAGATCGATTTTTTGAATAAAGGTTTTCGAGCACTGCGAACATTCGAATAGTCGACGATCAACGGTATGAGTGAGAAGATGTTGTTTTAGACTCTTTCTATGGGTATAGGTTTTTGAGCACTGGGAACACTTGAAGTCGCGTGCCACAGAACTAGTGCACAGATGACCCTTTTGGGAAAAGTCTTTCAAGCAATGTGAATATTCGCTTGGTGCTTGATTGGCGTCCGGACTTTTACTGTGGCAACTTTCGTCTTCCGTGAGCGATTCTGAGTTTTCACTTTCGCACTCGAAGTTCTTCTCTTCTTCGGTCAATGCCTTGTTAGTTTCCATCTGCTCGCTTAAGTACAGAAAACTCTTCTCAAATCGACGTTTGAACTTGATGGCAGTTTTTGCTGTTTGCAGGCAGGAAGGGCATATCCTTTGGGGTAGTTTTTCATTAGGTTTAATCATGCTGCCAGTCACCTCCTCTAGTATGGACAACAAGCTGCCTTGCTCCGCCTCGGAGTCTATATCGGTAAAGATATTTAGCCAGTTGGTGTCAGCGGAACTGGCCATACACACATAGCATAGCTGGGATACATTTAGTCCTTCAGCCATTTCACAATTAATTACAAATGTAAATAGCAAAAATAAACAATTTTAATATATTTCAAGAATAGTGTGACCATAAGTGACGAGAGAAAAAATACTGAATTGAAATAGTTCCATTTATTCAAATTTTTTTTTTAAATGTTCAATCATTAGGCTGAGTTCACATTCTTCGACGCATGAGTCATGATAATCTTCATGATTTATTGTTTTTAATGCCAAATGACAAGCTATTCACATTGAGAACAAAACAACATAGCGGCCTACTAGATTGTCATGCCTCATACGTCGAACAGTGTGAACCCAGCCTTATGCTCTTTAATGAACTTTCGTTTGGGGCACTAAATCTATCCCATGTGTTCTAAAAATCGCATCCAACCCAAAATTCAATTCCCATACAAGTTTATACTAAAATTAAACTGCATTGGTACTGAGGGCCTCAGGGGAGCAATCTTGGCCCATTGCTAGTTTCGACGTTGACGCAGTACGTTCAAGTGACCCAAAATAGCAGCCCACCTACCGCCCAATTGAATGAGGAGCGCATTCACATACGAGTGACACTATATTGTATCAAAATCATAATAGATCAATATGTTTACGTCCTTATTTTGGATATTGCGATGCTACCCTTCACAGAATATGAGATTTCGCTAGTTTGGGTCTTTAGACAAGACAATAACCCCAAGAGAAAGCAAAGGAATGGTTTAAAAAAAATTCTGTGAAAGTTTTGGAGTGGCCCGCTTAGTCACCAGACCTCAATACCATTGAAAATCTGTGCTCCAATGTCAAAAGGCAGTTCACCGGATCACTATGGAAAGACTTTCAGGAGTCCTGAAACAAGATTCCTCTAAAACGGTGCGAGGACTTGGTTGAATTCAATTTATTCATTTTATTAAAAAATCTTAACTTTAAAGTACAATTATCATTAAGTTGACATTTAAGTGATTTTTGTAATTTTAAAAGTGGTCCAATTATTTTTTTCGTAAAAAAATAAAATAAAAAATAAAACAATAATTTTTTTTCCTTCTATAATTTTTATACTCTGTACCGAAGGTTCACACAGTGTATATTGGGTATGTAACAGCCAGAAGGAAGCATCTCCGACTCTATAAAGTATATATATTCTAGATCAGCATCAACAGCCGAGTCGATATAGACATATCCGTCTGTCCGTATAAACGCTGATATCTCAGAGATGGTAGGAGATAGAGGTTTGAGGTGTATGGAACATATATTTCTTATACTTGCAGGCAGATCAAGTTTAGTTTTCATTTTTTCCACGCCCCCTGCCTCCCCCGCAAATTGAATAAAACCTCATATCTTCCACAATTTTGGAGTTAGGTTGTTTGAACCTTCTAGACATATATTCTACTCATAATTTCTTATCGAGCCCCCATACATCGTTTTCCGATCAGATGAACGATATTCGAGTTATAAGCAAATCAAATAATTACGCTGGGCAGCACTGCCCGTAATCGTGATGGGCAGCACTTGCACAGTTTGTGTGACCCCACACTTTAAAGTTATTAGTTATATACAAGCAGGTACAGAGTATATTACAGTCGGGCTTGACCGACTTTCTTACTTGTTAATAGTCTTCTCGTTCAGAAAACGTATTCAAAAGTTTTTTTAAATTTTACAAACTATTTTTTGGCGTAAATCTTAAACTTATAAAGTCGATTTCGCGTGAACAGTTCGATGATGGTATCTTAGCTGGGTCTTTTGGGAAAAGTTCTTCGAGCAGTGCGGACACTCGAAGGGTCGTTCTCCAGTATGATTGCGACTGTGATTGGTTAGACTGCGTCTAGATGTAAAAGATTTCGAACATTGGCTACATTTAAAGGGTTCTTCCCCCGTATGAGTGCGAAGGTGAGTTTTTAGAGTTGCCCGGTGGCTGAAGGACTCCGAGCAGTGGGAACATTCAAAGGGTCGCTCTCCGGTATGTACACGAAGGTGATGCGTTAGTTGTTTTTTACAGCCAAAGGTTTTCGAGCAATGTGAACAGTTGAAGATTCGTTCATCTGTGTGAATGCGAACGTGTCTTGCCAGATCACATTTTGTTTTGAAGATCATCGGGCAACGTATACATTTGAATAGTTGGCTTCCATTATGAATGCTGCATAGGTGATTCGTTAAACAATCTTGACTGGTGTAGGTTTTTGAGCAGTGTGAGCATTTGAATTCTGAAATGCCAGTAAGAGATTTGGAATCTTCACTTTTGTCGGTCAATGATATCATCAATGAGGTGGTTGTGGTTTTGTTATGCTCGCTTAAGCACTGAAAACTCTTCTCAAATCGCTGTTTAAATTTAAATGCTGTTTTGGCTTCTTGCAGGCACAAAGGGCATATCCTTTGGGGTAGTTTCTCATTAGCATTAACCTTACGGCCAGTCACCTTCTGTAGTAAGGACACCAAGCTGCCGCCTTCCACCTCAGAGTCTGTGTCGGTGAATATATTCAGCCAGTTGGTGTTAGCGGAATCTGCTTCCGAACTGGCCCTACAAACATAGCAAAGCTGGGCCACATTAAGTTCCTGTGCCATTTCACAATTAAATTTGGGTTAATTACAAATGGAAATTGCGAATTTTTAACAAAAAATAAACTATTTTTATCTATTTAAAAATAAATGTGACCGTAAGTGACAAGAGCAAAAATACTGCATGGAACTAGTTCCTTTTAATTTAAAAACAAACCAGAAAACTGCAATGCGTATTTAATAAAACGCACAACGTACGCTCTTAGTACTGAAAACAAGACTGGGAAGTCTTTGAAACGCTACTATATAGCCGAAACCGCTCTTTTTTTGGGTGTGAGTGTTGTATAAGTTGTTTATGTAGTGAGCAAACGCAACTAATTGACCTCGAGCCGCTTAAACTTGCTATGAAACTATTATTGTAAACTAAAATATAAATCAAATTGTTCAAAATTATTATAAAATTAATTATTAATAGTTTTTGATTTTGGACTTTTTCCGAATTTTATGTATTTTTATTTTGAACGTATTGTGCCGAAAAATGGAAAAACTTGATATAGTTATATAAGTTGCTCCTGCCTGTTGCTTATCAAAGCCAAAGTATTGCCTATTGGCCGCTTTTACTTCGTTTCAGGGCAAAAAAAATCTATAGCATACTTATTAGCTTTAAAAATTTCTTAGAATTAATTTTTGCAGTTTTCTTGGACAATTTTATTTTTGATGGCAAAAATTTATAAATGCTCACCAATAACTCAAAATTGTATATCGACAATGAACCATTCCTAAAAAAACTAATTAAAAAGAATATTCTTTCAGCTATCGATGAAATCACACAAAATACGAATCTAGTACACCCATTCCTCGCTTAACGGCCTCAACTGGGACCGGAAAATATGGCCGTTAAGTCAATTAAGGAGGGTGGTTTTTTTTTTTTTTAAGTATTCCATACAATTCAATGCAAATTTTTCTAACTGGTTCTAGCTCAAAAAAAAACTTATATTATATGAGTTTTATCCCTTAAGAATATTAATTATTTTTAATTGAAAAATTGTTGTTAAGTTAAAGTTAAACAAACTTGAAGCTATAAAACTTCATTTAAACAAATAAATTTCAAATTATTCAAATTTTAAAAAATGTAATTTTTAGACTTAAATAATCGTTTAGTGTTGGCTGCATTAATAGCAATTCACACACATGCAATTCACATGCATTAATATATTCACACTCCATAAAATCGCAGTTCCAAAATAATCACACTTCGAAATTATTAAAATAAATGAGAAAAAAATGCATAACTGCGAAACTATTGAGGTGCCCATTTACAGCTTTATACAGTAAATTCCTAGAAACAAGACGAAATGTTAAAAAAAAAATTAAGGAAAAAAAGATACCTTACGCGGATATTAATTTTTGTGTTCCAATTTTCCCGATTTTGTTGACAAATAAAATTGGAATAATTTTAAAGTGTGATTACTTAAGAAGTTTGGGATCGGCTGCAATTTTACAGATTTTTTCCATATTTTTTATACTCTGTACCGAAGGTACAAAGAGTATATTGGGTTTGTGCAAATTTATGTAACAGCCAGAAGGAAGCATCTCCGACCCTATAAAGTATATATATTCTTGATCAGCATCAACAGCCGAGTCGATATAGACATGTCCGTCTGTCCGTATGAACGCTGAGATCTCAGAGATGGTAAGAGATAGAGATTTGAGGTGTATGGAACATATATTTGTTATACTTGCAGGCAGATCAAGTTTAGTTTTTTTTTTTGCCACGCCCCTGCCTCCCCCGCAAATTGAAAAAAAACTTAATATCTTCCACAATTTTAGAGTTAGGTTGTTTGAACCTTCTAGACATATATTCTACTCATCATTACCTATCGAGCCCCCATACATCGTTTTCCGATCAGATGAACGATAGTAGAGTTGCCACCCCCGCAATTTGAAAAACACCTTAAATATCCCGCAATTTTGGAGTTAGGTTGTTCGAACCTTCTAGACATTTATTCTACTCATCATAACTTATCGAGCCCCCATACATTGCTTTCCGATCAGATGAACGATAGTAGAGTTGCCACCCCCCCAATTTGAAAAATACCTCAAATATCCCGCAATTTTGGAGTTAGGTTGTTCGAACCTTCTAGACATTTATTCTACTCATCATAACTTATCGAGCCCCCATACATTGTTTTCCGATCAGATGAACGATGGCAGAGTTGCCACCCCCACAATTTGAACAAAATCAAATATCTTCCACAATTTTTAAGATAGATTGTTTGAACCTTTTAGGGATATATTTTAATCGTCATTACTTATCGATCCACCATACACCGTTTCCAGATCAGATGAACAATATTCGAATTTTAAGTAAATCAAATCAAACTGTCCATAATCGTGATGGGCAGAGCACTTGCACAGATGGTGTAATACAATTTTAATAAATCTTCAATTTTCAAAAAATTGTTTGACCGTGAATTAGTCATATTTCGGGAAAACCCTGAAAATACATTTTTTGGCTGTTAAGCGAGGTACATATATTTTTTTATTTAAAATAGGCTACATATATTTTCTCATTAAGCACCTGGATTTACAAAAAGGGAACATTAGAAAATAGTCCTTAAAGTGTATTCTTACACACATAGATTTATGTATTGTATATAAAAATAAGCTTTACTCAAGTCGAGAATTGAGTTTGTCTATACAAAATTCATCTTTAGGGTCGTTTTCTCATCTTCTGGTTTCTGAAATTTAGGTTGATTTAAAGAAAATGTATTTTAACAACTTTTATGAAGCTTTAGGACATAAGCATTGATATTAAAAATAGTTAACATACATTTTCTTAATATCCACTTAGAATAAAAAAAACTTGAAGATGAGAAAACGCCGCTTAATGTTTGCTTTATGATTTGCACAATTTAAAAGGATTAACAAACAATTGATCAAATAAATTTATATATGGTTCTCGAGAAGGTATAAAACCAACTTCCGAAGGAATGCAAAAAAATGAATCACTGTTTAACGTTTACTTTTCCACACTTAACTTATTACAAATGCAAACCACCTTGTCAATTTGCCTTCAATCATATAATTCCAGGTGATAATTGCTTATAATTTCCCCATTCTACTTACTTGAGCCAGGTCCTTGGTGGGTGTATTGGCCACAATTTCATTTGCTCCACCCCTCAGGGGGTAATTTGTAATCAGTGGAACGGCCTCATCAGAGTTAACTGGCTGAGTTTGTTCCAAGCCCAATCCCTCCAGTCCCAACATGCCATCCCGTTTGCCTTGCAAATGCTCGATCCAGGCTTCGGCGGTGGCCATTCTTGGACCAGGACAACTGCCCTCCAATTTGCTAATCTGTTCATCCAGACGCACATATTGCTGGACAATGTTCTGTGGGAAGGAATGTGTTATTAAGTAGTTTGTGCATATTGATTAGTTAAAATTACCGTTACACCGGCTACGCCATTTTGTTGCAATCGCAATAGAGCATTAGCGCTAACATTTGATGGCGTCGCCTCCATGGACGAACCGCAGCCCATCATTCAATACGTTCCACAAAAACAAACTAAGGCTAATAATGCTGATGACATTTTATACACAATTAAGTTTGGTTGAAGGTTCCACTACTTATCGAATTGCTACGTCCGTCACGCTCTCCTGTCAAAAGCAGAATGAGCTTTCAGTTTTGACCACTTTGCTGACTAGCTAGCGGTCAGGCTATGATGGGGAAAACAACAACGTTTTTTGCGCGGTCCCTTAGTTGATGATTGACCTCCCAACAGTGGTGAGTGAGTAAGGACAAGGGGGGTTTAATTTGCCCCCCAATGCCAAAAATCAATTTTTGATTAAGAAAGTGACTTTATATAGTAATAAACTAAAATTAACTAATAAGAGCGCTGCAGACTAGAAAATAAACTTTATTTTGTGTGCCTTCGATACAAGTAAACTCAAAGATCGAAACCTTGTGTGTTCGTTAAAGTAGCAGAAACACATCAAAAATGATATTACTTAGTGCAAAGGCTCGTTAACGAGTCCCCACGAGCATGGTATAATTATATGGTACTCCGCTCGCTCTTGGATCTTGGCTCTCTCGGCTTAGTTCACTTATTTTCAGTGTGCAGCTAAACCATGATACAAAAGCTTGTTTCCACGCTGCTCGTCAGCTTGCACATACATACAAAATTTGTGTACCGCACTTTTTTTTGGCTCTCACTTAAAAATTTTGTCTTACTTCCATATTCCCACATCCCATTATAGTACTTTTTTCTGTTTAAAAGCCCCCCCTGTAAGCAAATTTCCACCCTACGCTCATGTCCCCTTTTTGCCCCTTTTTCCCCCTTTGAGTGTCCTTCCGTTTGGTATTTGTTTTCTCTCTCTCTCGCTTAGTTCACTAATTTTCAGTGTGCAGCTAAACCATGATACAAAAGCTTGTTTCCACGCTGCTCGTCAGCTTGCACATACATACAAAATTTGTGTACCGCACTTTTTTTTGGCTCTCACTTAAAAATTTTGACTTACTTCCACATTCCCACATCCCCATATTCCACCCTACGCTCATGTCCCCCTTTTTGCCCCTTTTCTCCCCCTTTGAGTGTCCTCCCGTTTGGTATTTGTTTTCGTGCTTGTGTAAATATGTTGTTTTTGTGAATTGGCTCAAAAACAACTTTGACTAGTTGTTGACTGACTACAACAACAACAACAATATTAACATCCACACGAACCACAACATTAAATTATAACAGCTGCTTTATTGTTGAATCAAAATGCAAGCCCCCCGAATACGAAGGACGCAGAAGCACGTTTTTTATTTGTTGTTGTTTTGTTTGTTGCCTGCCCCTTCGCCCCGCCCACTAGAAATTAGCTTCTAATACGCCCAAAGCATAATCCATCAGCGACGATAAATATCTACGGTTTTGATAAATTACCAACAAATTATAGGCTGACAGGAGGTAGGAGGTACACGTGTTAGATTAGTCCTGTGTGTGTGTGTGTGTGTGGTCAGTAATACTATAATAAATAAATTTTTGGGAATTTCTACATATTTTAGGCAAAAAATTAGTACTCTTTTGGAATACTCCAGAATTTCAAAAACATATATTAAGAAGCTGGGAAACAAAATTGATATCTTTTTGTCAACCTACCTTAAATTGCCATGACTATTCAAAATGGAAAAAATGTTTTTAGCCATAAATTATGAATTTATGTATAAAACTTGTACATTTGTGTACAATGTACGCACATTTGACTAAACATTAAATGTAAAAATTTTTTAACGAATTCTTTCTAATTACTTAACATTAAAGCAGAGTTTGTCAGCCATAACGCCTGACGGACGAACACATTCGACACGAGCCGAACGCATGCTAAGCTCTTCGCCAAAATAGCAAACAAATTAGCAAAGCCAATCAGTCGCTGGCCAGCGTTCGATGAAGTAGGTCAGAGCCATGACCTTTTGATTTAAATATGCACTGTCTTTTCATTACATGCATTGTCTATTGTCTTTAAGATTTTTATAAATTCCATAAATATTTTGACCTGAATTGTTGAAAATCCAAGCATTAACGGTGGATTATTCAATAGATCAAACCTTCAAGCCAACACGCACCCGACAAGAAAGGGTGATGTCAGCTAGTCTTTTACATAGTTATTAATAAAATACGAAGTACCCAGTAGCTTCATTTTGTGTATTTTTTTATATACACCTACGCACACACACACACGCTGCTGTCGCTTACGACGCCGCAGCCGCGACGCAGCGAATCTGAAACAAACTTGATTTGCACCAAAATACTTACATGCCAAAGCACTTTTCTCAATCTCTTATATTGTAGCTTCTTGAGATTAAACCGACAGACAGACAGACGAACAGACAAACATACGAAAAGTACGGGCACGTTCGAAAACAGGTCTACAATCAATTTTAGAAGTTAATTTTTAAATTCCCATAAGCCCCAGCAAAAATGTAGATTAAATAGGCAAATTTTTAAAATATAATATTACATTAAATATTTAAAGGAAATTTATCTACATCATCCTAAGTCCAAATAAACTAGTTTTTGAAAAACCATTAATTATTTCACATATTATTTTATATTATACATTGTAAAAAATTTATTATTTTTTTTTTTTTTTTTTTTGCACCTAGCCATAACGAGTAAAAAAAAAATATTTTCTAATAAATACAATAAACATTGAAATTTGACTGTTAGTAATTTATATAATTGCTCACAGCTTCTTTATTTATCCATAGATATTCTTTACCACTTCTATTTTCGTAGAAGTGCTTTTCGTAAAGAAGAAAAGAAAAAAATAATTTATTTTTATCAGTTTCAACCGTTTACAGATTTTAGAAAAAAAAAAAAAGACTTTACGTTTTTGAAAAAAATTCTTTTTTTCGAAATATTTTTTGTAGCATTTGATAATACTGAACTGATTGGAAAGAGATCTTCAATAGATTATTGAAAATTGCATACCCTTTAGATTAATACCCTGTTGACGACATCCAAAGTTTCTATCTCGAGATATGTCATAAAATGTATGGGTACCTACCGAAAAAACTAAAAAAATTCTAACTCAAAAACGTATCCATACAAAAAAAATTTTTGAATATCATTTTTGGAGCTCCAGCATTCAAAGTAAATCATTAAAAATAACAGCTTCAATGGGTCTTATTTTTTTTTTATTTTTTAGTAAATGTTGTTTCTTAAAAAACTTTGATTTTCAAATGACCTTAAAATAGCTTTGTACTAGGCTAAGGTGCTCCCAACCCTTACAACTTCTTCCAATTTATTAAATTTTTTACCCTATAATGTTAGAAAACCTTTAAAAAAAACTCTTTGGCTTGTCATTTAGTAGCATGTTAAAATCGGGTAACGTACCTAACGAAAAATGGGGTTTTTATACCCGTTACTTGTAGAGTAAAAAGGGGACATAGATGCACTCAAAAGCTAGTGGTAAAATTCTATCTTTATCTTGTATTTTAATAATGAAAAAATTTGTTGGTACATTTCTTTAAAAGTAAATCTACTAATTTTTATATCTTGCTGCAGTTCACTTTATGTTAATCCAGGGTTTTCAGACATTTCCTTTTAATATCTTGGTGTTAGCAAAACAATTATTTGGTCAGTTGTGGTGCACGAATAGCTTATTTGACTTCAGTGCAGTGGAGGCCTTGGTTCGAATCCCTTTGGAACTGCAAATAAAATGAATTTTCTTTATTTTTTAAATCAACTGGATGTCGATTTCTTAGACAGGATGATCTGCCCGCTATGACAACGAAATTTCTCTTAGCGTCAGTTATAAGTAGCCTTTAATGTTATCAGCAAGATATGAAATCGGCCTTTAATGAAAGCAATACATACTCATATTTTGTACATATTCTTCCATTAATAAAATTGAATCTTTGGCTTATACAAAAAAAAAAAAACCATTTTATTCCTTTTTTAGGGATATTAAAATATTCATTATTATATCCTATGGACATTTTTTAGCTCCATTGGATGTTAAAGCAGAGATCAATTTCGTATTGTTTAATCTCAAATGGATGGTACAAAGTATAATATTAATATACAGTCGAAATGGATATAGAAAATATCGAACTAATCATAAAAAAATTATTTTCTCTGAGCAGAAGAAATAACAAACAATAAATTGGAAAATGATTTCATGTATGTAAATGTGATACAATTTACTCAATTATTTGAATAGCAGCTATTTACAAGACAAGAAATTGAGCTTAAGTTTTATAAAAATGTATTTGTAGAAACTAAAAATTGTATGTTCCAAATTAAACACATTTTTGTATTTAAATATTTTCTAAACTTAAAAAGGCTTGGCCTGATCACCGACAATCTGAATCCGTTCTCGTGTACGAACCTCGGAGTGAACTTCTCTCTCAAATTTATACACCTTTTTGTTTGATCCTTCCAAAACAGATATTCTAATATTTTTTATTTGATTTATTTAGCACCTTTATCAGCAATTTCCACATCTACTAAATCATCTTTGATATTTGTGGCCCATTCATAAAAGTCAATAACATTTTTCCCCATTACCTACTATATCATTCCTTATATCCCTCTGGATTAGCCATAGTTATATATTATCTTTATTGTCATCTGCCATTGAATGATTAAAAAACATTTCAGCAAAACTCCAAGTACGTGACTAATGCACACTCAAACACACACACACACACACAATGCCGGCCACATGTCGTATGAGCAATTTAACAGTGGCAAAACAAAATTTAATGGGTCAACTGAAAACTTATGAATAAAATACCCGAGGCGAGGCTAAGCAAACTGTTGACACGTCCCCCAGTTGGGTGGGTGGTTGTTACAACAAATACAAACTTGTTGATAAATCCCAACGAAAATGACGAGCAAAACATGAAAATGCGGAAAAAAAAGTCCAACGCCTGCGCTTACAAATCCTGGAAGTAAACCAAAGAGCCGAAGAAGGCTAGAGGGAGAGGAAGGCTCGTTCAATATTGAAAGCCACATTCGGCTGTATGAAATCACTTTCCCGAAGCCGCACAACTACACAGCTCACTCATTTGGTTGCAGGTTTCCCATGTGTTCAGTTCCTCGCTGACGCTCATAGACAACACACTCACTCACATAGACACATAAATTTTAAATTTAATTTTCTCAAGTCGTAAATTATTTTTGGTCATGGGTTTACGTGACACCCTCAAGCGTTTACGTCCTGGCAGCCCGTCGCGGGGCAAATGTAGCATTGAGCTACAGCGTCGCAGTCCTGGCAGCTTCCATCAGCAAGCGAATCAGATTGGCGACGCCAATCAGCTATCGGTGGCACCCGACCAGGTCACTGAACAATCGTTGCAAGTTTGGCGAGCATTGCCCGCGGAAATACGTCATGATCCCAGCATGGCCAGCTTTCAAATGGAGAACGAGCGTATTCATGGTGAGAATTGAGAAGAGAATTAAGAACTAAGCACATTCATTCGAATTTCCAGTGATTTAGTTAGACAGCATAAAATAATAAGCTAAACAGACATAGCATTATTCTTGAAAGACAATTTTCGGATTGCTGATTTATTTAAAATTTTTTTTTTGGAACGGGAACATATTTTAAAAATTTTTAACAGTATGTTAATAGTATTTTAGTACTTTCGGAAGATTTTTACATTCTCGAGTTTCAACCATTAGGAAGTCGGAACAAGGAGGTAATGCAAACATAATTAAACAGCTTTCACAAAGCGGCTTGAATGTTTGTTTTTTATTTTTGAATATTTTCAAAGTACATATAGCCAGTGGAAATAGGCAAAGTCAAGTCAACAGAGTTCGTAGGAAAAATGTTGTTATGTATTTAAACTGTCAAGCCAATATCTCCGTTATATATAAGCCGATTGTCTTGAAAATTTTTTTTAGTAAGTGTATAAAAATGAAGGAAAGTTAACTTCGGTCAATCGAAGTTTTTATACCCTTGTAGGTATTTTAATATTATTTTAATTGTATGATTGGTTTAAATTTTTGGTTACCATTATTTAAAAATCACTTAAAATCATCAAAGAAAACGCATTCAGAAATTTGATAAATATGAAGTTTATTTTATATGCAGATACGAGAAATTTCGGACATTTAATTATAATTTATACGCAGTCAGGTCTTTCTTATCAATAGTAATCAGGGTATAATACCGTAACTGCAACCGATAACCGAAATAATTTGTTTCAAGCCACGTTCCGATATTGAAACCGGAACCGATATTAAAATTTTTTTTGAGAACCTTAAACCTTTATATTAGGAACCAACAAAAATAGCACCATTCCGAAAGCGATACTGTTTTGGTATCTTATTATTTATATTGCTAATTTATGATTATTATAAATATATAATTCAACTGGTAAAAAAAAAACAATATATACACTTAGAAAAAATCGTTAATTTTAGAAATTCGCCCTTAAAAATAAACAGAATCAAATTCTCTTTTTAAGATATTTAAGATATAGAAAAAAGTTCTTAAAAGCGAAAAGACATTTCTTTGGTAAATATTTATAAATCCTCTAATTAAATGTATAGAATTTCTCAGTCTTAAAATAAACCTTCCTTAAATAAAGAAATGGTGGAAAAATGGTAATATAAATTATAGAAATGAAGTTTCTGGATTTCAATCAAATTTCGCCCTAAAAAAATGTAATTTAAGAAAAAGTAAAGGCAGACTTACAACCTCGTTCTCAATTTCTAACTTAGTTTCAAAAGTAATTCCGTATCAATTCCGAAACGTTTTAATTTGCGTGTTCTAAATTGCACAAAAATTATTGCGGAATTACCTTTGTGAAACAGTGGTTCCAGGTCTGCTTATCGATAAATAATTGGGGAATAACATCTGTTGGATTTAAGCTACCTTCTTCAGTAATAAATACTGAATAACAAAATAATGTGATATGCAGAAACGAATAAGAAGCATTTGTCCATAGGCTATGGGAATCACTTGACTGTATTGTTTGCAATATAGAGCAGGCCCGCCGTCTAGGCCATAAACTAAATAAGAGAGAACAAGATTGCCAGCAGCTAATGCAACAGCCACCGGATGTAGTGCCCTATGAATTCAAGCTGGGATCTAAACCACATTCGCAGGTTTCCTACATTGCAGATTGTCTGGTGTAATGGGCATCCTTCGAAGAGGGACTCTTTGTGGTAACCAATAGAAATTTGATTGTGGACGATCTGCGACCATTTTTGCTCCACCTTTTTAAACTTTAAAGACGTATGCAACAGCATTTGTCCAACTGATTTAGATCCATTAATATTACCGTCAGCCAAATTGCATCTTCAGACTTTCCATCACTCAAATTATGGACCACTGGGGAACACAACACTTTGTACGATTTGTTCGTGTTTTTTTTTATGGATTGACAAAATAACGATAGTCATCTATCGATTGTTAATATCCAACTAATGGAACTTTACAATGCGGAATTCAGAAAACGAATCTTTTTTTTTTTTATTTACTTTTAAATTTTGCTAATTATTTAAAAATAACTAAAAGGCCGTCTGTATTATTCAAAGTTGCCAAAAATGCAAAATTGAACAAAGAATAATAATTAATTTACTTTTTTCTGATTAGCTTATGTTTATGAATGCAAAATTTACGATTTGCTTTTCATTTCACTAGCCTAATGCCAAAACGTCTTCGGAACACGAAACAATTCCACTTTCGAAAACATTTTGTGGAAGTGAAATTGTGAACAAGGCTGCTAATGTTTTAATCTGTTTTTAGTGGTTTATTAAGGCTGTATATCTCTTATAGTACCTAGGTTCAAATCTGTATTTTTATATGGCATTTTTCTTGTTTTGATTTTTTGACCTCGTTGTTGTGGGTTACACCAATCACGCGAGCCTCTTTTTTGGTCGATTTTTTAATTTATGTGTGGAACGCAACGCAAACAAAACTTTTATTTTGACCACAAGGTCATCATGCAAAATCTTATTGATGTTCGTCATACTAATGCCCATCACGCACTATTTTGCTCCATCATTTCGCGCACAGCATCGATATTTTGTGGCACAACAAATTATTTTTACTTTATTTTAATTATATTTTTATTTTAGATATTTTACTCTATTTTTTGGTGTAAGTGCCGTTCCATTAATCTTGGGTGTGGTCCATCGCGCTTGTGATACTTGTATCTCCCTTCACGTGATCGTCTTAAATTAATGTCATATTTTTGGTCAGTCTTTAACGCTTCGGTATAAAACAATTGAATTTGTGTGCATCATTAGTTACGCCCCGACTTCAAAGTCAAAGATACTTAAAACCTTACTCCAACAAATTTCACTGAAAAATATAATGATATATCATTCACAATAAAATTTTAAACCATACTCTTCTTTTTTCACCTTCTATCACAATTATATATTTGCGCTTAAATCAATAATAAAAACTTTGCCTAAAAGTAGGCAATGCATTTCACCCCACCAGCAATTACAATTTATAAATCAATAAAAAAGACAGCTGGCAGCTGACATAGGTTAGCACATTTACCAAGTCCAACCCGATATATATTTATAGGTTCGACAGGTGGAGACAGCTATGATGACTATGACGACGACGACGACGAATATGATGACGTGGAGGATGTCAGCGTAAATCGTATACAGGACGAACAGGCCTCTAGTTTTGCTGGTTCCGATTATCTGGACATTAAACCAAAACCAGTTGGTGGTCGAGGTGATGAGGACAAAAGCACCGACGACGAGGCCACTACCACCCACTCCGATCACGAGGCAACTCAGGGGCCAGGCAATGCCAAGTCACTGGCACGACGCACTCATCACAAATCCAAGCGTTCCAAGGAGCAGCGTCAAAAGGATAAACTGTGGAAAAGATGCGGCCTCTTGTTTTTCTGGCTAATGGCCGCTGTGGTGCTCATTTCGGTGGGTGAGAAACATTTGCTGGAAAAGACTTTGCAAGTGCCGCAGGGTCCGGATGGGAAATGTAAGTGGGAAAAATAAATAAATAACAATCAAGTTGCTAAATCCCAGGGGATTAGATTTCAAGCTATTGCAAAAGCCAACTGGAGATTTTCGCTTGAAAATTCAAGGAGCTTTTGAGGAATCAACGACACAGCTGTTGGACCATGAGAATGAGACGCTAAGTGATAGCTTTTTGATAGTGCAACCGCAAATATCGGCTTACAGGGGCGAGAATCGAAGCAAGGTGTTTCAGGTAAGGTTTTTCGTTTTAAATAAGTAACCCTAGAGTGTGTATCTCAATTGAGGGAATATTTTAAGCAGAAAAAAATTATTGGGAGTGGTTTAAAAAACAGTGTTGAAAAATAGGGTTGGAAAACAGTGTAGGAAAACAATGTTGAAACAGTGTAGGAAAACAATGTTGACAAACAGTGTAGAAAAACAATGTTGAAAAACAGTGGTGGGAAACAGTGTTGGAAAAAAATGTTCAAAACAAAGTTGGAAAACAATGCTGAAATTAGTGTTGTAAAAGAGTTGTTCAAAACAATGTTAAAAACAGTGTTGTGAATCAATGTGGGGAAACTGTGTTGTAAAAAAATGTTGAAAAACAGTGTTAAAAAACAATGTTGGAAACCCGTGGAGGAAGACAATGTTGAAAAACAGTTTTGGAAAACAATGTTGGAAACCCGTAGAGGAAAACAAGGTTACAAAACAGTGTTGGAAAACAATGCTCAAAACAGTGTTGGAAAATAGTGTTGGAAAACAGTTTTTGAAAACAATGTTAAACGGGATTTACATGATGAATCAAACTTCATGAAGTTTTCTAAGTAGGCGAGAGATTTATATGTATTTCTATACTATTCGCTTAAAAGGTCTGAAAGATTTGCTTTCAATTCGACGCCACAAGAAAACTTCAGAGTTGAACAAAACCCGACTTAAATACATTGTAGGAAAACAATGTTGGGAAACAGGGAAGGAAAACAATGTTGAAAAACAGTGGTGGGAAACAGTGTTGGAAAACAATGTTGGAAAACAATGTTGAAACAAGTGTTGGTAAACAGTGTTAGAAAACAATGTTGGGAATCAGTGTAGGAAAACAATGCTGAAAAAGAGTGTTGGGAAACAGTGTTGAAAAACAATGTTCAATACAAAGTTGGAAAACAATGCTGAAATTAGTATTGTAAAAAAGTTGTGCAAAACAATGTTGAAAACAGTGTAGTAAAACAATGTGGGGAAACAGTGTTGAAAAACAATGTTTAAAAACAATGTTGGGGAAACAGTGGAGGAAAACATTGTTGAAAAACTGTGTTGGTTAACTATGTTCAAAACAGTGTTGAAAAACAATGCTCAAAAGAGTGTTGGAAAATAGTGTTAAAAACAGTTGTGGAAAACAATTTTCCAAACAGTGTAGGAAAACAATGTTGGGAAACAGAGTAGGAAAACAATGTTAAAAACAGAAAACAATGTTGGAAAATTTAAGTGTTGGAAAATAGTGTTGGAAAACAGATGTGGAACAACAATGTTGAAACTGTGTAGGAAACAATTTTCAAATGTAGAATGCTAAAAACAGTGTTGAAAAAAAGGAGTGGAAAACAATGTTGAAAACAGTGTTGAAAAACAATGTAGGAAAACAGTTGTGGAATACAATGTTTAAAACAGTGTTGGAAAACAATGTTGGGAAACAGTGTTGGAAAACAGTGTTGGAAAACAATGTTAGGAAAACAATGTTGAAAACAGTGTTGGAAAACAGTGTTGGAAAACAGTGTTGGAAAACAGTGTTAGAAAACAATGTTGGGAAACAGTGTAGGAAAACAATGCTGAAAAACAGTGTTGGAAAACAGTTGTGGAAAACTGTGTTGAAAAACAATGTTGGGAAACAGTGTTGGGAAACTGTTGAACAAAATTCAAACTGGCATACGTGTCGTATGAGACATGTTTACGGAGACCATTGCGCAATACCTAACCTTAATATCAGAGCTCGTATTTAAAAGTCAACACGACGCAACAGAGACAGAAAAAAATTAAGCACAACCGGTTTCGGTCAAAGCAAATAGTTTCTTTACTGGGCTCGCGGTCACCCTTTTTTCTGAATTTATCAACTTTTTAATAAGCTTTCCATTCTCCCTTTTGCAGAACATTTTATCAGCCTGGCAGCTACCTCTACTACCAGAAGATCAACTGGAAAATGCTCCAGCTGTCTCACGTAATCACACATATCAAATGACTAGCGAACTGAGTGATTTACTCAGTCACAAGGATAGTGAATTGCGTTTGCATATTTACTCAGAGGCTGACACAGATTTGGCCATTGTTCTGAACTATAATCCCATTATAGTTAATGCTCGCACTGGCAGTATTTTGGCCGGACTTATTTTACTCATATTCTATGCTCTATTGGTGTGGGAACTATTTGAACGTCCCTTTGTGGCCATGGTGTGTTCTATACTTTCAGTTACAGCTTTGGCCTGTTTCAATGGTAAGTTTTATTTTTTTTTTTTGAAATTATTTCTTATTATTTCTTATCGCTCAGATCGTCCCAATATGGAGGAGATAATTCAATGGATGGATATGGAGCTATTGACTTTGCTCTTCAGCATGATGCTACTGATTCTCATTTTAACCGAGACGGGAGTTTTTGACTATTTAGCCGTATTTTGTTTTGAAATATCGGGTGGCAAAATTTGGCCCATGATTTATAGTTTGTGCTGGGTGACGTGTTTGGTCTCCAGTGTTTTGGACAATATGACTACGGTGCTACTTTTGACTCCTGTGGCTATACGTTTATGTGAAGTTATGCAATTGGATCCTTTGCCTGTGGTAATGGGTATTATAGTTCATGCAAATATTGGTGGAGCTTTGACACCCATTGGAGATCCAATAAGCATCATTGTCAGCACAAATCATTTTATTGTGGAGAATGTAAGTAGCTGTATTACAATATATCAATTTAGAAAAATTTTAGAATATTTATAACTTTCGTTCGAGATTTAATTTAAGACAGCTTGAATCAAACTCGTAGACTGTAAAAGTGATTTCGGAGGTGTATTGAAAATAAAACTAAGAATACTCACGTTATATTTTGCATAATTTTTACTATTGCTTGAATTGCCTTTTTACGAATTTTCGACTATATCTGCAACTCAGTTGAATGGCTAAATGCAAAAATTGCCCAAAAACAGCAAATATTATGAAAACGGGCAAAAACGGGCAAACAAAATTATTAACACAATAATATGTACACTTTTAGGAATAACATGCTGTTCTTATTTCCTAGAGCAAGCGTGATCAGCAAAATTACTACTCCACGAAACACATATACTTCTGTCAAATTTCGCAATAAATTTAGACAAACTAAACATTGGACAATAAGAAAAAGTAGTGTGTATCGTGGAACACACGGTACGAGCGAAGCTCTTTACGAATTCTTGCATAAGAATATAAAGTTATTTTATTTTTATTATTTTGTATAAAATTGTGTTGGAAAATAGTGTACCTTTATCAGTCCCAAATCTCTGATCCCTGATCCTAGATCCCAGATCTTTGATCCCTGATCCCAGATCCCTGAACCCTGATCCCAGATCTCTGTTCCCAGAGCACTGAAACCAGACCCCTGTTCCCAGATACCTGATCCCTGTTCCCAGAGCACTGCAACCAGATCCCTGTTCCCAGATACCTGATCCCAAATCCCTGATTCCAGCAACCCGTCGTGAATTTTAAAATTATCTCACCCGTCCGGAATTCCGTAATGAAAATTTAATTTAAAGAAAAATTGTTCGAACCTTCTAGACATATATTCAACTTATAGTCACTTATCGAGCCCCAATACATCGTTTTCCAATCAGATGAACGATAGTAGAGTTGCCACCCCACAATTTTAAAAACACCCCAAATCTCTCACAATTTTGGAGTTAGGTTATTCGCACTTTCTAGACATTTGTATATTCTACTCATCATTATTTATCGATATACATCAATTCCCGATCATTTCGAATTGAAACCATAAAAAAAAAATTGATGCCGATCGGATAATCGGAAAGGATGACTATATCATATTGCTGTTATAGGAGTTCTAGTAAGAAACTCTATCAAACAGTACTTGACAATACATTTGTTAAATTTATGCTAGAAAAAATCGACTTTTGGACATTTTCTCAGATTGTTCGTCGATATAAAATGGATGTTATACTTTTAAGAACGTGGACTTATTTAAAAAAAAAAAAATGGCAACGGATTGAGTATAAAATAAAGAATATTGTGCTGCTTTTTTAGGAAAACTCTCCTCCATTTTGAAAACTCACCCGCAAGGTTGTGAAATTTTTCACGTGAGAAATTTTTCCTACACGTAACGCACGATTCACGCACGCTATATTTTAAGGGTTTTGCGTGACGCACGATTTATGCACGATTAAAAAAGAGGTCACGAATGATCACGTACGATCAACCAGCCCTGAACTTTTGCGTGCTTTCAGGAATAATATTATTAATAAAATTCAATTGAAAAAAGTTCGTAAATACAGCATGACTTCTATTCACGAGGTATATTTTAAACAAGCACGAATCACGCACGGATAACGAATGTACACGCACGAAAGTCTGTCGTGAAACTTCGTGACACACCGTGACACGTTTAAATTCACGTCATGCGCGTACCTCTAATTGTTTTACTTAAACCGATCAGTATAAAATTCTGTGAATTAATACATTTTTTCATCACGGAAAACCACCCTCACGTTAATATCCAAACCGATCCTTATAAATAGCGATAGGTGGGCCAAATAAACGGGCAATTTTTCTTTCTATATTCGGAAATTTCACCCCAAGGTCGGAAAATAGGGGAGGGAGAGTTGTAGTTTCTGAAAATTCAAAATGCTATTTAATTTTACTTTTAATGTTATCCCGACAATAGAAGTGATGGAATAAAAATCAGAAAACTCTGTTGGCCCCGTTTCGTGTTATCTTTTCGTACGTTCATACTGAATGACGCTATATTAAAGCAGACAATCATATCTGTGTTGGTTTGATTGGCAGGCGGTACCAACCCAGTTGGCCATCTGTTTTTCCTGTCCTTGTTACCTTGTAAAAATTTGAAAGCAGATTGTGTTCCGATATTTCTTTTGTCCAAATATACATATGTATTATTATATATATTCTATTAAAAATTCAAATTTAGCTCTGTGTTTAAAAACTGAATATATGACCTTTACTTTTACATTAAAAAGGAAGTCCACCCTAAAGTTCTAATATAACTAGCTTCTGAGTTAATATATAAAATCTGGATATGAGGTGTTGCTGAACAAGATCTAAAATTTCACAGATGATAATAAGATTTTGGCTGAATAAACTCAAGCGTGATTTTTTTAATTCTATTAATTATAATCAATATCAGAGCTTGTAATGCCTATTTGAGTTTTAATTTGCTGTTCCGAAACAAAGTTCGAATGCCAATTTTGAAAAATTATTAAAATTTTCTCTTTTTATTCCCCCATAGGGCGTTACCTTTCTCACATTTGTGGCGCATACATGGCCTGGGGTTTTGCTGGCCGTTCTCCAGAGTTGTGTCTATTTGCGTCTTTACTATCACAATATTGATGCATTGCGTCTGAATGAGCCCAAAGAGATGCGTGAGTTGAGGCGTGAGATTAAGGTGTGGCAGCGTGCTCTGAATGCCATTGCCGCCTGCTCGAAGGATGCTCAATTGGTGCGTGGAACTTTGCATGGTAAGGTGAAGCAGCTGAAGCGAACGTTGAGACGTAAACAGCGTGGTGTGGGCTCCACAGAGGTGTATACCAGCACCTTGGATGAGCTTAAGCAAAAGGTAAATATTTATACAATAAAGTCTTTAAAATTTTAAATTTGTATCCTCCTTTTTAGTATCCCATCAAAAATAAGACCCTACTGCTGCAATCCGCTGGAGCTTTGATCTTTGTCATCATCTGTTTCTTTATTCAATCGGTGCCACACTGGCGCACCCTACCCCTGGGCTGGGTGGCTTTACTCGGTGTCATTCTGCTGATGATTATTCTCAATCGCGATGATATGGATCACTTAATGCATCGCATTGAATGGACCACTTTGCTCTTCTTTGCCGCCATGTTTGTAATGATGGAGTGTGTAGAGCGATTGGGTCTCTTCGCTTGCATTGGTGAACTCACCGAGCATGTCATCTTGGCAGTGGATAAACGTCATCGTCTGGCCATGGCCATTTTTATGATACTCTGGACCTCGGCATTGGCTTCATCGATTTTAGATAGCATACCGGTGGCAGCTATGATGGTCAAATTGGTCACTTCCTTGGTGGCCAAACAATCGCTGGGCTTACCTTTACAGCCCTTGGTCTGGGCTTTGACCTTGGGTGCCTCAATGGGCGGTAATGGCACTCTATATGGGGCATCGGCCAATGTTATTGCTGCAGGAATTGCCGAACAACATGGCTATAAGCTATCCTTTACGCGGTATCTAAGGACTGTATTTCCCATGATGCTGGGACAAATTACACTTATGACCATCTACCTGATGGTGGCTCACATTGTTTTCGGCTGGCATTAATAGAATAAAAGAGATAATCATATTTATGTATCCATTTGTATTTGTAAATTTATTGAAAATATTTGAAAATTAGTTTAAAATTTGTTCTGTGTTTTTTTAGCTGTAGTTTTTTACCTTTCCTACTCACTTATTGATGTCTATATTGTTGAAATTTGCATAGTAAATTTAAGTAAGTATTCTTTTAAGATGGTTCTTTAATAATAAACAGTTGATAAATATTAAAATATTAATAAATAATTTGAAATTTTACTCTCTGCGACAATTACAAAACTCATTGCATACTTATGGGCACCTAAATTTAACAATGCAATTTCACAATTCAAGCTTATTTTATAAAAAAATACAAAATCGCAGAATTGTTTGGAAAAATAAATTTTAAAGCTCAGAATTAGTACTAACCGATGATTTTATAGAAAGTTCGAAAAATAGTGTCAGTGTCATTTAAAACGGTTCTTTTTAGAGCTGCAAGCGTGATTTCTTGATCTATGGAACAATTTATAACCAAACAAATAAATGATGCCGAAAATTTCACAGGGCTGTCATTCCGTAGAAATATCGATTTTCCCGAAATAATATCAACAATTTGATAAATTTTTCAAAAAAATTTCCCCTTTTCCCCAAATAGTAAAAAAATATAGGTATATCGTGAAATACACGGAACCAGTTGAAGCATCTGTTCTCTTTTTTAGGAAGAATTAAATCAGAATCAAAATCAGAAACTCTTGCATAGGAATATAAAATTTATTTTATTATTAGTTATTTTACATAAAACAGTGTTTGAAAATAGTGTACCGGTTCTGATCCCAGATCCGTGTCTTGAAACGGTTTATGGTTGATATCCCGGATCCTAGATCCATGATTTATGATCCCTGATCCCAAATTTCTGATTCCAGATCCCTGTCCCACATCATTTATCCACAGATTGCCTCATCCACACCCTTATTTTCTTCGAAATAGTGCAATTTATTAGAGTAAATGAAAAAACAATTTTTCGATTTTAATTTTCAACCACTTACAGATTTTAGAAAATCAAATTTTTTAGGTTTTTGAGAAAAAATATTTTTTTTTTAAATATTTTTGCTTCTAACTTTCAAACTACTAATCCGATTTTAAAATGTTGTTCAACTAGATAATTAGGAATTGCTTGTCCCTTTTGATTAATTCTTTGCTTGACTCCATCTAAATTTTCTAACTCGAGATATTAAGGTATTCCGAAAAACTAAAAAAAAATGCTAACTCAAAAACGTATCCATATAAAAATTTTTGAAATTCATTTTTGAGTTTAGCATTCCAAAATACATCATTAAAAATTATGTCTTCAATGGGTCTTTTTCGCTGTAAACTAGTGTTTTCTCTGCCCAAACCTGAACAGATGGCTCATCAATAAAAAATTCATACTTTTTTTTTTAAATAGGATAAAAAAATATTGAAAATCGCTAGAATAAGTGTATCGATCTAAAAATGGACTACATTGAATAAAATAAAATAAAAATTTTTTAAAAATATTTTTTTTATTTCCAAGTAAGTTACTTTTTACCCCGCTTAGAATTTATGGAATGCACAGCGTTTAAAGCATCGTGAATGTATTATTTCAAAATTTTCTAGCCCCAATTTAATCAAGCTTTGTCTGAAGCAACTAATTGTCTTGACGGTCAAATGTTTAGTAGTACTAGTAGTAGTAGTGTGTTTTATTTAAGAACTTCAGCAGGGCAATAAGCCGTTAGCTAATTTTCATATTTTTATGCCAAGTATATATATTAATTAAATTAAAATCTAATTTTTTTTTATTTAAAAATTTTCTTGAATTATTTTAGAACGGTACTCAATTCTATTCAATACATTTGATATATCGAACTCAGCCAGAATGTCGCATCTAACAATGAGGGGCTGTACATCCGCCTGCATTTGATAGGTCAGTTATCGTATGTGCGGTCTGTATGCAAGTGAAAGCATTTCAGTTCTGGCTCGAAAGATTCTGCTTATTGTGCTTGACGAGTAAATTTCGTTTAACTTATTATTACCTCCTATATTGTTAAAGACAATTGTTTAGCAATCTGGTTTTACTTCTTCATGCTTTTGTCTTACAGATTTCCCATTTTCACCACAACCAAATTCTGTGCAGTGTTCCACTCACATTTCACACCGGTTTGGAAAAGTTAAATATTTATGTATGTCTGATGGAATTAATGCACGAGAATGTCTTTGTCTCAGGGTCATTGTTGCATTTTCAGTTTATGCACAGCATAAACTTTTTTTTTCGAAATAACTACCGTTTCCGAAGGACCTTCGTACGTGAGCAATGAACGTGTGCGGTTAAACTTTTTATAATACTTCATGGCTAAATTACACAAAATAGACAAAAGGTTTTAAGTAGTTTTTTAATGAAAATTGCCAAGGGAACCTGGTTAAAATTGGATATTTAAAATATTATTATTTATTTTAACTGCTTGCTAATGCTACAGTTTGTGTACTTGAGTGATTTAAGGGGGTTTCCACCTTGCAAATGGGTTTTTCACAGTTCATTTTTTTCTGGAGAGAAAACAATAAGAACTTTTTTAATACGGTTTTTTGTATTGTGGTAGATAACAGTCAAAAAAGCTTCAAGTCGAAAAACAATATAAAAGCAATGTTTGAGTTATGACCCAACTCTAATGAATGGGCCTACAAATATGATGACACTTTACACTTAAGCGTAATGGTTTTCGAGTTATTAGGCTCACATTTTCGAAAAGGGATTTTTTTTTTAAATTTGTTGTTTTAAGAGGGTCTTCTGCCTTTGAAATTTTTTTTTTTTTTTTCGTTTTTGTTTTGCCTTATTATTATAGCTTGGACATTCCCCTTTCATCCCCTTTAAACCATTTTCAAATATTCGAAATAGTTTAGCAGATATATTCATTTTAGTGGATCAATGTCGAATTTTTTTAAAAAAGTTTTTAAATTTAAAAAAAAAATTTTGTTATGATTGAGGTACGGGCCAGAATTACATCAATGCTGATCATAACCTCATTTACCGTTTTCAATTTCGATAACCTAGAGTCCTGGAATCATGGCCACCACCTCCACACCTTTTTTTGAGGCCTTAGCTGGCAGGCCGATAACTTTTTGAACAGCCCTCGAATTCCAACTTTTTTTATTTTTCAATTTAACTTATTAATAACACAAAACAAAAATCCATATTGAAAAAACTCTTATGGTTTTCCTTCCAGAATTTTTTTAAAAAATACTCATAAAACACTCGTCAAAGGTAGAAGAAGTAACCTTTGTAACCTTTGAAAAATACCATGCACTCTGACTTTGACGGGCTAATGTGGATGTCTATATTTCCTAGCCCATTTGGCAGCTTAGGTCCGTTTTCTCAATTTTTATGTTTTCGAAATGTAGATGGTTATTAAGAAAATATATGTTGCATACATTTAGGACGCTTTGAAAATATCTATGCTTATGTCTACTATGATTATAAACGCAGCCTAAAAGTAAACAACATAAATTTTCTGAATAACCACCTAGATTTTAAAAACATGAAGATGCGAAAACGGGCCTAGATTTTTTTCCATTAAATACATTTATAGGGTCAGTTACTTCATTGACCGGAGAATTCACATAGATTTGAAGATGGACATCACATTTGGACGGTACCTTGGGAAGGTCATTTAAACTATAATGTTTTCAGGAAAGACTAAGTTCGCAAAGTGGTTACGACTGATTGACTTCGACCGAATAAGTAAATTCTTTGCCGTCGTCGATAAATTATACAGCTTATCTAGCTTTGTACATAAAATTATGTGATATATTGATACCGTACATACCTCGCAGCTGTCTAGAAGAGTTAGGAAAGTCAATCTCTATTGGAATTAATTAATAGAATTGAATATTAATTTTGCCCAGAAGCTTGTAACGCATAGAAATATTCATTTCCGACCACATAAACTATATATATTCTTGATCAGGACGACGAGCTGAGTTCAATTCCGTCTGTCCGTCCGTCCGTCTGTCTGTTTCTATGCGAACTAGTCCCTTAGTTTTAAAGCTATCGAGCTGAAATTTTGCACAGAGTCTTCTTTTTACTGCACACAACTAATATGTCGGAACCGGCCGGATCGGATGACTATATCATATAGCTGCCATAGAAACGGTCGGTCTAAAAACTAGTTCTAGTGAGAAAAATTTTTTTGTTTTCCATCGTAGCGTCACTAATCTTGGTATATGTTAGTTTTATATGCCTTCACATAATACAGGAAAAATTTATCAAAATCGGATGACAAAATAAATATTTATTTTTATATAGCTCCCATATTAACGTTTTTATTTAAATAGGAACGGTCGGTCAAAAACTAGTTCTAGTGAGAAAAACTTTTTTGTTTTCTATCGTAGCGTCCCCAATCTTGGTATATATTAGTTTTATATGCTTTCACATAATACAGGAAAAATTTATCAAAATCGGATGACTATATTATATAGCTCCCATAGAAACGGTCGGTCAAAAAACTAGTTCTAGTGAGAAAAACTTTTTTGTTTTCCATCGTAGCGTCCCCAATCTTGGTATATGTTAGTTTTATATGCCTTCACATAATACAGGAAAAATTGTATCAAAATCGGATGACTATATTATATAGCTCCCATAGAAACGGTCGGTCAAAAAACTAGTTCTAGTGAGAAAAACTTTTTTGTTTTCTATCGTAGCGTCCCCAATCTTGGTATATATTAGTTTTATATGCTTTTACATAATTTTGAAAAAAATTTATCAAAATCGGATGACTATAGCATATAGCTGCCATAGGAACGATCGGTCGGAAAATGTGTTTTACTTAGAAAAGTTTTTTTTATGGTATCAAATTTTTATTATCAATGATTTAAAAATTTTAAATATTTGATATCTATATCCTATATATATTTTACCGGTTAAATCAGTTGGAGTAAAGTTTTTCAAGTGTATTAAAACTTCGGCACAGTCGAAGTTAGCTTTGCCTTCTCGTTTTTAGTTACTTTGAGTATCGCCGTCGTTTTCGAAAACCATGAATCAAATTTGGACTGTTTATCTAAGTATTTTTTAGAATTAAACTAACTTAAAATAATCTTATGCCTTAGTAGATTTTCCTTAAATAAGTATCTCGGAAATGAATAAACTAAAAGTTCCGAGTATCAAGTACAAATAAATGTATGTATAAGTACCTAAGCACATTTTTCTGTATATAGGAACAGGCTCATGGAAACACAAGTGTTTATCAATACATAAGACCAGCCAATAAATGAAAGAAAAACAAGCGAAAAAAATGGGAAAAACACAAGCTAAAAGTAAGTGATAGCAATTGCGCTTTTCTTGTTCTCCCGCAATGGCGATTTCCATGCTTCCAAACCAAACCTTGTGTTTTAAAATTTTCACTCAAAGCAGTGCGGGGGGTTCGTCATGTGGAGAAGGTTGAGGCAACAGCAGTTTTATGGCAGCCGCGAGACGGAAAAGAAAACAAAACGCCGCGTGAAAGGCGCCTGTCCAAGACACACACAAACACAGTGGATTTTAATTAAAATTGGCCAAAGGATGTGCAAAACAAATTAAAGTGAAAATGTCCTCCCCGTATGGATATACAAAACCCACATTTATGATAACCGACCATTCCCAGGATCCATATAATTTGCAACAGGAAAATGCGAATGACGAAGAAGATAACTATGATCCAGATGAGGATAAGGAACGACACTCCAAATTGCAAGAAATAATTAATTTACTGCATTTGAATGCCAAACATCGACATAAACGGTAAATACAAAGAAAACAATTTGTAATAAGTTGAAAGCATATTTTAAGCTTTCTGGGAATTTTCACAAATGTTGATGCTGAAATGAGACTTTAAGACGATTTTCTATTATTTATGGAAATTTTTTTTTTATTACTTTGTAGCAATTCCAAGTAAAGCGCCACAAAGTGTCAACAATGTTAGAACAATAGAACAATGCTTAATGATTCTTTAAAATAAGCTCAGGTGATTTTGTATAATTTATTATGTATTAATATTATTTGTGTCTCAGTTCCGTCAACAAACTACGTGACTCATTTGACTCATTCTTAGTTGTGCGTTACATTTTTGTACTCACATTATTTAAATCCATAATTGATGCCGCTATAAATAAATTCCATGCACAAATTAAAAGTACGCCTACACAATATATACGATTTTTTTAAGGAAGGCATTTAAATGCCAATTATGGCATTAGAGTGCGTTATCAGTGAAGCAAAACAAACAAATTTGAATAAAATCTTGAATGTGTCTCTAATTAAAAGTTCCGCCTCGAGAACCTTGCGACCTTACAGAAAAATCTTACAACTAATTGAAATGTCTTACAGCGCAATTAGAAATATAAAATGTTGGATACAGATAGTATCAAGCAGTGTCTGGGTATGTGGACATAAGTTCCAGGTCTCCAAATTGCTTTGAATAGGAATAAAGGTTTCGGTTCGGGTTCTAGGGATCATTTCAAACGGGGTTCGGTTTGAGCATCACAAGCACCTGAATTGAAAACGACAATTCCTACCTCGCCTGTGCCAAAATTATAGATCTTTTTCATATTTTTCTATATTTTCTGTTTTAAAACATCCCGACTGTAACATTTTCTGTACACAGAAAAAACAGACCACAAATCTAACACTTGTTCGAAAAACATGATCGACGTGTCATGAAAACGGAACTCCGTTCATAGTTTAGCTCGAATGCACTCGACTTTGCACTTTTGTTGATTTGGAACTCCCAAGCAGTTATAGCAAATGGGAAATTCATTTTTAAACATGACCAAACATTACATTTAAATAAACCAAAATTTTCTCAAAAAGGGTCCGAAATGTTCCTCAAATATTTATATAAAATTTTTTACTAAAATGTTGACAAAACTATCCCGAAATGTTCCCAAATTTATATAAAATTGTTCTCAACCAACGCGTTCCCAAATTGAGCACAAAATTAACTCATCTCCGAAACGTTCATGAAAAGAGGGCTTTAAAATTGCGTTCATGAAATGACACCTCCGTTCACGGTTCAAGAAAAAGCGAGACTACTCTTGTTTTATCAACGAATTTGCTTGAACAAATTTTATTTGAATTTTCATGTCAAAGTTTGTATATAACTGATAACTTTTAAGAGTGGGGTCACACAAACTGTGTAAATGCTGCCCATCACAATTGAGGCCAGTGCTTCCCAACGTAATTTTTTTTGTTTTGCTTATAACTTAACTATCGTTCACCTGATCTGAATACGGTGAATGATGAATCGATAAGTAATGATACCTCAAATTTAGGTCTAAAAGATTCGAACAATCTAAGTTCAAAATTGTGGAAGATATGAGATTTTTTTAAATTGCGGGGAACTCTTCTGTAGTTCATCTGATCGGAAAATTATGAATGGTGGATCGATAAGTAATGATTATCTTCAAAATAGTGGAAGATATGAGTTTTTATACCCTTGCAGAGGGTATATTAAAATTGTCACGATGTTTGTAACGCAGTGAAAGAAGCATTTCCGACCACGTAAAGTATATATATTCTTGATCAGCATGACGAGCTAAGTTCATTTCCGTGTGTCCGTCTGTCCGTCCGTCCGTCCGTCTGTTTCTATGTTATCTCCTCCCTCAGTGTTAAAGCTATCTTGACCAAACTTTGCAAAAAGTCTTTAAATACAAATACGCTGCACATTTGTCCGAATCGGCCGGATCGGATGACTATATCATATAGCTGCCATAGGAACGATCGGTCCAAAAACAAGTTCTAATGAGAAAAACTTTTTTGTTTTCCATCGTAGCTTCACTAATCTTGGTATATGTTAGTTTTATATGCTTCCACATATTTCTGGAAAAATGTATCAAATTTGGACCGCTATAGCATATAGCTGCCATATAAATGGTCGGCCCAAAAACTAGTTCTAGTGGGAAAAACTTCTTTGTTTTCCATCGTAGCGTCACCAAACGTGGTATTTATTAATTTTATATGCTTCCACACAATTCTGGAAAAATTTATCAAAATCGGATGACTATAGCATATAGCTGCCATAGGAACGATCGGTCCAAAAACTAGTTCTAATGAGAAAAACTTTTTTGTTTTCCATCGTAACGTTACCAATCGTGGTATATATATGTTTTAGATGTTTCCACACAATTCTGGAAAAATGTATCAAAATCGGATGACTATAGCATATAGCTGCCATATAAACGTTTGGTCCAAAAACTAGTTCTTGTGGGAAAAACTTCTTTGTTTTCCATCGTAGCTTCACCAATCGTGATATATATTTTTTTCATATACTTCCACACAATTCTGAAAAAATTGATCAAAATCGGATGACTATAGCATATAGCTGCCATAGGAACGATCGGTCTAAAAACTAATTCTAGTGAGAAAAACTTTTTTGTTATCAATGGTAGCGCCTTTCGAAAACTGCAAGGGTATTTAAAACATCGGCTACGCCGATGTAAGACTTCTATTTTTTTATTTCATATTGCGAGGTTGCAACTCTACTATCGTTTATCTAATCTGGATGGATGTATGGTGGATCGATAATTTACAATGTGTTGAATAAGTCCGAACAATCTAACTTTAAAATTGTGGAAGATTTGAGTTTTTTTCAGGGTGGCAAGGGGAGGCATGGCAAAAATCAAAACTAAACTTGATTTGCCTGCAAGTATAAGTATTATATGTTCCATACACTTCAAACATCTAGCGCTTTTTATATCTGAGATCTTTATCGATCCGTCTGTTTATGCTGTTCAAGAATATATATAGTTTGAAGGGTTGAAAATGCTTCCCTCAGGTTGTTACGTACATTTGCACAAATTCATTATACCTTAATATAAGCATAGAAAAACTTGGCGAAACAAACTAAATCGTATTTCGGATTCGGTTCTGGTACGTACCGAAACTTATGCTTCGGTAAAAGTTTCTGTTTATGTTCGGTTTTGTATTGGTACGTTGGTATAAACTTGAACATTTGAACATTAAATACTTTAAATTCAAAGACTTAACAGAAATTCATATTTTAAGAAATATTTAAATCGGTGACATGATATAACGCCCAAATGAACAATTTCGATCACAACTTTAAAAATAACAAAAGTTTTAATACCCTTGCAATTTCTTATCGGATTATATTAGCAAAGGTTTTCCTGATTTTCTTACAAAAATTTAATTTTAGCTAAGGTTAAGGTTAGTTGAGCGATTCCCCAAGCTGACCAACAGATGGCGCCACTTTTTTGTAACCATTTGGTTGATCAAGCCAGAAACCGATAGTGGTTAGAGAACTGTACGATATATTTATCCGATTTTAAACAAACACGAAAAAATTGTGCTGTGAAAATGCCCATATGTGTATTTTGTATATTTGCTTTCGATTTACCGTTGCTTTCAGATTCCCCCAATTTCGTCTTTTCCAATCTTGGGCACGAATTTTGCACATTTTTAAACAGATTTCATCAATTAAAATCTGTTTTTATTAATCTTTTTATGCACCTGCAAAGTTTTTATTAATTTTTCCTAAAAGTTTGTAACGCATAGAAATATTCATTTGCGAACCCATTAACTCTATATATACGCGAACTGACATACTTGTAATTTTATTTTTTGTGGATTTTTTTATTATTTAATTTGTTATTTTCGTGAAATTATTATGTGATATAGATAAAACTTTGTTGAGAGTCTATTTTAAAGTGGAACTTATTTATCTAAATATATAAAAAAGAAAGTATGTTTGTATGATTGTTCCTTATTGGCGTCTAGGTTTAGTGTTTACTGACCCGATCTTCATAATATTTGCACTGAATGTTCATTGATAGTAAAGAAGTCAGTGAACCTGTTCCAAAGTGGTTCATAGCCAAATCTCAGAAAATATTAAAGCTATGAACCATAATTTTGGTGTGTGAATAGTTATACGAAGTTATAGTTATATTATGTTTTATTTCACTGATGCAAGACTGATTCGGAAAGCCGCTCAAAAGTGGTTCAGAGCCTTGTCTAAGAAATTGTTGAAGCTATAAACTCATATGGAGACAGATATTTCATTGGTTCGAAACCGATTTCTAACCCGCTGAACCAGTTCAAATGTGGTTCAGAGTCATAGCCAGAATGAACCAGTTAAATAGTAAAACTGAACCTTTTAATTTGAGTTACGATTTAAAAATTCGGAGTTCGCTGGAAGAAAAAAATGTGACCATATTTTTAAAGGTCCCGAGCCTCGCCGGGTATATAGCTAGTGATTAATAAACTTGATTTCATGTAAAGATTTTAATCTCTTAGATTTTGTAATGAATTATAAACAAACCATTGTATTACAAAGATAGTGAGTATTGTGACGGAAAAGTTCAAGCGGTTGTCTATGAATATGATAAGATATAAAATTCAGAGGCAGCTGTTAGACAAGTTTTATGGCTATGTCTGTCAACAAGTATTAGTTTTCAAATGTGGCAGCATTATGAATCTTCTGTAGCTAAAGTAAAAAATTATAATATTTTTTAAAATTTTAAAAACATGATAAATATACATCCCACACATTTTCTTATATACCGGAAACTAAGCCCGTCCTCTTCTTTTTTTTGTTTTGCTTGACAACAAATAAGCGTATGTGGTGTATACATTTTGTACAAAATTCTTAGCAGAAAACCCACATGTACATGGGCCCTTAACCAACAACTAGCAGCCATCAAATCAGCCCCCTCCCTATGACTTTGACAAGTTTCCGCAAAACTGACATAGCCGCACCTCGACACCAAGTTCTAGGTTTTGTTGTTGTTGTTTTTGTTCCTCTTTCACCAGTCAAATGGATCACGTGGGTATTGTTTGGATCAAACAACTTTTTTTTTATGCTTCAATTAATAGCAACACCCTTCATAGAAAGTGTCAATGCCAAGGCCAATCAACAAATGTGACCTTTAAACTATTGACAATTGTGGATGGGTTATTGCGGGTGTTTTCTTAAGATTTCGATTTAATTTTATGCAATTTTTATTATATTCTTAATGTTTGAATGTTTGTACAAGTGCGCAGTTCATTCATCAGCTATTTGTAAATAATTATGCAAATCAAACAAGAATTCTGCATATTTAATAAGTGAGACTGTGCGTCATAAATGCATATGCACATAACAATACGTACAGAGGAAAAATAATTATATAATATATTTGAATAACAGTTCCCATACATTTTTTATACATGATTATAAAGTTTTTTTTATAATAAGCTGCCTTAACTTTGGGAAAAGATATTGTAGGTATAAAGGAAAGTTAACTTCGTTTCAACGAATTTTATTTACCCTTGAAAATATTTTAATGTTTTTGATTTTTAATTTGGAAAAACTTATCTAAGCTTAAATAATTGTAGAAATAAAATTGTTGCATTTCTTAAAACTTCAAAAGCCGCTTAACTCTCAAACGACTCGTTGCAAAATAAAAAAAATGTGTATAATAATAATATTAATAATGCGCATACGCCCCGAATGCCAGCTTAATATTGTGCATGTGACTTTATCTCTGTGTGTTTTGTGTATCCAATAAACACTTGAGGGAATTGCGTAGAAAATGCAAAGAAATTGAGACACAAAACACTCAATACACTCACACATGGGAATACTTGCAAATTTGCCTTTTGTCTGCTCATAGAAGTTTTTATTATTTTTCTTTTTTTTTTTTTGTATAAAAAATTTAGGACATTTTGCTTTCAAGCTTAGACTTCTTGGGGACTTATCATGTGTTGACTTCTATAAATAAATATTTACTTTGCTTTAAATTTGCTTTGATTCGTTGCCTGCGTAAATATTTTATGGCCTTCTTTTTTAGCATCGCGCTAACTGCTTGAGTTAGCTAATCTCATTTTTATATTTTGTTTACTCACAAAGATTTCTCCAAGTGACGACAATTTTTTATTATCGTCTTAAGATAGGAACTTGTATGTTGTTTATTTATGAAATAAGTCATTAATTCTAAATCTGAAGGGTAGGTCATTAAAGTAGGCTTATAAAAGTGCTTTTGATATTAAAATAGGGGTGGAGCAAATGCAGTCTTAAATTTAAATTTGTTTCTCAATTTTTATTTCTTTTTATTTTGAAAATAAAATCATTGAATCAGAAAATCATTGAAAATAATGCGAATATATAAATAAGTGTTTATCTTTTTGCGACGCCAAAAAAAATATAAAAAAAAAAAAAATTTTTAAAAAAAAAAAATATAATAAATTTTTTTTTTTTTTTTTTTTAAAAAAAATAATAAATTATAAATTTTTTTTTTTTGGGTTTTGGGGTTGTTTTATATAATTTTTTTTAATAAATTATTTTAATATAAAATATATATATTTATTTTTTTTTGTCGACCTCTTCAATTATAAAGAACACCGGGACAATAAAAGCAACAAAGTATTTTAAATAAATATCTCTCTCAAAAACTAAAAAATCTAAAAAAGGAAAAATTTATAAAAAAGAGAAGGAAAACTAACTTCGACTGTGCCGAAGTTTTAATACACTTTAAAAACTTTACTCCAACAGATTTAACGGGTAAAAATATATAGGATATAGATATCAGATATTTAAAATTTTTAAATCATTAATAATTACAATTTGATAACATAAAAAAAAACTTTTCTTAGTAAAACACATTTTCCGACCGATATGTCCTATGGCAGCTATATGCTATAGTCATCCGATTTTGATCAATTTTTTCAAAGTTATCTGAAAGCATATAAAACTAATATATACCAAGAAAACAAAAAAGTTTTTCTCATAAGAAGTAGTTTTTTGGCCGACCGTTTCTATGGGAGCTATATGATATAGTCATCCGATTTTGATAAACTTTGCCTGTATTATGTGAAAGCATATACAAATAAAATACACCATGATTAGTGACGCTACGATGGAAAACAAAAAAGTTTTTCTCACTAGAACTAGTTTTTTGACCGACCGTTTGTATGGCAGCAATATGCTATAGTCATATTCAATCATTTTACAGAAATATTGGAAGCATATAAAAACATAAAATATACTAAATTACGTAAACGATGAAAAATAAAAAACTTTTACTAGACCTAGTTTTTGACCAACCGTTTGTATTGGCAGCAATATGCTATAGTCATCAGATTTTTATCAATATTTTCCGAATTGTGTGGAAACATATAAAACTTATATGTTACTACCGATTGGGGACACTACGATGGAAATACAAAAGTTTTTCTCAGAAAGATTTATTTTCGACCGATTGTTCCTATGGCTACTATTTGAATTAATAGTGTATAACGAGCAAATGGACTGAATGTTTATATGAATATGAATGAAATTCATATTATTCCACAATTATAACAATTCGTATATTAAAATTTTGTTTTTGTTCCTTGTAAGCATAGAAATATTTATTTCCGACCACATAAACTATATATATATTCTTGATCAGGACGACGCCAGTCGACGTCCAATTCCGTCTGTCTTGTCTGTCAATCTGTTGTCTGTTTTTATACTCGAACTAGTCCCTCAGTTTTAAAGCTATCGAGCTGAAATTTTGCACAAAGTCTTCTTTTTACTGCACGCAACTAATATGTCGGACACCGGCCGGATCGAGAAATATCATATAGCTGCCATAGGAACGATCGGTCTAAGAACTAGTTCTAGTGAGAAAAACTTTTTGTTTTCCATCGTAGCGTCACTATTCTTGGTATATGTTAGTTTTATATGCTTTCATACAATACAGAAAAATGTTATAAAAATCGGAGGACTGTATTATATAGCTCCCATAGAAACGGTCGGTCAAAAAACTACTTCTAGTTAGAAAAACATTTTTGATTTCTTTCGTAGCGTCCCCAATCTTGGTATATATTAGTTTTATATGCTTTCACATAATTTTGAAAAAATTTATCAAAATCGGATGTTTATACCATATATTTTCCATAAAACCGATCGGTCTATTATTGGAAAATGTGTTTTACTAAGAAAAATTTTTTTTTGTTTAAAATTTTTTTTATTAATGTTTTAAAAATTTTAATTTTTTTTTTTTTTTTTTTTATATATTTTTTTTAAATTAGTTGGGGAAATTTTTTTAATTTATAAAAAAAATTGAGAAAAAGTAATTTTTTTTTTTTTTTTTCTTAGTGTTAACCACCATGATATAGGTTCTAAGAAAATACAATTTGTTGCCTCAATCATAACATAAATTATAGTGTATTCAATAAGATGGATACTTTAACATTTTAATGAAGTTAACTTATTTAGATATAATTATATTAAAATATGCCTCAAAAGAAAGCTTCACCAGACAGTTAATTTTAAAGCTTCAACTATGATACGTAAATTTTACACATTGCTTTATAGAACACAGCAAAATTACTGACGGTATTTATCCTTTATATTAGGAATTTTGACTTGGGAGCAAATATTTACCCTTCTATTTCAAATATAATTTTAAATAAAGTCCGATGTCTAGCTATGACAATCTGAAAGTAAGTGAGCGAAATAACAGCATTAAGTGACCTCAATTATTTCAACCACGACTCGTTAGTCACATCTTTGGGGAAAGAATGCTAGTGGTTCCTAGAATATACTGGGGATTTTTCTAACTACTGCTCGTTAGGCGAATCACTAGCTCAAGCTAAAACATAGAAATACAGAAAAATTAACAAAAGGGAAAACGATACGTTTGTCCATGTATACCATGTAATTCAGACAATTTATTGTAAAAGCGCTAAGAACAGGTTATCGAAAGTCGCAGCTAGTTCATGGAATATTTATATATAAAATTCGTAAGTGAAATATATGAATGGTAGACGACAAGTTGGCAGACGGGCTAGAACTACTTTCTTACTTTTGTCATAATAATTTACTTTTATGTCATTTGAGAATAGGCCTTAAGAACAAAACCGGTTGATTTTGTCTTCAAGCTGAAAGACGAAAACTGCCATTAAATTCTAATTTAAGTAATTGAAGTATCTCATTAAAAACCATTTTAATAATAGTTTTTAAGTCAAGGTCTATTAGTTGCTCCATTTCTTAAGTATTATATTATTATTTTTGTAGGGCCCTCACAGGCCTCTTCTCCACCACGTTCAAGTTCAAGTCTCTTCAGAGTTTTTGTTTTATCCCTACTTGGTCACTGGAATATGAGAATAAAACAGACAAAAGCGGCGAGCGAGCAGAGAGAGAGAGTGGCATTCAACAAGCCTATTGAAAGTGTTCCATTCAATTGCTTTCAATGCGGCATTCAACCGAAAAACAACAGCTGCGATAAGCGAGACAATGACAACGACGCCAACGACGACGACGACGACCGCAGCAACCGGTACAGCAACTAGGAACATAGCGACGGCATCACAGATTTATTCAGTTTACAACTTTCGTTTGAAACGGACGTGCGGCTTTCCAGCGAAAGAGCGAGTGTCGATATAAATTTTAACAAAAAAAAAAAAAAAAAAAAAATAAAAGCGAGTGGCAGACAATAATTTAAATAAATTTTTAAAAAAAAATATAAAGTGAGAAAAATGAAAATCCAGGCTGACTTGAAGTTCATGTTTACCCAAAAAAAAAAACCCTATCCAATTTCAAAATTTACCCAAGTTTCCTATTTCCTTTTGTTTTTCATCATTAGCGTGGCAGACAAAAGTGTGTAATTAGTCTGGCCGTACTTTTCCTATAATTAAGTGGGCTCTAGGGGGAGCTGCATTTCAGGCTGATTAATTATTTACACTGAAATTCTGGAAACTTTTGCAGCTGACGATGCATCTGTGGGGAAATAATTATGAAATATTTTTCATCCTTAATAACTTGGCCTAACCACGCAAATGTTGGACATGCCATTTAATCAAAATGAAAATATTTCATTCACAGACGAGCCCAACAAAGTAGGCTACAAAAACGTCTGACGACTGTCATCCATTCACACGCACACATGTCCGATTGCGTTTGCCCCAAAAGTTATTAAATATTTATGTTTATAACTCAACAATGTTTATGTGTGTTGGTGTTTCCGTATGCATGTAGAATGACAAAACACATCCCCCTTAACTTCATTTTCACTTTCACTAAAACTTTTTCACACAGAAGTGAAAGCAACTTTTCAACATATCCTAGCTGGAGGGGCAAAACAATTTTTTTTTTTTTTGGGAGTAAATAAGATGTCTGAGGCAGTTTTGTTTACGAGAAAATGGCAAACTTTTGTTAGCTCCCTTAACAAAGTCATATCAATGACCCTAGGCAAACATTTCTTGTTGTTTCTCTCTAGCTTCAAAGAGCTTAATCAATTAGTAATTAACATGGGAAATGTGTGTATGTATGTCTTAAAATATAGCATAGATATGCTGAAGGTGAAAAATTTGTAGAATTCAACTTTCAACAAAATCTTTAAAATGAAGAAAAAAAAATTTGTTATAAAAATTTGAAAATTTTCATCTTTAATCCCTCTGCCCCATAGGAGAATTCCGCATTATTTTAGCGAAAGTTGTTATTAGACTGCGAATTTTGCATATTTTCAAATAGAATTTAATCCTAGTAGGACAGAGTAAATGTGTTGAAGAGGAAGAAAAACTCTTAAAAAGGCATTAAAAAACACAATTCCCGTTTCTACTAGAATAAAATTCAATTCTTAAATATGTAAAATTCCCTCTCTAGTTATAATCATTACAAATGATCAAATTTTTTGGGCCTAGAATGTTTGTAAGCCCTAAACAGTCATTAGGAAGTGTTTTTAATTAAAAAGCTGTTTTAAGCTGGAGCGACAGTAAAAATCTTTATTTAAAAAAAACAGCATGGTTTTTTACCTTTTATCAAATATTCTATAATATTTTAGTGATATCATCTATATCTACATATATATATATATAGCCAATCAAATAAAGATATTTGGTTGGTATTTTATAGTAAAAAAATTGATATATTTGTAATAAGTGTTAATTCATTGAGCTATAGCTTGGAAAATTTAATACCTTATGCTGTAAATTAAATTACCATTACCATTACAATTACGATTTTTTAGGTAAAAGTTTAACTATAATTACACTTTTAGGAAAATTTGTATCTAAAATTTGTATAAAAAAGTAAAATAAATTAATCTGCATGATTAATATAAGATTTTCCCAGAGAGATATCCAATACTTGTAAAAATATCAAATTCTTATGACGCCAATAGCAGGAACAAATATTTTTTTTTTCAAAAAGAAAAGAACATTGTCTATGTTTTTCTCATTCTGCCTTTAACAACTCTTTCAGTGAAGCCAAAGGGAATTTCAGATTCCACGGATATCCATATTTTAAAATCCGCTCATTGCGATTGGTCTGATCGAACAATTAAAAGATCGTTTTTTTTGGAGCTAGCTGAGGATACTAATGACGGTATCTTTGCAGCAGCCCTGTTACCAAGTATGAAATTGCGATGGCTAAACGCTTTGGATAGACTAGCTTCTCACGGCTGAATAGTTGATGCCAGTAAACCATTCTACTCAATCAAACAATTCAAGGTCAAAAGAGGATTTCTTTGACTTTGACGAAATGGGCATAGAATCTGAATCAATCGCATCAGATATCGAACTACCCTGGGCAACTATTTGCAAGATCCCACCACAGATTTCGAGATGTTGGAAAAATATTCATTGCTACATAATTTAGAAATAAAATACAACACACCTCTAACATCGTCAGCACTAGTGGAACGACTCTTCTCATTCGCTAGCATAATCATTGACTCGAAGAGACATGCACTTTTTAACATGCACATGAAATTGTTACAAGATTTATAAAAATAAATATTATCTTAATAGACCAAATTGTACATTTTGTTCTTCTTTATATTAAAATTTGTATTCTTCACCCACAATTATGAAGGTAATTCAATTTTTTTGTACAATTTTTTACATAAAGAAAGTTGCATCCGAAATAACTATAATTACTTTTAATTAACAAAAAATGTTGTTTTCACATACAATTTTTGAAAAACTTGTAATTGTAATTAAATATTTAATTACGAAAAATCGTAATTGTTTTTGGTAATATAAGTTTTAATTGCCACAAAAATCATAATTGAAATGGAAATAGTAATTTCATTTACAGCTCTGATGCTAAGTAACGAGTAAGGGGAGTCCACGTCCATCTTGAATCTGAACTTTGTCTTTATAATGTTGACCTGCCTGAAGACTCTCAACTTCATCGTTAAACTATGGCCAGCTCCAAAAAATTGATTTCTGTCACCATATTGTGAAATTAATTTTGATATAAATATTAAAAAATTTTACGAATTTTAGAAAAAAAATGTCCTTGTTGTTGAGGTTTTCCTCACGCGTTTTTTCGATATATCAAACTACTGAACCGATTGGAAAATAATCTTCTACTAGATTGTTAAAAATATCTATCTAAAGTTCTTAACTCGAGATATGGCTTAAAACTTAAGAGTACCATCTGAAAAAACTTTACAAAAATTCTAACTCAAAAACGTTTTCATTCAAAATTTGTTGAATTTTGAAGTTCAGCATTCGAAAAAACAATAGAAAAAATGGTTTCATTGGGTAATTTTTTTGTATTTTCTAAATTTCTGTTTAAAGAAACAAATCAAAAATTATGATTTTTCAGAAAAACCAACAGCTATGATTTTGGTTTTAACAGTTTAATGACCTATAATCAAGTCCTAATTAAACAGCATTCACAGTTTTTGGTGTCATTTTAGTCAAACCTTAACATTGTTGAGGAGTACTGTGTGCCTGCTCATATATGATGCATGTTTTTGAAGCATCCGAGTCATATGAGAATCACAGAAGTTCCAGATTCAATCTACAAATATTCATTGTTTGGTCTTGTGACTTAAATTAGAAATTTCAGTCATCTGAATGAAATGGGCGGTTCTGAGGGTAGCTCTTGGTTCCGAGGTAGAACAACAACTTCACCACAGAACTTGCCGTTTAAATTGTTGCCTTGATAATATTGTTCCATCTGCGTTATCAACAACAGCAGCAATAGCAACTTTCTAGATCCAAAATGTTTTAGCTTACATTTATATACTGAGATATTGCTCTAAAATACATTAGAATCGGTTCAATCTGAATCGGAACCGGAAAAATATCCAACTTCACAAACAAAATTGCAAGTTCTTAGCTTAATTATATAGCTTGGAACCACTTTTTTAACAGGTTCGATCTGTCCGAGATATATTTCAACTTCACAATCCAAAATTCAAGCTTATGGCTTAAATAATTTATGAAAAATGACCCAGAGGTCAAACCTGTTTTGGTTTGGAACTACTCTTGAAACACTTAAATGTTAAACTTCAAAATATCAATCTAAACATTAAATATCGAGTTTCTAACATAAATAATCTTGCAAACCACTTTTTAAATCTGGTTCAGAACCGGTTGGTGTCCGGGAAAATAAATAAGATCAACTAAACTTTACCCAAAAACCAAGTTTAAGTTTATAGCTTAAATAATTTCTTTTCTGCTATTGATCCAGTTCTATGTGGTTCGGAACCGGTCTTAAAGCAGTAAAATGTTTAACTTCATATTACCAAATTTCAAGTTTTTTTTTACAAATTTTTTTCCTCCCCTTAAACCTAGAGAAAATTTCTCATAGAAATCAATCTACTTGAACCTCCTAACATTCAAAATTAAAAAAATCTTTGAAGAAACATTTTTGGATTTAGCTAAAATGAATTTTTAAAAATTTAAGTAATTTTATTTTCTGTTTAATTTTTTTTCAATTTGTTTATCAATTTAATAATCTAGTTAATATTAATCACTAAAGGATTTGACCACATTCGCTTGATTTATTTTTTATTTTAAAATAAATTTAATTCTCTTTTGTGTGCAAGTGACATTGATGGGTTAATGAGCTTATTTCCATATAATTTGCATATTTCTAATATCCCTTGACCTGCCTATGAAAGCAATTTCCGTTTATGGCTGGACGATATATAAATATTTTTAGCAATTTTGTTTTTTTGCAAAGGACACGTGTCTGGCGGTGCGTACACATACATATCACCCACTTCCTTCACATCCTGTTTGTGTGTTCAGCCAATCCCTAAGCGCCCGCATATCAGAGTCCAAACAGCGGCCTGGCATAAATTAAAATGAGGTCAGAAAGGGCATTTCCAAAAGGGGTAAATTTGTTTAATTATGTGGCAGCTTACAGCGGGATTATTTATACAAATTAGTTTCCAAAAAAACAAAAAAGATAATCAAAACCCAAACCAATTGCTGAGGCGTGCTTGGTGAACTTATTTGTGGCCAAATTAAATGAATATTGATTCATTGATTTCTAATCAATTGAGGATGTGTCGTGTCCATGCCAAATTATTTTTGGGGACTCTGCATTATTAATTCATGACGTATTTTCGATTTTTCGGCGCCACTCTGCGTGACGCATCAGGATGAACTTCAAGTGACAAAGGCAAACGTTTTCATTTTCATTATTATTTTTTTTCTGTCACATTCACTTGTTAAGCTTCGGGGCCAACAGTGCGTATGCGTAATTTGAGTGACGTTCAAACTGAAATTTGTGATTTGTGATCAAAATTAACCAAGAATTAAATATATACATTAAACATCTTTAACAAAATTCAAAATTGCTGCATCACGTGTTCACGCCCTCTACCGCGGCAGTAACGGTTTTGACAACAACAACACGCATTCACCCCAAGGCAACAGTGTGGGGCATAGCGCCATTTCCCTTAGATCCTCAACGAGGCGCAAAAGTGGAAGTGGGCGTGGCAGTGGTCAGAAACCTGATCGCCATAAAAAGCGCAACGTTTGGCCATTCAAAATGCGGGTGAAAGTGAGCAAACGCTTTTGGTTACACCGCCAGGCGTCCAACAAAAGCGATCATTTTCCACAGCCCAAGTAAGTAAGATTTGCAGCATGCATGCCATGTGAAATATAAATATTTGTTCTTAAATTAAGAAATTATTGTAAGTTTTATAAAGTTGATTTATTTAGCTATAAGAAAAATAATAATTAATGAGCAGCACCCACCCCCCCCCTTGGGAACCACTACAAAACAACTTGTGCACAGAGAAAAAAATTGATATGAAATGGCAGTCATTTCCACATTTTTTCACATATAATTCTCAAAAACAAAGATTAACTTGATATGATAAAAAATTTTATGATCTTTTCTTTTGGGGATCGAACTCGAGACCTTGCGTGACGTCTCAACGCAATTTCACCAAAAACACATTTATGAGAAGATGTTAAGAAAATAATGTGAAATATTTAAAAGATCATTTTAACCAGCAAAGATTAAATTGATCTTGAGCTTTTTTTTTGTGTGTGTTTTTTGACTTAAAATTTATTATTTATATACAAACCATGGCAGGTACAGAGTATATAACAGTCGGGCTTGGGCGACTTTCTGACTTGTGTATTTTAATACACATTTTTCCAAAATTTGATCTCGAACGCAAAAATGTAATTCACGGGTCTGCCAGACTAGAAAAAAAAGATAAGGGGACAAAATTGCTAGAATCGCTAGTAGAAAACGCGGCTAACCAGAAACACATGCGGAAAAATGTTCATTAATTTTTTTCGACAGGAAACTTTTGGAACTATACTTTATCACTAAATTATGCTCCAACTGAATAGAACAGAATACATTTTCAAAAAGAAGTGGTTCGAGTCCGGTAACAAATAAAAAATAACTTGAGTTCAAGATTACATTTTTATAATTTATTTTAGCCGAAACATTTTTTTTGGTTATAAAATAAAGATTTTAACTTTCAGTACTTATTTCACGGTTCCATGGGCCATGTTAAGAACGCGAAATATTTTTTGTACGAAGTGTTGATATATGGAGCATTGATTTCAGTGGTAAGCAAACAGAGTATTGCGGAGTATTGCACACACAAATGCAAAATTCACGTTTATAGCTTTATCTTGGAATCTAAAGGGAAATAGAATCGTATCAGATTTGAAATCAGGACAACCCAAATTCCATAAAGAAATGTAAAGCAATGGGGGTCGAAAAAAATTCGATTTTATTGCATTGTGTTATTACTTTTGCATTATGATTGTTGTAATTTTACCTCAAATGAAGTGATCGCAGCGGTCGTTGCCTACTCAACTAAATGCCTCCAAAATAAAAACGCACTTGGTTTTTCGATTTTCAGAAAAAAAATAAATGTTTTAAAGCACTAAAAACATTTGTATCTCCATGTAAAATAAACGATAAAATTGAAAAATATCTAAAATTATTGGATTATCAAGATAATACACATAATTTACAAAAAACATTTAATTCTATCTCGCGCATAAACTTAGAATCAAAACGAAACTTTACAATAACATTGTGCAGCACCTATTAAAAATAATATCAAAGAATTTACAATACCTAGAAGCGACAACTTACACAAAAAAATTGAATCTCTTCTTGATTTTTCTTAACTTATGATACTATTTTTAGAATGTATCATCATCGTTCTGAGTCGGCTCGTGAGCTTAAAGACAATTAATGGCGGGTTTTGTTACAAAATGCGGGTCCTACCAGCAGGATCCGCCATACAAACTTTGTTTTTATGAGATGTCGCTTCTAGATATTGTAAATTCTTTGGTAGTATCTTTTTAATTATTGGTTTAAAGAGCAGTTTTGTCATGATGTTAGAGCTAATTTTAAGAAGAAAAGCATACAGGATGGCAACACAAAGAAACCCAAATAACCTTTGATTTTGGTATATTAAAACTCTTTTTAAATTTATTCATGTTAAATCTCATTTAATTTTATGAAATATTCAAGTAGCTCAATTAGTTTTATCTCGAGAGCTGAGACAGGAATAGCTGCCATTGTAGCTCAAATGGATTGCTTTAGTTCATCCATATTACTCCATATTCGACAAATTTGTTTGTTTTCATAGCCGTTTAGACAAAAAAGGAGAGTTCAACTAGTCTTCGGCCCTTTTCACAATTTAAAGCATCTTCTGTTGAAATTTTAAGCGACTCGGCAAGTCTGCTGCTTTTAGTTTGTTAGCCATTTGAAGCCATTTTTGTGCACAATTGTCACACAGATTTTAGAGTAGTGTCGAATTTTTTGAACCAGTTTAAATAAACTAATGAACTAGGTCTCAGTGTTTGAACTATAGTTCGTATTTTAAACTAGTTACTTTTTGACGTATTGTTAATTTTTTTGTGGCCTAGTGTGTTCGATCCTGCCTCGGAACCTCTATTGTTCTCAAAATGAACTATATTTCAAATAAAATGAACAATTGTTCAAAAAAATTAACTAAAATTCAAAAATTAACTTAAGTTCAAAAGTTAATAGTTCATCAAAAAATTAACTAATAAACTAGATCATTAAAATGAACTATTGTAGATGCTCCAACTCTTATAGATACAAGCAAACAGTAAAGTGCGGCAAGCGTCAAAAATTATAAAAACAAAAATTTTTTTATATGATAGTCTAGAGGGCATATTATAGTCGGGGTTGAACGATTTTTTTCTTTGTTATTGTTAGATTATAGTTTAATGTCATTGGATACCAAGCCCAGAAGCACCAACTCAATTTAGAAAGGATTGTCGCTCATATTGGCCAGCAGCATAGCGAGGCCATCGTTCTCCTTACGCAGGTTGACACTCAGTTATGAGTCGCGTTGTGGTTGACCTGTTGAACCAGGCAGCAAAATTTTGTTGGATGACTCATGTCCCCGTTATTTAACACGATGGCTTAATTAGTTTGCATTTAAGATTGACATGCTAGAAATTTTTACAATATTTTTTATTTTATAATTATTTTTTCGCTTTCCTGCGCTCCTAGGTCCCATGTGACAAGAGTAATTTTTTTTAACCCAATTTGGTTGGCATTAAATGCTTTAATTATGCATTGTGTGTGTGTGTCAAGTTTATGACACTTTGGGCCAACAGTAGCAACAGCTTTGTTGTTTTTTTTTTTTTTTCAGCCTGTCAGATGCCTCCTTATTTGGGCTTTGCGAATTTTAATGTGTCGAAAACAAGCGTGTGCCACACTTAACCAATGACCTTGGCGTTTTGATGAGGACGCCGCTGTGGTGTTGTTGTTGTTGACCCAAATTTGTGTAGCTTTAAATTTTAAGCAATTGTAGCTATGTCCTGCGGACATTTAGAAAGTCCTCGCTCACCCCCACATTAAATAGAAAAATAATTGCTTTGAAAAATGTTTCGTTTTCTGTTGATTTTTTGTCCTACAAATTAATTAGTGTTTGCACAAACTTTGTTGAATTTTCCTCAGCACGTTTCCTATGATTGATGGTTGGTTTTGGGCATGTCTGTATACCTTGATTTCTTCACAAATGAAATAAGCAAATTCCTTTCAATTTCTATTCCTTAACAAGTTCGAGTGTCTGTCTGTCTATCTGTCTATTTGTTTCTCCCATTGTGGGGCAGACGGAAATTAAATGTATGCCATTTATTTATTTTTTTTTTTGTGGTCGACACATGTTTTCGCCCATTCGTGGTACATTAGGTTGGCCCTTTATACTACCCAGACGCGTACAGAAACATGTTTATTTTTATGTTCCTGGCTTTATATATTAGCCGGATACGCTCCAAGGCACGTGTCCCATAAACACATAAGCATAAGTACATACAAGAGCATGTATATTTGTATATTGAAATGAAAATGGTCGAGAAAACAACTACAAACAGGTGACGCCTTACTGAGCATTGACTTCTTAACCAAAACCCTAGAGTTTTGCCCTGTAATTAGATAGACCCGAAGGAATTGTGTGTCCCTTCTCAAATTGTTTGCACAAAAGCCAAAGATTTCATTTATTTTTGCCTACAATGGGCTTAGAGAAGCTTAAAATATTCATCATGTTAATGGACATTTTTTTTGTAAATAGGAGAAGGAGAATTTTAGAAAATGTGTTAAGTAAATAAGTACATTTTCATTTAAACAAATTGGCTAAGAGAAGCGAATTTCAATCGCAGGTTTGGTTCATTTATTGTTTAAAAATTGAGGATGAAAAGGTTCTTCCGGTGTTTTTTTGTGTGCTTAAGAGGTGTTAAATTAAATAAAGGCAATAGGCCAATTTAAATAAATCAGAACTACACTCAGAAAAAAACGACTGGCAGAATTCTAGTACGATCGGGCTGGTATTTATACCGTTTTGTACTTAACATTTTAAGTATATTTTTGTTATATTCTTAAATTAAGTATGAAACTTTCTAAAGTCCAAAAACGACCCTTAATTTTATTTAAATAAGAAGAAACTTTTTTGAATCAAGAATTTTTCGTACTAAAAATTTTTAGAAACCGCATTCCCCGATCAAGTACAAAATTACTTAGATTAAGTACATAATAATCTTAAAATGCCAAGCCAAAAAAGTATGCAATGAAAATTAGAAATATTTCCACACAAATCTTTCCTTAAAATTCCAAACTGGATCTATTACTTTATTTATGAAGGGATGGTAGATTTTTGACCTCAGGGTTCGTAAAATAACACACATTTTTTTTTACACACAAGATATTAACACATAGTCAAATAACATCAAACTAAAAAAAAAAATTATTTTCAGACATGAAAATAAAAATTTTTTCATATGAAAAACATTGTTTTTGTCATGTAACTAACACGAGAATTTTTGACATCACTGTTCCTTGCAGGCGTCCAGAAAGCAGCTCAAATTATTTACATGCCTGTAAAAAATAATCGTGTCAATAATGCTCGTGTTAGTTACATGAAGAAAATAATTTTTTCTATATGTAAAATATTTTTTATTCACGTCTGAAAATAATTATTTTTTACTTTGATGCTATTTATCATGGCGTGAAAATAATTTTTGTGAATTTTACGAACCCTGTTTGACCTACAGTTATACCTTCTTGTACTTGGATTAGCTCTAGGCAATAAGCTCTTTGCAGCCATATTTGATTCGATACATCGAGACATCTATTGAAGCACAAATTGGAAACAGTTTAAGAATTTACAAGAACATTTTGTACTTATTTTATGTACTCTAATATGATTTACAAAATATTTCGGGGAAATAGTTTAGAATTTATTAAAATTTAAGGAAAATATTTTGTTATTATTTTAAGTACGCAAAATATTGTTTTAAGAGTTAATCGGGATTGACTTAAGACTTTTACGACCTAAAGTATGATCAAGCTGATCTTAATATAGTTCAAAATGTAGTTAATATATCTCGAAATGGTCTAGAATCAAGTATTTTTGGGATTTATAAAATCGTACTTGATATAAGAACTTTCTACTTGAATTAAGTATTTTCGTATTACCGTACTAATGATTCCGTTTGTGCTTGATTCAAATACAAAGTTCTTGTTTTTTTTTTCTACTCGAAAGTGTTATGAAAGTAAACACTAACAATTCTGATTTTTAAATTTGTTCACTACACTTTCCAATGAGTTTTCAAAAAAGTGTCTAGAATAGACTCGATAATGTGTATCAAGAATTTACGTTTTGCTGCCACTAACTGAGTGACAGGTTTCTCTCTTCTTGTTTTTGGGCCGTAAACATAACACAATCTTCATATTTTTGTAAGTGAAAACTTCCAGAAAATGTTTACATCGAATACGTTTTCGCTAATGATTGTCGGGTGGATTACAGTACAAAACAAATATTAAAATATTAAGGGCCGATTTCTCATCTACTATATAGCTGCTTTGTGTTAAATAAGCTGAGAATTCACTCTGTTATTTGTAGGTTTATTTGACAGATAGGGCTATGTAGAAGATGAGAAATCGGCCCTTAGAAAACAAATTTTTAACTTATGGAGCTTTTGGCGCCATAAATCCCAGATTTTACCAATAAAACCTACCGAACTCCAAGCAAATGGAGGTGCTGTGCTTAATTTGATCGCTCATCCTGATCTAATAAATTCAAAGGATGCGACTCATATGCAGCAGTAAATTCTGTGAAATTTTAAAATTCAAGATGTATAATTAAATTTTATTCTCCGAAGTTGCTGTATTTCAACCTTTCAAAAAAGCAGCTTTAGTTTAGTTTAAATTTGAGTATTATCCAAGTGCTTCAAGAATTCTTCTTTTAAATTACAGCACAAGTCACAAATTGCCATTTAGGTATCGAAAAAAAAATTCGAATCGGCTTGAGTCCTTCAAAATATATTTTTTTTGGTATACAGCTTCGCTCGTACCGGATTAAGGGGGTACAAGTGTACCCCAAAAATCGTTCAACGATAGATTTTAGAATATTTGAACATCTTATAAGTCAAAATCAATGATTAATTTTTTTGATTTGTCAAAAAATTAAATTAAAAAATTTATTTTTTTTTAACGTATAAATACACTCAGAAAAATGGGTGTTTTAAAAGGCAGCACAAATTTCTTAAAAAAGGATTTACTCTCTTTAATACGGGTACATTTGTACCCCGATAATGATAATTTTTTAATTTTCAATTATTTTAATCTATAAATATTTTGCTTACAGCGTTCAAAATACTGAATATGTTAGCTATAACTCTTTGGGGTACAATAGTACCCCGGACAAGCAGTTAGAACAGTCTAGTGATTAATGCAAGCGGCAACGAAAAATTGCAGCTAATCGAAATGCAACAGCTGCTGTCTGCAAAAAGACTTTTGACTTGAAGTCTTCAATAATTGGGGAAATTTTTATGACTAAGTATTATGGCTGAAAATAAAGCATTGTTATTTCCAAAGAAAAAAAATTCGACCTGCGAGATCTGACTGCAAAGCGAATTCTATAAAATATTCGGTTCTTTATTTTCGCGATGGAGTGGAAATTTTTTATTACGAATAATAGATTTATATATAAAATTACATAAATTGATTCTCATGCAAATGTACTGGGGTAAGAATGTACCCCAAAAACGGTCCATGTTAGTTTTGACCATGGACTGTTGCATGGCTAACTTATTTAGCTTCTTTTCAACCTGTTCTAATAACCTTCTAAGGTTGCCCTTTGCGTTGTCATTTAACTGACACTACAAACTGGTTTTGGTCAATAAAATATCCAGAAATTTGACATTTTTTTGAAAATAAAAATTTTATTTCCGAATGATATTTATTCTTTTAAACAGGGGTCGGCAATGTGAGCAGAGAATTTGCCACTGGCAACTAAAAAAATAATTTTTTACATATATAAAAAACGGGCAGAGAGCTTTTAAAAGCTTCACCTTTTTCCTTTGATTTTTTGGCTCAGTCACTGCCAACACAATATTTCTGAAGCATAAAACTTTGCAAAAAAATTCCTAATCGAAAGCCAAAATATTTCCTAGTGTATTTTGTTTGTAAAGCTCTGCCAGAGAAACAAACACACTTTTCTAAAGATCATTAAGGTAAAACTGTTGAACAGAGAAAATAATACTAACCAGCTGATCTTAAGTGCAAATTTGTTCATAAACCTGTCACTTTTAAATTATTGAGCGTTACCATTAAGTCAGCAATTAGCTAGAAGCTGCTTTAGCACTCTCCCATAACATACCAGTTATTTAAAAGCTATTTCAAACTACTCACAAATTGGTTTTAGTACTAAGCATTTACACCCAATACCCCGGTCACTGTTCGATTTATGTTTAGTGTCTACGTGTGACTATGAAGTCTCGAGACACGTGTGCAATTTGCAATTGAAACATGTCAGATAATTTGCGCGTTTTTCATTTAATTAACTTAGGTCTCGTTGCAATAGAAATTTACCGCCCGATATAAAAGATTTAACCTGGTAATCAAGGTTATATATATATATATATACTATAAATAGCTGCTTGTCATATGAGACTCGAAACTTGAACTAAACTTGACAAGTGCTCAGGCTTTGAATTTTTCTGAAAAAACTTAATGAAGCGTGTCACATTGAAAGCGCCACATGGATGACTTGTCCAACTAGTGGAACGAACCGAACCGTACGACAACTGGACACAATTACGTTTTATTTTTTTCGGGTCTCTAATTTTATTTTATTTATTTTATTTTATTTCATTTTCTTTTGTTATCAAGCATGTCGCACAATGACCTATATAAAAATGTGGGAGTGTGTGTGTGTGTGTGTGATTACTTAAGTTACTTTTTGTTGAATTAATATGGACCAAGAATAATGGCAAGTTGTTTGATGAGCGCGTGATCATTTCATTTAGCGAATGGAGAAAGTGCGAGCACAGATATTTTCTTAAAATTTCTATTTATAGACAATAAATGCTAAAAAAACTTGGAATAATTCATAACACAAATAAATTGGATATGTTGCAAAATTGAACGTAAAAACGAAATCCAGGAATTTCTATCAAAATTTTTGCCCTTCAATTTGATATTGGAAGATATTGGTAAACCTTTACGAAATACGAATAAAAATATACCAAGTGGCGACTTTCGAAAAATTGAATTAGAAAATAAAAGAAATGCAATAAAAATGATTGGGCATTTGCTTTCCGTTGAACGCCTGTTATGTGCGCCGCTGTTGGCATACCTGCTATTGATAAATTCTGCACAGATTTTCTTAAGAATTGGACAAATGGCAAGCTAGAAGATTCTTCACATAGATTTTGTGAGACACTACAGTACGACTTTAAGGCAAACATAGAATCCTCCATTCAAAGAAGCTGTATTCTGACAAAACGCAGCTTTCTTATCTCTGCCTTCCGCCATCACTGTTAAAATAATGCATTTAGTGTCGTCAGCGAGGAAGAGGGGCTGTTAAGATTCCTAGTTCCTCAACCTTGCACAGATGGCTCATTTTTAGTAGTAAAAAAAAATGTAACGTACCTAACAAAACGTACGTGCAAATATCATCAAACATTTGGAACGAACGAATCACTCTATGTAGCTACACGAAGCCTGTTTTAGAGTCGTTGAATAATCCTTTTTCTAAATGCCTAAACCATTTTTTAGTTACGACAAAAAAATGCTGAAAAAAAATGAATCAAATCTAAAATGAATTGATATCAAATACAGCTTCCCATTATTTCTTTGCTTAAGCAATCTAACCAAATTGATTTACCATGATTGAAAGTACTCTATGTACCACTATGTTTTGGTGAAGGATATATCACTTAGATCGCCAGAAATGACCAAAGTTATGCGTACAAATGTAACGTACGTAAAGGCTTAGAAAATGCCCAACGATCGTACACAAGCTTGCTGCGCCTTTACGTAGCAAGCGTATCGATCAAAAAAATCAGGTCGCCAACCCCTAAGGCTCACAGCAACCACAAAGCTCCATTAATTAACCAATCGTTGTAATCGAGCGTTTTCATTGAAACCTGTCAGAGACAAAAATTTGGGTAATTTGGTCAGCTTTCGGGTAGAAAATCTCGAAAACTAGGTAACGAATCGTCATAATTTTTTTTCTACTGATGAAATTTACTGTATGCTTTTTGTTTCACCAAATAAATCACTTTTTAAAAACTATCCATTTTTTCACTATTTTAAAACAATATTTTTGTGTATTTGCCATATTTTCAAAATACGTTCTTTGATTATTCCTTTAAGTAATCAAAAAAGTTCCAGCTCCGTTCCGCTGCCTATTCGACTGCAAAATGAGGGCTTCTTCCATGTTGGCCCCATCTTCCGATCCACTTTTTTATCTCTGCGGCATATGAGGTCACGAAAAAGAGTTAGACGGTTTCCATGATGAAGCAAACTTCATAAGTCTATCGAATTTAAATGTTTACTATTTGTTTAAAAGGAAAGATTTATCCACGCTACTAAAAACTTTGAAGACTTAGACTCCATTAGTTTTAGTTTAAAAATGATAAATCTATTAGAGATACCTTGCCTTATGAACAGTTATTTAAAAAAAAAAATTAAAAATTTTTTTTTTAATTTGAAAAAAATAATTAATTTTTTTTAATTTTTTGGGTAATATTTTTTGAACATAAAAAAGCTTAAAAAAGAACATAATAAATTTAAAATTTGAATCAAGTCTAAGAATTTCGGGATTAGGCAATCCTTTGGTAATTGGTTTAAGAAAATCAGTGAGCGACCTACTTTTGACATCGTTTAGGATTAAATTATATCTAAATACTTAGGATTTTATTTTCTGTATAATAAGGGTGTGATAATGTAAAGTCAGAAGGAAACATGTGCTACCCCATAAAGTATATATATTCTTGATCAGCATCAATAGTCGAGTCGATAGAACCATATCTGTCTGTCTTTCTGTATGAACGCGTCGATCTCAAAAATTATTAAAGATAGAGCCACGTGCTTTGGATTTTAAGAAGGTTTATACCATAAGCAGACCCCACCCAGTGAGATAGTCATGCATAGAAGAAGAGAATGGCCGTGTTCAGCAGAAGAATTTGCTCTCTGAACAATGATATTTTTCTTGATAATTTACGTATCCTACTTCTTCTCTTGTGTTTAATATGATATTTATATGGATCTATTCCAAATGTTAATTTATCAGACTCCCTAAAAGTATGCTAAATAATAAGAGTAGTTTTATTAAGCTGATCAGTGATCAAGTGTCTCTGAGCATGTAGCCCTGAAAGCGTCGTTAAAAATATGGGTACATCTCTAAAAATATTTAAAATTTTCAGAGAAAATATTATTAAATATACATTTCAAAAGAAACAAAAAAAAATTTTTTTTTTTTTAAATTATTAAAATTTCTAAAGACAAAGAAATATCAAATTTTGTATTGCCATCTAGTCTGGTCTGTAAATCGATCCAGAATAGTTGTTGTTGTTGCTGCCTCAATTTGTTTTGTTTTGAGTTTGTTTTGAATTGAGTGTGAAAGCCTCTAGCCAGGCTTAAACTTACAAAAAAAAGATTGAACTTATATTGCCATTTTTCTCGCTTAAGTTTTACCTTTTCAAGCCCATTGAAATTTGTAGTAGGAAAATCCAAGGCTTGAGCTTAGCTCAAAATTAAATCTCTGAAAATTTTTAATTAGAAAGATGAGTAGCGCCCCCCATTCATATAATCTCACACATAAGTCAGAAATTTACTTCATCTCATGTACAATTCTCGCATATTGATTAACTCAAATTTTCCCATTGGCAGTTATCCCAATACGATATTCATTCAAAACCTGCCCTAACTTGAGCAATTTATTTCCAATTTACATAACACAATAAAAATGTAATTAACTTGAAATTAGCAGCAATTAGCAAAAGTGTGTACACATATATGTAAAATTATATCGGAACGAGTCAATTGTCATATTCAAACTAGTCCAAAAGGCATATAATCATTTTCCAGTGAAATTCGTTCAGGGTTTTCGCTTGGAAAAAAGAATTATTTTTATCACACATATTATGAATGGTAATGCGAGACTTTCGCCACGTTTCAATTAAATTGCATTTTCTTCCTCTCTTTTATTATGACAAACATTTGTGAAGTAATAGGAATAATGGTAAACATCAGCGACATTGTTTTCATTTGGAAAAAAGCAAAGAATTGCTATCATTAAGTTGCCCTTGCGGTGTCAGTTACAGTTGCAATTGTTGTTGTTGTTGTTGTTTGTTGCCTCGATTTTCTAATCGAGGGTTTTGAATTACCTTACAATGAATTTATGCAACCAAAGTAAAAGAACAATTTATGACGTCAGCATGATCTAGTGAAGTGGAGGTAACTGTAACTCAGCCAGCCAACCAGCCAGCCAGCTGTGCGACAGTTTGCTTATTTGCCAAAAAAAAGACAATATGGCAAAACATTGTGCAAACTTTTTGCCAAGTCTCTGACAATGCCTTTTTGTCTGCTTAACTTTGTTTTATTTTGAATTTTAGGCCGTAAATTGAAGGAAGACTTATGCTTGAAATAATATATTTAATTTAAAGAAGCTTACTTTTTAAATATTTTAAAATCTTTATAGAAAGTCGTATAGTAGAACTATTTATTACGTTAATATATTTATGTATTTATTTATGTTAATAATTGAAACTTAAAAATTAATTCTAAGTAACAAAAGGGGTTTTATAGCCAGAGCAACGGAGGCCTTCAGGCTTAATATATTATACATAAGCTTAACTGAAGTGAAAGCAATCTAGATGAAATAAAATTCTGAGAATTTAAAAAAAAATATTTTAAAATATGTTTGTAAATCCATTTTTTTATTGGGGACATACGGGCGCCCATAGCTATATAGACATGGAAATAATAACTCTGCTTATTACATACACAATATCTTAATACCTTGTACCAAAGGTCACTACCCAAAACAACAATCAAAAATCAGTAAGATGAACAATAAAAACGGATATTTTCGGTTCCAATCAGAAGAGTAAACGGTTTTCGGTTTTTCAAAAATATTTAATATCGGTTCGGTTACAGGTATTCTCTGCTTAAATTAAGTTCTAATTATTTTTTTTTAATTTTCTAAACTATTTATAGATCAATTAAGTATAATTCCCTTTATTTATCGTACACGTGCGTAATTAGGCAATTTGTTTTGATTTCACCGACCAACTAGTAAATTAATTTAAACCGACAAACTTTATCGTTTTGCGGATGCGGAAAATTCAATCAATTTTACTTCCAAAAAGATTGTGTAACGAGTAATTTTTATCGGCAACTATAATAAATGTAAGCAACGACTATGTAGCCCAGGTTTGTGTCTTTTGGTTACCCTGACGTTAAAAAATTTCAAAAAGTAAAATTCTTTTAAGAATTCTTCTTCCATTCTGATGAGGCTATGATAAAGCATTTGGTCCAGTTTTTTGACGATAAGGACGAGAAGTTCTACTAGCTTTAAAATATGCAATAATAATATGATATGCCCAAAAGATGGTCTAATAATTGAATCAAATAATACATAATCCGACTGCATTTCAATTTACAATTTCAATGTACAAATAAAATCTACTTGGCTTGGACCAGTCCGTTTTAAATCGCTTATCGTTCTAGTCAGGGCTGCAAACCGGTTTTGAACCGAACCGGTTTGAACCCGGAACTCCGACTTTTCTTTTGCTGTGAACCGATGCTTGAACTGAACCTTTTGTGGAAAAAGTAGTTGAACCTGAACCAGTTCCGAACCGAAACTTTCGGTTTGGTTCAACAAAGTTACATGTCTTAGTTTAACGTGTTTTTCAACCCAAAAAAATTATTTTGTGTGATCAAAGAAGAAGAATAGACCAGCAATTAATCGAAGAAGTACAAAAATTAATTTAAATTGAAAAAAAAAATTATATCAAATGTTCAAGTAAACAAAAATACAGAAATTTTGAATATATTTAATAAAAATTTGATAAAACTTGGGACAAACCATAACCTTAAAGCAAAAATCTTGAACGTAAAATTTTTGAACCTTAACCATTAGGAAATTTTGGTTCGAACCCGCGAACCGGACCTCCTCAAAAAATATTTAGGTTTGCAGCCCTGGTTCTAGTAACTCGTCATATTTGTGTCAGCGGTTCTAATTCGAAGTGCAATCAATTATACGAAATTCACTAGAGATTTCCGGGACATCCCCGTTTGACTTTGTCCTGACTAACTGATTCATTGGCAATCTAAGCACAGTAAACGGCAAGAAAGCTGAAACTTAAACAGAAGTTTCTATATATGTGGTAAAAGTTTTAACTTAGGCGTGGTTTTGAAGAATTCCATCCCAAAGAGATTGAAACTCCCGGTAAAGTTTATATGTAGAATATTTGTTATCCAATCGACTTTAAATTAGGATTGCAAGTAAAGTTAGTGAAATATTTGGACACGGGTTTCCCCATTTCGAAAAATATGCCCACAAGAGAAAGAGAATTTTTCATCAGATTTATACTCGGTTTATACTCGGTTTGTGAACACTTTATGCAAAATAATTAGATATGTGATTTTCCGATGTTGAAAAATCAATGGCAAAAGGGACGCACATTTTTTTTTAAGGAAATTGTTATTTTTCTTACGATTAACTTAGAATTTGGATTTGAAGGATAGTATGCAAAATAATAACACAAGTGGGAAAAGCCTGCAAAATTATCTACACACAGAGAAAAAATGGATATGAAATGGCAGTCATTTACACATTTTTTCACTCCGATAAGACGAAGATAGACTTGATATGTCCGAAAATATTACCTTGTCTCAGAATCGATCTCAGGACCTTGGACTTAACACAATTTAAAGGTAAACGACTTAGAAACTACTTATATTATTTCTATGCAGCCTAAGTTTTAAATGATTTTTGTTATTGAAAATTTCGATGTACTACACAGTCTATCTCGTTCGCAGTTTGAATATATTCGCCATCTTTTTTTGTTCCACGAACTTCGAATTATAGTTTATTATAAAGTAATATCATTATTACATTTTGCGTATCAATCTGAATCTTTTTAATAACAATTCGAGAAAATGAAATTATTTTTAAGACGAAATTAATAAAATTTGGATTTGTATGCTCTATGGGCCAAATAGATGGAAAAATAATGTTCTTATTCCAGAAAGCCAAGTTTGCTTTGGTGATTTTGGAGTTATTTAAGTATTTAAGCCGATGTTTCTGAAATTCGACTTGCAAGCTCAACGGGGACATAAATAAATAAAATATTTTAAAATAAATCCGATTTTGATATCTTTTTGGCGATCATGCTGATGGCGAAGCGATGCGCCCAGAGTCATATGCTAGTTATATTTATAATAACATCAGTTTTAAATTTCATGGAAAAAACGACGTGATTTTTCTGCCAACGCAAAAGCTCAAGTTTCAAACGATACCTAGAAGTTCAGCCCCAAGGGAACATCACCCGTTTGAAATTGAGACGCAAATTTTTTTAGAATATTTTACATGACTTTTTACCAATCCAATACATGGCGCAGAAATTATAGGATCAGTTCATATCAGATAAACTTAAGTAAATTTGCTTTTTAGAAATAAAATGGTCGGCTATATTGTTCTTATTCTCCCAGGTTTATATTTATTTCTTAGTAACATTTCCAAGTATGACATTAAAAAAACTTCGTTAAGATCGTAGATGATTTCAATCTTTCTCAAAGTGAAAGAGCATATTAGGGATATTTCAAAAAATAGATAGATGAGCTGAGACACCAACACAATAAATAGTATTTTTAAATTCTAAGGTGTTTGATTCCGGACCAGATGCCTTAACTATGTATGTATTAATTCTATCAAAAGCGACTTCAGGACTTAACTCAAATCGTGTTTTGAAATGATCTGATATTTATGCAATTTTTTATTTATTATTCCACCTAAATTGAAAATAATGAACCTATCTCTAAGCGATCTAAGTCTCATATGCCCCAACTATTAACCTGTAGCGCCTCACAAGATCACAAGCATCGCATAATAACTGTCAAATGTGATAAATCAAGTGTAATTGAAAGAAGTGCAAATAAGCCAACACGCCAACCAAATCCACTGATGAAGAGCGCTGCTAGTGAGTACCCAAAAAAGTATAAAAGAAAAAAGAATACTGAACCAAAGAGAACTGATAATGTAAACACACAGAGAGGCGGGCTAAACGAATAATATGACAAAAGAAATACGGTTTTAATGCCGCCGATGCACACAGCTCGGGTTAAGTCAAAGCCCAAAAATTGAGCGCATGAGAGCAGCGACACGGACAGTTCTAAATCTGGAGTGCATTTTGCAGTGAGAAAGCATAAATGCGAATAATGAGCAAAGCAACAGACAGCAAAGAGATAACTGGTGAAAAATATGAATATCAGGAAATTTTGCTGCTGCTGCTGCTGCGGCGGTGAATGCGACTTGAAAAACCTACAAAATAGGGTAAAAAATTGTGCATGCTAGTTAGTAACGTGAGGGCCTTCGGTCTATGCTGTGAGGCACGATCCATTATCATCAGCGAGTGAATTGTGAAAAAAATTCAACCCCAAAGGGCACGCGACCATTTAAAAAATTTGCGACCTTAATATGCAATTTAACCAGGAAATATTTGTAATTTTCTTTAAACAAAATTTCAGAGTGTAAAAAGAAATTTGCAAAAATATTACATTTTACGTAATACGTTTTGGCATTTTTTTTTCCCCCGCGCGCGTGTCATACAATATTTTTGACATCCGTCTGAGAATGTCCTACAATTACCACAACAGAGCCGAGGATTACCCATTTGAGGATGAGTATGTGAAAGTGAAGTGTTGTTTAGCCTAAGAAGGACGTTGTCAAGCAACGCCAACAACTTGATACCAATTTTCATTTGTCTCGAGTTGCAGTGGAGCAGCTAAATTGCTTAGACTCCTTGTTGGATCAGAACCTTTAGAGGACTGGCTGGGGTGTAATATGTCCACTAAGCTGTCAATCTTTGACACGGCCACTTGAGTTTGGATATGTTGAGTAGTAGCTGTTGAGTGTGTGTGTGATACTTATTTAAGAAGTGTTGTATTTCAACAAAGTCAATGACTAAGACTTTATGGTTGGTGCTTCTTTTTTTACTTTGGCTATCTGAGGTAAAATATTAAATTATATTAAAAAATTTTATTTTAAATTGTCACGATCATGTAAGAGAAATTTATGATTATTATTATAATTGTTTATTGTAATAGTAGAAAATTTTAATCAATCCAAAATTAAAGTAGTAAAAAATATCTGGAATTTTTTAAAATCTCTTTTAAATCTTAATAATTTTTAATTAATGACTCAAATTAATTATCTTAAGTTCTTTCATCTACTGTTTAGCTTTGATAGCTATCTTAAGAAAATAGTTGTTGAGAAGTTTAGGTCTAATTTGGAACTCTACTAGTACACTCAGAAAAAATTAAAAAATTTCCTTATTAAAAAAAGGGGTTAAGTACAAACAATCTCAAAATCTGTCTTTTTAATTCTCATTATTTCTCATTCGTTTCAAAATCTCATTTCAAGTTCGTTTCGGAATTGTAGATTCACTTTAACTCGAAATAACATCTTTCTCTGGTTACTTTTTTCTAAATGCACGGAGTGGAAATTATTTTGTTGGTGCACAAATCCGACCCCTTCTGGTCCTGAACCAAACTTCATAAAACCAATTTGGTCAGGTTTTTATGCCTCCCGTTCCGGATCATAAATCAAACCTCTGAAATTTGACTTCCCGAAGCACAACTCAAACCGGACCGTCACCATTAAAGAATAAATGACTTTAGATTAGATGTGGACACTAGAGTTGTGCCAATTTTCAAGATCTAGTTCAAATGGACTGTTCATTAAAATGATCTAATGAACTAGGTTTCTGTGTTTGAAATATAGTTAATTTTTTTTAACTATTTCTCTCTTTGTCCCTATAGCCGTTTTTGTGTTAATTTTTTTTATTATAATTTTTTTTTTGTGAACTTCAGTTCAATTTTTTAAACGATAGTTTATTTTATATTAGGTATATTTCAAAAATAAATCAATGTTTAAAAAATAAACTAAAGTTCAGAAAAAATTATCAAAAATGAACTATTATTAAAAATTTAATAGTTTATAGATAAATGAACTTAATTCTAAAACTGGACGCTTGTCGAATATTTTCAACAAGATAGGACACCAACACGAATGGCATACTTCAGAAATCATAGCCCCACGCACGTTCTACATTTTTTTAAACACGTTACTTCACGACAAGCACGAATTTCCTTTCTCAAACAACTTTTTAGAATTATTGTATTTATTAAGTATTTCTTTTCTGTGAAGTCAATTAACGTAGTGTTGGATTGAGTCGTGCTTTGTCGTGCTTCATTGTGTTAAGTCGTGTTGGATCTTGTTCGTCTTTTAAAGGGGTTGAAACTGACACGTACGAAATCTGATGTTGCAACGACCACATCTTCGTGTTGGTCGTGCGTCTAGGCAAGAAAAAAACAACAACAAACCCACATTTATTCTTCACTGTCAGTCAATGGGATTTACATGATGAAGCAAACCAGGTTTCCCAGCAGAGATTCAATATATATTTTAGATTCGTTTAGAAGGTCTGAAATAGTTCCTCTAAGTTCCACCCCACTAAAAAATTCAAGCTATGCTTTTCGAAGGTTTTTGATGTGCTGTTGTTTAGGTTTTTAAGATATTCTGACGGAAAACACGCATTTTTGCTGTATTTGAAGTCTTGTTACATCATCCCCACCAAAATTCAATAAAAATTTCCATAAAATCTTTATTTGACCCTGAGAAATCGTCGACCATTTACACTACTCAGCTTCAATTTTTTTTAAAGAAAAAAAATTTTAGCTGAACTCAAATCAATTGTCCTTTTTTCCAATCTTTTTTTTTTTTTAAGGAATTTGGCAAAGTTTGCAATAATTTAATTAAAACAAAAAAGCAAATACTCACTGTGGCAGTTTTTATTCGAAAAACTTTAGGCTGATTTAACCTGATTGATAGATATCAGTTATTATTAAATTTGAAATCATTGATAAAAAAATTTCACTAAAAAAAAAATTTTTTTTGTTTTTAGACCGATCGTTCCTATGCCCAGCTATATGCTATAGTCATCCGATTTTGATTAATTTTTCCAAATTGTTTTGACAGGCCGTTCGTGCGGCAGAAAGTCATCCGATTTTGTGAAATTTTTCTAAATAAAACTAATATGCCACGATTGTGGTGACGCTACGATGAAAAACAAAAAAGTTTTTCTCACTAGAGCTAGTTTTTGGACCGACCGTCTATGGCAGCTATATGATATAGTCATCCGATTTGATAAATTTGTTCAGAATGGTGTGGAAGCTTATAAAACTAATATATACCACGATTGGTAACGCTACGATGGAAAACAAAAAAGTTTTTCCCACTAAGACTTATTTTCGACCGATCGTTCCTATGGCAGCTATACGATATAGTCATCCGATCCGGCCGATTCCGACAAATGTGCAGCGAATTTGTATTTAAAGGCTCTGTACAAAGTTTGGTTAAGATAGCTTCAAAACTGAGGGAGGAGTTAGCGTAGAAACATAGACAGACAGACGGACAGATGGACAGACGCAAACGAACGGACGGGCTGATCCAAGAATATATATACTTTATGGGGTCCGCTTCCGTCACTGCGTTACAAAATCGTGACAATATTAATATACCCTCTGCAAGGGTATAAATTCCATTAAGAGGGTTTTGAATCAGGCAAATAACATCTCATCAATTGTCCTTTTTTTCCAATCTTTTTTTTTCGTTAAAAAAATTTGAAGAAACGGTAATTAATAGGCGTATTCAGCAGAAAGAGCTGAGCATGTATTAGAAAAAAGATGGATCGAAATATTTGTGCTGAACGAAGGCTACATTTTTGCCAAACGCCTTTAGAAGGAAATTGTAAGAAATAGGCAAAATAGGTTCATATATTTGTTTATTAAAAGCTCATAATTGCAATCAGTCTAATGCTATCGATAACCGCCCATCGATATACAATTACAGCTGATGGTATCAGTATCAGTATCATTTCAAAGGAGCATACTATTTCTTTGATACATGCTCCGCTATGGTGATACCTCAAATTGGCTATCATGATACCGGTTCAGTCGCGCTCAGCAGAAAGATCATTGAAAATGTATAATTGTTCAGGAGCAAGTTTTCTGCTGAACACGGCCAATGTTTGTAACCACTTTTAAGTCCTTTGACCACATTTAGTAACGATAGTGAAAAACCAAACACTGTTTGGTTTTTGTTTTAAATATTTTGTAACGAATTTAATTTTTTCAAAAAGTGAAATTGTAAACAAATTTTGAATTGGATGATACACTTTTAAGGCTGAACTTATTTGAATAATTTGCCTTAAAATTGTTTGAAAGAGCTAAAATAAAACACTCCAAAGTCACGACGATTTCCTGTTCACTAAAAACTGTAACAAAAATTGTTTTTAAAATTGAATGTAAAATTGAAATTTAAGTATACTTGCATCTCATTTCAAAAAGGTTGATTTTCTCTGATTGGAAATAGTTTCAATTCTCATTTTAACTTTTGGCAAATAAATAATTTCTTAGGAAATTTAAATAAAAGTTTATTTTGTAGCATACAGTTAGAATCAAACATTTTAAGTGGTTGAGCTGAGTCAACTTAAAAATCCTTTACCCAAGTGACAAATGCTTTTAATTTGACTTTCAATTTGCCACAATAACACCCACACACACATACCCACAGAAATACACACAGAAATTCAAGCTAATAAATGAACCTGCCTTATAAATGTCTAAGCTGTCTCAGCAATTTAGCAAGTTCAAGCAAAATAGTGTCGTGACTTTCCCACTCCCATATTCATATGCATGATGATAAGTACAAAGTCTTTGGCGGTCTTGCCTTTGTTTCGTGCATATATGTATTACACATCACATCACAAACCTAATCTAAATTTAACTAAATATAATTTATGACTTATTTCATTTAGCAAAACTATTTAAATCAAAGCCTAAACTAAAATTTGTGCCCACTTGAGTCAAGTGCACAAATTGCATTTATTAGTCAGCGCACACGTGATGCATTTGACATGGGAATACTACAATACATACGGACTTAAACTGTATCCAAGTTAGAAGTGTCCCAGCTGCCTCTTGGGCCTGGGTAATTATTGCCAAGAGTCATCAAACTCGCATTTGAAATGAAAATAAGCTTTTGCAATGAAATTGAAAACAACGTTTTTTTTTTTATTGCCTGGGCTTGGGACTTGCCTCCAGCTGGGACTATGATAAATAACGATGGTCTTCTCCAGGTCTGACCTTAAAGTGTGCCTCCGAGTCTTGAGTCTAAATCTCAATCAGTGGAAGCGGCTGACATTGCGTCGCCAACAATAGCGCCTTAATTAAGTGCCAACTAATAAAGCGCTTCTCCAGTTCAAATTGGGGCCTGACTTTGAAAATTGGGCGACGCGGCATTGTGTGTGTGTGTGTGTGTGTGTGTGGGCAAGGAGACTTTGCATAGAAATTAGCATGAGAATTGCAATGATTTTCACATTTTTTTTATGGACGCTACGTGACATAGTGTGTGTAGGAACTGCTGGCATGTGGCAGGTATTCTTTACAGGTGAATTAAAGTATGGTTTACAGATAAAAAAAAAGTATGCGGAATTAGTGACTGGGTCATAGCTTTAATTTTGATTTAGATTTAATAGTTAGCTGCTTATACATGGAATAATAGTTGTAAGTTTTCTCAAGTGAAAATCGCAGCTTTTTTGGAGTGAAAATCAAATTCTTCGCATCATAATCTTTTTTTTTAAATTCATAGCGGTCAGATATATGTGGATCGGTTATGGTAACGTTCTTAAAAATCTTTCAATGACTGAACATTTAAGCGGTTACAATCAGGGTTCGTAAAATAACACACGCAAGATATTAACACAAGTAAAATATACAAGATGTAAAAATTAATTATTTTCAGACATGAAAATAAAATATTTTACATATGAAAATCAATATTTTTTTTCATTTTTTCTACTGTTTTTTACAGGCGTGAGAAGGCAGCTCAAATTATTGACATGCCGCAAAAAACTATCGTGTCAAAAATGCTCGTTTAGTTTACATGAAAAAAATATTTTTTCATATGTAAAATTTTGTATTTTCATATTTAAAAATAATTTTTTTAACATTGATGTTATTTATAATGGCGTAAAAATAATTTTTTGTGCATCTTACGAACCTTGGATACAATCCGTATAAGGCATAAGGATCGGTTCATGGTGCGGCTATTAGAAACATTGAATTCAAGGTTTAGTTAACGGCTTTAACTATTGCAGCAAGAACTCATTTTTCAACTTGAATCAACAAGAAAATTCAACAATCAAGGTACGATTATAATGTACGATTTGTAATGTCCTCTTTCAAGAGAGACAACATTAACAAGTTTCTGAAATGTATCTGTGAGAATTTAATTACCTGAATAAAGCTTCAGGAATAATATTTTTCATATTGTTCTTCCATTTGTATTTAATTATAATATTTTTGGCCAACTTTCAAATGCAAGTTTTTCCAGTTCGAGGTCAAGATTATATACGTAGAACATAAAGCTTACAAAAAATGTATAATGTCGATATTTACTTAGCATTTAATGTTCTCTTGGGTTTTGTCGTGTTAAAATTGTGAAGAAATTAGCACAATACCACACAATTCATCTACCATACAAAAAAATATCTTTGCATCTTAGACCAGTGACAACAAGCGTGTACGATAGTGCAGTGCAATGAGACGCCATTCCATTCGTGTTCAGTGCAAGGTCCTGAGTTCTATTCGCAGACTAAGCAAAGTTGACTATAACAATTTTTATACCCTGTACCCATAAAAATGGTACCTGGTAAATGTAACAGAAAAAAGGAAACATTTCCATCCCTATAAAGTGTATATATTCTTGATCGGCATCAACAGGCGAGTTTATATATCTGTGAAACTCTGACGTGTTTTGTAATGTAATTAAGTGTTACCATACACATATCAAGTTTGTTTTAAACAGGGCTGCAAACCGGTTTTGAACCGAACCGTTTCAAACCCGGAATTCCGACTTTTCGATTACAGTAAACCGAACCTTGAACCGAGCCTCTTTTGAAACAAATAGCTGAACCTGAACTTGTTTCGAAGCAAAATTTTCGGTTCGGTTCAACAAAAGTTTTAAGTCCTATTATTTACAACCCTAAAATTTATTTTGTCAGATCAAAGAAGAAGTATAGGCCAACAATTACTGGAATACATAATACTAATACATTTCAATTAAAAATAAATACAAAAATACAGAAATTCGTTAGATCTTTTTATATTTCTAAAAAGTTAATTGCTTTTCTATAAAATTTTGGTACACCTAGTTTCGAAACAAAACCTTACCGCAAAAACCTTCGAACTACTGACCTTAATCATTGGTAATTTCAGGGTTCGGACCCGAAAATCGGACCTCCGAAATTTTTTAGGGTTTGCAGCCCCAGGTTTAAAATTTAAAGATTTTCCTCCTCCTCCCCCACTAAACGCAAAAAACTGTCAGAGCCGCAATTTTGAAGTTACAATCTTATGATTTAAAATATATTAACTTATTCCTACACAGAAAAAAAACCGAGATATTTGGATGAAAACCAGTCCCAATCGATGTCTGAAGAAGGTCGATCCCTAAATTTTTCAAACCAAGTACGAAAGGATTGACTTAAGTTCGAATTTATCAATCCCGAAATTCTTGGACTTGATTTTAAAGTAGGATCTGAACTTGAAATGAGCCTTTTCGGATTGGCACAAGAATTCTGGGATTGTTCCAAGTCTTTCGTACTTGAAACTTCAATCCGAAGGTCGGGTTCAAATCAATTTTTTTAAACTCGAATATAGCTTCCCATTTTTTTTCTGTGTAATATCTATCTAATCTGAAACGCACTAAATTAAAGGTCAATTTTGTTATAGCATTTCCGACCACATAAAAGTATATACATTCCCGACCGCAGACTAGATTTGTCTGTACCGTCCGTCCGTCTGTCGTCTGTGCATTGTTTCTTCACCGAACTTGGCGTCTTTATAACGCTGGATGCGGATCGGATGACTAAACACACAACAATCAGGGCAGTGCTCCCACACAATTCGCCAATATCGGTGTTATAGTATCGCTGCCTAGGACGTCGGTCTAAAAACTAGTTCTAATGAGAAATTTTTTTGTTTTTTGTTTTTATTATAATTTGTTGTCTTTAAACATACGGTGATAAGTTTTTGAAGTGTATGCAATACAATCAGCGTCCGGGCCGGTATAAGTAAAAATTTTGAAATAACATTATTTTCTAATTTTTAAATAAATTTAAAAATAATCGTTATTCTATGATTTTTAAAAAATTTGTTTTAACGTAAGATTTGGATCAGTAAAAACGTTCATATCAGTACGTTCAAGTAAATTTGATTCCTCAATCAAAGACAATCTATGATTTCCGAGCGCCTACTAGATAAGTGATTTTTATAAAAATTTTATAATAAAAATTTTTCATAACAAATAAAAAAAATAAATTTAAATATAATAAAATTTATTGATTGCTTTCTTTTTTTATGAAAAGTAACACTCATAAATAGCAGCAAATTTAAAAATTTTGTTTCAAAGACAAAGTGATTTTGAAAAATATTTTGTTGGCTTCTAGTTCTGTCTTAACTCTAGCATAATTTGATTTGTATAATCATCGTTTCACGTAGTTACATCGCGAAAAGTCGTATGATTGAAAATTGTAATTTACTCCCCCATTTTGGTTATAAATCAAATCTCGATTCGATTGCAACTTTAATAATTGTTTCGTCAATCAAATAGGCTTAGTACTGAAATATCGCATATTGAATATGATTCCTTATCATATGCCCTAAGCTGGGAAAACTCTTTAAGAATGTAAATCAAATCAAATAAACAAATACCGCAAATCGTCACTAAAACAAAAAAAATCAATATATACAGATGCTCAAAAATTTATTGAATTGGAGCCAAGGGGCGTCGCACGTGCCTTCATTCCAAGTGGGTCACGCCCAGGCACCTGAACAGAAAAAAGAAATTTGTATTTGGTACATATATATTTTGCACTAAAGTCGAGTAATCTTATTAAATCTTTATTCTCCGTTTCCTTTTTTTTTCTTTCCATTTTTTTTCATGGCTCCCCAATGCGTAACAAAAACGCACAAACCATCCTCCACTCCACTTGGCACATGTAGCGAAGTCACCGAAGGTGCCTTACAAGTCTGGCGCACTCTACCCGAGCGCATTCGTCAGGATCCCAGCCTAGCATCGTTCCGGCAGGAGCACGAGCGTTTACGTGGCGGTAAGTGTTTGGTCTACTGGAAAATCTTCCGTTTTTTTTATGTGTGTCTCAGCATTATTGTTTGTGTGCGTTGTTGTTGTTGTTGGCATTTTATTGCCGTAATTATTGTTGAATTTTTTATTGCCATTTGCGTGGTCGGCATTGACATTGGGGACTGCAAAATATGCGAACTAAGTCCGTTTCAGGCTCACCTTAGTCGTACGAATATTTATGTATGTATATATATTTGCATGTCAAACTGCCGCAACAGTTGATCACTTTAAATTGTTTAATAGACGTTACTATTTTTGGAAGAAGAACAACAAATTATGCTAATACTCCCGCTTAAGGTTTACTATTTCCATTTGATGATTGCTAAGACTGTATTTTAAAGTACAATAGGAAAGTATTTCGAAGCGGAAGAAATTAAAAAATTAAGCCATATTAGCGTGAAGAACAAAAGGATTGCATAAATGTAAACAAATAAAATAACAGAAGACTAAACTAATTTTTATTTAATTATTTAATATAACAGATATACCTAAACCATTTAAAGATGGCTTTAACTTAGCTAAATTTAACCATTCTTCATTACTTAAAAAACTTTATAATATTAGATCTGAAGTTGAAGCTATTGCAAGCTCATAAAAGTGATCCAATTTATATCAAAATTTGGGTGTACAGCTTAGGATCGGATAAGAGAGGTCACTGCTGCTTTTGAGCACGTTACCAACTAACAAAATTTGAAGAGGTTTTTCGATTATATTGATGCAATTTAAATTATCTTAAATTTGCAGTTATTAAAAAATATTAAATGCAGATTTGTAGGATTCATACTATTTCATTTTTATTTTATATTACCTCTTTTCTGTGATCCGTTTGCTTGTTTTCAGGACTACAAATATTAATGCCTACATTCTAGGATCAAGCTGTTTCTAAAGGAACTGTCATTTAAATGCTTGCCTACTTTTTAGGGCAGACCTAGTCCAAAGCACTTTGCAAGAAAGTTAAAAAAAAAATTGTTCAGTAATTTATTTTCTGTACTTAACTTTTAAGAAATTGGCAAAGAATAAAAATTACTATTAAGGCCCAGTTGTTGTATGTATTGACCAAAATGTAAGTGTGCATCAATTCTTACATATGAGTATGGAAAAAAATAATTAATTTCAGGTGGTTATGCGCGGGTCAGACACGTCTCGACTTCAACTCGAATATTACACCCGTTCCAAAATATTATAACCCCAACGCAACACGACGCGCACATGACGTCAATTCTATGTTATGTTCAATTATTTTTCCTTTTGCCAAATTTTCATCAACATTTGCCTGTGGAACCATAGCAAGTGTTTTATATAAATATACGTTGTTTTGGTGGTCGTATATAAGGTATTTTTAGTTATATTGAATTTAATTAAAACAAAGCATATTTTTTTACTGGGATGTCCTAAATTTCCAGAGATTTTGGCCTCGGTTGGTTTGCAAAACGCTCAAACAATGTGTGTAACAGAACTTCCGAGTAATTTAATAGGTTTGTGTCTAAAGAGAATATTCCCTGACATCAAACAGAAATGCATCTCTCTCAAATAAAATTTCCGATTTTTATATCTGAATTATGTTTCGGAACAAATTACCTGTTTGTCTGTTACATAGGAATAAACTAATAGGACAAGTTGCGTTTGTTAAGAAAATATATATTTTACTTACTTGCGTTTTTAATATCTTAAGATTGACAGTATCATCTCATTAAAGATCGCTCAAATTTTGTAGGTTTAGGTCCGATTTCTCATATTTATATTTGTTAAATCTAGGTGGATATTAAGAATATTTATATTGCCTACAGCCAGGGAATAATACCGGAACCGAAACCGTTAACCGGTATCGAAACCGGAACCGATATTAACATTTTTTTGAGACCAAAAAACTCGGTACCATATCGAAACGCTAATACCGGAACTGTTTCGGTTTCATTTAATTTATTTTACTGATTTACGATTATTTCAAATATATATAACATAGCAATATATACACTCAGAAAAAGTCAAACATTTTAAAAATTCGCTCTTAAAGAAAATCCAGAATTAAATAATTTTTTTATAATAATATATAAGATATTGGAAAAAATGTTCTAAAAACGTTAAAACTTTTCTTTGTAAATATAAAAACTCTATTAATATGTATGTCTAGGATTTCTAAGTCTTCATGAAAAATTCGCCCTTAAATTTAGATATGTTAGAAAAAATTTTAATATAAATTTAAGTTTTTGATTTAAAATATACAAAAATGTAAGGTAAGATAAAGCTTAGGCAGATTTATATATATTTCCCCACTATTCTAGAGCGTTTTTAGAACTTCAAATTAGGGTTCAAACTAATCAAAACCATAAAAGATATCTCGCTGGGCTAGAACACAGAATAGTGTTGGATTAATTAGTTCGAAAATAATTATTAAAAGCTATTTGCTCTTTTAGGGAGATTTAATATGAGTTTATAAAGATAAATTAAATTAAATATGAGGTTAGTGACAGAAGTTTAATAGTTTATGTGGAAGATGAAATGACCCTAAGGCGAATGGTAGAAAATTTGGTATATTTTCAAAAAGTTTTTTAATATAAAAATTTATTATTTTTGATAAAAAAGAATTCGGTAAACCGGAAACGAAAAAATATGTAGATGAACCGAAATAAGTGAAAGGAAAATTACATAAAAATTTTATTTAAAGATATGTAACAAATTTTAAATATGAGGTTAGAAAGATAGTTTAATTTTATGTGGAAGAGAGAAATGACCCAAGGCGGGCTTTCTGGGAAAAATTTAAAAATTTTAAAAAATATATTTTGATATAAACATGAATTTTCAGGCTTGTCCTGCCTCATTACTTTTTATTTTACAGATAAAAAAACTTAATGTCACTTTGCGGAGTCGGTACTCGAATTCAACGCTCTTTTTTTTAAAAAAATTGTCATTAAAACGCTTTAAAATATTTGATTATTGGTGAATATTTTTGTGAATTTTTTGTTAATATTTGCACGCGTGCCAAAAAAATAAAGTGTGTTTATTGTTAAATTAATTTTTACAATTTCTACTCGACAAATAGGGTAATCAAAAAAGCTCAAAATGTTTACTAACAGAATCCCAATATTCTTATATAAAGTTTAGCTTTAAAAAAAAGAGCAATTTATATAATTCAATTTCTTGCTTATCCTTTCCCGTATCGTTACAATTTTTCATTTACATTGAAGGTTAATGAAATTCACTTGTCTCATTCACATCCTTGGGGTTAGCCATGGCCATGGTGGCATATTTATAGCCCATTTTGCACACTTCCGCGTGGCGTCATTAAGGCGAAAGTAAATGTCGAGACAGTCGATTTCAGTCTGCTGTCCGGACGGGCTAGAGCTGCTAATGACTCAATTTACGCACAAATATTTGCTTATTTCAGACTTTGGTATAAAAAAATGTATATAAAAATTTGTATAAAAAAATGTCTTAATTTTTCTAGATGTCGATCCCTTGCCCTCGGAGGATGTGCCCGAACAGGATGAAGAGCAGATGACGGCCACAGCACCGAATAGTCATAATGATGAACAGGAGGAACATGAGACAATGACAACAAAGATAACGCATGGCTTCACACAGATTGGCATCAATGTGACAAATGAGGCGGGACAGGTGCGGGTATTGGATGGCAGGTTCGTAGTTCTGTGCTTTACGGGTGCCAGTTACGTAATTAGTGCAACCAGTTTTCTGTGATACCTAGGGATCTGGAGAATAACAATGAGGATCAGCATGATGAGGGCGAAACGCAGGGCAAGAGCAAGGTGAATAAAATAACACTAGTTTAAAAAAAAAAAAAAAAAATACCCATTGAAGCTGTAATTTTTTTCTTATGTACTTTGGAATGCTGAAATTCAAAAAAATTTTATGGATACGTTTTTGAGTTAGAATTTTTTTTTAGTTTTTTCGGCAGGTACCCTTACATTTTATGACATATCTCGAGATAGAAACTTTAAATGTTGTCAAGCAAGTTATTAATCTAAAGGGTATGCAATTTTGAATAATCTAGTTGAAGATCATTTTCCAATCGGTTTAGTAGTTTAAATGCTACAAGCAAAAATATTTCGAAAAAAATCGATTTTTTCTCAAAAACGTGCAAAATTTTTTTTTCCTAAAATCTGTAAAAGGTTGAAACAGATAAAAATAAATTGTTTTTTTCTTTTGTTCTTACGAATAGCATTTCTACGAATAAAATAAGGTATTGATAAAGCATATCTATGGATAAATAAAGGAGTTGTGAGCAATTGATTACAAGTAATAATATACCTTGTTTATGCACACAAAATTGATCATGATAAATGCCCTTTAAAGTATGCTATGTCCATGAATAGAAATTATTAAGGAACATTTTTTGTTCATATTTGCCCTTACTCTCATTTATTTTGTATAACTTTAACCTCTCTGACAATATGAACAAATGCACAAGGTAAACTATGTATGACTCTTCCATAACCGACTTTTTCAAATAGAGACTTATTAATGCAAATAAAGTTTGCATACTTTTATGGGCATTTATCATGATTAAGTTTGTGTGTATAAACGAGTTAAGAGTCAAATTTATTAGAAAATATTTAAATGTTTTCTTCGTTTTTGGCCTTGCTCTTAATTTTTTTCTGTGATTTGACTTCTATTGGAACCACGGCTGCCACATTTGGAGCAAACGCTCCAAAATGGATTTCTTTTTTCTCATTCGAGCACTGAAGCCTTTTTCTGCAAAATGGAGCTTTTTGAGCAGGGCAAAACATTTTTTTATAATTTTAAATTTAACGTAATCGAATAGAACAATTAGATAAGTAAATATAGCTTAAAATAAAACCCTGAAAGTACAATTTTGTGCAGGAATGCTCCATGTTATAAAAACACAACCTGTTCTAAAAAGGCCAATTTTCGATACGAGAAGGCAAAGCTAACTTCATCTGTGACAAAATTATAATACATATAGTCATCCGATTTTGACCAAATTTTGCAGAACTTTTTGAAAGCGTAAAGTATTCATATAAACAAAAAATATTGTCCCATTTTCTGACTGATCGGTCATACGGCAGCAATGATAAAGCGAGAACAATAGTTTTCAAATGGACAAATTGATATTTTGCAACTTCTTAAGGGGCAGCCTGCTTTAGGAGGTCTAAAAGAGGCGTTTTTTTCTAGATTTTTTTGGGAGTGAATAAATTAATTGAGCTCTACAAAATTTTCTGTGTGATTTGATATATATATTTGAAGAATACAAAACAATTGTTTTTAGTTGAAGTATTCCTTAAAATTTGGGGGGCAAGGAAAAAGTTTAACAATGGCGGGAAAGATACAGGTCGCACTTCTTATCTGAACGATAAAAGTCGAATAGAATTTTAATTATTATATTTTTTGAAACAAATTAGCCAAAAAGGCTACTGAATACTGATTTTTGATTATAAATATGGGTTACCAATAGACGAAAATATTTTTTCAAATTTTTCTGCTGTGAAAATTATTTTTAAAGAATTTGCAAATTTTCCGTTTTTTATTTAGATAATTTTTTTGATGGTTTTACATATTTCGCCATAGCTTGACATGGAACCGTTGTAGAGTTCTTTATGGAACCTTGCTCAAATGGTATATCCTGTGCATTTATCCACAAAGCTTATAACTACGATCTAAGATGAAAAACCAATATATTTTTTGTTGATTAAAAAATTTACAAAAAAATCTGTTTTGGGATAATTAACTCAAAAAATTATTTCCTTAAAATATAAAGTGTCTGACTTTTTTTTTACTGCATTTTCAAATCGGAGTAGGGTTTCGGAAGCTATGGCCATATATGTAATACCACTGACAAATAAATTTTAAAAATCTTAAAAAATGCATTTTGTTATGTTTAATTTTAAAGAATTTTCAATGAAGAAATATAAAAACATAATTCCATATACTTTTTTGACATAATGTAGTTTGGAATTTTTTATAAACATTGGAGCCATTTTTGGAGCATTTTTTTCTTAAATGGATTGTTTTATAAAATTTTTTGGAGCATTTTTATTTTTTCAAGTGGCAATCGTGCTTATGTACCATGAGTAAGGCAAGTAAGAAAAATGTTATCAAACGATAGAATAGTTAGAATAACCTCCCTCTCCTATTCTTTTTTCATTAACAATTTTGTGTTACTGAGAAAATGGTTGCAAATAATGAACATGTATGTTGATTTCGAGAGCGACTTTCCTTTAGTGAAAAAAAAGGAACGATACTTTAAGCAACCATTATTTATTTGCTAAGTCTTGGTGACCAAAACTATTTTCACTGATTGGAAAGGAATTAAGGTACACTAATAAGTTACATAAGTAAAAGAATGTAATATTATGTGTACGGCCACATTAAATTTTTTGGAATTTTCGGCCCTTGATGGAAAGCTGGCTACGCCCTTGAAAATATTTATATGTTTTCTTCGTTTTTGGCCTTGCTTTCTGATATTTTCTCTGTAATTTGGCTTCTATTGGAACTCATACATTGAGCAAAAAAGCAAAGTAAAAAAAATTTTTTTTTTCAAATTTCATTCTTAGTACTTTCACAAAATTGCTCACAACTTTGCTATTAATCCACAGATTTTCGACATCAATACCTTATTTTCTTCCTTAAAGTACAATTCGTGAGTGTAAAAGAAAAAACAAATTTTTTGATTTTAATTTTCAACCATTTACAGATTTTAGAAAATCAAATTTTTCACGTTTTTGAGAAAAAATTCATTTTTTTCGAAATATTTTTGCTTCTAACTTTCAAACTACTAAACCGATTAAAAAATGTTCTTCAGCTAGATTATAAGGAATTACATACCCTTTTGATTAATCTCTTGTTTGAATCCATCTAAAGTTTGTAACTCGAGATATGGCGAAAAACTAAAAAACAATTCTAACTCAAAAACGTAACCATAGAAAAAATTTTGAAATTAATTTTTGAGTTCAGCATGCCAAAATACATCATTAAAAAATAAGGTTAATTCTATGTAATTTATAGAAATAGTTAAATTTGGTCTAATTATTCGTTTTTATCTTTTTAGTTTATCAAGTATTTAATCTGGTTCAAAATAGCCGTTTTGGTGGTGGTCTGGTGTGTATTCACGGCTTTCCTAATGTCCAACAACGAACATGTGGATCAGCTGAGTCTTATAAGTGTTCCTGGAAATGGCTCCATTAAAGGTGAGTTAAAATTTTTACCCCTTGATTTTTATTAAAATATTCTTCTCTTTCAGTCTTTCCCATTACCACCTCCACTCTCCAGCGCATAGGCTTGGGTTTACGTGGTCCCTTTCGTTTGCAGGAGAATGAGTTAATTATCAATGACAGCGTGCCCTTGCCTGTACTGCAGATTCAGGTGATGCGCACGTATTATGACGCTTCGGGTGAAGAATTTTATATTGAAAATGCCAGTCAAGTGTGGCAATTGGATGTGGTTTATCCGGATTTAATAGATGGCACCAGGGATACCAAAAAACAGCGCACTTTTGAACTAAATCCCTTGGATCCGCTACAATTAACTCAGGCCTTGAATGGCACACAATTAAGTTTCCACTTTACCAGCAGCATTGAAGGAGAGCTACCGCTTCAGTTAAATGTGGATGAATCACCCATTTATAAGAAGGATGGTGTCCTGTATGCCGCAGCTGTTTTATGTGGTTTATATGTCATGATCATTTGGGAGATTGTCAATCGTACATTTGCCGCCATTATAGCCTCCACTTTGTCGGTGGGTATTTTGGCTGCTCTCAATTCTCGTCCTTCTATGGCCACCATTATGGGTTGGATTGATGTGGAGACATTGTTATTGCTCTTTGGCATGATGATATTGGTGGCCATACTCTCGGAAACGGGTGTATTTGACTATCTGGCTGTGTATGCCTATAAAATCACCAATGGACATGTGTGGCCTCTAATCAACTGTCTGTGTCTGTTTACGGCCATTCTTTCCTCATTTCTGGACAATGTCACCACCGTGCTACTAATGACGCCCGTTACGATACGACTTTGTGAGGTCATGTGCCTTAATCCGGTGCCCATTTTAATGTGCATGGTCATCTATTCAAATATTGGAGGAGCCCTCACACCGGTGGGTGATCCGCCCAATGTCATCATTGCCTCCAACAGTTACATATCCAAGAATGTAAGTAAAAGTGATCCACTTCTATATGCTTTATTCATATTAAACTTATCATTTTTAGGGCGTCAATTTCGCTGTCTTTACCTTGCACATGCTGCCCGGAGTTTTGCTGGTCATGGTGCAAACTTATATTCAATTGCGTTACAAATTTCGCAATATCAGTGATCTACAGTTTAAGGATTCACCCGAGGTAGAGGAATTGCGTCATGAGATTCATGTGTGGAAACGTGCCGCCGCCAGTTTATCTGCTTATTCCAAGGATGAGGAATTGGTACGACAGACTTTAATGAAGAAAGGTGAATCGCTTGAAGCGTAGTTTAAAGAAACGCATGACGGCTGTCATTGAACCGGCACCAAACTATGAACAAACTTTGGAAAAGGCTTACTTAAGACAATGGCCGTTTTCAGCAGAATAACTTGCTCCCTGATCAATGATTTATTTCTTGGTATTCTCTTGTATTTATATGATATTTTAATGTTAAGTCAATTTAACAAAACCCCCTTAAAGTATGCTAAATAATAAGAGCAGTTTTGTAAAGCCGAAGTGTTCCACTTTAAAATGCTTAAAATATTTGATATCTTATGTTATCTATTTTAAAATAATTTTACCTAACCCAACGCACAGAATAGAATTAAATCAAGACCAAATATTATTTTTAAAAAAGCATTAAATCAGTAAGCACACAGGTTCTGAACTGAACCGAGGCAAAAAAATTATCAAACCCAATCGCGAACCAAAATCGAGTCTCTGCGAAAATGGTGAACTGAACCGTAAACCGAAAAAAGAAAATGGTTCGGTTAATTTCACTCAGATTTTGATGACTTAAAGTGTTTACCTTAAGACAAAGATTTTTTTAATTTAAAAAATTTTTGAAGGAAAATCATTTGTACCATGAGTGCCCATTTAAAGAATCTCATTGTTTTCAATTAGTCGACAGTCTTAGTTGACTCGCATTCGCTAACAATGTTGTTGTTGTTGTAACGGATGTTGTGGGACTTCCCCCAAGGACAGCGTTGGGCTTAAGCTTGCTTAACTTACGGTGGGCTGGTGCTCTCACTTTTTCTGCTTCGGATCGGTAAGTCGGTATCTTGGTCCATGTAGTGTCCAGTGGAGTGGGCCAGGTTAATATCAGCGAAGGATGCGGAGAGGTAGGAGTTAAGACTCTCTACTTTGTTTGTATAGTCCCTGTCCGATTCGAGGATAGAACAGTCGTCTGCATTGCTGACTAGCTTAAGTCAAGGTAGGAGCGGAGGGATGCCAGCAATATAGAGGTTGAATAGAAAAAAGGAATAGACTCTTTCTAAGGAACTCTTTGTTTCAACCTTCAGATTTAGGATTTGCCAACTCTGAACTCAACAAAGGCTTGTCGACCCAACAAAGTTAATATAGAGTTTGGGCAGCCTCTATTTTTATAAGGTGGTAGATGCCTGCTGGTATCCCAGTTTAGCCTTCGAAGAGTAATTATCAGAAACTTCTTCTGAATATAATACTGTGTGTCTGGTGCTGTCTGGGAGCAGTATTTTTGATTTGGTCAAACCAGTGTATTGTGTATAGTTCCACCTCTAGATAAAACCAAGGATACTTTGGATTCGTTTAAAACGACAGAATTGGGGCTATAAAAGTTCAACACAGGATTGAAAAGTTTTCCCAAATCCAAGATTCTACAAATCGATCATATAGTTCCACTTTTATGAAGTATTCAAAGAAATTCGGCTGGATACTGTGAAAGGTCATGATTTTACACCTATCAATATTAATGGGAAGGGGATTGAGTTGACATCAAACGCTAAGAGAGTTTAGATCAGTTTGTAAAAGAAGCAGTGAAACTAGACTGATATAGGCCATTTGTGGTGGCAGTTCAGAAAAATCATTAATGAAAAGGTTGAATAAAAACGGACAGAAATGACTACCCAGCGGACCCCTTGAAGTAACGTGATCGATACTAGACACGGCTGATTTAAATCATACTGTAGAGAGCTATGGTATGATCTAGACCGAACCAATAAAGTTGGATGGAAGACACACTAAGCACAGTTTATAAAGGACAAAATCATAATTTACCGAGTCAAAGGTGTGAATTGTTTTAATACAGAAGTAAACGTGATAGCATCTTGCGTATTTGACTAGGTGACGAAATTTTGATTTGCATAATGATTACTAAAAAATTATAAACAAAAATGTACATTTTTTTAAGGGCATATCTTTCAAACTGCAGTATATAATTGAAATATTTGTTTCTAGACTCGTTGAAGTAAACAAATGTTTATAAAATAAGGCCAAAAGTGTGCGTGGTTTTATCAAGAGACGGTGAAAAAAAAATTAATGTTCCCTACATCACCAAACAACAGCTCGCTGGTTCATCCTAACCTGGAATATTACTCCATGTCTCTGGTCTCCGCATTACTCTACCTACCAGAATTAAATGAGAATCAGTTCAGAAGCATTTTCCTTGCTCTTTTGCCATTCTGTGGCCCAAAGTACTTCCACATGAACTTAAACATTTCTTTCTTTTACTTTTTTCCTTACAGTATCCCATACGCAATAAGCCACTGCTGTACAAGTTGCCAACGGAATCCCATAAATTTTTAATTCCCAAAACAATTATTGAAATAGCTAGATAGAAAATAGAAAATAAAGAAGGAGTCTTAGAAACTCGGTTGCAGTTCCTAAGCCTAAATATATTTTTTTTAATTTAAATTTTCAATTTATTTATTTTTAATCATTTTTTCTTTTACTTTATTTTTAAAGTAGCCCACCAAAATAAAAAAAAGCTGTACAAGTGCACGGCGGCTTTGATCTTTGTCATTAGTTTATTCTTCCTGCATTCGGTGCCAGAACTGCAACGACTCTCCTTGGGCTGGACCGCTCTGCTGGGTGCCATATTCCTTATTATTCTAGCTGATATCGAGGATATGGAAGCGATTTTAGCTCGCGTGGAATGGTCCACATTATTATTCTTTGCTGCCTTGTTCATACTGATGGAGGCTTTAACCGAATTGGGTTTAATCGAATGGATTGGCAACATGACGGAGGGAATTATTTTGGGTGTGGGTGAGGATCGGCGTTTAATGGTGGCCATATTGATTATACTTTGGGTAAGTTTAATTTGAATTAAATTGAATTGAATTTTAAATTTATTAATTACAATTTGATGCCTATGTCATTGTTAGGTTTCTGCTGTGGCCTCGGCCTTTGTGGACAATATTCCTTTGACCACAATGATGGTTAAGATAACCATATCATTAGCTCAGAATAGCACGCTGAATTTACCTTTACAACCTTTGGTTTGGGCTCTGGCCTTGGGTGCCTGTTTGGGTGGTAAGTGAAATGAAGTGAGATTTTAGAGCAGCCTAAAAGCAGGCTTTAATTTTTTTTCAGGAAATGGCACACTGATTGGAGCCTCAGCCAATGTGGTATGTGCGGGCGTGGCTGAACAACATGGCTATAAATTTACATTCCTGCAGTTTTTCAAGTAAGTTTTGACTCCTGAAATTTTATACATATTTTCAAAATTAAATTAAAATTTTTCTAATTTAGAAATATTTGTCTAATCTGTTAATTAACCCAAATTTCTCTAATTTTCTTTTCACAGAGTTGGCTTTCCCATTATGATTGGCAGTATTATAGTTGCTACAGGTTATTTGCTGCTTTCGCATTCGTTATTTGCGTGGCATTGATAAAGAAATGCCATGCCCACTTTTTTTTTTTTTTTTTTTTGGCGATATCGAAACAAGGCGCACTTTACCTCGTTACCTAAAAAAAGAGAAACTGATAAAACAAACCCGTAAACATTCTCGACACTCATCAAACCAAAAAAAACAAAAAAAAAAAAGGAATTTCCATATCTTCTAGGTAAACTTTTGTGAATTTATTTGTATATAAATTCTCACCACCAATTAGTGAAATAACCAAAATTATTATTATAAAATACATAAATATATACATAAATATATTTTTACACATCGTTGTTAGTGTAGTGTGTAGTCTAAATAACAATTTATATATATATAAATATAAATTAAATAAATTAATTTAATTATTATTAAAAATAATTATGTCGCTGAACTGTGAAACAATTTGTTAAATGTTAAATGTATGAATGTAAAATGAAACCAAAATTAAATGCTTAAATGATCAATTGGTAGCTTAATAAACAAAATTGTTGTATTTTAATTCACTTAAAGCCGCAGAGTATGCCACACTTGAGGTTAGTTTCAGTTGGTAACTATTTTCACCAGACAAACAAAATGCAATGCCAATTATGCCTACGCAGTTTTCCAAAATCTATTTGCACCTCATGCATTGACCGCTGCACGTCGTCTCCGACAATATTTGTGAACCTTAAATGCCAAGACAGACTCTGGGCGGGGGGGAGGGGGGGGGCAACGCCTACTTATTACATAAAGCGTTGGGTTACCTTTCGTGCGTGGTAATTAAACGCAAGCTACCATAGATCTCATGCTTGGATGCCTGCACCAACCATATAGGTAAAGCCAACTCGTGTGGCTTTGTTAATTAGTCGGGGTTGTCATTTAAGTTTGAAGGCGGCGTAGTAAAGTTTATGCAAAAAATAACAAAAATGTATAGTTTCTGGTTGGCGTGATATGCCAGTTTTGTTATCTATCGTTTTTTTTTTTGTGGGTGGAGTAGTGTGACATTATGAAGATACATAGTTTATGGCGTTCAATGAACTGGTTACTTCTTCTTTTTATTTATAGGCTGGGGTACAAAACAATGTTGTGCCAAGCAACTGAAAAAACTTACACAAAATTTAAGTGACAAAGATTTTTTGATTTAAATTTTAATAAACTTTGGTATTTATATTATTCTTAAGCTCCAGGTGGTAGCCAGGGATGCAATTCCACCCAGCATATTTTATGAATCCTAAGACTCTTTTGCTAAGTCAGTGGATATCTGTCAAGGAATTTAAGTTAAGAAAAGCTAAAAGACGAATTAATTTTCTCCTTCGTTAACATAACTCCACTTAAAAAACAATTATAAAATTGATGCAATTTAAACGTTAATTTAAAACTTTTGATTATAATTATTTCTTAATCTTAAATTTTTTGTTTGTTTTAAATTTATACTGATTAAACTGACACCTTTTTTTATTACAGCTCCGATTTATTGGGAATTTAAAATTTAACTATCAATACAGTTACGACTTTTTCGTAATTAAATTTTTGTTTAACAAATTTAGGAAAATTTTTTATGTAATTAAAACTTTTATCTAATATTTATAAAAAAAAAAAAATGTTTGACAATACCGTAATATTTGTTGTGTGGAAGAGTCGAGTTCTAATTTCGGGTTTTCTTTTATTAAAATCACAAATAAAAATTTTAAAGTATGTTCGGTTTGAAAAAAATTGCCCATATACACATACACACACACACTTTTACTTTCAAAACTCACCTAAATTTCCACCGATCTTAAAGTGCGTTTTAAAATATATTGATATTAGGTCTAAGTAAATATATAATTAGGGTATTCACTAGCACTGTCTTAAATCTATAGTCTTATATCTTAAAAATAAGACACAATAGCTTTTGAACGAACCTGTATGATTTGACGTCTTAAATGTTACGACAAAACAAATATTTTTTTAAAGCTGAAAATAAGAACAGTCCAAAAATACTGAAACTAATAATATTAAACGAATTGATTGGATCTGCAAAAATCAGGGTGCATCGATCGTACGCGAAAATACTTTCTGACGAATAAATTTCCTAAGAATCTAACTTCAAACGCTTCTGACGCTAATCAGAAATATACTAACATTAACTAAACCTTTATGATACTCTTTTTATCCATTTTTATGAGTAGAGGGTTAAAATAAATCCACAAAATATTCATTTCTTGTCCACCATATGATTGTAGCTTAGAAATTTGGTGCCCACTTGAGTTCATTTTTTGTTAGAATAAATGTATCTGAATATCGATCTAGAATCAGTCTTTTGAAATCCTTAATGAATCTTTTCTTGAATCATATAAATATTTAAAATATCTAGCTTAAATTTATTACAAAAATGCTTGGAGTGATTTTGCTTTGGGATGTAAATAAGTTGGAAGATTAGGCTCATGAGATTGCCGTAGGATATATTTAACATTTTTGGGATTTAAAAAAAACTATTAAATCTTCTACTTGGCTTACAAATTTCCGAGATTACCCTGCTTTTTATTAACGCTTGGGATTTGTTTAAGTTCGTATGGATTTATTTTTCTGTGAGGTGTAATTTAATAATAAAAAGAACTAATCAATGAGGGTTTTGGAAACATTCTCCATGAAGATCCATGCACTTTTTAAAACAGATTCAATGATCTGTTGTATATGCCGATGTGTTAGAGCTTACAGGCGACCATTGCACAGTGTTTTTTTTTTTTGGCATATTCTCATATTAAAAACGGATTTGCGCAAAATTTGATTATACGCATATTTTAGGCCCTAAGATTCCAGGATATTGACCATTTTTTTTCATCACAACGACTTGCAGCAACTTTGTTGTTTTTAAGTTATTGAACTTAAGTTGGGTTTGTGCTCATATTTTTAGCTCCTAAGACGACTTACAAAATCTAGTTTGAGGAAAGGGTATTTAAGAAGATTTATTTATTTTTATTTTCCTCAAACGCTTGTATGATTTAAATGTGAAGCACATATAAGCATATGTTAACATAATCTGGTATTTAATACTAAACTTAATAATCATTTAACGAGCACAAGCTGCTAGGGCTGTCTTAATTGGACACCAATTTTGAAGAATTTTTTCAAAACGGGGCATGTTTGTGGCAGGAAATGTTTACTATTCTTTAATCTGCGTACTTTTTTTAAAAAATGTTCAAAAATAACTTTGATAATAACATCGCATTGCAAATGATATATTTCACGAAACTACTTCGGCTAAAAGACTCACCATATCACACAGGGAAACAGTGTTTTTGGAGCAGCCCTATATTTAACTGATTAAATAAACATGGAGTGCACTAAACAAAGCTGCATCCCAGGATTTGTTCTATCAGCTTTGGTTTCCAAGATATGCCGGAAGAACGGATTTATGGTAATTTTTGCACTTAGCATTTTCTTGTGGTGACAGTTGGCACTAATTTCTGTTAATATCTGCCCTATTCGACAGAGCACATATCAATGCTTCTTTAAAAAATCGCAATATTCGTGCAGGCGAAAATACCTAAATTGGCCTTTGAAGTCAGACATTTCTCGATTAATGGCGATCAGCATATAGCCCAACATCTATTCTAATTATGTAATTTTATTCGCATTTCCATCTGTTTATTTGGGGGTAAATACACCCGCTTAAGCCCAAAATATATATTTAAATTTATGGAAGGACATAAAGATTCCTATTCCAAATTGGTTTAGGAACTGAATTTACTGGGAATTATATTTTTTTTTATAAATTCTGTGTTGAACCAAGTACCCTAATTCACTAGTTCCTATACAAAGGAATAGACCTTGTAACCTTTGAAACAGTACTCCACAGACAAACCTTGCTTTCTTGTGTTTAATTCCAAATTCTTTTTTTCTTTTTTTTAGAATTAAAATCAACCTTTACCTTGAGCCTGCAAAAATAATTTGGTTTTAAACTAAAAAGGCCCCAAAACAATTTTTTTAAAATTTCATTCATTCATATAAACAAATACTACTGCTCAGGGTTATTGGCCAACGACCTTTTCATATTCGGATATACGGACAGTTTTCACTTAACTTAACTCAATTGCAACAAAATCTAAGCCCTTATTATTTTAAGCCGGTTCAACAACTTTTGTTTCGCAAAAAGAGACAAAATTGAAATAAAAAACAGATTCAATTTTAAAAAGCAGACCCTGTCGCAACCTTTCACATGGCCCAAAGCCCAACGGTCACACGTAATTGATGTGCCAAAAAAAAAAAACAAGACAAAAACAGAAGATATAAAGCCAAAGCAAAAGCGAGACTCAAGTGCGCCAATTTTGAGCAAAACTTGACGTTAATGGAGCAACCAGCCATCAGCTGGGTCTCAGTTTCAAACTTCAGCGGAGCGGCGCATGCGCAACGTTACGTGATTTACTCGTGAGCTCAGTTGGCGCGTGTTGCATGTCCAAAACGTTTCACTCTCCATTTCAGTTGCAGAGCACACGCGAAACGGGCAAGTTGTCCGCCGGTTAAAGCTCTCAAAATTAAAATATTTTCCAAATATAAATAGAAAAATTTGTGTCTATAAAAATACTAAAAATGTAATTGAGCCGTTTGTATGAGTTTTGTGTGGTGCAAAAACAAAATAAAAAAAAAAGAAATTGAAATTGATCAAAATGTGTTACCAAATATAGCCAAGACTCGCTTTCATTTTTTTATAATGTCTTTGCTTTGTTTATTAACAACAAATTGTTAAATAAATATAAATTGAAATGCAAACATAACAAATAAAACTAAGACAAGGCCAAACGCCAACGCCAAAGATCAAGAAAAAATATTCAAATGCAATAAAAATAAAAATAAATTCAAAAAAAAAAAAATATCAAAGCTCATTGACGTTGAGTTAGCAAAACTAAAAACCTTAACAAAAAAAAAACCTCATTGAACAAAAGTGAGAGTGATTTCCAAACAGTTGTTGTTGTCGTCGCGCCGTCGCAGTCGTTTACTTTTTTCATTTTTAAAACAGAGACAAAATATTTACATACCAACACACATTTGCATCTCTTTATACATATATTAAGTCAAGTCGGAATCGAAATATTTGAAATACTTTTAAACATATGACGCACCCCGAATTGCTGACCCACCTCAAGTCAAGTCGGCGGATTGCGTAAACTTTTTTGTTCGACTTGCGCAAAATTCTCTGCAAAATGTTTTAAAATGTTGTAATCGCTTGTGTTTATTGCAGTTGTTGTTTTTCGTTTCTTTCTTAAATGCCCGCAACAAGTTGTTCAACTGCTGATCATGTTTTGGCCAAAGCAATACCCGGGCTCTGTTAGCCTTTGGCTGCCTTTACTTCTCTGTCTGCTCCACAATAGTAAGTAGTAACAAAAAATTTTATTTTGCCTAACTTTACAACCGGTTTGGGCCACACAGCTGTGTCCACTCAACACCCCAAACCGTCTAATGGTTTGAGGAGTAGTCCAAAGTATGTAGCCTAAGTAGACTTTGTTCAGACCCAAAAAAAAAAAATTAAAAAAAAAAACCCAGGCGCATTTGAAGTTGTTACCGGTCTTTGTGTCAAGGTCGTCAATGCGAGATTCGAGATGCGAGATGCTAGTGCTCTGTTGAAGTCGTTTGACTCGTTTGTGCCTCTATTGGTGCGGCAGCATTTAGATACATATTATGTATGACTGAAGTCAAAAAGATCGTTTGAATTAATTTGCAAGAACAATGAGGTAACACTTAATACATACAAGATTTATAGCCACAAAATGGTGTTCAGCAGCATACATCATCCATAAAAAAAGTGATTGGACTATGCTAAACGATTTAATGGAAGTGTCAAAGTTATTTGGTTTTTTTTTATGACATTGTAAAATAAATAAAGCTTGGCAGCTTCAACTATTAATTTTATCTAGAAAGTGTGAAGGACTAATTTGTAAGGCGTATTTATTGCATTATTTTTATTATACAAATTTTTGAAAGCGGTTATAAGGTTCGAAAGCTAGGGTAAAATATTTGACTCACCTTTTTAAAAAGTAAAGGTAAGCGTTTACAATTCCTTAACCTCCTCCAAAAATTCTGCAAAAATGCCATCGATGGACCGCGAACTAACAAAATTTTAGGCTCCTCCTATAAACTTATATTTAATTACAGTAAATAATGGTTTTGTGCAAAAACGGTTTTATTGCGAACATTTTAGATCATTATGGGAAAATTTTCAGAATTTTCTTCTTTGGTAAAACTTTAGAAGTGGTTCGTGGTGAATATGAGAAATGTATTTTGCGAATTTTCGGCTAAATTGTAACATCTCTTTAGAATATGTTATCGCCAATTACACCATTATAAATTTCGATTTTTATAAAAATCTATCGTGCGCTTTTAAGATGTTTTATAATCGGCGGTACCTTAACAAATTGTTCGAAATTCGATTTTTCCTGTTGTATATGCTCAATTTGGTAGATTTTAATCATGAACCACTTACCAACAAATTAAAATTGTGTTACTATTTCAAAAGTACATTTCAAAAGGTGATATTTCTAAAAGAACAAAATATCCGAGTCTTTCAAACGATATATTGCTTATATGCAAATGGCTTGCATATAACCGATATCTGGTTATATGCAAAAATTATACATAGAAATTGCTATAAATTATTTACCACAGATGCAACCCTATAATTGCAGTTTACCATAATTTCATACACAGACATTCCAACTAAACTTAAGAACAAGAATTAATAATCTCTTGAAGTTCTGGATTTTTTCGAGAGATTTATAAACCAACCGGCATCAATATTTCTAGGGATTTCTGTGACACCTCTGATAGGTACTTTTTGTCCAAAAGTGTATGGACTGCGATAAAAAAAAACCGAAAAACGGACTGTAGGTGTACAATTTTCTAATTCCCTTATCCTAAAGGAAATTTGTATACAGTTTTATTTTATCTATTAATAATTAGTTATTATTCCTATTTTTCTTAGTATTTTTTTCTCCTGTATATCCCAAATAGTTTATTTTAACCTTAATCATCTATTGCTTAACAAAATATTTGGCAAATTAACTTGGTTTCCATTGTTGAGAAATTCCAGCTGTTTTAATAATGCAAGTGGAGAAGCATGGATGTGGTTATGTTTAAGTTCCAATCATATGTGAACAATTTGTTTTTTTGAGAAATCATTTTTCCCAAGTTTAAATAATTCTCAAAAATATTCTAAAAATCTTTAAAATTTCGGGCTGGAATTTTTAAAAAAAACCTATGTGTCCGATTATACATTTACAGCTTTTCGAAATCATCGCGCTATTTGAAGTTATGCTCTAAAAACTAAAGGAACTGTCAATTTTTTTTTACCAAAACTACATTGCGTAACATTAAAGTATAGGAAAACAAAGAAAATTGCTAAGAAACAAAATGATAGACATTAAAGAATTATTTTTGTTTGATTTTTTCCTAATTTTAGGAAATTTTAGTAATAAATTGTGGTAATTATATAAAAAGTTCCAAAAGACTTTCTAACTTTCGGTTTTGCGCAACGATATCAAAAAGGCAGCTGTAGTAAAATAGAAGACACATATGTCAATTTAAAAGTTAAGCTGGGGATTTTAAAAAATTTTTAAACATTTTAAAGAATTTCTAAACCTGAAAAAATTGATTTTCTCACAAAAAATCTGATTTTTCGACATTAAAATAAAAAATTTTTTGTCTTAAGAACAAAATTCTAAAAATATTGTGTTTAGTTTTTCTGTATCGTGTAGTTTAAATAGATTAGACCTAAAAATGTAAGCATAACTCAAATAATCCACGTTTATTTAAATATCATCTGAACAAGAGAAACCAGTGAAAAACGGAAAATTGATATAAATTCAGAGCTGAAAAATACATAAGAAATTATTGTCATCCACTCTGGTCCAAAACCGTGAATACATGTATAATTAGCTAAACCAAGGTTCGCTCAGTGATCGTAAATCGCCTGCAAATTAACTTTTTAAGCAACATATTCTTATTAGCAATCAAGATATTTGTAATTTCGGGCGTTATGACTATAAAGGAAAACATAACGACCGTATAGTTTTTTAGCTAGCGTTTTCCAAACAAAAATTAAGAAAATATTTGAAAATTTAAAAAAAAAAATGAAATTATAAAAATAAATGGATATGACTGAAAATTTTTAAATGGTATCCAAATATTTGTCTGCTTAATGAACAGAATTTTAACGCATTTTTTGTATTTTAAACAATTTAAATTATTTGACTTTGGATCGATATTATAGTCATCAAATTCAACAAAAAAAAATCAAATTATTTCTTCACAACTTTCCCTTTCAAAAACTTAACAAAAGCCTGGTTAACTAATTCTAAACTTTTTTTTTGGACTTGTAATTTGATATAGAAATAACTATTGAGAAAAGTAGGATAAAATCAATGTCAACCGAGAAATTCTTGTCAAATATATTGTCTTCCTTATCCAATTCAGTGTCCTTTATGATATTGTTCAATTTTTTTTATGTTTGGGGGGGCTCCATGCTTGTCCCTTTCTCTTGTGCAAAAATTTAAAAAACCCAACACTTAATTATGTGGGGAGCTTGTCTTAGGCCCTTTGGGGCTGTAAAACCAAATATATTTAATTGCATTTTATCTTTAAAGTTAACCTAGGCCTGTAGTTAATTTACTAAAGAAATGTGTGAATTTTCACACAGGTCAAGCGACCTTCAAAGTGAAATCGCCAATTAAGCGTTAAAGCAGCATTATCTCACGTTGACCAAAAAAAAATGGTTACATAAGAAACTGAAATAATGGAATCATCAGGCAATGATTCATAAAAGCCTTATTAATTCTTTTTCATCTCTCTTTCAGCTCCAAATGCATCCACATTCATTGTGCCACAGGAACTACCAACCATATTATCCTTAGTATTCTCCAATATACCACCGATTAAGAAAGGTAAAATATATTTATCATTCTAGATCTTTTAATTTAAAATCTGTTTTACTTAGGCACCGATTCCCGTCTTGGCTTTGGTTTTCGTCTGGGCGATAATGCAGATTTCCAGGTTCTGGTTGAGTTGGGACCGCAAAAGGAAACCCGTCCCATTGGTGAGCCCAGCAAGGATGATCAATCTTTCAATAAGCGTCAAGTGAGCTCCAGCGATCAGAAGGCCCTGTTACGTCAACAATTTAGACAACAATTGAAAGAGGAGGCCCAACAATTGATGACCTCCACAGAGCGTAATGCAGCCAGTTGGCTAGAGAATTGGTCAAATGGTATGAAACCAGCCAGAGTTACTCCACACAAACCACAACCCCAAGCTGTGCCGGTCAATGCAATGGAGCAACTGCAGTTGCTTTATAAAATGGCCACAGGTTCTACCACCACTTCAACAACTTCTGCTCCAGCAATTGCTCCAGCTCCTGTTGCCTTCGACTGGTCTCAAATTGGCCAAGCCCAGTGGTTTCAAATTGCCACCACCTGCTTTAGTACAGGACACAAATGCTTTGAGCAACAACAGTGAAACTTCAAAATCAACGGCTGAGATTACCAGGGAGCTAATGGATGTGAGTTTGGAGGCAGAGTCTTAGCTGGTGTAGATATCAATTTTGTTAAGGGGGGGAGATATTACTGTATTTTACAGGAAACTTTTGTAAATAAATTACATTTTTCATAAATCACTTAAAGGAGATTTCTGTTCCTTAAAACAAAAATAAATTTGTTTAAGTTTGGGATGAACAAAGAAGAGAGTTCGGTAAACACATTTTACCAGCCAAAGAGTTTGTAAGTCACCTTGGAATACTTCGGAACAGCAGGTACATCACAACCATAAAACCAACATTTTTAAAGCATTTTTTAAAAGAATGCAAAACATGTTGCCTAGATACTATGCGCATATTTTAAGCCTTTGACCGTACTCTTAATTCGTTTTTTGGTGAGGTTAGGACTTTTTTCGCCCATCAGGTAGTAAATATCAAACAGCTACAAAAATGATAAACTTTAGCCAAGCGACCCGCACTTTTTAGACTAAAGAAATTGAGATTGCAAGTTCTATTTATTGAAGATTAAAAAAATTATCAAATTACGGTTTACTATTTAAATAAGTCACTTTTAGCCTTATTAGGATCCGAGTGCCCTTAAGCATTAAATTTAATAGTATTTTCTGAAATAAGCCAGTCTAAATATAATTTTTAATGATTTTAGTTGTTCGGTTACTCTGTTAATTGCTTTCATTGATTTGCTAAATTCATCTCGTCAGAAAAATTAAATTCAATAGTGAACATTTTCGTGCAATTATTTTTTTTCACACATTATACAATGCATCAATGAACGAAAATCATTATACGGCTTTTTGCCATTAATATTTGCATTATTTAAGCTGCGACTGCTTTATTTTGATGTTCACATACACGCTAAGAAGTATGGCAAAAAATGGGAAATTAAGATTAATTGGCTTGGCAACATCAGCCCAAAAGTAAGCAGTACATCAAAATTCAAGGCTTGATTGCTTTTACTGGGTATCAAATTGTACGCTCGAAAGCATGCTACAAAATTTTTGAAATCATCCAAACATTTTTCGTCTTCAGCCAAAAAGTTGGTATTATTTAGTTATGTTAATAACAAGTAGATAACGTAGAAATATTATCCTATAAACCAGATTTCTGAATGATGGTAACTTTTTACGATATTCAATTTACTAAATGAAAAAATTTATATAACATTTTGCAGAACTATGCAGTGCACTATAGTATAAAATTATAACCTTGTTCACACAGCAAGTTCTTTTTTAAAAGTGTTTAAAATTATTTCTTTATGGGTTAATATTGTGATGGATGCTTATCAGTGTGGTGCTCTTCTCGAGAGACATATGTCATATATATCACAAAAATTATATTTAGAGTAGACATCCCCATCACTAACAGTTCGCGAGATATACGACAAGGAACATAAAACAAAAATATTATAGCATCGTAACGACCCAAATTGTGATTCCACTATTTTCATGTCGTTTATCCGAGCCAAAATAAAAGGTCCCAAAAAGTAGAAGTAGAATTTTTGCGAAATTTAATGTTTTTTTGTCTTATTTTCAAGTAGGGTCATCCTCCTTACAATTTTTTTCTGGTTAAGCATATCCGTATACATATTCTAGAAAAAACCTCACGATGGGATAATCAATTAATGCGCGAGGAAAAATATTTTTGTAATTTAATCTGTTAGTGGTGGGGATGTCCAAAAATAGGATTATACTATGTATATTTGTTAAATCAGAAAAAAAAAATTGGCAGGCTGAGTTCATATGGTATGACCCATTAGTGTTTGTTTAAAATTAATTATTATAAAAATTGTTTGGAACGGATATGGATACCATCACCATTTTTTTTTAACTTTCCAAAAACACTTCCCAAAGACATAAAGTTGGTTTATTAATAAACAAAAACCCAAACAACTTTTTATCAATTGTATAGTTATTAACTAGTAAATACAAATACGTGGAAATTTTTACAATTTAATAATGGACGCGTTCAGCAGAGACACTTGATCACTGATCAGCATAATAAATCTGCTCTTATTAATTAGCATTCTTTGAGTGGGTTCTTGTTAAATTCACTTTTGAAAAAACTTTATGTAAAATCATATTAAACACAATAGAAAAGTAGGCTACGGAAATTACCAAAAAAAAAATTATTGATCAGGGAGCAAGTGCTTCTGCTGAACACGGCCAGTGTGTTTGCTAACGTAGAGCAAAACAGACAGCACACACAAATATATCAGGTGTAATGTAGTTTGACAAAGGATGGCTTAATATAAATGGTCAACACGCGGGGGTTACAACACGCTGTATCAAACTAATACTTTTCAAGAAACATTTTCTTAAAGGACTCGAGACGATTCGACATTTATTTTAATAACTTAAATTTCAATCTGCTTTAACGGGAAGTCGAGAAAAGCAACTTCGTAAAATAAAAGCGAATTATACAATACAATGTTTTATTTTATCAGCACAGAAAGAAAAAAATTGCTCAATGCAAAGAGGATTAATTTCGAGCAAAAAGATCGACAGCATTTGCTTGTCAAATTCATCCAATTTTCATAAATTTTAATTCTCAATAGAATCAAACGTTGTTTGATATCAATTTAATTTTTAATCAACCAATAAATCGGAAAACTAAGTTTTTTTTGTAATTTTTTACCTCCATTATTTGCAAAACTATGATAAATATAATTTACGGCCGATTTCTCATCTCCTTCATAGGACTATCTGTAAAATAAACTAAGACATATCAGAGTAAACTTTCGTTTATCTAACACATGGCAGCTATTAACAAGATGAAAAACTGCCCTTTATCTTATTTGAATGAAAAAAAGGATATTATAATATCCAGTCCAAATGAATATGAAATGAAACAAAGCAAAACAGATGCAAAATCTAGGTGGATATTAAGAAAATTGAAATATTCAAATTGAAAATTGTTGCCTACCATTGGGCATATGAAATTAAGTGGGGATCTGGTATATACGAGGGTTGTTGTAGGCAACGATTTGAAAAATATAATCATGAGTCCCCGAATCTATTGTTTTGATTAAGTTATTTTTGCGATTTTTTACGGCAATTCTTTCATTTGTTAAGTCCTAACAAATGGACTATAGTACAAGCTGATGTCAAGAAACAATAAGTTTACTCACTTTCCGAACACAAAGAAGTCATTTCAACTCTCCTTCTTTTTCTGTGATAAACTTTATTAAAAGCTTCATAAATCTAAAATTTAATTACATAAATAATAAAGTATACATATACATATATAGTTGCTCTATTTAATTAATTGTATTTTATGTAACTTAGCTAAATCAGATGTCTTCTACTTAATAAATTAAACAATAGCATTTCCATGCACAGAATCTGAAGCGGATTTCCTATATATATATATTTTTTTTACAACGTATTTTTGAACTTGGAAATTCCAAATCAGAATTCCGTGCACTCCATGGGCATTTTGAATACTATAAATCGTTTAAGCTAGAGATGTACATGCAATGTAAATTGTTCAATATTTGTCACTAAAAAAAAAGTAAATATTACTTATCAGTAAAGCAGACATCCATGTGTGTATGTGTGTGTGTGTGTGTATGAGTGTATGAATATAGAAACTTTACAGCGCTTGTAAAAATAATGTCTTTCTCATTTTGTGCTTGCGGTTTCCCCTGTGGTGTTTTTTTTTTAGATTTCTTTTTTTTTTTTTTTGCTATAAATTTGTTGACTAAAAATCTCAAAAGTGCAGTAGAAACTCATTCTACGATAACTTGTGCGGATGATGATCTGATTTTTTGTGGTGGGATGGTCAATTCACATGCTCCAAATGCGATTTGTCATTCAATTATTTTGAACTCTTTAGGGGGACACCCTCCTCTTGGGTAACATCACTGATCTTCTTGCGCTCTGGTGGATTATTCCAGGGCTGCAGCTCACCGCTGCCCATGGCCACAAAGACCAAAGCGGCTGAGATATAAGTGCCCGCCAGTATCCAAAAAACTATTTGCCATTGATGGAAGGATTTCTAAAAAAATACACAAAAAAATATATATAAAATTTGTTTCCTCTTTTCTTCTGGTTTTTTTGTTTACTCACATCTTCATAGGTCAAGGCACCCACCATCCAGGTGGACAGAAAACCGCCAAAGGAGGATAGTGTATTAGCCAAACCGAAAATGGTGCCACTGAAATTGGGTGCTATATCCAGACCATTTCCCAGATAACCCGCCGTAACTGCTCCATGTGCAAACAAAGCCAGTGAAAAGATGGTCACAGACCAGGTGGCATCATAGCCCAAAAACACTTGAACTATCATCAGCAAGCCGGGTGTGACAAGAGCTGTTAAATAAAGACATTAAATGAAGTTGAGTTTGTTAAAGGAACCAAGTTGACTTACCAAATGCTGTAAACAGTTTACGCGTTGCTGTTGTGCTGAGTGTACCCTTTTGACGCAGATAATCGGCCAGATAGGATGAGGCCACGGCCATAACATACTTGCCCAAATAGGGTAAGGAGGAGAAGAGACCATTCTAAAATTGAATTAGAAAAAAATGATTATTAGTTTTTTATATAAAATGGAAATCAGTTGATATATACATAATTCTTTTAAGATGTTTTAATAGAAATAAATGATAATGATGCTAAACTTATTTAAAATTCGATACGTAAGGGTCACGGTATGGGCAAAACCTAGCCTCACACAAATTATCGCTAAACAAACACAAAATATGAATTATTAAGTAAATTAATTAAGTTCACATTTTGATATCCATCAAATTTTTCCCCTGTTTAATGATCACATAATAAAAGGCGATTAAATTCTTGAATTTTCTAACAAATGGTGACCATTTAAATCTAACATAGAAACTATATAGTATACAAAAAAATATCCAAAAACTAACAGTTTTGTGTTCAGTTTTCAGTGTTCTAATTTCTGCTAGACCTAAAACGAATTCGTTAACTTTTTGTCACTGTCGAATTTGAGCACAAGTTCTGCAATTTTGGATCGGTTATAAGAAGCTTCAGAACGCCACGCAATGAATTTGGTTTTAATCATTGACTTAGACGGGATTTTCGGAGCGAACTGGCTCCGTGAAAGGAACATCGTTTTCCCAACACCAGTTTCAAATCAACGCAGAACTTGTAAGACAACATATTTATATTGTTTTAATAATACTATCAGCTGTGCTCCCATTTTCACCAGCCTTTGCCTTAAATTTCGTAAAAATTTAGAAATTATTTATAAATGTCACTGTCACTGTTCATATTTATTAAACAAACTTGAGTATGGAATTCAAGGGTTCACGTGCTGAAATCGCAAAAGAAACGTGAAAATGGGAGCACGGCTGTATGACACAAATTCTTAGCCTTTTTATTAGATCAATTAAAATCTGGCATTTGTCATTTTATGACCCAATATAAACCCAGCATTAGAATTATTTTTAATTTAATTTTTTTAATCTGGCTCTTTTGTAAGATAAATGTAAATGTTCATCGAATTCAAAAAGCCTGAAAATTCCTTAAAGCTAAAGGTTGGCTATTTCCACTTTGTAAGTATAACCAATGCATTGGTTCAGTGTTATTTCTTATGGTATTTTTTAAAGCAATTATATCTTGAAAAACTGGCGAAAATTCGAAAGAAAAAAATTTAGCCTCCAATTTTGTCATAATCGTATGACGTCATTAATTATTCGTCGTTTGGGCAAGGCTGTTTATAATCGGTGGTGAAATCGTCATGTTAAAAAGTTATGAAAATTAAGGGTAGTGGAGGCATCTTTTGAAAATCGGTAAAACCGTTTATCGATCATATCTCTATAACTAGCCAATATAAACGAAAATCATGTCAGAATTACGCCCCTAGGGTCGATGCGCATTCGGCAATTCACATGCATATGAGCATACACTTCTTGGATAGCATGTCAACGTCGTGACAGATGGATAAGTAAATGTCTAGAAGGTTCCAAAAATATATTTTTAAAATTGTTGGAAATTTGAAGTTCTTTTCAAGTTGCGGAGGTGGCAACTCTACTATTTTTTATCTGATCGGGAAATTATGTATAGTGGATCGATAAGTAATGATGATCTAAATTTATCTATCTTCAAAAGTTGTGGCATATACGATGTTTCTTTCGAATTGGGGGGGGGGACGACAACTCGAATATCTATTATCTGATCGGGAATTGGTCTATGGCGGATCGATAAGTAATGATGATAATGGAGTGGCAAAAATTTAAAATAAACTTGATCTGCCTGCAGCTATAAGGAGTTAATGTGCCATTCATTTCAAACCTCTAGGTCTTACCGTCTCTGAGACATTCGGACAGGCTGGTGTTTATTGCAATTAAACCTTCGCAAACCTGTTCAGTATAAAGCCTAATGAATATAGGACCGGGAGGTTTTTAAAACAGAACTGTAGAGCAATTTGAATATCAAAAATAATAAATATAATATTTAAAAACAATATTAAAAAATGATATTTTAATGAACAGTCCAAATGGCTAACGAAAATCATTTAATAGATCATAAAAATTTAAATTCCCCCAGCGAATGTTATATGACTCCGAATAAATTTTATATGACTCCTAAAAGTATGCAAATTAATTTTAATAGCAAGAAAGACACAGAAAATGGTTAGATATTTTCAACTTCGATTTGGAACTCCAAGAATATTTCATATCTACAAATCACTTGATAAAAAGCTGAACCTAATTAACCTTAACCTGAAAATGATTCAGTTTATTCTTCCTTTCCATTCCCCCCCCAGCACAGCACAGGTGCATATTTGTCAAACAACATCAATCGCAGAAAGAGATGTAGAATACTCAATTTTCGTTATTTGTATGAATTCGTATGCCCGGTCTATGTCTCGGTGCTTAAAAAAAATAAAATAAATATGCTGCCTTTGTATAAGGTAATCCGATTCTTAAGAACATTATTGCTCATGGAAAAAAATATTTAAATACCGAATTTAAAATTTGAGTAGAAGATGCAAAAGAAAGATTTCTTAAAAAGAGTCAGTTCAAAATTCGATTGAAATCACTTCCATTTCAAGCCACTTAAATATATATAGAAAAATATTTTGCTTACCTGTTTGATATCAAAGCCCAGAATCTGCGACATAAATGTGGGCAACTGGTTAACCACAGTGAAGAAACCAAAGACAGACAGACCATGACAAATGACAATGGCCCACACGGCTGGTGAGCAAAACAAATCACCCCAAGGCACGTGACTGGGACGCTTCTTAGAAGTGGAAGTGCCAATGGCTTCCTCAATTTCACGTCTCTCCTCGGCCGAGATGCGTGGATGAGTGGCGGGTGTTTCATAGACAAAAGTGAACCAGAACACGGACCAAATCAAGCCAATGGCACCCGTCAAATAGAAGACACTGGCCCAGCCAGCAACTGAGATGAGGTAGCCACACACAGGCATGGTAATGGCGGCGCCCAAAGAGGAAGCTGAATAATAATAAAATTTATCACCTGCCTAGATAAAAGGTTTGGTTATGCTTACCCATCATATTGGACATAAACTTGGAACGATCCATGGGCGGTATCCAAACAGCAGCCACTGGATGTATGGCCGGCCAGGAGGCACCCAACATAAACCCGAGCACCACACGCACAATGATTAGGACCACATAGTTGATATGCGCCGCCAGCGGCGTTATCAAAGTCAACAAACTGGCCCACAGCATGGAATGTCCAAAGACGCGACGTCCACCAATCAATTCAGCCAAACGTCCACCAGGCAGCTCGGTGAGTATGTAACCCCAGAAGAAACAGCCCAACACAAAGTTGGTCTGATAGGTATCCCAGGGAAAACGCTCCTCATACACATCCACGCCATTTGGCGTAATCGAGGAACTGTTGCTAAGGCTAGTGCCATTCCCCGTCAAACTGGTGATATTTGTAATTGATCCCGTGACATTTGGATTCACCATATCCACTATGGCAATTGTTAGATTTACACGCAAGGCATAGTTCAGCATAAAGCCGAGCATGGTCAGCAAATTTAAGACTTGGCGACATGATAGAACGTCTGAAAATGGGAATACCAAAAAAAGAAAATTGTATAAGATTAGATGCCACAAGTAAATACATAATTTAATGACCATTTGTCTAAGGTCTAAGGTTAGACATAAAATTTGCAAATGGAATATTTTCATATTGCGGAGCGTGTACAAAAAAAATCAGGCGATTGACCGCTTTGCTGATATTGGACAGCTATTTTTAGGGTATACTAAAAGCTCGAAGGAATTGGTATAGGAAATTAAGTAAACTTAAATTTTATATTTTTAAAAAAAAGTTTTTTTTACTTTATGTGTATTTTTATTTCAGTCTCTCGGTCCTCGTAGAGCTGACTTAGTTTTTATATTAATTTTGCTTATTTTCTAACTTCGATGAATTTTGCAGGGATTAATCCCGAAACGAATATTGGTTCCGGTACGTACCGAAATAAGAATTTCGGTTAAAGGTTCTATTTCGGTTTTCAAATTACACTGTGCAAGTCGAAAAAAAAGACATGATCAACTTTAACGGTTTTCCCCTATTTTGGGACCTGGAAATCGAACTGCATCATTAGTTTTATAGGTTATAACGAGGGCTTCATAAAAAATTTTTTTTACGCTTTTCATCAAGTTAAAACTTTTTCTAAATTCCAAAAAAAATTATATCTGATTCCTGTGAAATTTGAATAAATAGATTTGAATGTCCTCTTATTTACTACATTTACAGATTTTCGATATCATTCAAAAGATATGGTCAAAAAACTAAAATAATTGCAATCTTTTTTAGATAAAATTTTTTACAACAAATTATTTAAAATTTCCAAATATTAAGTAAAATTACAATAAAATCATTTTTAATGTCTTTCCCTTTGTTCTCCAACAATAACTTAATTTCTAATTAAATAATTCCCAATTTAATGCCATTTTGGTAATAAAAAAATTATGTAAAAAAAATTTTTTTTTAGATTTTAATCCTAAAATTTTGAATGCGCAATGATATCGAAAACTGTGAATGTGTTAAATAAGAGGACATTTAAATCTATTTATTTAGATTTCACGGGAATAAAATATCATATTTTTGGAATTTACAAAAAAAACTTTGTAAAAAACTTAAAAAAACAATTTTGTATGAAACCATCGTTATAACTCAAAAAAGTAATGATGCAGTTCGATTCCCAAGGCCCGAATTAGGGGAAAACCGTTCAAGTTGGTCATGTCTTTTTTATTTTTGAAAAAAAAACTATCACAGTGTTATTACTGTTTTCGGTTCCGGTGTGGTACTCTGATTTTTATTTCGGTACGTACCGGTGCAAGTATAATTTTTGTTAATATAAAAAAATTTATAGTATTTCAAGATATCCAAAAAATTAATGGATGTAATAGAACAACAAAATGTTTTTCGAAGAATATTCCACCTAAAAAACGACTTTTAAATATACCGATTTCTAGCCTTATTTATTTTTGGACGAACAATTTCCAGTGGTATCCCTACACTCCGAAAAAAAACAACTTAGAATAAAGGAATTCTCTTTTCTTATGTCGCCCAGACAAACTCGCCTTAAAGCCATTTCTCATAAAGCTAAAAAAATATTTCATAATAATGGTTAAAAAAATAATCTCTAAAATATGCCGAATCTCCATCAAAAATAGAGATCCATACTATAAAATAAGACGTTGTAAAAATACTCAAAGGGGTATAACAGCTTTTAAAAAACACTAAAACAGATTGAAACACAAAATCTGGACCACTTTTCAAAAAATAAGCTTCGTTTCACAATATTAAGTAATTTTACAAATGAGTTTATTCAAAATTAAATCTTAAAGAGGCACTATGACTGATTGTTAAGAAGGAAATAATGTCAAAAATTTTAAAGATTCCTTCGCAAGTTGTCCAAGAGAGCAAACATTGAAAAAAAATTAAAATTTTTGGAAAAGATCTAAAATCGAAGACCTAAAAATATTGCGCTAACTTAGTTCGCGGATAGTTGAACTTCTCTAGAAAGATATAGTGCCTACACAGAAGAGAAAAAACCAGAGACAATTGGACTTAAATCAATCCCAATCGATGTCAAGTACGAGAGGATTAACTTGTGTACTAATTTTTTAACTGAAATTATTGTCACGATCCCGTCTTTGGCTCGGGTATGTTTGTTTTTAACTTGATATAGGATTTTTTTAACAATTCACGGAATTGATTTTAGTTTGATAATAAATGTGAAGAGAGTGGCCGAGAAAATTTTTGAACTTTCAATTACTTTTCGTTACTTTCTACTTTACTTTTCGTTCTTTCGCTGACATTGCAGTTCCGAAATTGTTTAATCTATTTGATTTTCTATGTTCTGTACTTGAAATGAGACTTTTCAGATTGATACAAGAATTTTAGGATTGTTTTAATCCTTCGTACTGGTTTTAAGTACAATCAAGTTCGACTCGTACTTAAAATTTTAATTTAAAGGTCGGAACCACATCAGTTTAATCTAACTAAATGACTTATATCGGCTAAATAATATGTTTATATCAATTTAATATTCTTTTAACCTAATGAAACGTATAAATAAATCGAAAAAAAAACAAAGAATACTTTTTTTTCAATTGAACTGAGTTCCGAAACCTGGGGTCCAAAGGATCCAGGAACCGGTCCGAGAACCGAACCCAAAGATTCCTTATGGGTTCGAACCTCCGAAACGAACCTCCTTCAAAATTTTGGAGGTTTGCAGCCTTGATTAAAGAAACTTTAGGAAATCTTAATTAAAATAAGAAGACAGAACTTACATTTCAAAAATTTATATTATCATATTTTTCCAACACTTCCATATTTAAGGAAGGATTTTTTAAGACTTGGAAATCTTTTTACATTAAATAAGAGGGTTTATATTTACCAAACAAAAGTTTTCCAGTTTTTTTAGATTTTTTTTTTATCTATTATCTATTATCTTAAACAGAGAATTTAATTCTGGTTATTTTTTAAGGGCTATTGCTATTTTACCAGTTGAAATATATATTTGAAATAATCATAAATAAACCAAATAAATAGTAAGAAACCGAAACAATACCGGTATTGGCGTTTCGGTATGGTTCCGGTTTTTTCGGTTCCTATTATAACGGTTAACGGTTTTCGGTTCTCAAAAAAAATTTAATATCGGTTCCGGTTTCGTATCGAAACGGTACCTGGCTTTAAACAGTTTATTTCGGTTAACGGTTCCGGTTCCGGTATTATTTCCTGGTTATCGTTATTGGAAAGGTTTTATTTTCAAGTTCGTGCTGGGTCGTGTCAAGATAAACATTTTTCGTAAGTGTTATTTCACTTGATTTTGGCACGTAGATATTCTAGCAACGCTCATCTCTACTTAGACTTAAAGCCCTCAGGCCTTACTACTTTTATTATCATTTGAGATCTTAACTTAAGTTTTTTTTATGCGATTCAAAAGATCTTAAAAAGTCCAAAGTAAATTTCGAAGAAAGTCGCACTTTTTCCAAAGAAGATTTGTCACATTAATCAATTGAATGTCATTCCAATCTTTAAGCAGATTTGACACATATTTTGTTTTTACCCAATCCCCTATAAAACTAATCTTAATTTGCATATGTCAGTTAAAAAAAAAAAAATAACAAAACCTGATGTAATCCCTTGTTTTCATTACATGTCACACTTACTTAGAGATAAGCGCATTAATTAGGCATTATTAATGAGCAGACACGAAACACAAACGATAAAAACTCAATAACAAAATATACTAACTGTCAATCGGTTGACCTCAATAGCATAAAAAATTGCACATCAATTTGATTTGAGAACATTTGTTGGATACGACGATTTGGCTGATTCACTTCGGCTTAAGCCGATGGTCATTAACAGGCCTCATAATCACCCGAACCTGAACCTGAAGCTGATGCTGATGCTGCGGGCTGCGGGCTGAGACCTGGAGCCGGTCGTTTGAAGTGTCTGTCTGACTGTAAGTATGTAGTTATTAAGTGGCAAAGTGCATTGTGCTTGGAAAGAAATATGTGAATTCATTTCAAGAGCCATTGAACCCGACAAAAAGAAAAAGCAACTTCAATTTGCGTTATATTCGCGCGTGTTCATGCATTTTTTTTTATTGGCCAAGTTTGAATGTTATCATGGTCTAGGAAACACGCCCACCCAGGCTGTACGATTAAATGCTAATGTCATACTTTAATATTCCATTTGATTTGTCTAGACGGTGCCATCAAAACGGGCTCACATTCAAATTAGCACACATACGCGGAGAAACCCGAAAAACGTGCACAAAACAAACGTTTGCCCACAACCAGTTTTAAATATTTTTACTGATAACTTTAAAATCGAGAATAAATCTTGATTTTTTTGAGAATTTATCAAATTAGCATTGCATTTGAGGGGGTTTTGCGTCAGGGAAAATTTGTAGATAAAGGCGCAGATATCGCATTGTTAATTTCTCAGACATGCGACATATATAATGACATATGACACCTTTAAATCAATGCTAAGCGAACGTGAATTTTATTTTTTTAAGCATTAGGAAAGTTGTTAATTGGTTAAGGAAGTGTTATAGACAAAGTTATATAAATCAATATCAAGATCTAGATCTAATAAAAAGTCATAGTCTATCCACAGCAATTAAAATGTATGTACTAGATTTTCTCGGTCCGAATTTTCGGATTTTTTAATCAAATTAAATGTAGAATGGAAGCTTGGAAATTTTTTTTTTAATAAAAAAAAATTAAATACTTTAACCAAGTTCTTAAGTTTTATATGGTACGATAAGTACAAAACTAACTGATCAAAGTATTTTCTCCTCTATTTTTAGAACAACATATTTAATCCATTAAGCCATAATAACATTCCTTAACCAGAATCGAGAATACATAAAAAAAGAATAAAATGCCCACAAGATATTTAAATCAAAACCGCTTTATTTTTGTAATAGCTCATCAGTTTTACGACTCATTACTGAATTCAGGCCTGAGCATTATTAATTGCTCCAAGTCATGTCTGATTTCAGTATCGTTATTAATACTGCCCATGAATCTCTCTCACCCATGAGTTAGGTACCTAAATCCATGCCTCAAACAAGCTTACGTGAAAAATACATGATCGAAAAGCTTGAAAGCAGGCATTATTTCTAAACTAGACCTTCCAATGAATCAAATTTGTTTCAGCTCAAAGTCGAACTAAAGGAATGGTCACTCCATTGAATCAAAAAATCCTTAAAGTAACCAATGGACAAAACCAAAGATGGGGAAATCAGAGCCAGCTACCCAACTTTGAATCTCCAGCCCAATTTTTTTTCGTCTTGGGCCGCTGCCGGCTACGCCCTTTATATTGGAATTCCTTCTACAAAAGGATATTCATATTCCTGCTCTAAAAACTCGATTTTTCTATAGATTTTGGATTGGCATTCCAAGGGTCGTTTTCCGCCTTAAAGAAGGCAAACATACATTTTCTTTACATCCACCATAAAGATGAGAAAATGGGCCTAAGTCTATTTTATACATCCACAAATCCAACAAATTTTGCTTGAGTTAAAAAAAAAAAAAATTTGTACAATTTGTTGACTATAAGTTTTTTCTTAGGGCCGATTTTCAAAAGTAAGGTTTAGGGTATCTGAAATTTTCAGTACCTAAGGTTCAAAGGTATGGGTATAAAAAATTATTTTTGAATTTGCTTGCACACAATACATGGACGCGCCGCGCCGGACACTGCTCTAAAAAAGCAAGCACTTTTTTTTATTTGGAATTAATTTTGGAATCATACACCAAAATTGGGTTAAGATGGGTTGGTATTTTTAAGTGCGAGTTTCAAGAAATTCAGCAATTATACCTTTATTTATCTATTGTTGGTTGAGATTTGGCCGGGATACGAAAAATGAGTTTATCGTATTTTGTAATGGGTTGTCGTACCTTTGGAAGACTGGAAAATAACTTTCCAGCCAGATTTAATGAAAAGTCAGTCAAGTAAAAGTATGACCTTGAGCCAGTTTAACAACTTTGGATAAACTGAAGGTAAAGGAACTACCCAAGCCAACATTTAAAAAACAAATTTTGCTCATAAAATATTTTTTTTAATTTAGTATTAAAATTGTAACCAACCTGAGCCTGCCTAAGCAAATACGCACTAATGATTTGCTTTAAAAGTTTATTTGTTTAAATGTATAGAGTGACTTTACTAAAATACATATATCCCCATTATTTGAAAATGACTTTTATTTTTGAGTGAACAAATAAAAATCATTTATAACTTTTATTTTAGATTTTTGATTTTTATTTTGTTGATCCATAAATATTCGGTATATCTTTGAGTTTTTTTAATCGTTATTTCAGTAAAATAATTAAAAATATAAAATAAAAAAACGGAAGATTTCTAAATCATGGTGCAAATGGACAGATAAGCCATCTGGGATTAGATTGGTGTATTTCTCACCCTCATAGAGTGATTATAAGTGAATGAATTTTTTTAAGGAAAAATACAAAATAATCGTTATTTACGGTCCCTTGTTTATTCTTTTATTCACAACCATTTTTTAATTTTCTTAACATTCTTTAATCAGCCAAAAAATATTTATAAATCTAGTACCTTGCCATAACTTTTGACAAGGTAAATGATAATTGAACCTAAAGGTATTTTGATTTTTCAAATACCTAGGTAAGGTTAAAGGTACACCAAATTTGTATCTAGGTATGCCCAGGTACTTCCTAACACTGATTGTAAGCGATGCCTCCCAGGCAGTCCGAAAAACTTCAGTGAGATTTTCGAATATTTTTAAAAGTTATCGATAAGAATAAGTCGATGAAAAAGGCGAGTGCACGCATGTGTTTGTTATTGCATTAGCTTTTAGATGAAAACAGTTTGGCAGATCCACATTAAATTTAAACTTTTTAATAGTTAGATATTTTTTTAAAACTGATTCTTATTTTTAAACACAAAAAAAGAACGAAAAATTATTTTGTAGAAGATAATAGTTGTTGACGTGAATCAGAATACACAAATAAGTAAATTATAAAATTAATTTATTAATTTATTTGCGTTTTGGGAATTTAATAGATATCTCTAAATTAATGATTATAGACAACGCCATTGCAATTTCGACCCGACATTTTGGAAAACCCTGTACATAAGTACTTAGCTATAAATGATAAGCAATAATAAGTTATTTACACAATTTTATAACAAATCTGACTAATATTGTTTTGCAGCTAATTTCCCAGAACTTCATAATCATAAACATTTGTTAACTTTGAGCCACCTGCTTGATTAATTGTCGCCTCGAAGCGGTTTTTTTTTGAGAAGTCTTTAAACTTTTTTTTAAGTTTCGTTCTTGCACATAAATTAGTTGAAGGTTGAAAAACAAAGAGTAAAAAAGAAACCCAAAACAGAAACCGGCCAAAACTTCTGAGAATTCATCATTTAGTCAAATTTTTGTGTCAATTTCAGTTTTCGCACTGATCTTGAGCATTTATTAGCTTTCGTTTATTTGGTTTGTACTTTACTTTTTTTTTTGAGCTAAGCCAAAAAGAAACGGAAAAAAGCCATAAAATTCGCATAAAAAGAAGTTAAAAATAGCAGCCAAAGGAAAAATTGAAATTTTTGAGGGCAAACGTGATACTTAAAATTATTTTTTTTTTTATGGTAATTTCGAACAGTGTCAGACATGTGAACAGGCGAGTTGTGGCTGAGTCATTAGAGAAGTTCATTGAATCAATGAAAAATTTGCATATGCAAAATTTTCAAAATTATGGAAAACATTTTGTAAAATATGTGTAATTTGTGGCCGCATATCCGGCATATTTATTTGACGTAAAACATTTTGAAAAGTTGTCGCTTCGATGCTTATAATTACATTAGATACTTTTTCTCAAATATTTTAGTTTTGCTTCTATTTTTAAGGCATTGGGTACACACCCTCTTCTCATTCATTCTGATTTTCTCTCTGTACGCGATTCCTGACCTTCAAAAATTTTAGCTAAACACATAAAAACAGGGTGACTAGTGAAAGTTTAAATATACACACACACACTCGCAAAATTTCGTCACTAACCTCGAGACCCAGTAAATAGAAGCAAGTAAAATAGGTCAGTTTTTTTGTTTGTACTCGAGCAAAGGTCAGAAGGAAACATTTGATATATTTATACAAAAATTTCCACATGAATGCATATGCTTGTCTTCCTGTTGATGAAATTCTGACGGTCGTTAGTCAAGTGACGTCTTACTAATGCTTAGTATTTGTCAAGGTGCCAACATTTCTAGAGAAACGTTAGAAGGCGCGCCCTGTCAACCAAATCACGAGCCCACTTTCCAGATAGATATATAACTTACACCCACACACATACATACACACATACAGTTACAATTCTAAACAACAGTTTTGTTGGCCAGATAAGTCGATTTGATTTTGAAGTATCTATAGATGACATTGTTGACTTGCCTTCCAGCTACAATTATATATTGCCTTTTGTTGTGTACAACATTTCCGTTAACTAACTTGGATTTTCAATGCACAATTGCACGGAACTGGCCTTGTCGGATTTGCAACTGGTTCTACTTCAAAAAAATTGTTAATTGAAATTGATTAATTGCCCCAACAATGTGTCTGGGCAATTGTTATTAATTTATTATGATTCAAGTATGTGTATATACACATTATTTTGCATCAATCTTTTCTTATCACATTAACTTCAATATGATTGCATTTCTCTGCCTGTCCTAGTTTCATGCTCCTGTGATGGCATTCAAAAGAAAAATTCCATGACGACTTAATGTAGCATGGAAATTTACAAGAAACGCTATTGGGCACTTGTGGCGCTTTAGTACAAAGTGCAATGGGAAAATCTGCTGTTAACTAAGTACGTATGCGTATAAGTGAAGTGACATTCCATTTTTTCTGTTGATAAAGCAAAAGACAGTCGGTAAATTCTATAGAAAAATATACAATTATCATACCTATGAAGTTGGGATTATATAGTAAGAGCTCTAAGTGGAGAACTATCGATAGCACTATCGGCACTATCGATAGCACTATCGGCGCTATCGAGTCGCCATCGATAGTAGACCTCTACTATCGATAGTTTTAGATAGTTTTTTTGCAAGCTTTACACATCACTAAATGGGTAGCTCTTAATAAAAATACAAATAATTGAGCTTAAAAACGTTACTTTACAAATCTAAACTCATCAGAGTTGATTAGTCAAATTAATCTTAGTGACCGCGTTCAGCAGAAGAACTTGCTCCCTGATCAATCATAAAATTTAAATGATCTTTCTGCTGACCGCGACTGATCCGGTATCTTGATAGCCAATTTGAGGTATCATGATAGCGGAGCATGTATCAAAGAAATAGTACGCTCCTTTGAAGTGATACTGATACCACCATCTGTAATTGCATATCGATAGGCGTGTTATCGATAGCATTAGCCGTATCTTGCGCACTGATTGCAATTATGAGCTTTTCAGTCTGCTGTAAATAATTAAAAAAAAATAATCAAATATAATTAAACCCTCATTTGGCCAATTTCTATACACTTCTACCCACAGAATGCTAGCGTGTCTGCAGCGCCATTAAAAAAGCTACGGCGCTCCGTATTATGATTTTATTCTAAAGGCGTTTGCCAAAAATGTAGCACTTCGTTCAGCAGAAACTTTTTGATCTATCATTTTTTTTTAAATGCTCAGCGCTCACATTTTTCTGCTGAACACGGCCAGTGTTTCATTTAAACAGACTCGTAACTTTATCTCCTAATCTCCAAAACGTTGTACTACTAACTATGCTTTGCATGCATGAGCCGTTTCGAGTCCTTTGTGCTGATTACAATAAACTCTACGGAGTAATTAGCTAAGAAGAATCTCTTCCTGGTATCAAAACCTCTTTTTTAATGTATTGTATATAGCCCGTAGTTTGCCTTAATTTAGTGTGTTCCTACGCGCTTTTTTGTGTCGCACGTTTGTGGCTGAGCACCACGGTCGATTCGGCGGGAGGTGAGCTGCTATTTTGCCTGAGCTCGCGCTTAACAAGCTTTGGCTTGGTGATGCTTGGGCCACTTGAAGGATCAAAAAATACGATTTCCAGAATTGTTTGAATGCAAGCATCCGAGTTTCTTAAAAATGATATGATACATATATCTAATCGGAACCCACAACCCAATATTAATGTCAAAGTTAAAACCAAAAGTGAGGGAAACCATTTTTGAAGTTCGTTTATTAATAAATTATTTAAAATTTCTGCATTTTAACACACGAGCGTTTAAATTACCATACTATCGAAAACTATCGTGGACTATCGATGGTTTTTCAAAAAACTATCGTTGACTATCGATGGTGCTGACTATCGATAGTTCTCCACCTCTAGTAAGAGCTTGAATCAGCACCGCAAACCCTCAAAAATTCTTCAGGTTCGGAGGTCCCAATACGCTGAAAAGCCTATGGATAGAATTACGTACAGTTATATTAAAGTTTCTGCTGCAAACCTTAGTTTTAAATAAAAATAAAATCGGAATGGTATCCTCAAGGGCCACAAATTTCAAGACAAACGGAACATTAAAAGTTTCAGTTCCCGCGGAACCGCGAAATATCTGGCAAATCTAAAAAAAAAAACTCGAAAACTCAACTATCGCTCAACAAATAAGGAAACGAAGTATAAAAAATCCATAAATATTAATCATCAATATATATTTATAAAAACTTACAGCCCATTTTTTGGGCACATGATCTTCCATACAATCCATCAAAGAACAAAATCACAAAAACAACCTGAAAGCAAGTTTCGGTACCTATATAAATAATATTTAAAAAAGAAAAAGAAAAAAAAAAGCGGAGAGCGTGGAGATAGTACAATTGGACTGTAGCCGCTTCGAAGGACCACAATGGTTACGCGAGATGGGTCTTGTATTGATAAATAAACAATTAAATAATTGAAAAAAAAATAAATAAAAAAAGCGAAAATAAAAACAAACAGCCTAATAATATCTGAGTGAAATGATGTTGACTGAGTTTATATTTTGTAGTCTCTGCCTTGAGTTCAGAGAACAGACTGAAGTAAAACGTTTTGTGTTCGACATCATTGATATGTCCTAAATTCCCAGGCCTACTTGTTTCGGTTCGATTTATCTAACAATATTGTTACTTAATTTCTGACCAGGTCGAGCACTTTTAACACCTTCTGTCAACGAAATGATGTGTAGAGATTCGCATGTTTTTTGCAATTACAATTGCCAAACTCTAAGCTTTATCCATCATCCAAATTGAAAAGGATAAAGTTTAAATTGATCGAGTTAAATAATTAACCAGTGGATTTTTACAAGAAACAAGTGTGTTTCCTTCCTTTGGGATTTTGTAAAATTCACTTTTGGAAAAGCTCCAAATTACCAAGAAATATATTATTGATCAGGTTTCAAGCTGTTCTGCTGAAGACTTTTATAGTGTCAATGCTAACTGAGGTTGGTTTATGTATCCGTTTTGGTCGGTTTGCGTATTCGTTGATGTGTTTGGTCTCAAAATACGAGAGGTTAGAAACCAACCAAATGAGATTTCTGAGGCAATTGGAATTCGGTTGGAATTTTATAGGAAGAGATTTATTTAGCATTTGAGGAAACTGTTTTCATAAGTCGAAATAAAGATTTTTAAGCCGAATAAAAAATAATTCATAAAAACAAATATTTCTTATAAACATGTCATAAGTTTCGGTTGTATATTGATATGTATACCCTTTCGTTGCTATGGAAGATAAGATGTTTCAATATAATTTGACTGAGAATTTAATATTTAGAGTATAAAAATAGCTTTAAAACTGAGCAATCTGTTTGGATTAAAACCGACAAACAATCAGTCATGCCCTAAAGAGCATTTTTTTTTGTTGTACTAATGTACTTAGCGCAGTGATTTTTTGCTTTTTAGCAAGTTAATTTTAAATTGGACAAATTTGTTTTAAATTAAATTAAACTTGTTGTTTGTTAGTTTCAAACCACCTACTCATTAAAGGTAATCCTATCCATGGCACTTTGGCACTCTAAATAAATATTATCATTAAGCAAAAAAAAAAAAAAAAAAACACTTAACTTAAATCAAAAACACATGTTCAGTAAATATTTACCCATTTTACATTCTCTATATAAAAATTTGCACACCCGCCTAGTTACAGAGATATATAAATCCAGCTGATCAAAGCTCTGTGTCTTACTCATAGTCATAAATTATGAATAAATGAAGTAATTGTTGTTGCTGTTAAATTAATGTCATTATTAGCAAAATCGTCTTATTCAATTAACATTTTATGTAAGCATTGTTTAATAGCCATTTCACTTTTCTTGTTGTTGTTTTTTTTAATTAAGTAAAGTAGCCACAAAACGAAAATGTTTTTAATTGATGTTAATTAAATTCTTGGAACTTGAAGTACAGGCAAATGAAACTCTATAAGATTACCAAACGAATCGATTGTGGCAATGTCCAGTCAAGAATGTTGATTGTTCATAATTTCATACTCTCAACTCAATATTTTGTTATTTCCGCTGCGCCATGTGGCACACTTTTTCAAACTACAAATTAAACAAAAGTTCAAGAATGTCCAACACCGACGACTGGCTGACTTTGAACCGTCTCAGTGGTTCGACGATAAGCAGCAGATCAGTGTGACAGTTTGGAAATATTTATTCTATATAGTCAAGCCCCCTGTCTGGCCTCACTCACTCAGTTTCAACTAAACTATAAATAGTCATTAAATATTACGTTGAAATAATCTTTATGGCTGCGACGCGTGTCTGGCTTAATATTCTTCCCTTTTTAAACTTTAGACTCAAGAACATGCATATTTAATGGAAAATTATGATTGATTAACATTTTGCGAAATACAATATTTCTGATCATTATTTTTATTACCTCCGAAAGCTATAAAAAATAAATGTGCTGCCTCTAGGCATGAGACGAGCCCCTCTTTTTTTTTTTAATAGATTTGCCTGCCTGTGTATAGAGAAGTGTAACAACAACAACAACTTGTTGCCAACCTGTAGCCCCCACATGTAATTAGCAGCCACGTGGATGTGCGAGAGATTCTTAAGTACAGAAACGTGATGTGTAACAACAAGTCACTTTAAGTTGAGCATTAAGCAATTTTTTTGATTTCTTATACCATTTTTAAAATAACTTAGTTTCTACAGCCCACAAGGTTCAAACTGAGCTTCTCTCACACCCTTGGTTTGTTTGCTTTTTAAACTTAACAAAAAAGTTTAGCAAATAAACTGCTTAGCTTAAATTTGGAAGCTAATTCATGCCGACCTACTGTACAGCTAAAGCCAGTGTAGCTATATATTATATTAAGGTGAGTTCACACGCCTTTATGTTGGCTTGTTTTCATTGCCAAATGACAAGCTATTCACACTAAAAAAACACGACAACATAAGGGCCTACTAGATTATCATGTCTCATGCGTCGAACAGTGTGAACCCAGCCTAATAGTCACAAATGTACTGGGGTAAAATTGTACCCCAAAGACGGTCCACCTTAGTTTTGACCATGAACGGTTCTAGGAGAATCGTATTCAACATCTGGTGTAAAATTAATGGGTGGACTAATTTATTATAAAGACAATTTTATTTACAGGCAAACTTATTTATAAACAAATTTATTAAGCGACAAATTATTAAGAGACAAATTTATTAAGAGAGAAATTTATTTAGATCTCTAAAATTAATTATTAAGAAACAAATTTATTGGGAGACAAATTTTTTAAGTGACAGTTTTATTAAGAGCATACTTATTAATAAGCAAATTTAGGAGGAAACAAATTTATTAAGAGACACATTTATTGAGAGACAATTTTATTAAGAGACAAACTTATTAATAAGCACATTTATTAAGAAACAAATTTATTAAGAGACAAATTTTTAAAGAAACAAATTTATTTGGAGTTAAATTTAAAAGAGACAAATTTAAAACAAATTTATTAAATTTATAGACAAATTTATTAGAGTCAAATTTATTAAGAGACAAATTTATTGAGAAACAAATTTATTAAGAGACAAATTTATTAAGAGACAAATTTTTTAAGAGACAAATTATTAAGAGAATAATTATTAAGAGACAAATTTTAAAATTTTAAAGAAACAAATTTATTTGGAGTTAAATTTAAAAGAGTCGAATTTATTTAGAGTCAAATTTATTAAGAGACAAATTTATTGAGAAACAAATTTATAAGGAGACAAATTTATTAAGAGACAAATTTTTTAAGAGACAAATTATTAAGAGAATAATTATTAGGAGACAAATCTATTAAGAGACACATTTATTAAGGAACAAATTTATCAAGAGACAATTTTATAAACAAACAAATTTACAAAGAGACAAATTTTTTAAAAGACAAATTTATTAAGAGGCAAATTTATTAAGGGGGTCTTCTACCTTTGAAACTTTTTTTTTCGATTTTTTTGTTTTGCCTTATTGTTATAGCTTGGACATTCTCCTTTCATCCCCTTTAAAACATTTTCAAATATTCGAAATAGTTTAGCAGATATATCCTTTTTAGTGGAGCAATGTTCTTGCTAACGCGTTTTTCTCGACCTGGTAGCCATGATTGCGCCAGTTCTACCTAACCGATTTTGATCAGCCTTGTTGCAATCGACGTATAATTGATGTAATTCTGGCCCGTACCTCAATCAATAGGGACAATTTTTTTACTTTTTTTGTACACTAAACTACAAAAAAAATTGAAAATTTTATTTTTATTTAAACGGCCGCCAATTTTTCAAAGAAACCAATTTATTAAGAGACAAATTTATTTAGAAACAAATTTATTTAGAGACAAATTTATTAAGAAACATTCAAAACATTTTAAAATTTTAAGAGACAAATTTATTAAGAAACAAATTTATTAAGAGACAAATTTATTAAGAGACAAATTTATTAAGAAACAAATTTATTAGAAACAAATTTATTAAGAGACAAATTTATTTAGATACAAATTTATTAAGAAAACAAAAAGAAACAAATTTCTTTAAAATCAAGCATACATTTTGTTTGGCTAACAAGTTTGCCAACTTATTTGTCAATTGATTTTAAAACAAATGTGAAAAAAGTTTATTATTTAGGCTAACAAATCCCAATTGAATAACCTAAAAACTATTTATTCTATATTATTATGCGAGATAAATTAATTTGTAGAAGTTAATGTCTAATTATTTACAAACAAATTTATTTGCCAAAGAAAACATCATCATTGTATTAATGTACTAGCAATTTGTGTACAATTTTTAAAACTTTTGTAAAAACAAAATGAAGTGAAAAGTATTTTTGGAGATTAAAATTTGTTGTAAAAAAAATGATTTATGATTTGTAAAAGCAAAAAATGTCAAATTTTATTTATTTGTGAACAAATTTATATGTTTAGAAAAAAAAATTCAACACTTAAAGGCCTATTCTCAGATGACATAAAAATTATTTTCTTCACAATATGAATAGAAACACTTTGGTAAAGCTTTGAAATCAGAATGCATTTGCATCTGTCTTATTTATATGAAGCATAGTGCCGAAAATAAAATTTATGTCATCTGAGAATAGGTCTTAAAAATCAAGCGTACATTTTGTTATTGTTTTCAGCATTTAAGGGACAATTTTTTTACATAGACACAAATAAAATATAGCCGAACCCATAGAACTTAATCGTTCATGATTTGAATTCTCCATAGCTTTAACCAAGTGCAGTTGAGCTTTATCAAAGAAATAACAATTCCTTGTAATAGTTAAAGTTAGTTTTTAGTCTGTAAATCAAGTTTTATTATTTTTCAACCTCATGTGACTAGTTTACTAATTATAAGATAATTTTAAATTGTACTTTGTTAAAAGAAAATTAGAAAATTGAAATTTGACTTCAATAACTAGAACTTTCATAACTTAAACAAAATTGTTGGTACGTGCCTTTTGTAAGTTGAATGTTTCCAGAAATTAATAAATAAGCTAATTATTATTTTTACCATAAATTAGTAGACTCTGTCATAGATAATGTTTCAAAGGTTTCTTTTGTAGAATTTATTCAATCTAATATCAACACTTTAAGCAAATTAATTAGCCTGTGCACACACATTCTCAGTAAAATCCTTGCCGATTTACCATTCTGTGACACAGGAGTGTCGAGGACGATTTTGTCATTCTCAACACATTCTCTCACACCTTGTGACCTCAAAACTTAATTGTTTTGTCCTGATGACGATATTGTTATGACATTTCCAAAGAACACATCAAAAAAAAATATGTAATTGTGCAAACAAATTAGCAAAGTCACGCTAACTGAACACCAGACACTAAACAATGGGTATAAAAAAGTTCGGTTCATGGGCCAAAGCTGGGTATGTAAACATTTCTCAATTAAAGCAACAATTGTCGTAAATGCGCGTTAACAAAAAAACAAAAATTAAATCTGTAGTATTTACTATTTAATTTGTACTTTGAGCTAGTTAGCACACTTTAATAGTAGATGTCGGATGAGTGCACATGCCGACCCCGTGCGTAAATAACGATTGATGAAGATAAGCGAGAGATGCTAACCAAAAAAAAAAAAAAAAAAATCGAAGCGTGTTGCGAATGCAAATTCCTGTCTACATCCTTGCGTCATCGACTCGTCGTGATTAATAATGTCGGCGGGTATGACCTAGACACTTGAGTTAAAAAAAAATGTGCTAATTGAAAACACTTTTTCCCATGCACAATTTTGCATAATTTACACCCACACCTGAGGACTGGTGCAACTAACCCACTAATCAAAATTCACCTAGGGAAGCATGAATCAGTTTATATTTAATTTTATTACACGACATTGTAGTTATATAACTTTGAAGGTGCTTAATAAACAATAAACTTGTTTAAATGAAGGACAAATAATATGCTCATATGTTAACTGATACACACAAAACGTGATACAGAGACAATATCTAGATTACAAACTAGCAATAATATTAATTTTATTTTCCGTTGAACTTTAACTTAAGGGAAAAGATTTTCAGCAAATTTAAGGTAATTTGGGCAAAAAATTCAAATTTTTTTGATATTTTACAGTTCTGTTCGAACTTTGCATAAAATCAAAATAGTATATATAAAGGATTTGAAATAAATTATTCAAACAATTCTAAGATTTTTTCCAAATGAAAATATATCATTCTGAATGAAGTGTTTAACACTTATAAAACATTTTTGTGAAAAAAAAAAAAAAAATATAAATTAAATGAAAATGCAAAATTGATTTTATCATTTCTGCTTGAAGTAAAAGTTCGAAAAATGTTGTTTGCATTGAGGTCTCGCCAAAGTCAAATTGGAAAATACTTCATTTGCATTTTGGGCTTTTCGGGTCGTAGCCAATAAATTCCCATAATTTTAGAAAGATAGATTTCAGTACGTCTTTCATTTCGAGTCGTAGCCAATAAAATTCCCTCAATTATAGAAAGTTAGATTTCAGTGCGTATTTCATTTCGTTTAGCAGAAAGAGTGTCTGTTCTCAACTTTTCATTAGCCACTGGCATTGACGAACAGTCTGTACTTACTGCTTGTACCGGGGTACAATTGTACCCCAATGACGTAAATCGAACATTTAAGTATTTTAATCGCTGTGAGCTATATATAAATAGAATAATTAAGTAAAAGTACGTGTTACATATATAGAATGAATTAACTGAGAATACTTGTGTATTCTTAAATCTGGCATTGGACAGCACACCATTAGAGAGCTCCTCAGAAATGAGGAGAATAAGCTTAGAACAACGTTCTGGGAAAACACCAGGGGGTGGAGACAAGCAAAAGTACTGAGTAGGAAACCATAACAACAAAAGGTTTCAAAAACTAATCCACAAAGGGAAGAATACCCTGAGGATCACCTGAGGTAACAGGGCTCTACACAGGACACTGAAGACTGCGGAACCACTTGTATAAACTGGGGCTAACAAACACCCAACTATGTAGATACTGCGAAGAGAAGGAGGAGTCCTCGGAGCACATACTAGCATACTGCGATGCTCTAGCAAGGCGCAGATTTAGGAGCTTTACCATTACCATTACAATTACTATTTTTTGTAATAAATATGAATTACTTAAATTCAAAAAAAAATTATTACATTATTTCAATATCCAAAAAAATTAATTAATTAAATATTTAATATAAAGGTAATTAAATATGTAATTACAATTACAATTTTAAAAAAAAAAATTTTATCTAAAAATGTAATTTTTTTGGTAATTAAAAGTAATTATTGTAATTTCGGATGCAACTTTTATTACGTAAAAAAATTTTAAAATAATTTGAATTACCGAAATTACTATAATTATTTTTAATTACCAAAAAATTAAATTTTTAGATTCAATTTTTAAAAAAATTTCTAATTGTAATTAAATATTTAATGATGAAAGAATCGTAATTGTAATGGTAATTTTAGTTTTGATTACCCCAAAAATCGTAATTGTAATGGTAATGGTAATTTCATTTACAGCTCTTATTGGGGTACAAATGTACCCCAAGGAAGATTCTATTGTTAAAAAATGTTCGCTTGATTTTAAAGGGTATCAATATTTTTGACTGTACATTTTCAGTCAATAAAAATTGTAAGAAAAAAAGGATATACAAATAAATTTGTTGTAAAAAATATTTTACACAATTGTTTAAAAGAAGTTTAAAAAATTTGTCTACAAACAAGCCGTACAACAAATTGTTGACTAAATGCTCATTAAACCTAATTTTTTTTAATATACACAAGAAATATTAATTGTTTGGTCTAACATTTCAGGACAATATTTTTAAAATATTTGTTTCTTTACTCAGTGACAGTCCTAAGGGAACAATTGTCGGGAAAACAGCCGGCACAAACGCAAATTGAATCGTTGTGCGCATTCATCTCAATCGACCAATTGATTTGTAACCTCAATTCAACTTGTCGCTTTGACACCAATCAAATTTGTCAACATCGACCATATGGAACTCAGGCCCCAGATCGTATAGGGCCTCAATCAATTCAGCAATTCAACTTAAATGCTGAACAACGGACTGACCATGACGAGCTGCGGTCGCTTATCGTAGCTTCTAGAAGCTACTCAAAAAACAACAAAAACAAAAAGGGGGCTCGGCTTTTGCTATTTGTTCACACAGTGTGACACAATTGAAGTAATTTAATATATAAAAAAAAATCAAAAACAAAAATATTAAAAACTACTTACATCTGAATCTGCGTAGACCTTTTTTCTCCGTATTCGACATGCCGTTCCCTCTGCAAATGGAAACATACCAGATAAAAACAAAAAAATTAAAATTAGGAAACAATATAATATGATGATGATGATGATGATATGATAGAAAGTTAATGAAAACTTTCAAAAGGTAGGCCAAAGTTCGCTTATCTTATCTCTCAGCTGTCGTCTCGTGCCCACCAAATAAAAAAAAATTGGCGCCCCATGATATCATTAAAAAAAAAAGTAGGCATGTCCCATGACTCAAAGCAAACCTTTGGTAATTTTATATATGGCACTGACTGGGCCCAACTCATTCATAACTTATATTTCTACTCACCCATTTGCCAAAAATCCCAGCAAATAAAATTCTTATCTATAACGTTTGCCACTGTCTGTCGTTTGAAGTGGCAAATGTTGCCGACACACAAAAAAAAAACCGAAAAAGAATAGCATTAAAATGCTATAAATATAAAAGCACTCACAGAGATACAAATTCAAATGCACTTTTAAATATTTACCATGCCAAGTGCATAGCATTTCTCAAAAAATAACAAGAGACTTTATATTAAATCGAGACAACATATTGTAAAGTGAACAATTTATTTATACACACATTTGTATAAAGATTCAATTATTTATGATTTTTCTAAGTTTTTAATATTAAAATTTAACTCAGTTTAAATTATGATTAAAGGCCTCCTTACCTGATGGCATAAAAATGTATACTTCATATTAATAAGACAGCTTTCAAAGCATTCAGCTTATTCAAAGTGTTTCTATTCATATGAAGTATTGTGACGAAATAAATTTGTATAATATATAAACTTTTCGTTTTCTTAACCTCACGATAAGGAATATTATAAGCTTTTAAGCAGTTCTACAAAATTTGGTTAAGATCGAATGACTATATCTTATAGCTGGTACGGGACCAATCGATCGAAAAATAGGTCTTAGTGAGAAAAACTTATTGTTTTTAATGAAAGCGTTCTTAAACTTGAGAAATTATTCAGGCCTGTTCTCGTTACCGAACCCGATCGATCGGAATTGGTAAGAGATCTGATTTCCAAAAAAGATTAGATAATTCGGTTGAAACAAATTGCCATCAAGACAGTTGAATAAAGATAAATGGAAATTGGAAGTTAAGATCGGAATCACTCAATCAGTTTACGGAATAGGGAACATATACCAATTCCGATTCCGCATATTTTGATCGAATTCGAAAATGGGAACAGGCCTGATTATTAAAATATGCTTTGAAACTGTTTTAGGAAATTTGGTTAAAATCGGTTGACAGTATCCTATAGCAGCCTTAGAACCGATCGTTCGAAAAATAGATCTTAGTAAGAAAAACTTTTTTTTTCCAAGTTAGCGTTCTTAAAATCAATAATTATGAATATTAAAAGCTTTTAAACAGTTTTTCAAAATTTGGTTAAAATCGGATGACAATATCCTATATTTGCCTTGCAACCGATCGCGTAGAAAATGGGTCTTACTGAGAAAAATATTTTTGTTTTCTATGATAGTGTTCTTAAACTCGGCAATAACGAAAATTTAAAGCTTTAAAACATTTCTGCAAAATTTGGTAGAGATCGGGAGACTATATCCTATAGCCACCATAAAACCGATCGGTCGGAAAATGTGTCTTACTGAGAAAACTTAATTGTTTGTGATGAACAATTATATTTTTTAATGATTGTGAATTAATAAATATCTGAAATCTATATTCAATATATATTTTATTAATTAAATCAGTTGGAACGAACTTTTTTAAATTTTGACAAAATTTTTAAGATTGGGATTTTGTTCCTACAAAATCGCATTTAATCGCATATGATTTTCGATTTTAGTTGGTTTATGCAAAAAAGTAAACAGCAAAATATTCTCCTTCTTCTTTTTTGTCCGCTTTCTTCTCCCCATAGTTATTTGTAGTTAGTTAGATGCAGGCAAAAATGCACCGCAGACAAAGAAAAAACAATTTTGCGCCGCAGGTAAAAATTTAAAAAAATTACACGATCGTTTTTTTGTTTTCGTCTTTAACTTTATTCGTAAAATTGTAATTTTTTAAGACAATTTTGTTAATTTTTAAGCAAACTTTTAATTTAATTTAAATTCAATTAAAAAAGAAACATGACCGACCGCTTTTTATTTCTGCACCTAAATTATTGATAACACTGAGCAAGACAAAAAAAATAAACAACTTTAACTGGTTTTTCCTAATTAAAAAAAAAAAGGTTGTGTGGAAACCATCGTAATAACTCAAAAAAGTAATGATGCAGCTCGATTCCTAAGGCCCGAATCAGAGGAAATCCTTTTAAGTTGGTAATGCATGTTTTATTTTTGAAAAAACTAGCACAATGTAATTAGTGGTTCCAAAATTTTTGATGAGAAGGCTAAAAACATTTACCATTAGCTTTATTGGTGACCATAACATACGGCCCAGTTCTGAATTCAGAGAGGAATTTCGTGTTAACGTTTCTAGAATTTAATCTAAGTATTGGTATATAGAAGTTGACCAGTATTTTTACGGGTACCAGATTTCGTTTGTTCTTGCAAGTGCCAAGTGGAATAATTTCTAAAGAAAAAGATCACGAATTTCCTTATCACTTTTATAAAAAAATTTAAAACTTGAATTCAAAATACAAACGTTTACACATAAATCGACTTGGAATTCGAAACAGGGCCGCTTATTGCCTTAAAGCCTCCATATATATTATTGTTGCCATTTCAACAGAAACAAAAAAATTGTTGAAAATTTCCTTAGAAATTTGTGGTTTTTTCTATATTTTTTCAATTTTTCTTAATGTAGCATAAAATTTATTTGAATTTAGATAAGGAACTTGTGTACAACTACTTTACAATCATTTGCCAGAAAGTTCTAACAAGTATTCGAATTTGAAATGGAAGTTTGTTGTATGCAAATTTGTAGTGCACACGTGTGTTTGTATGTTACAATCCACTTAATATTATTCCGCCACTGCATATGAATGAGCAACACAGACCCAGACCCCAAGTCAGGCCTTGGCAACATGAAGAAACAGTTCGATCAATTAACTAAGTCATTAAATGCTTTAACCAATTTGTAGTGCAAATATTTGCTGGCGTCTTGGCAACAAAAATACAAATGTTTGCACATACATACATATGACACCCCAAACAAAAAAAAAATACTGTTATCCTGGTCCTGTGACATGAATAGCCTGTGCATGTTGCCATGTTATTAGGCGTATACAAAAAAAAAGCGGCATCTGTTTGTGCGTATATATGTATGTGATTTGGGCTTGGGCTTTTCCTACGTCATATGGTGACTATATAAATGAACATATGTATATATAACTAATGCCAAAAACGAAATAATACTGCAGAAACAACTACAACAACACACACTCATCGTCATGACGCGAGTTTTCTCGCGGTTTCCACTCACATGCTCAATTTGTTTGTTAGCCATGGAGCGCGGGGTCAGTATCATTTTGGCTGGCTTTTTGGCAGTAAAAAAAAGCTAATGCAATTGATAAATATGCAAATTAGTCATTGGGAAATATTTTATTACCGCACATTTGCATAATTTACCATAATCTTTAATTGTATTATATTCATTTTATAATTTTTAAATATAATTCTAAGACTTGGTTATAATATATATAATAATAATTATTATTTTCTTTAATTAAAAAAGATAATTTTAATCAGAATTAATGTGACTTTAACCAAAGACCTTGGAATATTTGTATTGTAAGGCGAGTCCTGTTGGTAGTATCCGCATTAAGCAATAAAAACCGATCAAAACTGTCTTTAAGCAGTCAAGAAGACGCAGAAAGATGACGGCTCAAGCAGAAAAGAAGCATCACACTTTTTAAGCATGATAACCGAGCCATCGAAAAGATTGAAGATGTGGTCAACAACCAAGTCGCCCAATACCTTGAAAAGTTATCAGAAAGCAAGAAACTTGCAAAGAAGAAGTCTGAAGAGAGTCCCTCCCAGGGACCTCATCTCACGAAGGCTTTAATAGAATATTTCCATCAGATCTCCTAGTTGTATTTAATTTTTACTTACTTATTTATTTATCAGATTTTTAAAATGTTTAAAACTGACCAAAATTACAATCTCGGAATTCCACGGGACCCTCAATTTTTTCGGATCTTTTTATTTTACAAAATTATTAAATTTAGTTTTAAAAAAAAACCATAAAACTGAAACCAACGCCTCTCTATTTTCTTTCTAAACAGAAACAAAATCTTGCCTTAAAGACTATCAAATCGTATGAAAATTAGGTTGTTTCTAGGTCAGAACCAATTCGTAAGAACACCTGGAAAAAAAATGATATGAAATGCTTAGATCAAATCCGAATGACGAAGATCAACTTGATAGAGAAAAAAATCAACCCAAAAAAAAAAACGCTTCTCGACTCGGACCTTGTGATGCTCAACGCAGTCAACAAACGCACCACATTTATGGGAAGACGTCTAAGAAACTATTTATATTAAGTATGAAAAATTTATATTTTTAAAATATCATTTTAACCAGCAAGATTAAATTGATCTTGAGCTTTTTTCTGTGTACGAATACATACGATCTGATCGGTTTGGGTTTCTTGTGACACCTACAACTTTCCAAATATATGAAAAATTTAAAAACCCATATTCAAAATATAAACTTGGATGCGTTTTTAATGATTTTTCCCACATCTTATCATATTATTTCATATTCTTAATAACATTTATACTTAGTAATAAATCTAAACTCTAATACTAAAATGTCAGTAGCTTAAGGAAAATCTATATAAAAGTAAATGAAGCATTGGGAATCGAACTGTATCATTACTTTTTTGAGTTTTTACAATGCTTTCATACAACATTTTTTTTTTAAGTTTTTAGTTTTTGGACCATAACTTTTGAATGCGCAATAATACCAACAAATTGTGCATGTAGTAAATCAGAGGACATTTAAATCTATTTATTTATATTTCACAAGAATCAAATATAATTTTTGTACAATTTACAAACAAAATTTAACTTGATGAAAAACTTTATTATATAAAGTGATAATATAAAAAAGTTCGATTGCTTAGGTGCGAATTAGGGGAAAACCGTAGAAGTTGGTCAAGGCTTTATTTTCGACTTACACTGTGTTATCGGCGCAAAATTGTTAGAACTATGTGAAAGCATGAATAATAAATAAATACCTAGATTTTAGGGGTTACCACTAAAAACTGGAAAAAGTTTTACAGAACAATCAGCTCCATAAATAGAATGTTTGAATTTTTTGGACTGATGCACAATGGTATTTATTTTTGATTTTTTTTCAGATTAACCAAATTTCTTTTATTTTCAAATATTAATTGTTTTCTAATATTTTCAAACCCATATTAGAAAAAAATAAAAACAAATTCAAACAATGTGGCAACCAGGGATTAATCCCGAAACGAATATCGGTTCCGGTACCGTTTTCGGTACGTACCGATACAAGTATAATTTTTTATAACATTAAAATTACTTTAATTATTTCAAGATATCCAAAAAATTAATGAATGTAATAGAACTAAAAAATTGTTTTCTTAGAATATGCCATTCAAAAAAAGGTTTTTTTTTTAATGTACCGATTTTTCTTACATTTCTATATTTAAGGGAGGATTTTTTTTAAGACATAGAAATCCTTTTACATTTAACTAGAGGGTTAATATTTACCAAAGAAAAGTTTTTCCGTTTTGAACATTTTTTTTTTCTATATCTTCTGTATCCTAAAAAGATAATATGATTCTGGAAAATCTGAAAGGGCGAATTTCTAAAATGTAAGACTTTTTTCTGAGTGTATATATTGCTTTTTTACCAGTTGAAACATATATTTGTAATAATCATAAATTAATCAAATAAATAATAAGAAACCGAAACAATACCGGTATAAGCGTTTCGGTATGGTTCCGGTTTTTTCGGTTCCTATTATAACGGTTAACGGTTTTCGGTTCTGAAAAAAATTTTAATATCGGTTCCGGTCTCGATACCGCTACCTGGCTTTAAACGGTTTATATCGGTTAACGGTTCCGGTTCCGGTTACGGTATAATTCCCTGGTGGCAACACATATTTGTTGTCGGGCAGTTGTCTCTTTTTTTTGTGATATTTTCTGAAAATATTGCCCAACTTTCAGTGCGTTTGCTAAAGATTTTATAATCATAATAACAAGTTAAAGAATGCAAAACGTTAGTTCAATCATTAAGAATTATTGTCGTTATTGTGTGTATTTTTCCTGTTGTGCCGTGTATTATTAATGTGCAAATTTAGGGTGACACTAACAACAGAAGCCATGTTTCGTGGAAAAAAACGTTTGCATTACAAAAAGTTTTAAGTGAAAAATTATAGCCCAAAGTGTGCTGATTTAAGTGTAACTTATTGGTCATGCCCCAATTTGCCCCGTTTTGAGAAAAGTTTTGGGTATATTGCACCTACTTAAAATAATTGTCCGAATTTTATAAGTCGTCTTAAACTTAGTTAACACAAGCAAATAATTTGCCCAAAATTTTGATGGGTTATTTAGGGAATTTATCAGAACTTGTTTGAGCAGATTATTTGCGGGTGGATACATAGCTTTAGTTTTAAGTCCTGCAAAGTCTAAGGTAATAGTAATTAAGACAAAATTTTATTAAAATTTGGGCAATTAATTTGGGTGTGTGAACTTAGCACAAACTGAATTTAAGTTCAAATATTTTCATAATTAGATTTTATACCAAAAAAGTACAAAAAAAAAGTGGGTGTTTAAGGGTATCAATCCCTCACTTTAAATATTTTTATTTTTATTATTTAACTCTTAAACATAAGTCAGAAATCTAAAAACTAAAAGCAGAGGTGTTTAAATTCGGTAAACATACAATGTATTTGTTAAATTCCAAAAAAATCGCCACAGAAAACAAAAAGAACTCTCTCGGAGGAGTCATGTTCAAAATGTGAGTGAGGGGAAAAAGTAACCGTTAATTGCCCGCAAGCATAAAGTTTGGGCAAAAACTGGTTTAACTTAACTTACTTATCGACAGACCAACGGACGAAACAGGGGATTGAACTCAATCGGTATCCCATTCTGGGGCACACACTTTGCACTTAAAATTTGTTGTCAAAAAAAAACATAATTAAATTTGAACAATTAATTTAATATACAATTTAAGCTACAAAACAGGGAAATTGATATACTGAATTAATTTAAAAAAAACATCTGAATCTTTAATATGATTTAATGAAATTATGTAGAAATTTTGCACATCTCTAACTCTTAATTTGCAATGCCACTTCACTTTATTTAGTTTTTCACTTTGGCTATCGCCTAGCACCGCAATGGTAACACTTATGCATGTATTTTGTACATATCTATATATATATTTATATTTACACTTGACCATATACGAAACCCACCTTGTACTTGACTATGCGACAAGCGACAACAACAACCACAACTACACCTAAATTAATTAATTTTTTTACAGCTAATTATATAATTTGTTAACACACACGCGCCAAATTTAACAGTCTATATAATTACATTAACGATTTACAACGAAAACAATCTGAAAACGCGCGAAATCTTTATGAAAGCCGCTGCCCGCAAGGATTTTTGAAGTCAATTTTGTTTGTTGTCACTTTTTTTTTTTTTGCTAAATTTCCAATTTGTTTTGTAAACGGCGCCTCAAACGTCCATTTAGAAAATTTAGAATTGAATTTTGAAATATATATATATTTTTTTTTTGTACACAAACAGCTGTTGATTTTTCGAAAGAAATTTTAAGCGCATGCGCAGGTAATTCTTTTTATTTCAATTTCGAAATCTGCTGCTGCTGCGGCTGCTCTTGCTTCGAGTGTTGGAACTGAACTGAAAATGTTGCCTGTGACCAGCGGCTTTTTCTTTGGCCAGCGTAGACGTTGTAGCGTAGCACGAAACACGAGCGAAAAATACAACACGAGCAGTGCGTCGACAGAGTCGTCGACAGCGACGCAACTGCGTTGGCGGCAGCATTTGGCGCTCAGTCAGTCAGTCAGTCCCCTTCAGTTCAATGGGGCCATTTTTACAGTGACGCGACTTTGCACAGTGTACGAAAAATTGGCAAAACATTTTAATTGTACGATTCCTCTGGTAATCATTCAATATAATATTTTTTTTTAATAAGAAAAAAACATATGTCTTCGGCCAATCAAAAAAGGTTCAATTTAATTAATATTTAAATATTTTTTAGTGAACCGGCAATTCAAGAAGATATATTAATAATAATATTAGAAATAAGCCAAAAAATGACAACTACAACTTCACTAAAGACTACGTAGAAATAACTGAGCACTTTGTTGATGAATCTTTCGTATACTTGTCTTTTTCTGTGTGACTGGGAACTTTAAAGGAGACTTTGTAATAGTTTCGGCTCACTTTTGGGGGTTTCCTAGCCCGCGTCTGAAATTCAAAGAGTTAAATATACTCCTTTTAAAAAATCTGGTGCTACAACTTCAAACAAACATCTCATTTGAGGAAACTTGCCTTTGGTTTCAAATAGAGATGGGCGTGTGACGGAATTTCTGCAGATCGGAAAAAAAATTTTTTTGGTACAGGAGGTGATTGAATTTAAAATTTGGCATCGGGATCAGGAAAAAATGTATCGAAATGTACTTTATCAAACTAAATGAATGGTCACACTTACTCACAAATGAATAAATAATGTGATATTAATTTGTAACCGTCATCATCAAAATTGAAAATGTGAAAAAACTTCCTAATTGTAGAAGTCAATAATAAGCATGTGGATTTAGTGTTTTGTGCAGTGTTAGGAAGTACTTAGGTATGCCTAGATACAAATTTTGTGTATTTTAAAATTCGAGTACCTTTTACCTTACCCAAGTCCAACTTTTCATTTACCTTCTCAAAGGTAAGAACTATGTGCTTAAATTTTAATGAGAATTTCGGACTCATTCTCACCAGTCAAGAGCTTATATACAAAACAGTGGCCCCCAAACTTTGTATCTAGCTAAATGTTAAACAGCTTTGTAATATTTAAAATTAGTTTTATACTTTTTTTTAGCTCTTAAAATTTCTAAATCTCAATCATCATAATCAAATTTAACATTACAGGCAACAGCCAAACTTGCTTCTGATCGAAACAGATTTTTTCTTAATCGATATGGGCTGCTTCCTATAGACAAAAATTTTTTCAAATGTTTCCGAGGTCAAAATTATTTTTTAAGATTTTTTAAAGTTTCCGTTTTTTGTAGCTCGCTCTGACGCTTCATGGTTTTAGGAATGGTTTGGCATGGTACGCAATCGGCTTTAGAATTCTTGTTTTCAGCCATAACATCGCATTGTCTAGCTTTCATTATATCAAAGCCATTTGCTTCAAGCTTGCCCAAAATCACGTTTTAAAATCCATCTGCAGTTATTATTAATTGGAGCTATCATCAATTCTTCGCCCCTATGCTCCACTAAATTTAAATATATCAAGGAATAGAAAAAAAAAAAATCATCAATACATATTTTGTAAGAACTTGCCGCTCCTAAAATTTCGAGTGCCACCTAAAGCAAGCAGTTCTTTCCATCTTAAGTATGTTAAAATAATTTTAAATAATTTTGTATACAAAAAAACTGTATTCAATTAAAAACTTTGAGTCGAAACGGGAATCCCGCGGGTTCGAAAAAATGAGGGTATTTGGTCAGGACGGGATTGAATTTAAAAATTTGGGTAGAGATTGTGACGGGACGTGATCGAATGTTCTTTCCGGCGCCTATCTCTAGATCCAAACTAATAAAATAAATATATTTCATATTTTTCAGTTACGAACCTTATGAAAACTTGTGGACACTTTTTGAATAATTTATCAATTGAAAAGCCAATTTTAAAATGTTTTATCACTTTGGACGGCTTAAGCCAGACCTTAACCATTTAGAAAAAGATCCAGATTTCATTCAATATTACACTCGGCATTAGAGTTGGGTTCTTCCGGAGTGAGTGAACAAAAAGGAGCTGCACTCTAAACGGAACAAATAAACTTCTTGTTCTGTGACTCTGTAAGAAATGCATTTCGCAAATTGCGTCCATTCTTTGATCGTCACAATCGACCCACAATACAGGCTATTCAAGCTATTGTGTCCAAATTTCGCACCAGTTTTACATTATTGAACATTAATCCACCAACTTGTCTGCAGAAAGTGCGTACGGAGGAGAATTTAGCTGCTGTATCGACCACCTAAAAGATCTTACTTAAGGAACTCGGTATAAAACCATACATTTTGTTTTTTAAATCTGGTGCAAGAAGTGAAGCCAGTTGACCTTCCACAAGGTAGCTTTTTTTTGCTGAATGGGTCTTAGAAAAGTTGAATGTAGTTTCGCTTTTTTATTAAATAATTTTCTTCAGCGTCGAAGCTGATTTTTTGGCTCAAAGGGTACGTCAAAAAAAACAGTATTTGCCGAATTTAGTCTTAAGAGCAGCCGAATGCAGTTAAAGAGCTGCCAATGCACCTAAAAAATTCACTGTCTGGTGCGGTTTGTGCGCCGGCGGCATCATTGGAGCGTACTTTATGCAAAAATAAAGAAAATCGCAATGGTAATGCGATGATTACCTACTTTGTTTTGCTCAAAATGAAAGAATTGGACTTGGTTGACATGTGGTTTCAACAAAACGATGCCACATGTTACAAGGAACGCGAAATCATGGTTTAATTAAGAGGCGAGTTGGTTAAGCAATTAATCTCAAGTTTTGGACCAATCCATTGGCCGCTCAGATCATGTGATTGGACCTCACTAGACAAATTTTTGTGGGGCTACGTAAAGTATCTATCACATTTTCCCTACAAAACAAAAACTTCATTAAGAACTTCATGAAGAAAACTTCATCATGTAAAAGCGAACAAAGTCGGGATTTACACGATGAAGCAAACTTCATGAATTTTTCTAAGTAGGCGTAAAATTCAGGGGACTTTTTTCAGACCTATTAAACAAAAAATATAGAAGTACATTTAAATCTCTCGCCTACTAAAAAAAACTTCATGAAGTTTGCTTCATCGTGTAAATCCCGTCTTAGACTCAACTTCTGACCAATCGTTCCTTAACTATAGAATAAAGTCTATTGTTTTGAGTCATTTGTGGAAACCTGAGGAACATTCAATGATTGAAACCCTCAAAGTTTTGAGTCACGCAAAGAAAAAGCTATTACATTATTTTTGGTGGCAACAAATTCATTAGCCACCCTATATATTAAACCGATTCGATACCGGTAACCGGAATATACCATAACCGATATTTCTTGCGGTTTTAATCCCTAGTGGAAACCATTGACTTTCATTCTAGGAAATCTAAAGACTCTTCTTTGCCAACAACTTTTGATTTCACAACTTGTTTTAACATTATTTTGAAATTCGCCACTTGAAACCACAGTGCAACGGTATGTCGCCGCGACACGATGTGAGGCATCGTCGTTGTCGTTGCGCGTCGCGCTTCAATGTGGGATGCAAAAATTCAGATTCTTTCGCCGTTTATTTTATTTTTATGCTCTACCCTTCTTTTTTTTTGTTATTTTGTATTTTTGCGTTTGCTTTTCTTGTGTGTTTGTTATTTACTTTGTGTTACTTTCTTCAATGCACACGCGTTTGTCACATCGATTTTCGATCACTGTAATTAACCAGATACACGTTCTTACCCACATACGTACGCGTACATACAGAGATCTGTCGATCGAGAAGCAATAATTAAGTACGCCCCAACTGAGATAAAAGGTGCTTTGATATATTGGATAATTGCAAATTACAAAGTTTGTTATTAGCTTCCGCCCATCCAATCCAATCATATAGAAAACCGTGTCCAACGCTCCACCAGACTGGGTCGTGCTGTGGCGCGCATGCGCTCATCAAAGATGGGACAAAACTTCTCGGGAAACTTATGCTGCAGACATTTGATGACCGTGCCGGTTAAATAATAGCGCGAAGGCCAGCGACACTCGCACGGCGGTATACAGTGTGAGCAGCGCGTCTCCATGGCTATCCACCTGCTCTTGGTTAGGGCCAGAGCAGGAGTAAGACAATCCAGGCGCCAGGGCAGGCGTGTATCCCTTTCCGTCCAATCGCAATCGCAGGGCGGTATACAGGTCTTACACATGGTATCGTCCATATGGACTTCAACATGTTCCACATCCTGCTTGGCCTTCTCGCACAGATACATGCTACGGCGCTTTATCAAGCCAATTAGCTCGGTATATTTGCGTTCTCGTTCACGCCGTAACCACAAATCCAACAGATCCCAGTGATCCAAATTGAGAGAACGTTCACGTATCAATTGCATGCGCCGAAACAAATCCGAACGACGCACTGCATCATAATTGAGACCAGTCTGGGTATGGAATAGTAAATATAATTCATTGGGTTTCTCATCGGGCAGCGAAATGCTCTGCGAAAATTTGGTTAGTTCGAAATGAAAGAGCATACGTATGCCATAGGCTATATGACGTATATGATCAAAATCCTTGATATTCATGGCACACAAAGCAGCGGCATCCAAAAGCAACAGTTTACGACCCCAGATCATATTCACACGAAAGGTATTCTGTTAAATAAAAAGATTTTTGTTGAAGAGCTTAATAAAATAGCGTTTTCTATATCGTAGGAATACACATTTCTATAGCATAATGAATGAACCTAAAATATATTTAAGCTATACTTCCAGACACCCTTAAAAGTACAGCAAACAACGCTTATCGAGTTCCTAGAAAAAAAATCATTTATCAATCCATCAGCGTTCTCAAGAATTTGGTCTCCGCTCACTAGAGCGAGAAAGATTGAAAACAGCGCATTGTTCAAGTAAGTTTATTTCAAGAAGATAACTGAAGAAATTGCGGTGACGTTATTTTTATATGTATGGCTAAGCTTTACTCAGACCAGCGGTTTAGCTTACGTACATTTGATGATATTTCCGTGCTCTCAAGAATCAAACGTTCTTAGCGTCGAGAAAACAAACTTTGGTTACGATATGACACAAAAATTTCTTTCGACAATTACCCTATTAGTAATATAGTGTCCCATAGGTCATATGACCGATTTGAAGCAACCGAAAAATAATCAATAAAAAATTCAATATTTAAAAATTACAATTATGAATGTAGGCATCAGAAATCTATATGAAGTGGTCCCGAGTCAGCTCGGCCCAGCTTTGGTATCTTTAGTTGTAAGAGCTTGATTAGCTTGCAGAGTTAATTCTGAGATGCTTACTCTCTTGCGTAACCAATAAGATCGAAAGAACATAAACGATTATTACTCGAGCAAAGCAATCGGTATAATAAGCCAACTTAAGCCACCTTAAATTAACAATGATTAGATGATAAGGGTTTGTCCTGACTGATAAAAGATAAAAATCTAGAACATGGACAGTAGTTTTCATATGTGCAAAGATCAAATAATAATAAATATTTAAATATACATATATTTTAACTGGCAAAATAGCAATATACACAATCAGAAAAATGTCTTACATTTTTGAATTGCGCCCTTAAAGAATAGACAGAATCAAAGATATAGAAACAAAATTTCTAAAAAGCGAAAAAACTTTTCTTTTGATATATATAAGCCCTCTGATTAAATTTAAAAGATTTCCAGATCTCGCTTAAATATAGAAATGTTAGAAAAATGATGATATACATTTTTGAAATGAAGTTTCGCGATTTAAACCCATTTCGCTCTCAAAAAATATTTAATAGTTCGAAAAATGTAATGTAGGAAAAAGCTAACGCAGAATTTTTATTTTAATCTATTTTGAGATTTTTTAGAGCTGATATACCCGAGTACTGAGAATTTTACCAGCGAATTACGAGATATATTGGACCGTAGTTTTATTATAGGGTTTCAAATCTATCCAAATCCCTAATGATCTAATTTTTTGTCAGAGATACGGCAGATTTTAAAGTGGATTATTTGAAACCATTATTAAGAAATAATATATATAAATAAAGCGAGTAAGTCTGGGCGAAATAAGAATAGAGAGTAGGGATACCACTGGAAGCGTGGACAGAAGAGCGTAATAGTTCGTCCAAAAAATAAAAAAAGGCTAGAAATCGGCATATTTAAAAAAAATATTTTTATGTTCTATATTCTTAGAACGAAATTTTTTAGTTCTATTACATCCATTAATTTTTTGGATATCATAAAATATTTAAAATTTTGAATATAACAAAGAACATACTTGTACCCTCGTACCGGTATACCGAAATAAAAATCTGATTGCCGTATCGGAACCGATAACCAAAATAGAACCTTTAACCGAAATTCTTCTTTCGGTACGTACCGAATCGGTACCGGAACCGATATTCGATTGTTCATCATTTTTTTTTTACCAGATCAAAAACGTGGTATAAAGAAAACCTGCTTTAAGTTTTGAGCTACGTATAAAATACTAATTTTAGCAAAATCATTGCTCCACTAAAATGGCTATATGTGCTTAACTATTTTTAATTTTTTGAAAATAGTTTAAAGGGGAAAATTCAAGGTATAATAATAATGCAAAACAAAAAATAAAAAAATGTAATGCCATGGGAAAAAGCAGGCCGATTTTCCAGTTTTTTTTTCCTAACAAAATATGACTCGTAAATTAAATTAAATTAAACCGTCATCTTCATTATATATTATAGTATTTAAAAAAAAAAGTTTTAGGTAGAAATATTCAAAATTGCCGTCGTGGCACTCCTTAAAGCGCAGGACCGTTTTTTTAGGTGCCTTAACGGTGTACATGAAATCTGACGTCTGGGTGATCTAAGAAAAAACAAATATGGTTATTATCTACATAATATTGACTTTCGTCTGACGAAGGATTTTGCACCTATTCAAAAAATTATGAAAAAATGTTCCCGAATTTACAAGAACTATCATGTTTTCAGATTGTCTGGGACTTCAGTCATTATTAAAATTAAATCTCAAATTTTAGATTTATGTTTACTGTAACTAAATTCGTGGAGAAATAATTTGGATGGGCCAGATGTTCGGAAGTTTTAGATAGACTGGTCCTTCAGAAACGGTGGTCACTTTATTGGAGGTCCTGGGAAACTGGTGCATGGTCAAAGAATAGTGGATCTTAGGAAGAATTTAGCGAGAATACCGAACACACCCCAATGTGACTATAATCATGTCAGAGTAAAAGAGATTAATTCATCAATTCGTTGATCATTCTAAAAACTGAGTTTATGCTTATACAAAAACACACACAGAACATTAAAAGACTAAAGGACACAAATGCTGACACAGTAAGCAAACTTTGGAGGGTGAAAAAAGTTTTATATATGCTGATTTTTCAGTAAAAAAAACGAGGATCTTTTAAAAAGAATCTGCTAAATATTTTTTTTGGAAATTGGTCATTTATTACTTTTTTTTTTTTTTTTTAATAAATTTTAATTTTTAATATTCATTAATCCATCGTCTTATATCCATATCATCCCATTCAAAAACCGAAGGTAATGGCAATTTATCAACCACATTAACACACAATTCGACAAGACTTGCTGGCGAGGCACGAAATTGTATGGGCAGATCATCATGATTGAACTTGGGACGTCCTTTAAGCAAATCATTTCGCCGAAAATTTATGGGTAGCACATCATTTCGTATCTTCTTTTTGCATTTTTTGACCAGAAACTTGGTATCCGCTATGCCATATAAATAGGGCATTGCTCAAACGTTACAATTATCCAAAAATAATGTGTGCTTTACAATATGCAAACTTATACAAATATATCATATGTGAATTGTTTGGGGTTTTTTTTTGTGAGTGGACTCTGGGCCTACTATTGTTTCATATTTCCGTTCGTGTAAACAACCGGCAGAATCTAGCAAAATCCGCCAGCGGCTAGCCCAGGTAGACAGATATCTATGCGGGTAAAGGTGTTTCGAAAACATCTGTCTGTCAATCCGGCAATCAGCACATGCCAAAAGAAAAACAAAAATGTGAGTTATTGCCCAGGTAGTCAATAGATCTGCTTTACTCCGCTGCTAACGGTCCGACCATGTGCGCTAATGTGGCGTTTGTCAAAACATGGTCAAGGGCAACGGCAATCGGCCATTTTATTCGCAGTTGTTGTTGTTGTTGGTTTATTATTAATGAGCTGCCACCGGCTGAGTCATCACACCTCCATCAAACACCCTCACGTGACGGCCGTTTTCTAAAAAGGGGGGAATTTTTTTGTTGTTGTTGTCGATATTTGTATTCAAACACGTTTTTATAACACTTTAAATATTTTTGTTCCCCTTCTGCTTTCGGCAATCAAGCAAATAACTTTAGGTGAATGCTTTGCCTTCATTAACACACAAGTGTCAAGTTTTCTGTTTATTTTTGCAAAAGATTTTCGTCTTAAATTGCAATGTCACCAACCAATTCCAAAAACTTTTTCGAAATTTATTTATTTGATTAACACCCTTTTTTCACATTTCATTTCGGAACTAAACAATTAACAGTTTTTTAATATGCAAACATGATGCTATGTGTGAAGAATAGGCGCACCACCACCACCACCACCCCATCTGCCTCCTGGACTTGCTAATTACATACCAAACTATTGAGCAGGTTTCCCTTATAAAAGGGGGAAGGGTGTGGAGATTTATATATAATTATGATGAACTGACTGGCCCAACAAGTAATTAACAATTATGGCTGATAACTATAGATTCTAAATATAGTTTGCAGACATCAGACAGAGGATACTGGGAAGAGAGACAACAGTGAAATATCTAAATGAGCAATCAAATTGAAACTCTGCTAATATTCTTCTCAATCCATTGCATTAAAAATTAGAATTATATGAAATAACCTAAATTAAAGTGTCCTACTTAACAACGAGAAGAGCTTAATCAAACAATACTTATTATCCTTACGAAAAGTTAAATAATTGATGATAACAAATCCAGTAACCACTGCGTTTGTTTTGACTTCGAAAAGTGTTATTATTCTTCCTTAGCTTTAAATTAAATTATTCCGAACAATTATGGGATTTTTTTTAACCAAGATATAGCATTTCGAAAATATATATATAAAAAAAAACAAACAAGTAATTTTAACAGTGGGGCCACACAAACTGTTTAAGTGCTGCCCATCACGGCCTAGCGTAAATATTTGCTTTGCTTATAACTCGACTATCGCTCATCTGATCGAAAAAGGATATATAATGGTTATACACATAATGATTATTACTACAAAGAAAATAAAATCAAGATTACAATCTGAACTCGACACCAAATAATATCAAAATTCGACAGAGATGGAAAAAATCTTAAACCAAGAATATAATCTCCTTTTTTAGACAATTTTGGAAAAAGGTGGTTTAAGATGAAACCATCTTCTTTTTAAGAAAAAAAAAATTAAATATAACTATTCTAAACAATTTTCTACACACAAAAATAACCTTGGTAAATTCAAAATTTTTCATTGGTAAATTTTAGGGCTGCAAACACTGCACTTTTAATGGGGATTCGATTCCACAACCGGATCCTTTCAAATTAAGAACTGGGATTTCAATTTGGGTTCGGGTTCCAGATTGCATTTTATATAAATATATATACAAAAAAAAATATTCTAGTGGACTTGCGCTTTCTTCCATCTTGAAACATCTTTTTTAGTTGCATACATTTATTCTGAATCTGAAAAAATATATTCGGATGAAATATAGATTTTTCCTTTCTAAGTAAAAGAATCAAAACGAATTTTTTCTTCAAAAAAACCGTCGTTAGATAATTCTTAGAGTTGTCCCATATTTTCGTTCGACAAGTTTACGTGAAAATGACAAAAATTGGTCTTTTGATCGTTTTAATCCGATGTGCCGGTCAAAAGTTATGATTTTTTTAACATTTCAAGTCTTTTTCCCTTTACTTTGAGAACTATCGACGGTGGGGGAAAACCATTTTTAGGTATTCTTATCAATATACAGTCCTTTTAAATAATAGCGATTAATAATTTTTTGGAGACAACAAAAAATTGGGTAGGCTGAGTTGATATGCAATATCCCATATATTTATATAGATTAGACTGAACTTCCCCAGTATAAAAAATTTTATATTAGAAAAAAACTCGACATAGTTTCTAATTTCCGTAAAGAAAAACTAGACCTCAATATATTACGGTATAAGGTACCGCCGAGGATTTTGTTGACTCAAAAGTTATTTAAAATCTTTAAAGCTGTGAATGATGTCGCAGAAAGAGGGGTCAAACTAGTTGAGGACTTCGAAAGGGGATCAGCATCACCTTCTTCAATGCATCGAAGACCACAGAAACATTTAACCGAAATCAAAAAATTCTTTAAGAACATTCTTTGAAAATTCAAACAGATCCGGTAAATATTACAGAGACATTATCTTCTTATACACATGACTATCTGACTTTACCAACTGATGTTGCTTAAGCCGTATTCTAAATTAAGATCTCATCAACTAAAAATGATTGGAAAGGTATGAAAGTAATTTTATACAAAAAATAATACAAGTTTTAATCAGTTGATATGGAAAAAAACTCTGAAGGGCTTGCCGACAATATCAACTCGACCTATTAGAAGATGCTGATGCTGCAGAGAGTATCATTTTATGGCTCTGGAATAGACGAAAACATGTAAGTTGAAGAACAAAATTTTTAACTATGTGTTGTAACTTCTTTTTAAACTTTAACCCCTTTTTTCCAAAAACTGTGTTTTCAAAGTCGGTGATCACTAGATCTCAAAATCGGGTAAGCCGATCGATCTGAATATTTCACACAACCTTCTTAGATATATTCAACGGGGACTTATCGAAGGATAATTATTTGTATTTTTTCAAACCATTTTTCTGAAAAATTTTGGTCGAAAATGAAAATTTTTTAAATTGTCAATCTTTGAAATTTCGACTAGTCTTCCGATCAATCCCAGCATTAATCTATTCCCTAAAAAAATCTATTCCGTGTTTTGATTTCAGATAAGCCAAACCAGAGTTAGAGTGATCACCTACAAACCCCTTTTTTACGATGACCTTCGGGAGATCGTCTACAGAAGCAGTATCCTTCAATATTTGTACATGATCTAAGTGTCATTAGAAACCTAAAAGAAGATATTATTCAGATAGTTCTGAAAATTTATTACTTGCATCTGTTCAACGAAATCGCTTTCTATTGTATAAAAAATTATTTTTTTAATAATAAAACTCGCCTTATAATTTCTAAGTCCTTGAAAAACGTAAGCCTTTATCTAAGAAATTTCTTGATTTTTTCAGAAATTTCCTAATAATAATGAAATTAGTATTTTAAAGTTAAAGATTGTTTTGATCTATAATTAAAAAATTTAATTTTTCAAAAATATTACAAAAAAATAAACTTTGTTTTGTCTGTTTTTAGAAAGATTAAATAAATTTGAGAAAGGTTATTAATATTGAAAGCGCCAACAGAAGTGTTGGTCAAAATTTTACATCCGAAAATAAAGCAAAAACAACATTTTTGAAAAATGATTTATAATGTTTCTTTATACCTTACCTTAGTACGTCCGTTAATATTTCGAATATCTGTAACAATTTCATTTTTCGAATCCTAAAATAATACAGTTATACCGGTCGTATATCGGTATACCAAAATAACTTTTTTTCGATTAATCCCTTTAAATTTTTTTTTATCTTCATTTTTTATGCTTGAAATTGAGTAATATTTGTTAGTGCTTGGTGCCAAAGCATCAGCAAACCTGACTTTATGACAATTCAAACTTTTTCCGATCAGGTTTGAAAATCCTTTAAGAATCATTTGAAACTGATTTTATTTTTATGTTACGAAACGGTAAATACATATCAGATCAGATCAGGGAATTAAATCTAATTAAATAATATTATAATTTTTAATAAAAAAATTAAAATACTGCCTAAAAAGAGAATTAAAGTAAAACCAATAAAAACCTTGAGTCTATTTCATTGATCGGGAAACGTATTAAGCAGGTTCATCAATAGGTTTATTCACTGTTTCGTCCTACTATCCATCCAAACATACATACATACGTACATATATATTTATTAAGAATGCAGCCGCATCATAGACAACAACTACACACATTTCACTTTCGTTTAAAACGCTTGAAATGGGTGATGTTGTTGTTGCCATGAAAAATGAAAATGATATGTCCATGTAAGGGCACCGGGCACGGCTTGGGCTTGGGCATCGGCATCCAAACTGGGGAGGCAGCACAATAAATTAAGGTTCTATTTTTGTAGCCCAGCTTGAATTACAACGTGGCTGCCGGCCACGTTGGTTTAACTGGCCATGCAACTAGTTAGACCTAAAATAGAAGCCATCGGGTTTCGGTTCACATGATGCGTGCGCCATGTGAGGAGCTTGACCAACTTGGAGGCATCACACACACACACACACACACACTCGGGCAGGGAACATGAAAATTAAAAATGCAAATAAATTGTTAACGTAAAACGCGCAAAATTCCAGCCTGTTAGTAACGTCGACTGCGGCGTCCACTTGAGCAGGCCACTTCGATCACGAGATTTCACATATGTATTGACTGCGCTGCTGCAGCGCTGCCAGCGTCGCTGCCACGCTGCGATGGACCAAGCGACGAGCCTCCTCTTGGGGGCTGTCAAGTGGCTCCGCGTGTGTGTGTGTGCGAACATTTCTTAGCTACACTGGCAAAAATTGGTTGTTGCTTGTTGATGCCTAGTTCAGCCCACTTGTGCGCTGATTACATGCCTTGGGACATTTTAATTGATGATCCAAACACACACAGAGCTTTGCATTTCTGTTTCTTTTCTCCTTCCTTTTTTTTCGTTGTCTCTCTTTATGATTATTGCTTTGGCTTGTTTGGCCAACCGAAAGCTGGTTTTCATTTGCCAATCTTGCCCTGAATTTTGATGGTCTAACTTGAAGATCGTTATGGATAAGTAACATTCGTAACGACATACTAAAAACGACAATTCTAAATAATTAAGCCACAAAGATACATTAAGTTCGCCAAAGAATTGACGCTACTTAATAAATTTTGATGGATCGTAAGACAACTTAATTTACATAAGGAAAACACAAACTAATTAAATAAAAATTTCCATATTAATTTTGAACCAAATAAACCTATTTTAAGGGGTCAAGGAGTCAGACACTGAAATGGAATTAATTATTCCCCTTAAAATTTTATATTATCTTATCTCTGAATAATTCCAATCTTCCGTAGATAACGTTGCTGGCCAGCCCCAATAGCGCTCAAGTGATTGACCATTCCCTTGCCTCCCGCCCAAAAAAATTTGCAAAATGTTGACTTAAAAACTCCCTGCCTTCTGTCCAGGGTTCCATACAAAAACTTTGTTTAAGCTACTGTTAAGCAAAAGGGCGAATGTTGTGTGCGATGGTCACATAAGCGAAGCAAAGGGCGCCTGACCTACTTCGTTGAATATGTAGGCACCCACTAGTTGGTAATTTGCGCCATTTTAGTACTCATGCATTCGGCTCGTGTCGTGAGTTTTCCAATATTTATCATTGGCGTTGTGGATGGCAAACTGTGCTATAGAGTTTTCAGCCGATGGATTTAAATTTTTAGTAATGAAACTTATTTTAAAAATTTTTAAATTTTTGGGTTTGTATCTTTCAAGCTTTCAAAGGTCTATTGAAAATCTTGGTCCCTTTTTTACCACAGATTTGAACGAACTTAAGCTTGTAAGCGTGTCCAAATTCTAAATGTAACCCAAAATTTAAGCGATCTCTACGATCGTAATGTAAATTTTATGAATTTTTAAGTAAAAATAAAGCCTCCTTATTTTTGAATGTAGATAATCAAGAAAAATTGGGTTATTTTCGGCTAGTATTTAAGCTAACTAAAATACTTGAAAACGTTTACGCTTTAAGTAACAGTGTAGTACATAAAATCGGGTAGGAACCTACGGATTTTAAAATATGTAAATCTAAAATAGAAAACAAATTTATATTCTTTCTTCACATTAATCCCAAAGTAAATGGCTACAGATGAGTAGACAGCCCATTAAGCATTTTATGAAATTTCCAATCACATTTGAGTCTCTTCGCCTTGATGAGTCCTATTCGAGTCCTTTTGATGACTAAGAAATATGGAATTTCATTACATTTTTAAGAAGACTCGAAAATAACTCATTCATATGCTCAAAATAAGATATAACTCACAAAATCTAGAGCTAGACGGAAAAAAATGAGTCAAAACTGATTAGAAAAGAGAGTTATAAGCTACCCTTCAAGAAGAGTTGCGGCTTAGGTACCATTTTCTCCGGACGATAGTATCATTTAGGATCAGAAGTATATTTTAATCAGATAGAGGACTCGAATGTGATCAGAAATTTCATAAAATGCTTGCTGGTAATGACTGTATAATCATCCTGTAAAAAATGTCCAAAAAAATATTTGAAAATTTTTGAAATCATTCTAAAATGATACTCTAAAAAAACTCAATCAAAAAATTTGGGACTCGAAAAAATTTTTTAAATAGTTTCAGGCTGAACTCATTTTGATTGTTGTAGAGTGTAATAAGTTCGCAAAAATTAGAGGCGGTAAAAGAATACTAGATGATTTGAAATGCTACACCAGGCCAGTATTTTTTTGTAATTTAAGCTTTATCGACACAGTTCCAACTTACTAGACAATTTCCTAAATGTTTAGCGCTTGCCCTCGAATATATTTCTGTAAATAAATTAAAAAATTAAAAATTCAATTGAAACTCGTTGTACCTCAAAGCACCATATCGAAACAGTTAATAATCCAACTTAGTTTTCTAAAATACTATATTTGGGAGTGTCCGGAAATATCTTAAGATTAAGGTATAAAAGTTTGCATAAAAATGGTCAAATCTATCTACGGTTACTAGATCAGATGACCAGGGTCAGGCAAATTAAAACCGACTACTAAAACCCAAGTAGATTTAATTCGCACGATTTTGTTTAACTAATTTAACTGACTAAACATATTCTAGTAATTTCACGTTTATAATTTAAAAGTTTAAACGAAAATCTCTACACAGAAAAAAAAACGATATTTTTATATATTGAATTGGATATTTTCCGTATCCATTTAGTCCCAAGGCTCTACAAATCGCTTTTGACCTTAAAAACGAGCCTATTCCCATACGATTTGGGTCGTTTTTGGGAATATGGAACATTGGAATATTTTTTTTTTTAATTTATTTGACATTTAGTTTTGCATCTAATGGAGCTGAAAAATGTTCAAAGGATATGAAAAAGGAAATTTAAATTTTCCTTAAAAATTTTTAAATGATTTTTATATTTTGCTGTGTATGCATTTCCGGGACATATCTGTAGTTAATATTTTTTAAAATATTTTTAAGATGATTAGTTCAAAATTGATATAAACTTTTAATGGCTTAATTAAAAATTTCTTAGAAAGCAACAGGCAATAAATGATTGTCTCATCTGCTTGACCTCAACCATTTCATTTTCTCTTACATTTTTTTCGTATATTTTGCAACGAGTGTTTTGTTATTGCCATTTCTTGTATTATTATTATTAAAAAAAAATACAAAACAGTTTTTGGCCAGACAAAAACAAAGTGTCGCTTACTCATACATAAATATTTATTTATTTGTTTAACAATTCAACAATTGTTAAGTGCAATTTAATACGTATGTAGGTAGTGCACGTAAGTATGTAAGTGTGTGTAAAGCATGAGAAATCTAGTCAGGCGACTGTGAACAATTTTTGCACGCTGCTCAAATGCGAGTGACACATTTTTTATTTGTTGTTTTGCCACATGATTTTGCATTTATTATAAATTTTAAATAATATTTTTATACAAAAAACTGTTCATGTATAAGTACGTAAGTCCACATTCTGCGTGTTGTCTATTTTCAGCGGCCTTTCGCCCCCCCTTCTCAAAAAGCGCACATGCCCACTATTTTGTTTTTTGTTTTTGTTGTTTCTTCTTTTTTTAGTCGTTTCTTTGCGTCACCGGCAATGAGTACAAAAGCCCCAGTCGGGCCCCCCTAATGCTGCATATACACATATATATATATATATTGTAATACATATACAAACGTATCACAAAACGCCATTAGAAGCTGCCTGGGTATCTGTTGCCAACGCCAAATATGCAGCGTTTAATAATGGAAATAATTATAATCAACTTTTTTTGTACTAAGTTGTAAGCCTGGCAAATCAACAAGCTGAATTAATAAATACTTGAAGCCAACGACAGCAACAACTGCTGATAGTGAAGAGTTCAATTTTGATTGATGGTTTCACAATGAAATGAAGAAGGAAATAAACATTCGCAATTGCAATGAACAATTTTTTTTAACAAAATAAAAAATAGTTTATTAAAATGTATACGAAATGAGAATAACGTCCTTATTCCACACTTTCATGATAATACAATTCAGTAAGGGGCAGCTAGTGGCTCCTTGCGCCCTTCCAGCTCGCATAACCGTTAAGCGCCTCGATTTTTAAAGCACACAACAACAAAAATGTCAATGTTAAAATTATGTTAATGTTGTTAATGTTTAAAAAGTGTAAATGTAGTTAAAAACCTGTTGTTGTTGCTGCGCCCTTCCTTTAGATTTTGGTTATGTTTTTATGGAGCTACAAGGATGTCAGAAGCAGTATTCTATATTATTCCGATTTAATATCAAAGTACACACGAAAAAAATATCATTCTACAACCTTAAGTATGTCTGTGATTGAATTGACAGACCGTAATTTTTGAACAGCCTTGTAATAAGGTTTGTTTTCTATTCAATAAAGCATTAATCAATCTCAAATTTTAAATACACATAATTTATGTTAAAAGGAGTCCCTCTAAAGGGTTTTTTTAAAAACACTAAAAACACTGAGTTGATAATTTTTTTTTAGATTTTAAAATTCCGAACTTAATCAGCTTTTGAGATAATTTTTACTTGAATTTCCCCTGTTTAAATAACTCCAGATTTTGGATCATACAAATTTATTTACTGCACTTTGCTTTAAATAAAACCGACTCTTTCGAAAGCATTCAGCTTTCAGAGCTTTCTAAGTGTTCTTCTGTATAATACGAAGTATGTAATATGAAGTCCTTTTCCTAGTTCTGACAATAAGAAGTATTGTCCGAAATATAATTTTTTCTGTGTATGTCTTATGTAAGAGACTTTTCCCGAAAATTCTCGATGATTTTTTTCTGAGTGTATGTTTTTAAGAGCTGCACGCGTAAGTAACATATGTTACCACCCATCGAGTGTGAGATAAGGCATCCTAGCATCGGCACGTTTTTTCACGTCAATATTTTTTGGTCATACAGTCTTGCTTACGTACTTGCGTAGTTTTGTTTTAAACAATCAGTTTTTTTTAATCATTTTATTTTTAAATAGGTTGAGTGCGTGAGGCTATAAAATTTCTATAACTTAATATAACGTTTTTCTCGGGTAAAAAAAAAAATTTTAAAAATGAAAATACACTCTTTACCGCCAAGGGGACCCCCAAGGGCCCTTGCGCCCCGGCGCCGGACCTCCAATCCCTTTATTAACCCATTAAATGCAAAAAAAAAAAAAATACCATCCACGAGACTCTAAAAACATCGATGAAGCAAACTACATGAACTTTTTGTCTGTTCGGCAATGATCGTATATGGAATTAATTGATTTAAATTAGTACTCTAGAACAAAGCAATCATAATTTAATCACAGTATTTTTAAATATAGGATGGCATTTTTGCAGATAACATAAAAATTAATTTCGGAGTAATTCCTTCCACTTACCTTTGTTATGGCGTGAAAGGATTAGAGGAAATCCTCAGAAAAGACCTATACCAGTACACACAATTGCATCCTGGTCCCTGAACTTCAAATCCAAAGTGAAGCGAACCAAACCTGCATTATTTTTACACAATTGTCGCAATTGAATTTTAGTTTTGTTTTTATATTGACAATCATTGGATCTTGTCCTTGAACTCATTTGACATTAGTTTTTGGGAACAATACCATTGCGTGTTAATTTTAAAAAAATAATATTGATATAATCATATATAATATGTGTCAAAAGGGAAACCCCATATAATAAATATAATTTATTGTTATATAATAAAAAAGAATGTATAAATGAATGTTATATATATATTTCTAGTTATTTAACCCCCCTCTATTTTAATTTTAAAATTTTAATAAAGATAGTAAAAATTAGTAATTTTGTTACCCTTAGGGCCACGAAGGACAAAAGGGCATAAAAAAATAAAAAAAAAGAAAAAAATAAAAGTATTAAATATAAAAGTTTTTCTTTGGGGTCAATCGGGTTGTTTCATGAAGAAAAAATAAAAAAAATAATATTATTAATTTTATTATATATTAAAGGGTGGAAAAGCGAGGGACAAGCAAACAGACATACGGACAGACAGACGGACGAAATTAGAAATCGGATTGAATCCAGATCGAATATATGTATAAATAAATGGGTAGGTTATGGAGATTTTTATGCATTTTTTCTTTGGGGTTCAAATTTATGTTAAAATAAATTTTATAAAAGTAAAAATATATCAAAACGATATTGTTTTGGTACCAAGAATTTTGGATTCAAAATATAAATTTTTAATATTGTTATGTTTGTTCGGGTTAAAGGGGTAATTTGGTATTTTATACCAATTAATCCACTTAATTTTTCGTTTAGCTATTGCACCTATAACTTTACCACCCAACTAGCAGACCAACGGAGGGACGAAATCGCTTAATCGCGGGTCATCGCGGAACCTAAACGGACGCGAACAGTGCAGCCACCTTAGAAATGGACTGGTAAGATGTTAAAGTTATTAAAATAAAGTAAGCTAATAATTAAATTAAACATATTTCTGTAAAGACAAGTACTAAAAAAATATTTGACATCCATAAGTATTGAAAAGTTAAAATTATGACTTAAATGCAGTGAAGTGCTAATCTTATTCCCTCGGGCATTTTACAGTTACTTTTACTCTCACATACAATACATTGTACACAACTCTCAGTAAGAGTGTTTTTTTTGGTGGGAGTTCTCCATTCTCTTATTTCTCGCTTCCGTATTTATGGTCATATTAGAACCTGGTCTTAAAATAGGGAGTCCAATTTATTCAAAACGCAAAAAAAATATAGCAGATTTTGGATTCGTGATTGAGCGCTTTTAGACCCAAAATTAGGATATATTTTTCTGCTCACTTTCTGAGTTAAAACTCAAAACCTTTACCGACGACTGATCGATCATCACCACCGGCAGAGATGTTAAAGTTCTGGAACAGAGGATCAAGATTATTCTGATTAGAAAAACTAAAAATATTTTGCACACCTTAAACATGAGAAATAACCGTTCAAATTTTCAGAAGCCAGACATCGAAAAGTGGTTAAATCGACGAATAAGACAAATAAAGTCTAGGAAATGGTGGGAACCAATAATTGTTGCAGTTGAGCCATGCATTTGGTATCAAGAAAGGCTCGTAAAAGTGATTGGGCGCGTTCAGCAGAGACACTTGATCACTGATCAGCTTAATAAAGCTACTCTTATTATTTAGCATACTTTTAGGCGGTTTTGTTAAATTGACAATTGGAGAAGCTCCATGTAAATATCATATTAAACACAAGAGGAAATGTAGACTACGTAAATTACCAAAAAATATATCATTTAGGAAGCAAGTTCTTCTGCTGAACACGGCCATTGTTTTTTTTTACCCTCGCAGAGGTAATAAGCTTGGCCGATGTTTGTACTAGAGGAAGCATTTCCGTTAAGTATGATATGTCTTGATCAGCACGAGCGGTCCATCATCTGTTTAGAGATATCTCCCGCCCTAAGTTTTAACTAGCTTGACCAAACTTTGAAAAGTGATCAGTTTAAATCAAATACGGTTCTTATTTGTTGGCATCAGGCCGGTCGTTGTTTCATATGCAAAACGGTCGGTCCGAAAAGCTTTATAAATATCACTAGTTCTAGTGGGAAAACTTTTGTTTTCCATCGTAGCGTCACCAATCGGTATATTAGTTTTATAAGCTTTCACACAATGAGAAAATTTATCAAAATCGGATGACTAAGCATATAGCGCCTTAAACGGTCCCAAATTCTTCCTTCTTTTTTTTCATTGATAATGCTTGGCCACATTCTAGAAATTTTTAAATGGGCTGTCTGATCACACCCGCCTTTAGATATTGCTTCTTCAGATTATCGCTACTATATGACTGAGCAGGACTTTCTATCATTGGTGGATCGCCTTAAAAGATAAGCAGTTTTATTAATGCGGATACTTTTACTGCTGGAAAGAACTAAGGAGTGGCTATCGATGGACATTAGTTTGAATAAAAAATGCGTTGGCATTATTTCACAATAAAACCTCAAATTTAAAAAAAAGTATCGGATTTCCAAGAAGTGTCAGATAAACTTTCAATTAATAGCCCAGTTCCACTGGCATTTTACGCTGTTCTTTGTTAGATAATGTCACAGATATAGAAGATAGAAGTCGGACCAAGATCTTAAGTTCCTTTTCAGTATCGGTTTTTGGGCCAAAATGCATGGATTTAAAATTTTTACATCAAAATCAATTATTAAGTTTAGTTTTCCCACATTTATGTTGATCTCCTTTAAGTATGTACCAAACTACCAGACAGCGGATTATTCATTCATTTTCAGCGTGATTCCAATAATTGTTTTTACAAAAAAATATTGATATAAATATTACGTTTTGTTTTTTTTTTATTTTTCGTAGACTTTGAGGTTGCAACCCATTCGTCGGAAACCCAAGTTCATGCGTTGTCTATATATATAGATAATCACGCAGTTGTTGCTGACGTATCACCTGTCAGCCACAGCCACTTGAACTTCCTCAAAAGCTGTTAATACTGGATGTGCGGATCTAGACAATAATAACAGAATAACTTTTGCATGCGCATGGAATTTCATAATCAATTGAAAGATTTTCCCCCTAACAAATAAGTTCAATTACCGGGTTAGAGCCATGGTTGGGGCGTGGCGCGTGTGTACCCATTGTGGATGACATTTTGCATTTGGAATTAAAATTGATTAACCAGAATTTCAAGTTCAAAGCCATTAAGAAGATGTATGGAGAATAAATTGTTTTGTAAACAAATGTCTCATTGTTTTGTTTTTTTTTAATTTTTAGAATTTGTTACAAATTCGAAACGAAAATATTAACTAGGAAAAACCAAAAGGTTAGTACAAAAATTGTCACTCTTCAGCACTGGCAGTGTGGTGGTTGTCATTGTTATCGTTAAGTTGGCTCTTTTGGGCTAGTCGATCTTGCTGTGATTTCTCCCAAGCCAGCTCAAAGGGATATTCCAGCGGTTTCAGTTCATCGGGACACTCTTGCTGATTGGGTACCGTGGCCTTATGTATGGAAGCACCGCGTGTATGTATACGCTCCAGCATGGCGGCATTATGTGTTTCAGCATTTAGATTTGTAATATATTCGAATAGCTGCTCCTTGGTATAGATATTGGGTAAGCCACGTTTCTCAAAAAAGTTGACAATATTTCCACAATCTCGCATTAGGAATTCCAAGGCACTTGGATGCTTGGGCTCAACACTTTGGGCCACATCAATGAACCAGCATTTGCCCTCAAACCAGAGTATATTATATTCACTTAAATCGGCATGCACCAATTTGGCCTCATTATAAAGCCTAAACATGGCACTGACCACCTCCTCATAGGCACAACTCAGTTCGGCCGTACTTAGGCGGGCATCTTTCAGTTTGGGTGCGGCATTCTGATTGTCACCAATGAAACGCATGACCAAAACATGCTTCTTCAGGACCACCACATCGGGCACATTCAAGCCAATATTTTGCATTCTCATCAGATTATGCATTTCCTTCTCCGCCCACATATTAATAATGACCCGATGATTCTGCTTGCTAAAACGATCCTTGAAACGATAATCATCCTTGATGTAACGATCACGTTGCTTAAACTCATTCAATGTGGTCTTGAATATCTTAATGGCGCACTCCTTGGGCAACAGTTGAGGTGGCATGACCACACCACCCTTGTGGCCATGTTCATTGGTGCCCGTGTAGTTGGAATCGGAATTGGCATGCAAAATGACGGCCTCTTTGCCGGTTGAGATGATGCCATTGATTTGTTCCAGAATTTGATTATTGATGAGCTTATAGAGCAGCAGACGTGTGGCCGCATCCAGACCCATTTCAGCTGTGGCCACTTTCTCATGACGATCGGAACGACCGCGGCGGGAGTAGGCCTTCAGTTGGTTAAAGACCTGAAAGAAATGAGAGAATAGAGGGAAATTTTATGGGAAACTGTTATACAGAAGACACAGCTGTTGAATATTAAAGTTGAATATGGAAAACTGTTATACAAAACTGTTTTATATAAGAAAAACTGTCCTACAAAAGACAGCTGTAAATATATAAAATGTATAATACGAAAAACTGTTATACAAAACTGTTTCATATGAAAAAAACTGTTATATAAAACTGTTTTAAATATAAATAACTTAAGGCTTATGAATACGGAAAACTGTTATACAAAACTGTCTCATATGGAAGTATTTGTTATACTTCTGTTAAATATAAAAGTCAAATACGGAAAACTGTTATAGAAAACTGTCTCATATGAAAAAGTCTCTGTATATACAGCTGTTAAATATAAAAGTCGAATACGGAAAACTGTTATACAAAACTGTCTCATATGGAAGTATCTGTTATACGCTTAAATAAAAAAACAAAAAACTGTCTCTATGAGACGCTGTTAAATATAAAAGTTCAAATACGGAAAACTGTTATACAAAACTGTCTCATATGGAAGTCTCTGTTATACAGCTGTTAAATATAAAAGTTGAATACGGAAAACTGTCATACAAAACTGTCTCATATGGAAGTCTCTGTTATACAACTGTTAAATATAAAAGTTGAAAGCAGAAAACTGTTATACAAAACTGTCTCATATGGAAGATCTGTTATACAACTGTAAAATATAAAAGTCAATTACGGAAAACTGTTATACAAAACTGTCTCATATGGAAGTATCTGTTATACAGCTGTTAAATATAAAAGTTGAATACGGAAAACTGTCATACAAAACTGCCTCATATGGAAGAATCTGCTATACAGCTGTTAAATATAAAAGTCGAATACGGAAAACTGTTATACAAAACTGTCTCATATGGAAGTCTCTGTTATACAGCTGTTAAATATAAAAGTCGAATACGGAAAACTGTTATACAAAACAGTCTCATATGGAAGTCTCTGTTATACAGCTGTTAAATATAAAAGTTGAATACGGAAAACTGTTATACAAAACTGTCTCATATGAAAGTATCTGTTATACAGCTGTTAAATATAAAAGTTGAATACGGAAAACTGTCATACAAAACTGTCTCATATGGAAGTATCTGTTATACAGCTGTTAAATATAAAAGTTGAATACGGAAAACTGTTATACAAAACTCCCTTAAATGATAAAAACTGTCATACATAATACACAGCTGTTCAATATAATAGTTGAATACGAATAAAGGTCGAATACGGAAAACTGTCTCATATGGAAGTCTCTGTTATACAGCTGTTAAATATAAAAATCGAATACGGAAAACTGTCATACGAAACTGTCTCATATGGAAGTATCTGTTATACAGCTGTTAAATATAAAAGTTGAATACGGAAAACTGTTATACAAAACTGTTTTATATGAGAAAAACTGTCATACATAAGACACAGCTGTTAAATATAAAAGTTGAATACGGAAAACCGTCATACAAAACTGTCTCATATGGAAGTATCTGTTATACAGCTTTTAAATATAAAAGTTGAATATGGAAAACTGTTATACAAAACTCCCTTAAACGATAAAAACTGTCATACATAAGACACAGCTGTTAAATATAATAGTTGAATACGAAAAAATGTTGTACAAAACTGTCTAATATGGGCATTAAGGCATATATGGCATATAAGTCTATTTTCCAATTTACCAAATATAAAAATCATTTCTCGTTCTTTTTTTTATGAGCTTTTTTATATCTGACGTGACGTTACTAAAATTAGAATTGGCAATTTTTTAGTGAAGATAATTTTACTAAAAATATTCAACGCAACTAAAAAATCAATTTTTAATGTAGTAAGATAAAAAGATTTGCGAAAAGAGTGGAATTGCTCAATGACTCTTAGGGCTGTAAATCGAAAAGAGAAAATGCACTGAAAAACAAAACTTAAATTTGTACCTTCTAGCCCAATATATCTCTATATCTGTACTATGAAAAGCCTTAAACTCTTTAATTAAAATTATTTTGCATATTTACCTCTTCTAAACCTCTTCTAAGAAACAACTTTTAATGAACTTTTAATTTTTCGTTCATGGTAGACTTTTCTGCGGAAATGCCCATATGAGAAAAACTGTCCTACAGAATAAACAGTTGTAAAATAAAATAGTTGAACAGTGAAAACTGTTATACAAAACTGTCTTATATGGGGGAAAAGATGTTATACAAAATACACAGCTGTTAAATATTAAAGTTGAATACGGAAAATTTTGGGGAAACTGTTATACAAAACTGTCGCATAAGAATATAACTGTTATCTATATATATTAAAGAGTTCAACCTGACTGACTGACTGATTGGTGACCCTCGCACAGCCCAAACCGTTAGAGATAGCAAGCTGAATTTCTTAATGTAGTTTCATCTTATTCCGGAAGTGAGTACAAAGGCGGGGTTTTGGAAAATTCCGCCGGGAAATGTGGAAAATTCACAGAAAACTGTTGTATGAAAGTTTTTTTTGTTTATCATCCGATAAAAAAAATTGAAATAAAAATTCATCAATAACTGCATACCAGTTTTCCGGAAAAATAAACCCCCATGGATGGAAAATGGGTTTAGCGATTAGTTCCAAACTCATTTTTGAAGCTAATCATACCCAAACTTGAAAGTCAGTCCCATGTGTTCTACTTTTCGCTTTCGACCCTAAAACGACACAAATCGTATGGGAATAGGATCGTTTTAGGGATCAAAACGGATTTGTAGAACATAAAGGAGTGACTTTTAAATTTTGAAAAATCATCCCCCAAAAATACGAAAATGGTTGGAAAACTGTTGTATGAAGATCTTTTGTTTTTTATCCGGACCACTCCAAACTTATTTTCACATTTTGGAAAATACGGAAAATTTGCAAAAAAAATTCTTGAAAAACAAATTTTGTCCTCTATTCGATCAGACTCAAATTTTTTTTTGAAAGCTCTATCTGGAAATTTCAATAAAATTGTATTCACTTTTGTTGGAAAATTCACCCACCCATATTTCAAGCTGAACTTATAAAAATATGCAATACATTACTTTGACATTTTTGAAAATATTTCACGAAAGTCGGAAAATGGACGGAAAACTGATGTTTGGTTTTTATCCGCTTTAAATAACAAAATATTACCATCGGGTTTTTTTTTTTAAATTTTTAAAGTACGGAAAACTGGAGGAAAAATATTGAAAAATTTGTTTTCCAATTCGATCGGATTCAAAATCATTTTTAAATCTACCCCTAAAGTCGGAAAATAGGCGGAAAATTTATGAATGCAACTTTCATTATTTTCATTAAATTAGCTTCAATGTAGAGATTAGCTTTTGAGCTCTACATAACAAAATATTACCAACGGGATTTTCCAATTTTGAAAAAACCCGGAAAATTAGCGGAAAATGGTTAGAAAAAAATTATTTTGTTATTAATGTTCATGTTAAGAACCCATTTTTCAACTTTACAGGGTGGTTTTCAAAATTTTAAGAAAACGTTGTTATTATTGTGAAATAAAGGGCTGTGACAACATGCTTGGAGCTCATTAAAAGAAAAACGAATAAGTCGCATACATCGGTTTTCCGACAATTTTCCAACTTTGCAAGCGGACTTTCTATAATTCTATAATTTTCAATGGAAATTTGATTTCTTACTTAGTTTTTCACACAAGTGCAAGCGAAGCCGCGGGTATACGCTAGTCTGTTATACATTAAAAATTTCTTGTTCTTTGCTCACCTTATTGGACAGTTTCATATCAAATCCGGCTCCATCGCCTGTAGGAAATTCCGGCGGAAATGACATGATACGCTGAGCATTTCGTACGCCACACAATTGTGGATCATGTTTGGTTATCATTTCACCCTCCTTGTCCATCTTAAAGCCACACTTTGGTATCGACTCCAAACGTTTCTCATTTGTCTCAAAACGATCCCAATCCCGTTTTAGCTGCTCCAGTTCATCCTCCTCATAATCATCATCATCGGCGGTATCGTGCAGGAACTCGGCTTCGCCGCTACGACGAAATTTGTCCAAGGTCACCGTGACCTTGGATTGTTTATTCTGCTGCCGTTCAATGCGACGCAATTCCTCGTTATATTCATGATCAAATTGGGATTGCAACATTTGAGCGATAACCGCATCCGATTCAGCGCCACTGGCGGTGGCCTCTTCCTGCAGCAAAGCCAAAACCTCGGCGGGCACAGCCTCCTCTGCCTCAGCGGCGCTGGTTTTGAGCAGTTCCGAGTAATCCTCCCATTGCTCAGCTTCAGCCTTAGTTTCAGCTTTCGCAGAAGTGCCCGCTACATCCGAGTAAGAGGCTGCCTGCTGATTACCACTCCACAAGGAGTTGAATGGTAAGGGTTCTTCTGGTTTCGCCTTTTGCTCCAGTCGCTTCAGCTCTTTGTCATGCAGTCGATGGGCATATTGCTCGGACATGATGTCAGCCAGACTTTGGGTCTGTACCGACTCGTTGGACTTCAACCAGGGCGATGACATGCTGCAAGGATGATTCAAGTTAATGTTTGACAATAATTTCGAAATGACACACATACATTTTGGCACTTGACGGGACGAGAACCTGGTCTGGAGCGGTGTCAATTGTTTTGCTTAGGTAAAAACTTCTGCAAATGCGTTTACACCTTCCCTTTCTTTGCCCTTCACTTGGTGGCCCAAATGGCAACCTTCAGGCACGCACAAAAGGGGAATTTGTGGGTGAACTTTTGTTGTGTAGTTGGTTTTATACCAACTCAAATAAGGATTGCAACGATGTTGCAATTCTTTTACTTTGAAATACTATATCCAATTGTTTTTTTTTACCAATCTGATGAAATTACTTGTATTAGAGATGGAAGAAATCAATAGTATTTCATTGAATATAAAGAGGGTATTCATTGAATTAGAGATGGTAAAATTTGAAAATATATCGATAGTTGGTTATATTAGATATTCATTGAAATTAAGTTAAAAAAATATAATTATTTAAAAAAAACACGAGGAAAAAATTAGAAACTGCTTAGCTTAGAAAAATTAAGTTTCTAATTTTTCTAATTGTTCGAAATTTCGAATATTAGGTGGAGTTACACGAAATACTAGCAGAACCCCTTAATTGAAAAGGTATAGAAACACACTTAATTCACTAGATTACTGAATAAACTTCCTAAAGTTTGCTTTAACATATAAATCCCAACATTATCTACGCAATTTGTAGATTATTCTTAGTATTTAATATTATATTTTTATGAGATTTTAGGTATGTTTTTATATTTGTAGAATTTTTGAATATTCCAATTATCCTGTATATTTGCTATGTTTCTGATTTTTTAATAAATTTTCGATATTTTGGGTATTTTTAGAATATTTAAGGATGTCTTTTTTTTTTTATTTTAAGTAATATTTTGTAGTTTCTGGAACTTTTTTTTGTATTTTAACATATTTATGCTATGTTTTTGTCTTTTTTGGTAACTTTCGGATATATTGGGTATTTCTAAAATATTTGAAGTTTAATTTTTTATTTATTTTAACTAACGTTTTGAAGTACCTTCCTAAAGTTTGCATTTTATATAAATCCCGACTTTCTCTAGCCAAAATGTTGGTAATTCCTGGTATGGAATATTTATTTCTTGAGGTTTAAAAATTGTTTTGAGATCAGTATAATTTCTGAATATTTGATTGTTCTGTATTTTTGTGATGTTTCTGACTTTTTGGGTATTTGTAAAATATTTGAAGTTTAATTTTTTAGTAATTTTAACTAAAGTTTAGAAGTTCCTTCCAAAAGTTTGCTTTATTATCATATAAATCCCAAAATTTTGGTTATTTTCTGAAAAATATTAATTCTTGAGATTTTAGAATTTTTTCATATTTCTAGAATTTTTGTTAATTTCAGTTTCTTGTATTTGAGCTATTTTATTGTCTTTTGGGAAACTTTTAGATATTTTGGGTATTTCTAAAATATTTGAAGTTTAATTTTTTATATTTTTTAAGTGATGTTAAGTAATGTTTTGGAGTTTCAAGAACTTTTTTAGAATTTCAAAGATATTTTGTGAATTTTAAAAAGCTTTCAGTGTGTTTTTTTTTTTTTTTTAATTATGTATTTCTGGAATTATTGGGCATTTTGTGAGTTTATAAACTTGGTTATTCCTGGTATTTTATATTCATATACTGAGATTTTAGGATTTTTTCAGATTTTTAGAAATTTTGTTTATTGTGTTATACACCTTTTTTTTTATTTTTGTTTTTTAAGGTAACTTTTCGATATTTTGGGTATTTTTAAAATATTTAAAGTTTAATTTTTTAAATTTTTTAGTAATGTTACGTAAAGTTTTGGAGTATCTGGAACCTTTTTCTGAATTTCTTAGATATTTAGCTAATTTTAAAAAGCTTTCAGATTAATAATGTAATATGAATTAGATTATTCTGTCGTTATTGGGTGTTTAGGGAAGTTTTTTTTATAACTTTGAGCCTGTGGTTGTATTTTTGACCACAAAAATTAAAACAATTTTGTATTGTTTGGATACTATTTGATCTTGTGTGTACCTCTATTAATCGTTTGGCCCTATTTTTCTCACTTTCTAGTAAATTTAACCCTGAATTTTTGTATATATTTTAATTTAAGCAAAAAATTTAGCTAAATATCAACTTTTCTTTATAAAACGACGAATTATGAGTCGTTTTATAATTTTCCAAAAATAAATTTCCTAAATCCCCCTTAATAGTTAATTCAACTATCGATAGTCAACTTTTTTGCCCATCCCTAATGGAATGTCAGCACAAAACGGAATTCGTTTAAAAGTATCGATGCCTGGGCGATACTTTTTGTTGTACTTGTACATTTTTCGCCAAAAATAATAATAAAAAACTTTTTTTTGTTAATATTGCTACAAAGAACAAAAAAAAATGTTATTAAATTGAAATTGAGAAGGAAATTCACGCCTCTCGCCACGGCCGTTCGTAACACCCAAACCCAAAGTGCAATAAATACGTGCAAACGCTTGGTAAGAGGCAACAAAAAGATGGAAATGGAATACAAAATGCGACCGAAACGAAAAAAAATCAAAATAGAATTCCGAATTTAGAATATGACAGACCAAAAAAAATTTTCAATTCGAACGCATTGCTGCCTGCCGCCCGTCGCCCGTTGCCGTCGCCACCGTCCCGTCCCCCGTCCGTTGTCGTTGTCGTCGTCGTCGCGTGTGTGTGTGGGGGGGAGGAGACTTGGGGGTCAAACTTGAGGGGGAAAACGAATCAAGATCGGAGAGGAGAACAAAAAAAAAAAAAAAAAACACCAGCAAAAGCAACTGATTTCCCGATTTTTGTGATTCTGTTTTCATTTTTTTTTTGCGCGCAATGTAAAAATGTTGCGGCAAATATTTGTGTAAATCTTTGTGCTAATTTATCAAGTGGTTCGGAGTTCATACCGGGGCACAAGCACGGGGAAGACCCGTTTTTCTTTCCCGCCACTCCCTTTTTGGATAGCGGAATACCTTTTAAGGTAACGCATCTTCTGCTCTTATTGAGAAGAGTTCGAATCTTAATTGAAAACTTCCAAAGGAGCGTGTAAACAAGTGTTCCGGCTGTACCAAAACTAAAGCTTTTTTTGCTTATAGCCAAATGTTGGATATAACCTAAACATAGATTTTGAAAAACCTCCATGCAAAGTTCAGAGTTCCATGGTGCCTCACTAATTCAGGCTTGAAAAAGGCCTAGAGTAGTAAAAATCAAGACTTGAGTCGGCGCGGGAATTTCTCAGTATCCTGAATTTCGCGGGACCCGAACCCTCAAATATTTACAAAAATAATTAATTAATTTTGTAAATATAAATTTATCACTTATCCTGAGGATTTTAAAATATTTTCCTACCTTTCTGAAGAAGCATTTCAATTTGGTTTCGCGGAACTCGAACTTCCATCTCTAAGCAAGACTGCAAACCGTTCCAAAATCGAAACCCTTAGAATAGAGTTGAGTCTTATATGTTCTTATATTAGTTCTTCTACTTGATTTGGAGTACCTAGTTGTATTTAACTTGGAAAACTAAGGGCTGATTTCTTATCTGCTAAATAGGTGCTATGTGTCAGATAAACGTAAAATTTACTCTGTTAATTGGAAGTTTATGTGCTTGGGAGATAAATAGTGGCAGGAGGATGAAAAAAATGGTTGTTTTTTTTATTTTTTTTTGTTTTTTTATTTTAACTTATAAAATTTAACCAAAAAAAGTTTGGACTTTTATCGATAAAAGCTTCATACATCTCTTTCATGTGTGACCACGTTTGATATCGATTAACGATTAATCAAAAACTTACCTCGGCATAAAAATGGAATTAACTCGTGAAAATTTTCGTGCAATCATTTTTCATAACTTTCGACGTGGATTATCACGACAAGAGTGCAACGATGAACTTAAATCTTGTGTAGGCGATGAAGCACCATCCTATAGTACTGTGAAAAATTGGTTTAATGAATTCAATCGCGGGCGACGCTCGCTCGAAGACGAAGGTCGTGAAGGTCGTCCAAAAACAGTCGTTGTGGAAGGCTGTGTTTTCTCACCGTTACACGTTTGAATTAACGTCACGCTCTCACCTCTACTGTAAACTCTGTCCGATTCTCTTGAATTGGATCTCAAACCGAACCCTAGGAACGCCTCTATTTATACCAGTAGCTCAAGGAGGTTCTAAACCAACGGTTCGGTTTATTACTTGGTTTGCGCAAGAAACAAAACCGCAAGTTTTCCTTTCTTCGTTTTCTCGACCATTATAATTTCTAAAAAGAAATTGTTGATTTGAAGCTATTTCGAAATTAAAGATTAAAAAACATTTGAAGAAATCAAGGAATCAAACCGAATCGAATTTCGGTTCCGGTTCTGGTACTTACCAAAACTAATGTTTCGGTAAAAGGTTTTGTTTAGGTTCTAGTTTTATTTCGGTATTCGGTTCCGTATGTTTTTTTCGTATCGGTATGTACCATTATAATTTAAAAATCCTTTAATCCGAAAATATAATAGAACGGGTAGCAACCTACACAACAGAAGGTAATCATAAAGAAGGAAAATTAAACATAATAAACTTTACCCCAGAAAACAAGTGTCCTAATAATACTTGTGTAACTGGAAGAGCAAGAAGAACTTTGGATATCTGATGGAATGTGAAACGTTCATATAACGTTACCGATCACAATTTAGCCCTGTTCTTAGGTTAAGCCCATCGTTTCCTTTGTAAATGCAAAAATAAATGATAAATTAATAATATTTGGAAATTATTGAACCAAAATGCAAAGAAATAAGATGAAATTGTTATTTTTATTCAAAATTTTAGTATCTACCAGATGATCCCTTAACCTAACATTTGTAAGTTTTTCTAACGATTACACTGCGTTTTACCATGAGAAAGTCCCTGATTGAAGCAATAAAACTAATATAACAAAAAGACTCAGAACCGAAACAGTACCGGTATAATGTTTCGTTTCTTTTCGGTCATTTCGGTTCTAAAAATAAAGGTTCCGAAATACCGATTCTCAAAAAATAAATAATAACGGTTCCGGTAACGGTTCTGTTTCTGAGTTTTAATCGGTTCTTTTCGGTATATGGTTTCGGTTCAGGTTCCGGTTTGACACACTGGAAGAAATTTAAAATATGAATATTTATGTTTTTTGAAGAGCAGAAATACAGCTGATATCGTTAGTACTTCGAAAAAGGCGAATATCTATTGGTTTCTCAGCCACCAAGTTATCTACAAAAACAAAATGCAGTTCTGGCTATTGTTTAACCGAGAAGAACACCTACCAATATCTCTACAAACGTTAAATAGTGCAGTAAAATCTTAGGAATCTTAAAAAAAAGAAGTCAATTGCAGGGACAATATGAGATGTTGTTGAAACACTGGAACCCTTAAAAGGTAGTTGGTAAACTATTATTTAGGTCTTACAAGCGTGAGTTAGCAGTTCGGTACGGTTCGGTTCCCTGATTTATACCCTGTATCCATTAAAAATGTTTGAGATTTTCTTTCTTCAAATTTGATTTGATTTCTTCTAGCCCGCTCGGATCCGAGATTCAATTGAATAGTTCGAAATATTTATTAAAAGTGACAACATGTGAAAACATACTCAATTTAGTAAAAATTAATTAATCCTAATATTTTGCTCGGGTAGATTTCGGTTTAAAAACTCGTCAATGTGGGGGGGATATTCTAATTATTAACTTTTTGACTGATTACAAAATCAAAACATTTTCATTGAGCTTCTTTATATTTATTTATTTTTTTCTCCATTCTCTTGCCATCCTTGGAGGACAGAGAGACGCTTTGTTCATCATCCCACTAACCTGCCTGCTACATTTTGCTATATTTTTCGCTACTTCCTTCATCGCTTCAACAAAAAAAAATTCCGCTACTAAAAAAATCGTCAGATTGCACGCTTTTGGTTGAACCGAGAGTGAAATGATAAAGTCTACCACCAACATACAGGAACAGCGTCTGCCACGCCCCGAGGAACAGCAACAGACGACGACGACGACGACGCAACCGCCGCCGCCGCCCCCTCCACCAATTGTAGCAGCGCCAGCACCAGCGCCCACGCATCAAGTTGCCGCCGTGATAGCCAGCAATATGGATACACTTAAGACCGCCTTTCTGCCTAATCTCAGCATGGATCCGAATGTGATCAGTACGCACTATTGTCCCATGTGTCATCAACAGTTTGAGCGTGCCCAGCACGCGGCTGACCATATGCAGCTGTGCCATGGCATCACACTGAATGCCCAGGGTGCCATCACAACGCTGGAGGCTGCCCAGCAGCAACAGCAACAGCAGCAGCAGCAACTAAAGCCCAGTTATCCTTGCGTCAATTGTGATGAGAAATTTGTGAGCGCCCTGGAATTGGATGAGCATCATCGGATGACGCATCAGGCCACGGCATTTTTGGCTCGTTGCATTGTCTGCAGCATTTACGGGGTGAACTCAGCCACGCAGAATCCCAACGAATACAAATGCTCGCATTGCGGATCCGTTTGCACGGCGGCCATGTTGGCAGCGGGCCAGCAATCATTCATGGAGCAGCACGAGGCGCCGGTGACGCCCGATGAACTGCCGGCCATAGCACCGCGTGATATGAGACTGACACCGGAGGAGCAGCATCACCAGCAGCAGCTGCAGCAACAGCAACAAGAGCAGCAACATCACCAGCATCAGCAAGAGCTCCTCGAACAACAGCAACAACAGCAGCAGCAGCAGCAACAACAACAGCAACAGCAGCAGCATCACCACCACAACCAACATCAAGATGATCTAAATGATGGTCAGGTTTCGCTTAAGGTTCCTCCACTCACCGTCAAGCTGAACAAAAATGGCAATGGAGCGACCGTCACACATCCTCAGGTCATCATCAAGGAGGAACCACTCAGTCTCAGTGATAGCGGCGATGTTGTTAACTCTGTACCCGTCTATGCCATACAAGCGAATCCGGGTGCGGTGCCTGGTGGTAATGTGGTAACGCCCAGCACACCCGGAGCCACCACCAGCGTACTGGTTAGCACACAAACTGTGGCCGCCGATTTGGCCCACAAAATACGACATAAATGTCCGGATTGCCCCAAAACCTTCAAAACACCCGGCACACTGGCCATGCACCGCAAAATACACACGGGCGAAGCAGAGTAAATCCAATTTATATTGATATCATTCTACATATATATTCGTACATTAAGTATTCGGCAATTGATTTGGAAAAAAAGAAAGTGACCAGAGCAAATTTATTCAAAACTTTAAATAAACAAATGCTTTCTGAAAAGACCAATTTTCCAACAGTTTTGGTCCTTTTTTGAACGGATGCGAGATCACTATTTAGCCTCCATTTAATATTAATATTTTGAAAGGACTCTTAACATTATAATCTAAATCAAATAATAACTGAATTTCAAAAATGATCAGCTTCGGACTCTTAAATTTAAAAATATCAAATCTGATATTGAAAATCGAATTTTGATATATAAATTCAGGTATAATCGGCTTCAGACCCTTCAATATAAAGCTCAGCAAATACAGCAATCAATAGCTTAGATGTAAATTTATATAAAAAGTTAGAGATATAATTATATATCTGTTTTCACTTTCGACAAGAATTTGCGAATTTGAATTTAGTAAACTTTTCGTATTTCAAAAAGGTATTAAAGTAATCGGTCTGAAGCTTTAAATTTCTACTCACTTCTATTTGGACGATGTCAAAAACAATCCTTCTAAATCAAAATATCTTTTAATTTTTTGCAAATAAGCATTTTCTAATTTCAAATCCGCAAATTCTGTCCGAAAGTGAAAACTGAGCAGACCTATATGTTTTTATGTGCGCCTTAATCAGAGATATTTGATTACTGGTGAGCTGTCAAAAACCACTGCAGTGGTCGCAAATCGACTGCAAATTACTTTGAAGCAACGCTTTGCACTTGTTAACTTTATGTCTTACTGAAAGGGGTCGTTTTGTCACCGAATTTTACTTAAATATTTTCACTCCAATCCAATTAGAAAGTGGCTCTCTTACAAAGTTCAAGAAAATCAATTTCGATTTATTATTTAACATAGTTTACTTTAAGAGAGATTTAAGGGTTGCCTTTAATGTAATTTAGTGTGAACCAGACACCAGCAACTACTCGTTTCGTCATTAATTCAAAACGAGCAAGCCCAGAAAATATTAACACTGGTTAACTTTAATAAATCCAACTTTTGGACTAGAGCATACTATCGTTTCTTATGTATTTTTTTTTAGCGCTGATCTCAAATTAATCGTCCGTTTTTTCCTGGTTCTTTTTGTTCAAAAGGTGTTTAAATAAACGTATATTACGCTACGTAGGCTTGCATTTTTAGGACCTGCGGTCACATCAAGTAACTTTTGCAAACCACATTGGTTTTTATGTAAACTAAGATTGATAACGATACAGCAAAACTGAACACGATGTTTGGATTTTAATCTTAACATACCAATATTTTGATTTAAATGTGATTTTTTTGTTTTTGTAATAAAATATATTTTTTCCCAAGTTTATATAATTCTTTAAAATGTTTAAAATTTTTTTAAAATACCGGTTTTACATTTTTTAATAGTCTTATGTGACCTTCAATTTAATATATGTATTTACAGTTTTTCGACATCATTGCGCTTTTTGAAGTTATGTATGTATAAAAAATTCAATAAACTGACGATTTTTATAAGCAATTTTGAAATAACATTGAAATATAGGAAAACTTTAAAAAAAAATAAAAAAATTGGATATTTCTACAGTTTTTTGACTATTACTTTTAACAGCGCAATGATTTCGAAAATATGTAAATGTAGTAAATTAGAAGACACATTGGTCTATAAAAAAATTAAAACCAAGAAATTTTTAAAACATTTTTTGAAAAATTATTATTAAAAAAAAAAATTAAAAAAACATTAAAAAAAAAATATTGCTATTATAAGATAAAAATACAAACATCCAAAAAAATTTCCCAAAAAAATCAAATGTTTTATATAAAAATCAAAAAATTTATATTTTAAGAACAAAATCCAAACATCGTGTTTGGTTTTTTGTATCGTTATTTATTTAAGTTTACATAAAAGCCAATGTGTTTTTGAAAAAGTTACTTGATGTGACCATAAGACTTGAAAATGTTAACCTACTTAGTATACTTCACGTTTATTTAAATATCTTTCGAACACAAAGAACGAGGGAAAAACGGACGATTGATTTGAATTCACCGCTTAAAAATAAATTGGAAGCAATAGCTAAACGCTCTGGTCCACAAAACCTTGTATACGTGTGTAATTCAAGCTCATTTAAGCATGTGAGCAATTTTGCTTAGCTAAGCGCCGAGCGAGCAGTGCTTGTAATTTCTCGGGCTCTCCACAACAACAAATTAAGAGAGAGCAAAATTAACTTACTTGGCCGCGAGCTGATTGTGTATTTCACAATAGCTCGCTGCGACTCGTGACCAACGAGCAACAAGCTCGCTGTGACTCGTGTTTAACAATCGTCAACCCAACGAGCTTGTCGAATGCACATGCTCGCAATTTCAGTGATAAGGTCATACACGATTGCTTGAGCTTTGTGTAGGCTTGAAAAGGCTTACGCATTCAAGAAAAGGCTGAGCAAGCAGATTCGAGTAACAGATTCGAATTTGGCATATCCTTCGGAAAGTCTGACTATAACCAAAAAAAAATGTACAATACTTAAAAGCGACATCTTATACAACAAATTTGAATGGCGGGTCCTGCTAGTGGGACCCGCATTTTGCAGCAAAACCCGCCAGCAATGAGGAAGTTAACCCTCTTCTATCCCCCGGCATTATGAAAAACGCAGACGAGATTCACAAAATGTATGAGATGTCGCTTGTAGGTATTGTAAATTTTTGCTATAACCTTATGCACAACGTTTTGACATTAAGCTAGCTTTCACGTCCTTCGTTTTTGTACAAAGTGGTTGAATTACTTGCTTGTAGTAAAGCCATTCCGAACCGACTGGTATTAAGTTAGACAATGTAACATATAAACTTAAAAATTTAGTCTGTTTCCATCTCACTTCACGCCCCGCTATAATATTGTGTTAAGGGAGCTCAAAAGTGACCCGAGGAGACATACGAACCTGCGTATTAGTAGAACAAGCATGGAAAAAATAGCTGTGATTGGAATAACAGTTAACATGAGTTATTTGGAACAATGATCTATAAAAAAATCATGAGTGATAAACGCTGTGGAATAACATTTGAGCTTATTGCCTTTTAAAATAAAAAATATTTTTTTAATTTTTTGAAGTGAAGTAATTTCAAGTACAGAATACCTAAATTTTTAAAATAAAAGAAATATTCGGAGTTGTCCCGGAATTCTCTACATATTTTCGTACAAACTTTAGCAATTTGAAATTTGTGTAATAATATTTGGAATTAGGATCAAAAATCTTAATTAAGGTAAAATTTTGTTCTTGTCACACTTTTGCTTCAAATGTTTTAAAAGTAAATGTTTTTCCATCAATTGCCGAACTCAATTCATCAACCACAATTATCCAGCACAGATTCTCTTAAAGTTGTAGTTAAATTTGTGCTGGATGACTCTCATTTAACCTTAACCTTAAATACAATATATTTTTTTGTTTGTTTTTTTCCTTAAGATCGGCCAGCTGAGCGCATGGGCGCGCCCTTTAAAGTGCCTGGGACGTGGCCCATGCGTTCGATGTTTGTTTGTTTGTTTTGCTTATATAAATATGTTTATGTATATCGAATGTTACTAATAATATAATTCAAATTTCTTTCTTTTCTCCCGCGCGCTCTTTCTCTCTTTTTCTCTCTCTCTCTCCCAATCTCTCTTCTCTCTCTCCATATATAAATATCTATAAACTAAATATCTATCTATCAACTGCAAAAAAAATTCTTTCCACTCCACGCAACTTCAGCGCCACGCCCAAAGAACGCCCCTACACGTGCTCCTACTGCGGCAAGTCCTTCACTCAATCGAATACACTAAAACAGCACACTCGCATACATACAGGTGAGAAACCATTTAGATGTGGCTATTGTGGCAGGGCGTTCACTGTTAAGGATTACCTGAACAAACATTTAACGACTCACACGGGTGAGAAGCAATATTTTTCAAATCAAATCAGTCAGTCAATCAATCAATCAATCAACTCTCAACTCTCAATCAATCGACTCGTCAATCAATCAATCAATCAGTTCAATTGCAAACACAAAAAAAAAAAAAAACGTCAGTATTATCAAGAGAAACGCTGTATGCAAATCCCATCTCATTTGTCATACTCTCAAAACTCGCTCTCTCACCCAAAAATCGCGCACTCGCTGGTTACGCTCGCACCACTGACACGAGCCGCCGCAGCGCATGCGCTGAAGAACATGGCAAATGAAATGTACAACAATACAACGAACCAAGTTATGATCCGCCCAGTGGTAAATATTAGCCAAACAAATTTCCAAAAAAAAAAAAACGTAGTTAGTGTACATTATTGCCATACTCTTCGTACCCCAGGCAAGGCTTAAGCCAAGCTAAAAATAATAATAATAATAATTGAAAAAATATATTATATACACAGTAAAGCAGAGTTCGGCTGGCCGAATCATTTGTATACCCGGTTATTCAGAAATTGGAAAGGCAGAACTGACCATCTTTCAAGAGAATCGCTTAACATCATAGACAACCCATATTCATGTGGATTACCATCCAAACTTAAACCGATCTTTTGTTGTGTTGTCGATCTAACAAATATTATAAAGTTAACTGATTTTAAAAATTTGTAAACATGAAAAGATATTAAATCTTGCCAACTTAATGTAAGCAAACTAAGTTTTTTAAACACAGATCAAAACGAAGGATAAGCCAAGGTCCCACAGGCAAATAATTTGCCCAAATTTTGACATTACCTTAGACTTTGCAGGACTTAAAACTAAAGCTATGGATCTATACGCAAATAATCTTATCAAAAAGTACCGAAGAATTCCCTATTTAGGCTTATTCAGCTAAATTTTCGTCAAAATTTGGGCAAATTATTTGGTCTAGGCATTGATAAATCAGTTAGCCAGTCAGTCGGTCAGTTTCGCGCTGTACATTGTGTTAGTGAAGTTATATCGTGAGTTGTCTCATTGGTCAAACAGTCTATCTCCTCAGTTTTAAAGCTATCTGGATGAAACTTGGTAAATGGTCTTCTTGCTTATATAGGTTGCAAATATTTTGGAACCAACCAATTCTGATAGCTAGATCAATGTTTTATATAAGATAACTCTTAAACAACTGAAAGGATCGAACGATGAAATTTTTACTGTAGGTTAGGAACACTAGAGACTGCGTATAAATTATTAAGGAAAACCCAATTTCGCGTTCCGAAAATAAAACGAACTCATGTTTTATGGAAAATTTAAATAATGGAATGGAATAAAGTTCTAAAAGATTTAAGGGTATATAATCTTCGGTAGATCGAAGTTACATTTCCGGTTATTTTGTTGTTGAAATTTCATTGTTTTTAAAGTGATATAATGATGTGCGAATCTTTGTTGTTTCAAAATTACCAGCTGCACAATTTTGTGTATTAAAATCGACTTTATTTTATGGAAATTATTTTTATACCCTTGCAGAGGGTATATTAAAATTGTCACGATGTTTGTAACGCAGTGAAGGAAGCATTTCTTGATCAGCATGACGAGCTGAAATCATTTCCATTTGTCCGTCTGTCCGTCCGTCCGTCCGTCTGTTTTTATGCTATCTCTGCCCAAACTTTGCAACCAAAGAAAAGCTTTAAATACAAAAACGCTGCACATTTGTCGGAATCGGCCGTGGATCGATGACTATATCTTATAGCTGCCATAGGAAGGATCGGTCCAAAAAACTAGTTCTAATGAGAAAAACTTTTTTGTTTTCCATCGTAGCGTCACCAATCGTGGTATATATTAGTTTTATATGCTTCCACACAATTCTCGAAAAATTGATAAAATCGGATGACTATAGCATATAGCTGCCATTAATAAACTAGTTCTAGTGGGAAAAACTTTTTTGTTTTCCATCGTAGCATCACCAATCGTGGTATATATTAATTTCATATGATTCCACACAATTCTTGAAAAATTTATCAAAATCGGATGACTAAATCATATAGCTGCCATATAAACGGTCGGTCTAAAAAGTAATTCAAGTGAGAAAAACTTTTGTTATGAATGGTAGCGCCTTTCAAAACTATAGACGTAGTATGTACAGACGTCAGCCTTCTATTTTTTAGGTTAGGGTGGACATTTATCATCGATTGAACGCCTGAGAAATTATTCAAGTTTGTTCTACTGAAATTGTAAATGAAAAAGAAAAAAAAAGAAGAATGCAAAACAGATCGTTTAAAGCAGAAAAAGATTTCCAAAATCATTTTGTTTTGAGCTGGCGAAACCAGTTCAATGAAGTTCAATATAAAGGGTCATATTCCATAATGCGAATACGAAATGTAGACTTTCTTTAAATCTCTCTTATTTGCTAACAGTTTTTGTCTTTAAGTAGCAGTCTCTTTTTCGAAAAGACTTAGAAGATGCCATTTCGTTTGATGGAATATTTATGGGTTGAAAATCACATAATTTCGAAACATTATATTCGTGTTATCTTTGCCGTTTAGATCAATATGTGTCTCGTTGTTGATGATATTCCGATTCCTACTTGCTCCCAGAACCAATTTTTTTGCAACTGGCAATTGATAATCTAAAGTCTTTATGTTGTATTGATTTATTGTGAATACCTTGTCGTTTGACATTAAAAACAAGACAACGAAGGCCTACTAGATTTATCATATATTTATTGCTGCCCTCATTAAACGATAGCTATTAGAGGCACATTAGGGCCGGACAAATGGAGTGGACTGCAATATGAGCTTGTGTTGGTGAGTGCCACAGTCGATTAAGTTTTTCTTTGCTCACCGATTCACAGCCATGACTTCGGCTCGCGTCTGCGTGAAAAAACACGAATGCGCCTTGCCACAGTGGCTGTAAGCACACCGACCCTCACCTAAAGTTACTTCTTTTTGCTACGGAAATGACAAATAGCGTTGCTCTGTACAAATTCTTTGTTTCAACTTACCAATTGACAATTTTTCTTAAATTGAAAATTAATCAAATAATTCTCAATAATTTCTACCAGGGTATACAAACACACACACAAATAAATCCAATAAAATAAATATATAAAAATAAAACCCAAATCAAATCGTATCGCCCCGCCTCATCTCCTCATTACGTAATAATATGTCTCGTATTGCATTTTAACACTTCAAAAAAATATATATATCAAAAAAAAAAAAATAAAACCAAACAACCAAATATATACACATATATATAGTTTGATTTATACGTGCAAAACGTTTTCTTTTATAATGCATATATACTGTACCTTACCTTACCATCAACTCTCAATCAACCAATCTCCTTTCTTTTTGGTACTGCACGCACCATGCTAAAAGGCCGGGTGCAATATGAAATCTGCTAATCTTCCAAAAACAATTCCATTTCCATTTTTACCAATTTTTGCAGGTGAAAAACCATTTCACTGTGGCTACTGTGAGAAATCCTTCAGTGTGAAGGATTATCTCACCAAGCACATACGGACACATACGGGCGAAAAGCCGTATACCTGTCCGTACTGTGACAAGCGTTTTACGCAACGTAGCGCATTAACTGTGCACACGACGAAGCTGCATCCGCTCTAGGGAAGGCCCAGCGGTGGGCGCCTAATCATTGTTGACCCAAAGAAAACAAGCTCAACGGCTTAAAGGAGGAGGAGGAGGAGGAGAAGGAGGTGGAGTGGGAGGATCCAAGAAAGACGTTTTCAAAGACGGAGCAAGCAAAAGCAACGACTGGCAAATCTTCTGAGTGCTGCTAGATAATAAATTAAATTACAAAATTTTGTGGAATTCTCTTTTTATATATTAATTTTTTTTTGGTTATGTAAATGTTTGCTATATTTTAATTTTATTTTATTATTTTTCTGTTAATCTATGAGATTTTTATATGGCGACCTTATACCAAGAACAACAACAATTTTCTATTCATAATGTGGCAATATTATTTCTTAACAAAAAAACAAAAAAAAAACATTAAACTTGTTTGTAAAATGTCTTAAAGGTAAACAAAAAAAACACACAACTACGCGCAAAACTTAAATTATTTTTTATTAAAAAAAAAAAACAAAAAAAACTACACTCAATTATTTATTCTTCGAAATTTTGTTTAAAAAAAAATCCTTTACTTCAATTTTGCATACGAGCAGGATCTCGTTTGTTTGGCTTTAAATTAATATTAAAAAATTGTTTTATTAACTAAATTAAACAATTTTTTTGTTTTTTAGCTTTTTAACAAATTTTGTTTTTAAATTATTTAAGTTTTGTTTTGTTAAAACTAAAAAAAAAAAAATAAACAAAAATCACAGTGAGATTGTATAAATAATATTAATAATATATATATATATAAAAATAATTATAACAATTTTTGCATTTTTTTTAACGCAAAATTTTGATTGAAATTTGAATTCTATCTGCAAAACGCAACACAGCTTTACGCGCCAAACTAGTTTAAAAAACAGCATAAAATAATTAACTTAAAGCTTAATACAATTTGTTTTTGTACAATTTTAAACAATTACTAAAAAAGGAAAAAAAAAAAACTGTAGCAAAACCAAAACCAATGTAAATTTCTACCACAAATCAAATAGTGTTATTTAATTATACAACAAAATATAATGAATATATATATATATATGTATCTAATATTAATGCAAACAAAAAACAACACTCAAAACAAATTGTCTACCTACAACAACAACAACAACAACAATGGCACATAGCACAGCAACAAATATGCGCAGCGCATGTAAAACCAAAATAAACTCTAAGTACTAATTAAATTGTAACTCTTTTTTTAAGTTTTAAATAAACCAAGTTGAGACGATCAAAAAACGAAAAAAAGAAAAGCTAACCGCAACCAATTAATGTTTAAGCTAAACGAAACCGAAAACTAATCCAACTAAATTACCAATTAACTAACTAAGTTGTACCACTTTACTACTAGCTCATAACGACTTACTTACACGTATGGCAAAAAAAAAGAATCGAAACACGAAGCAAACAAAAAAGTGAGTAAAATGGAAATTGAATTTGTAATTAAAAATGAAATTAAAACACAATGTGTATGAAGTCTGTGTGTGTGTACTTGTACTTGCAAAAATTTAGTAAATATTCGAGCAATATTTCAATTAAATAAGTATATACATTAAATATACATACATAAAAACAAAGAACTCTATATATATATATATATATACACAAATAAAGTCCAACCATGTAGAAAGATTACAAAATGAAAACAGAAGAAAGAAAAAAAAAAGCAACTTATGATTACTGGAATGAGTTTGGTTTGAAAATTAATATTTTTAAATGGGTTCTTCAAATTCATTTGATCAAAGAATTGCATAGAGTCGCCAGACTCTTAAACTTCTTCCACTTCTAGTTAGTTTTTTCAAAATAACGAGAGATAAAGTTCCCGAATTAACGAAAGTTTTTGTAAAGCTTGTGGATTTGTGTAAAAATTTCCTGTATATTTCTTAAAAAATCTATTATTTGGGAAGTGCTGCCTTATGGCACTTCTTAACAACATTCTCTAAATGTTAACATTTTGTCGGTGTATTTTTTATGTAAATTGGTAACATTGTCATGACTGTTACAACATTCGCTATTCGCCCAGGCACGTTTACCTTTTTTCTGAATTCGACATGCTATCCCGAGTGTTAAAATTGAAAAAAACCTGATTATGATAACACACGATAATTCTTTTTTTTAATATTAAAATGTTAAATAACAAGAATATTTCACTTTCAGATAAATAAATCCCGAGAACGGACCATTACGTGGGGGACTAACATGATTGCCAAATAACATCACCACTCATCACATCGTACTTCTCAACATATTAAAGCCTAAAGCGGCGGCTACTTCAAAAGCTTTTTGCTCCGCTTGCCAATTTTGCAGTGTGAAATGATCTTAGTAATGGGATACGGCTTCTCATCTCCGTATTTGGAGCATTCAAATATTCCATTCGAATATTCCATATTGATAGAACCAACTCATCGAATTCGGAAGAAGTTTAATAAATAATTATAATAATGTCGTTCATGTCCTCGCAGTCTAGAATCCGGGATATGTATTTGGATTTTTGTCACAAATCAACAGCAAAGCAGGAAATATTTTTGTGATTTGTTAATTTAGATGTCACTTTATCATTCACATGTTACCGAGATGAACATTCGTCAGTGGAACAAGAAAACATTTACATTCGAGAATGTTGTTGAATGTTTGCCAGTGAAACAGCTTACGTATATTACAATCGTTTGCAGTGATTTATCTTTTTATTTTATTTTAATAATTGAAACTTAAAAATTAATTCTAAGTAACAAAAGGGGTTTTATAGCCAGAGCGACGGATGCCTTCAGGCTAGATTTATCTTTTACTTATGTAACTTAAGGGGTTTTCTACCTTTGAACAATTTTTTTCGATTTTTTGTTTTGCATTATTTTTATTGCATTCCCCCCCACCTTCAAACATTGATTATTATAGCTATGACACCGCCCGTCTCATTCCTTTTCAATCCCTTCAAACCATTTTCAAATATTCGAAATAGTTTAGTAGATTTAGCCTTTTTAGTGGAGCAATGTTCTCGCTAAAGTGAGTATATTTTACGTTGCTCAAAACTTTATCCGCGATTTTCTCGAAACCACGTTTTTTGACTTGGTAGCCATGGTTGCGCCAGTTCTACTTAACCGATTTTGATCAGCCATGTTGCAATCGTCGCATAATTGATGTAATTCTGGCCCGTACCTCAATCAAGAGGAAAAACATTTTTTTACTATTTTTTTACACTAAACTACAAAAAAAACTTGAAAAATCTAAATTTTTTTTAAACGGCCGCCAAATTTTTAAAAAAAATATTGAAAAATATGATTGAGGTACGGGCCAGAATTACATAAATTCTGATCATAACCTCATTTACCGTTTTCAATTCCGATAACCTGGAGTCCCGGAATCATGGCCACCACCTCTACACCTTTTTTTTGGGGCCGATAACTTTTTGAACAGCCCTCGAAGTCTAAATATTTTTTTTTTATTTTGTTATATAGTTAATTAATAACTCAAATCCAAAAACCAAACTAAAAAAGCTCTTATGATTTTCTCTGCAGAATTTTTTTAAAAAACACTCATAAAACACTGTTGAAAGGTAGAAGACCCCCTTAAGTAACTGTTATTTATTGACTTTTTTATAAAAAGGCTTTCGATAACCGTTATTTACTTAATAACTGTTATACTCGGATTCAAAAAATATAAAAATTGAAATGCTGTTTTCTGCAAAAAAAAAAAAAGTCCTTATACCAATGTGTTTTACAAATCCCTTTCGACCCCAAAAACAATCCAAATCGTATGGGAATAGGGACGATTTTGGGGTCGAAAGCGATTTGAAGAACACATGGGAATAACTGTTATTTGAAACGTAATTAAAAAAAATCTAAAAATAACTCCTAAATGTGGACTTTTATCATCTAAGTTATAATTATAACATCTCAACTGCAACATTTGAGTAATTCCATTATTTCAACTTTCCAATATGGATTTGTGAGACGTTGATGTACCTTCACTAATCTCTTAGAGTTCCCATCCTTAGTGATAAGTCAGTTCTTATGTAAAATGCAAACTGACGTAATTTATACCGACTTTAGTTAGGCTATTGATTTGGTCTCTTGCAATCATTTTAAAGCTGACTTGGATACATAGTATATTACAGACACGGTCTTGATCGTCTTTATTACTTGTTTGTGTTGAAATTCTCATCAATTCATTTTGAGGAAAGAACAGTGATACGGTTTCTTTGTTCCGTTTACATGAAGCTCTTGAACTTTTACCAGAATTTGACAGATTGAACAGAGATAACTTCCCTTTGTTTACTGTTTACATGAACTTCTTGAACGTTTCCCATAAGTGGGACTGATAGACACTCTCTTGCAAGCGTCTGGAGTGTCCATTATTAAAGTACAAGCTTATCGAGAAGGCCGCAAAACCAGCAGAATAAACGAAATCAAAAAAAAATCTCCTTTTGTAATTTACGCGCAATGGAGAACTTGAGCGAAATATCCTATTCACCCGATTATCTTGCAATAATTCTACCCCGGTTGCGTTATATTCGATATATTGGAGATTTTCTGCATGTATTTGCCATTATAACATTGTTGCTGAGAATATTGAAGACACGATCGTGCGCCGGCATATCTGGCAAATCGCAACTATTGTTGGCTCTAATTTATATGACACGTTATGTGGATCTCTTCTTTACCTACTTTAGTCTGTACAATTCGGCAATGAAGACATTCTTTCTGGCCACCTCAGGCGTCACTCTCTACCTGATGTACGTTCAGTTCAAGGATACCAATGACCCGACTTACGATGGGTTTCGCATCGAATTCCTGGTAATACCCTGCGCTGTGCTCGCCCTGGTGCTTAATCATGAATTCTATTGGATGGAATTGCTTTGGACATTCTCGATGTACTTGGAGCCGGTGGCCATGCTGCCGCAATCTTATTTGATGAGCATGACCGGCGTGGCCGAGTCGTTTATGAGGCAATATCTGTATGCTATGGGATTGTATCGTGCTTTCTACTTGCTACATTGGCTCTCCCGCTATTATTTGGAGGGGCTCTATGATCTAATTGCGGTATTAGCGGGAATCGTTCAGATTATAATATACTGCTGCGTATACTACCGAATGCCGAAAAAGCTACCCAGCGAGCACACTGTTTGCGCAGTTTAAAAAAAAAAAATAATCAAAACTATTAAAAATGAATAAAAATAATGCTACTTTCGAAAATTTTATTTGCTCACTTAATGGGTAAAAATCGTAGAACAACTTATTCAAAATAGCCGTCTTGTGCCTTCCAGCAACTCCGAAGTCTCTCTGGTCACTCATCGATCAAAGTGCGCACCTCATGCATTGGGAAATTGTCCACTGTTCGGACAAGGGTGCGCTTCAAGGACTCAAAATTTGGGTTACGAGTAGAGCAAGCCTTTCGAGAACGGATCACAGCTTGGCCAATTCAACAACACGATTTTCGAGCGAGCCTTATTCCATGATTGGCAAACAACTGACGCCAAAACTTTTGATGCAGTAATATAGCATAAATATCATTTGTCAAATAGCCGTCAAGTTGGAGTGGATACGTTCAATGATTCTCGAGAACGAATGAGTTCAATTAGTGTACCGAAACAATTGCGTGTACTATGTATGTATTTTCGTATGCTAGTTGGTTCCTTATAGACGTCTAAACTACTGAACAGATATTCATGAAATTTCACAGTATGTTCAGGTCGATCCTAAGTCTTAAACCGGTTTACAAGTGGTTCAAAGAAAATATCTTGCCTGTTTATAAGTGTTTTTAAAAAAACCATTTTTTTTTTTTACACTTGAAGTTTAAAGAAGTTTGTAACGGAAATATTCTTCCGAGCCCTTAAACTTTTCTTTGAACAGGACGACGAGCTGAGTTTATTTTTCCTTTTTCCTCCCTCCCTCCTCTCTCTGTTTTATGAGTGTCTCCGTCCATTTCCTCCGACGCGCTCAAGCCGAACGAGTCTTCTTTACTACGACTTCACCGGTGTCTAAGAACAAGTTCTAGAAAAAACTTTTGTTTTCCATCGTAGCGTCACTAATCTTGGTATATTTGTTTTATATGCTTTCACATAATTCTGGAAAATATTAAAATCGGATCACTAAGCTATACTTGGACGTCGGTCGAGTCTTTTGAAAACTTTTTGATTTCCATCGTAGCGTCTCATCGTAGTATTATTGTTTCATATGTTTCCACACAATTCTGAAAAATTTATCAAAATCGGATGACTATAGATAAGCTTATAACGGACGGTCAAACTCTTCTGTGAGAAAACTTTTGTTTTTATCGTAGCGTCTCTTTTTAGTTTATGCTTTCCATAATTTCGAAAAATGATCAAAATCGATGACTTAGCTATAGCTGCCATAGGAACGATCGGTCGGAAATGTGTTTTACTAGAAAAGTTTTTTTATGGTATCATTTTTATTATCAATGTTTAAAAATTTTAAATATCTGTATCCTTATATTTTTGTAGTTTTTAGTGTATTACCGGCCAGTCGAAGTTAGCTTTGCTTTCGTTTGATTTGTGTTAATTATTAATTATATAAAAATAAAAATACAATTTTTGGAATTCGAGGGCTGTTCAAAAAGTTATCGGCCTGCCAATTAAGGTCTCCCAAAAAAAGGTCTATAGGTGGGTCCATGATTCCGGGACTCCAGGTTATCGAAAATGAAATCGGTAAATGAGGTTATGATCAGAATTGATGTGATTCTGGCCCGTACCTTAATCATATATTTCAATATATTTTTAAAATTGCCGCCAAAAAAAATAAAGATTTTTCAAGTTTTTTGTTTGTAGTTTAGTGTAAAAAAATAGAAAAATTTTCAAATTTTGAAGACCCCCTTAAAGACTGAAGAAATTCTCTGCTGAATAGGCACATTGTTTATCACAATGCTCTCTACTGATTTCGTTTCCATTCAAATAACTCACATTGAAATTTGAACTATCTGTGTTTCATTAGCACTCTGGAGTTTATCTGAAGTCATTAAATTGGGGCGAGACGAAGTTAGTAATACATATGTATACACTCATGGACAGTAAAATATGTGTAAACCATTTTGTTTTTTTTATACTTTATTTCATACTTTCCACATTTGCCATTATTTATCTCTAAGAATCACATTAGTTCTTAAAAAAGTCATTGAGACACACTTAGTAGCCTGTGTATGCACCCATATTCTTGCGGACTGCTTTTTATACCCGTTACTCTTAGAGTAAAAAGGGTATACCAAGTTCGTGCAAATTTATGTAACAGGCAGAAGGAAGCATCTCCGACTCCATAAAGTATATATATTCTTGATCAGCATCAATAGCCAAGTCGATATAGACATGTCCGTCTGTCCAAGTCTGTCTGTCTGTCCGTCTGTCCGTTCGTCTGAATGAACACCTAGATCTCACCTATCGATCCGCCATACATAATTTTTCGATCAGATGAACGATGAAGAAGAGTTGCCACCCACGCAACTTGGAAAATACCTCGTATCTCCCACAATTTTGAAAATAGGTGGTTCGAACCCTCTAGACATATATTTTAAGCATCATTACCCTATCGACCCGCCGTACGTCATTTCCTGATCAGATGAACGATAAAAAAAATTTTCACTCCCGAATTTTGAAAAATACCTCATATCTTCCACAATTTTGAACAAAAAATGTCGAGCAGGGCCGACTTCAACTTACGCTCTCGTTTTTTCTTGACATGATAAACTCTTTTGGGTTGCACAGTAATACACTTATTTATAAATATGAATATATATTTTTAAATTTTATAAAAGAAGCGTAAAGATACGCGTAAAGATATATTTTATTTTTATAATATATCGAAAAAAATTAAAATTTTTGTGAAAAAGTTAAAAGTTTAATTTTTTGTTTTAATTTTATGTTTTTATGTATTTTAATTGAAGAAATCAACGGAAACTGCAATAACTACCAAACAAAAATTCAGTTCTATGAGGTTAAAGGACAATTTTAAAGATTTAGGCCTAAAACTATGTGAAGGAGTAATCCAATTAAGTTGGTTTGTTCGTAAGGGTTGTTAATTTTAGCATAAGCTACAACTTCGCTGAAGACATGAAAGAGAAATTCGAAATGGTTTACGAGATTAAAGATCTTAAATTCTTTCCAAAAATTAAACTTATAAGCCCAATACAAAAAAACGGCAGAGAAACTGAGCAAAACCAGATAATGTTTATATACTACCATCAAATCCTTTAAGATTTTTTGGTCTCGACACGATAAACTCTTTTCTGTTGCACTTATTTGAATATAGGTGTAAATTTTAAAATTTTTCTGAATGAAGTGTATTTTCGATTTTTTTGAAACTTTCTGGTAATTAGCGTTAGGCTTGGCGGTAATTGGTATAAAATTTTTAAGGTGGCGCTATAACGGGAACTACCAAAACCAACCAATTTTATTTTTCTTTTGTTGATACCCAAAAATTTATTCAGTGTAGGTCGCCACCATTTTCAAAAACGTTGATCAATTATCTGTCAATGGCTTTTTATTTCACGTCTCTAGCTGCTCTGGTGCCCGAGCTATAGCAATTTTAAAAAATGCTTATTCAAAGCGTATTTTTAGCGATATTTCTTGGACATTGCTAAAAGTAACCCAAACTGAGGCCCAACAATTTCAACTCTATTGAATTAAAAAGGAAATTTCAAAATCCCCGTCCATAGGTCGCCCCTCTTACCTTATAGTTTGCTTTGAAAGCAAATCAGTTTCAGGAAGTCAACTAAATATATTCAGATTTTTCCCTTCCTATTAAAAAAACACTTTTACATTGTTATTGGTATTATCATTTTTGTTTAATTTATTTAGTTTTTTGTTTGTTTTGTTTTTTTTTTTTTAATTACAATGAACGAATATTATGAACACTATCACACTTTTAAAATGTTTTTGTATTTCTTTCAGTTTTATTTTTTTATTTTTGTTAAAGGTTTTGTAGTTGCATTTGCAATGAGCAACTAATTTGGTATGTTTCCCTTTTTTTATTTTGGTTTTTATTGTAATGCTGATACATATGTCATTTACATACATTTAAATATATATATGTATGTATATATATTTGTTTTTTTTTTATATATAATATAAGTATAGTTATGCATGTATATATATGTATTTAATGTATATGCCAATATCTTTTTTTTTTTACAAACACTTTTGATCAAACGCAATCAAAAAGTTGGTTTTTTCCTTTTCTTTTGGTTTTTTAAATGCTCAATTTGTTGCATGCTTATTATTTGGTTTTTTAAATATTTTTACCTAATTTTACCATTTGCCATAAATTTCATTTCAATACATACAGATACATATATTTATATATATATATATATATTATTTTTTTGTGTATACCCCATATAAATGCCCATCAAGTACGTCAACTGGACTTAATCCGTGAATTTTAAATCAAATACATTTGAAATGTATTCAATTTTTTTTGAAAAAAGGGAACTCAAATAAAAGTTTTTATTTTCAGCTTACACAACTATAAACATACTGAAAATTATGCAACAATTTCTTTTTTTAACAAGTGCCTCTCTTTGGTATTTTTGTTCATTATTTACAAATGTTGTTGTTGTTTTTTTTTTATTACTGGCAAAATTGTCGGAATTACATTTATTTAGTATAATTTATAATACAAATACATATTTTTTTAGTTTTAGTTAGGACTAAGTTACACAGATGACAAAGTGTGAAGTTGAAGATATAAAGGAAATTTCTCTATATATATATATAATATATATATATGTATACATATATGTAATGCCTATAAGCTCAAAATTGATTTTTCAATGATTATTTTGCTGGCTTTTGAGCATGCAGCTAGGATCAGGAGGAATGTAGAAAAACTAAGGTTTAGGAGGGCAAAATCATTATTTGTTTTTTTTTTTTTTTTTTTAGTAACTTTTAAGGAACTTAAGGGAAAGAATTGTTTCTATTAATAGGAATAGTTTTCACTTTTGCTTAAATACAGTTTTATCATCGTTTTTACCTACACAGGTGGGCTCTGTTCATACAACTTTTGCTTTGAAATTAAAAAAAAAAACATAAAATTTAAACAAAAATCGCTGCTCTAAAAAATGTATCAAAATTGTACAAAAATTCTATTCTTTTTTTTTTTTTTTTGTTGTTTTGTTTCTTTCTCTCATTGCTTTTCATAAATAAAGTAATTTTGTTATTGTTATGCTTGTATTTTCTGTTGGGTTTTTTTCAATCCATTTTATTGCGAAAATTAAAGTAATTTCTTTATATATTGTGGTTTTTGTAGTGTTTTAATACTCACATACTCGTATATATATTTATATATGTATATATCTACATCATACAAAAGGGCTGACATGACATAACGCTTAAGGTTTCAAGTTGGTTGGGTTTAAGTTTTAGGTCTTTGAACTGAACTAAGTTTCAGGTTTTAGTTTACTAGTTCAGTCGCTTACTTAATTCGATTCGATACGATTAGTTTTTGAGGAATTCTATTTCTTTATTGAATAATTAAAAGATGGTATAAGGAGTTCCTAATTGTGGATTCTAGTTTTACAAATTTATCATTAATGGGTGTTATATAAATTATTATGTATTGAACATGTTTATTATATTCTCAGAAATCTCTTCGGTATACCTTAAAGCAGCGCTGAGTAACTATAGATAGAACCATCAAAAGTATAGATTCCTTTTTCCCTACATCATCGAATATTTGGTACATTCGATTGCTGCACGATGCAACTCTCTATTGTAATCGAAGAAAAAGGCGAGTTGTTATTGATGATTGAGTTTTGGTCTCGACGTCATAACCATTTACCTATGCTTCTTAGCAAAAGATTACTTATAGAAAATTCGAAAATTGCTATGCGGATCGGCCAGGATGATTAGCGAAAATATCCAAGTTTATGGCTATCTATAAACTGTCCATCGAATGGCCAACATTTGATGTACAAGTTCTGGTATTGCTTAGCCGATCGGTCCATAAGCTGACAACCGGATGGCTGACGAAGAAATTCAAGTCATTGACTGTCTTTAAACCGCCTGGCGGAGGCCTCGTATTTCGTGTACAAAGACTGGTATTCATGTGCCTATCGGGCAGACCGAAGGCTTACGTATGGCAACACCTAGCACAGAAGCTCTAGAATTCTGCGGAAGTTTTGGTACGAAGCAGAGACCTTCAACGAGCACCTTATTTGCGAGCTCTGTTGCGTATTTACCAGGCTTGTTTGCGCTCGTAGCTCATAGCTGGAATTGCTCGCACTACTCGTTTGGACATTAAAGCAAAACCAGCAAGCAAACCAGCAAGCTCATAGCTCTAATCGCTCGCACTACTCGTTTGGACATTAAAGCAAAACCAGCAAGCCTTTTGAACGCATTAGTAATAATAGTACAAGCTCTTTTAAGCATCTGAGCAAAATGAGTGACTTTGCTTAGCTCGCGCTCTGCACAACAACAAATCTAGAGAGAGCTAAATTAAAGTTGATCAGCTTTCTCTTTAGTTCGCACATGTTGTTTGTTTTTGTTATGCTCTCTTTGGTGCTTTTGGTCGCGGCAAGCTGATTGTGTATTTCAGCGACAAGCTCGCTGTGACTCGTGTTCAACGAGCGACAAGCCAAACAAGCCTTTACACACAACCAGCTAGCCCAAGCTGTATCTATTACATGTGTGACGAATAATACATTTTGTAAAATCGAAGCAGATTTCTAGATGAGCAAACTGAAAATATGTGCACTCAGAGAAAAAATCGAGCAGATCGTGCTTGATATCAAGCCGATTTCGTGTCAGAAGTTCGGTAATACAGAATTTTCTTGGATTCAAGAAGAAAATACTGAAATCAAGCATGAATTTTCAAGCTCGATTTTTTTTGTTCGCTCTTCGCAATGCGAACTCCTCACCTCCCTTGCCACCAAACTCAAAATCGAGCGCATAAGTCTTCTCGTTTCGATTTCTTCTTGAAAATTCAAGACGAAAAAATCTAAATTAAAGCCGATTTCAGTCTTGCCTAATCGTGCTAGTTTTTTCTGGGTGTGAGCTATTAAATGAAAGCTTTTGAATGACCGCTGCACCAGTAACAGCTCAATGATGCGCTCATAAAAGATTAGATTTCTGGTTGAAGGCTGAGCGAGCAAGCTCGTGTACGCTCGGTGCAGATCTTTGGTAAGGAGGTTTAAGCCTATTGTGATGTCTAAGGTTTGTGAGATCGTAGCATTATGGTTCAAATCTTTTATATCGTTGAAACATATTCTCAATATTTATTTGTACCCAATAAAAATGGTTAAAAAGGTTATTATGAAGTTGTGCAAATGTTTGTAACAGCCTGGTTAAATTTTTATTCCAATTGGTATATATATTTTAGAGTCGATATTGCCGTGTCCATTAGTCTGTATAAGCGCATCTATCTCAGAAAGAAAGAGTCACACATTTTTTGAATAGAGGTCAATAAATACCGTTTGATTCAAATTTGGTCCTGTTCTGAATTCCGAGTTGATTTTCGTATATCCACAGATATGGTCGTAGATTTGTAGAAATAAATACACACTTCAAGCGTTTACACAAAAATCGTCCCGGAATTCGGAATGAGATGAAAAATACCAATAAGTTCAGATAAAAATCTCCGAAGCTATGCGCGATACGATGCTTGCTTTTTAATACGGCGGTTGATAAATTCTTGCATCCTGTATGACTATTTTTTGACGTTTCTTGAAGATTTTTTGAATTGATAAATTCTTGCATCCTGTATGACTATTTTTTTGACGTTTCTTAAAGATTTTTGAAATTGAAAACAGATTTTTTTTTTCTGGTACCCTCATAATTTTTCTATATATTCGGTTAATATCGGGCTTACAAAACAGAAATAAAAAAAAGTCCACCTTGACGGTGGATTATCCGAAATGAGAAAACTATTTCCCCATCTAATAAAAACAGAATTTCATAAGGCTCTAAATCATGGCCTTGATGTTAAGAACTAAGACATTGAAAATGCAGTAGTTTACTGCGGTAAAAGGCGCTATAAACAATCCAAAAATTAGAACATTGCACACTGGGCAAAAAACCGATACAGCGAAAGAAACCGCAAATTTTGAAATATGAAAACACGGTCAATTTTTGATTTGATTTTTGATATCGATACTTTCGATTTTTATTTTTCGATCAGCTGTTAGCTTTTCTACATAACATATCGCTCACTTCATTTAACAATGGCATAACTCTAAAAAATCAATTTCTAGAAAATCGCGTTCAAAGATTTTAATGTGTTTCACCCTTCCAGAAACTAATAACTTCGAATCCATTTAGTTAAATATGTTCATAATCAAAATCGAGTCCAAATAGTCCTTTAAGGGTTTCAGTAAAACAAAACCTATCTTTACTTTAAATTCTGACGTTTTTGTTGTAAAAATAAATGAATTTTGGCATCATAAGTGAGATTTTGAGACTTTTGTGGAATGTAACTTTCTAGATCCGTCTGTATTCGGTGTAATTCCTTTTGTTTTTGTTAATATGATGTGTTATCTTTGTGAAATGTTTAGATTTGTCTGCCACAAACTGCCGCTGCTAACGACAGAATACTTTTCCGGCACTAAGTTTTTTTTGTTGATGTTGGACTGCTCCCAAACTCAAATTTTATACCCATTGCAGCACTATAAAAAGACTTAGAGTCACTTTAGTCCGTATGGATTTGCTAAAACAGGAACATGAGAAAACGGCCCTTCGTTCTTGTATGTATAAAGATTGGACTAACCAGCGAAGTGTTCCAGTTATTCTAAAATATTGAAAATATTGCAAATTAAACGGATCAACTTTGTCATGTTTTGTCCCCTAAGCGTTATGTCCTGCCCGCCCGTACAAACATATATTGTTATAATTTTATATAGTTTACTATATACAGATTAAAGTCGCTCATTTCACTCTTGCGACTTTACTTGGAATGTGAGACAACAGAGTGTGAGACCATGGAATGGGATAGCATTGAATGCGATATGCCCGATATTTCTGCATACGTATCTGTGGGTCCTTCGGCACTGCACACGGAATCCTCGGGTGTACGTGATGGTTCCGCCTCGGTTATTTCAATATCCTGATGATGTTTATTGCTGCGATGTTTGGCACTTAAAGCCTGTGGGAAAAATATAGAGATTTGATTTGTGAGATTTGAGATAGATACAGGCAGTTGAGGTGAGTGCGTTTTTTTCGTTTAATTTTAGTGCCATGAGTTCATGCATTTATTTATTGTTCGGCTAAGGGGGACTTGCACTTGTTTTTGGGCTTTAGTTTAGTTTTGGGTACAGTCACAACACAAATGGTTAGTTTTTTTTTTTTTAGCAGAGCTCTTACCTTATCTTTGCTGCCCTTTTTCTACATTTCGAGAATTGAGTTTGGTATTTGGTTTGGTGGTGTTGGTGGGTATTTGATTGATTTAGTACAGTACAAAGTCATGACAAGAACAATGATATATATTTATAGATGTAATTAATATAATTTGACATACAAAATATATATATAGAGAGAGAGAGAGAGAGAGAGGAGGAAGAGTAGAGAAAGAGCTTAGGAGCTGGGGTAAGGCAGCACAAGGAGTTTTAGTTGAAGTCAACAAGTAGGAAAAGCCCCTGGCATTGTTTTACTTGAGAATGTAATGTACAGTGAGCGCAATTGATGTTAACTTCAGCCCGAACTTACTTGCAATGAGAAGCGACGATGACCGGCCTTTCGTCCACCACGTCTTTTACTGATGTGTGGATTATCCTGCCGCAGCGTTTTATTCTTCATAATCTCTAGTTGTGTGTACAGTCTGCAATCACAAAGAATCAGTTAGAGTTCATTTAAAGAGAGAGTTCTATGGCCCAACCTTTTGAGTTCAGCACGTATATCCTCGGGACTCATTTCGGATATGGTCAGCTCACCAATATCGGGATCACCCAGGCATAGGCCAGCATAACCGCCACCCAAACGCTGACCCGCATCGTGTGACGTACCCTTGAAAGCATCCACAGGTAAACGTATTGATAGATCATACGCAAGCGAACGTACCTGCAAGCTATGAAGATGCAACAAACACCGCAAACCACACTCAGGAAGAAGTTAACAAAAAACACAAAATATGAAACCACAAAACGAAACAACAAAAGATTAAGAAGTGAGAGAAAAACTTAACTGAAAATGTAGCCACAATTTGGTGCATTTGTGTTGTATGTTATGGAGTAAAGCTGCGCCTAACGGAAAGGCGCAGCAACAACAAGTATTTTGTTTACATTTTTCAATTTGCATTCAGCAAAATGGGGAAAAACCACTTGGGAGCTCAAACTCGTTGGGTTTATTGGCTTAAAGTTCGGCTCTTTTTTCATGTTCAAAATGATTTTAAGCCAGTTCCCATTTTCGAATATTAATTATTCTTTTCACTTTTATTTTCAAAATTTATAACTTGATTGTTAGTAAATTATTTGTATATTTTTAAGTTTATTACTTGGCTTCTAAAGGCTTCTTAAGGGTTAAACTGATTAAGTGAACCGGTTCGAAAGCGGTTTAAATTGATTTTAAAGTGTTTTAAAATCATACCTCAAAAATTATTTAGTCTATAATCTGGAAATTTCTTCTGTGGAGTTACATATATTCCAAATTCAAACGGGTTATTTTTTCAAATTAATCTAACAGTTGAAATGTTTATAGAAATTCTATAGCTTTATTTATAAAAGTTTGGATCCGAATTTAAAATGAAAAGTTCCAAGCCGGTTCTAAGTAACTAGGTAGGTAAGCAGTTCCGGCTGGTCCTGGAAGAGACCACATAGAGACTGTTTGACTTAGTTAGTTAGTTAATTATTTTATGGTCGAAGTAACTAACTTAAATGAAAAATTCTGTGGAAATCAAGGCTGAAAACCTCACAAATTTTGGATGAAATATGGGTTCGGTTCGCGAACCGGTTCCTGGAACCCCAGAATCTGGGTTCACGCAAACAATAAAGAATTGTTTGTTTTTTTTTAACTTATTTATTCGTTTCAATTGGTTTCAAAAAATTAAATTAATTAAAAATTATTTTTTAATATCCTGTAGTTTAATTGTTATAATTTTCAAATCTAAGCTGACATTATTAATATTTTAGGTCTGCTTAGATTAAGCCGCGAATGAGGAAGTACTCAATACAGACCTGAAAAAAATTATCATTTATCGACAGCCAGGCTGCAATTAAGTCGCTCGGTTAGATTTTCTTTAATTCGATATTAGTTAATTATTGCAACAAATCTTTCCAAAGATATCTAACAGTCCGACTCACAAATCCTTCCCAATGGGGAGACAGTATGTATGCCTATGAGCAAGCTCAAAGCAAATGAAGAAAACACTCTTAACATGCAGAATCGCAAGACAAACATGGCCAACTCGATGGCAAGCACTCACAGACCTATGCAGATTTGGCAGACCTCACTGCTCAGCTGTTGATAGGGTCATAACAGATCTCGACTAGGATTTTTCCGTCTCCCACTTCTTCTTTTTCTACCATGCCCTAAGTCAACGGAGATAAATCATCTCGGTTCTCATTTTTTAATGAACGTCTCTGATCTTGATAGTAATAAATACGCCTAAACATACTTCTGAGATTTTTCCAAGTCTCCTAAATGTCTCACTTTTCAGACCTGGAACTAAATTTTGCTTTTGCTTAATCTATCCTATCCTAACCTATTTTAAGTTAAAGGCATTATATCTCCCTGGAGATGGTTGTCTCTTTTAGCTCTTTAATTTCGAAACAAGCTTTTGTATTGGCTCGTTCCTTAAAATTTGCTTGATAAGAAATAGTTAAGTTTTCGTTTTTAGACCTCTTCAAAAATTGTAAGACATATGGCGATGTATGTTGTCTCGGAATATTTTCGAAGGAATCTAAAATATCGTTGACAGAATTTAAATTTGTTCTATTTTTCTTCGTCTATTTTTCGGAATCCAAAGTATTCTGCAAAAATTATATAAATTGTATATTGCAATGACAATTAACCATGTTTAATATAAAAGTCTAAAATAATTAGAGTTAAAAATTTCACTGAATTTTCTAAGTCGCGGATTGCATTTTATAAATCCTAAAACAACTTCTGAGAGAGTGTTGGCACGCCAGCTATTGCCCTACAAACTTGGGAATTTTTAGAATGGTTAGTTGGCCGGAAAAACGCTTGTGTTGGAAATGATAAAAATAGTTATTTAAATTTCAGGGTTGGTACCAGAAGTATAAAAAAATTTATCAATTATTTTTAGTTGATGTACTTTGAAACTGCATACTTGAAATATGGATAGGATTGGGGGCTGATACTCCTAGTAAACCCGGCTATGCCGAACCCGGTTCGGGTTCGGGTTTGAGGGATCAAAAATGTTTGATATTTAGATCACATTCCGAATCGGGCAATCCAAAAACCCAAACCTTACCAGTTCTCGGGTGTTCGGTTCCGGACCGGTTTGCAGCCTTGATAGAAATATCTAAAAACTAAAATGTTAAATAATTTTGAAAAAAAAAACATCGAAGTTACTTATTATACTATCCAGAAGTTTCGACATTTAAGTAAAAAATTCAAAAAGTTAAAATCAGCTGATGTAAAAATTTCTAGAAATATTTAAAATGTTCTATAAATTTCTTTAAAAAAAATGGTAGCCTCGACAAACTGGTAATCGATTTTTCCCTAATAAACTAAATCAACTTTTTCTAACAAAATCGTCATTCAAAATTTTGTTTGGCTAGTTATCGAGATTTGGTCGATAATCGAATTTTTCGAGGGCCCAGGGTTAGTTTTGACCATAGCAGGATTGTGTACAAAACCCAAAATTCTGGGCTGCAAACCCAAATAATTTTTGAGGAGGTCCGGTTCGCGGGTACGAACCAAAATTTACTAATAGTTAAGGTTAAAAAATGTAAGGTTCATGGTTTATGTGCTTAGGTTTTGTTCCGAACCTTCGTTCGTCCCAATTTTTATCAAATTTGTATTGAAGAGTAATTAATTTGTATAAAAAAATATATACCAAATTTTTGAATTTTCATTTACTTGAACATAGGAAATAAATTATTTTCAATTTAAATTAATAAGTATTATTTCTTCGAGCAATTGTTGGTTTGTGCTATTTCATTTATCAGTAAAATGCCCGCTTAACTAATACTTGAAACTTTTGTTAAACAGACTCAAAAGTTTTGGTTCGGAACAGGGTCAGTTATTTTTTTCACAAGAGGTTCGGTTTAAGGTTCGGTTCACAGTAAAAGAAAGGTCACAATTCCAGGTTTGAAACGGTTCGGTTCAATCCCGGTATGCAACCCTGCCAAAAATACAAATGTCCTGGGGTAAGAATGTACCCCGATGACGGTCCACTTTAGTTTTGACCATAGACGGGATTGAGCAAATTCCTCACGGCTTTTTGAGTCGAGTCGTAGCAATAAACCGAAGGAATCTAATACAAAGAAGTTACAGACAGTTCTAATGGCCGGTAAGGTAATTACAGAGCAGGCTTTAATAGATTAAAATTTGTATTTTAGTTGATTAGGTAACTAAATTTTTAGTGAAACTAAGCGGAATGCATAAGATGTTTATAGTTATGAGAGAAAAAAACTTTGGAAAATCTTGCTAGGTAAAACACACCCACTATCTTAGGATTTCTTAATTAAATAGCTAATGGGCACGTTCAGCAGAGACAATTGATCAGCTTAACAAAACTGCTCTTATTATATTGCATAATTTTTGGGGGTCTTGATAAATTGTCCTATGTAAATATTATATTAAAAACAAGAGGAAAAGTAGGATACGTGAATTATTAAAAAATATATCATTGATCAGGTAGCAAGTTGTTCTGCTGAACAAGGCCAATGTTTTTATAACTAAGCCTAGCTTTGTAAGGTGTAAGGGTTTAGTCTAGGTTTGGTAAGTAGATTCGTTATAAGAGTGTGAATTTCTTATCAGTAGGTAAGAAATAGTGTTGTATATGTATGAAATATCGTGCTTATTGGGTGTGATTGTGTCTAATGTGGTGCTGAAAATATAAACAATAAGAATAAAATAAAAAAAAGAACACAAAATCAACTCAAAATTAGCTTTAGCATTAAATAAGACTACTTTAGTTAGACAGAGAGCTTTAAGATTGGACAGTACATGGTTGATATAGTCAGAGGAAAGACAGAGATAGTTACAGTTTTACAGTGAGGCAAGTTTGGTATGCATGTTGGGTATATTTTTAATTATCTTTAAAGGAAACCGATTTTTGTCATTATTTTTAAAATTTCTTGATCGAGCCAAATGAGTTAGAAAAGTTCGTGCATTTTGTTAGTTATTAAAGTGCTGGTCACACATGCATTTAGTGTTGGTAAATTAAAAATCAAAAAAACAAAAAAAAAAAAAAAACCGTGCAAATTAGAGTTTAATTTAAATACAGAAATACAGACACTTGCAGCAACTTCATAGCTTGACTAAAAATTTTTTATGATAATTGTTAGCTTAAGTCTAAAATTTTTTTCACAAAATCAAACCAAATAAATGTCCAACAAATTAAAATCAATTTTTTTTTTATTTTTTTGAGAAGCAAAAAGCTTTTCTTCAATTTTTTTTTAACAAAAATCGTTTCCTCAACCAATATCTATACCAAATGATGACTGAGCACAATGAGTTTGATTAATTGAATGAAGTACCTAACTTTTACTTAGCATGTACTCGAACAAACTTTTGGACTTTGGACTCAACAAAAATTAATATAAATTTAACAGAAAATTCACATAATCAACTGAAAAAACGTATGATTTTACCTGCTTGTGCTGATACCATAATTTTGGCACAAATATCAAACCCAAGGCGAAGCTGTTTGTGAGCTGCGAGCGCACAAAAAGGGCCAGCAAAATGGCACTGGGACTCATTTCCGGCAGGTAGACAAAGCGCAAAAAATAAAAACTCGATGAGACAAGGAACTCCAGCGTCAAAACGGTGACCAGAAATTGTCGCTCCTAGAAAAAAAGGGAGAGGAAATTACTTGTAAGTCCATTTTGACCCAATTTAATGTCTCACCCGGAACTGTGTGTTGGCATTGCGACTGGCAATGGACAAATGCAGACCAAAGCAAAGGATCAACATTTCGCTGGCCTGCGTCACCAGTTCCCATTTTAAAGGATGGCAGGTATTGGTGTTGCCCTCACGTAAACTCTCCAGCTGGGCACTCTCCAGCAGATCCAGCGATGAGGCCGTAAAGGCGGCCATATAACACAGCACAGCAAATACCATGGTACCCAGATATTTCAGCAAATCCACATCCCGTAGCACCCAACGATGGGCTTTTCGTGTACGAAAGTCCACCAAATGACGATAGAGCTTTAATATTATGGCTCCATAGCAGGTAATGAAGCCGAGTTCACGTAACCAGGGCTCCAACAGGCAACGCTCGGTGGAGGCGGGAAAGAAATGGACGGCAACCTGAAGAAGGGGAAATGAGTTTAGAAATGTGTGTGTGTTGGAATCTTTCAAATTTACTTACAGATGCATAAAGTAAAACAATGCCCAGCAAAATAGTCTCCAGTACAGTCCACATGCCCGAGGCAATGGCCTGAAATAAAAGTGGGATATTTAGTATAAGAAGTGAAATATAGTTTTCTTTCATTTTGAGATAATAAATTTAACAAGTTTTCTAATGAAATTCAACATTATAGTTTCAGTTTTGCACAGAAAAAAAACCCGGGATATCCAAACGAAAATCAATTCTAAAAGAAGTCCAGAAAAGGTCGATCCCTGATATTTTTAAACCAGTGGTGGGCAAACAATACACACTTCAACAAAATTGTACAGCAGCGTAAAGTGCCTATGCTGTCGGTGCGCTGTTGTACTATACAGATCACGCTCAACGCTGTTTAAAGCAATTCCGAATTACTTGGACTTGATTTTAAAGTGGAATACGAACTTGAAATGATTTGGATTGGCACAAAAATTATGGGATTATTTCAAGTCTTTCGTACTTGTAACTTTAGTCCGATGGTCGGAATCAAATTAATTATTTTCAACTTGAATTTGGCTCTCCCTACTTTTGCTGTCTGTTTAAGCTAGACCGAACCTTTAAAGGGCAAAATGGAGAATAAATAGATCGTAGCACTCCTAAAGTTGAAATTGTTGAAGATGTCATAATTAGTATTAAATTACGCTGTTTATGATAAAGCTTTATTATTTTCCTCCAAAAATCGATATATAACAATTTGTTAAAGTGCTAACATTACTTATTTTATTGTCACATCCTTTGTCCCTTTCCTTTTTTGTTTTTATTTAGATTTACTAGATATCTTTAAGGAATGATTCTTAGTCAGAATCAATTTCCCAGTTTTGTTTCGATGCTTTTTGGAAATTTTGACGAGAAAAACATGAAAAGTTTAAGACAATCATCTGGTGGAAACAGTTTGTTGCTGACCAATATGAGTTGTTCCCACCCAACCAAATCAATTAAGGGGATTCAGCGAAAACGAATACAGTATGAGAAAAGGCTTTGGATTTTTTTAGACAATGACAATGCTCGGCCACATTTTGCTGGGGTAGTCTAAAACCGATTAGGAACGCTGAACTGGGATATCTTACCCCACCCGCTATATTGATCTTTCCAACTACCACTTGTCTTTGACTGGAGTCAAAGACTCATGGCCTGACCATGCAGCACCTCTTTTCTTAGGAAGATCAAATTGCACCTGAATGCCTTAAAATTTTCAAGACATTGTTCGCTATTTCATGAAGTTTTTGTTTCCTGAAAAGAGGTATAGTTAGCCGACAGAGCTTCATGACCTAGCTTGGTATGAAGATTTTCGATAACCCTCCTTTGGTTTGGTTCGATTGATTTGATGCAGGATTGATTTGTGGGTTATTTGCGCATCGATAACTTGAGTTGCCAAGCGAATTGAACCAGAGAGCTTAATAAAGCTGATGTTTGCTCGTGTAAAAACGGACTTACTTGTTCAGTCAATAAACAAACAAAAATTGTATTGTGAATGGGAGCGACGTGACACTAAGTTTTGTTAAGACTTATAGCCTATTTCCACTGCTAACATATATGTACATCCGAGCTGATGTTGATGAGGATGGAAGTTTTTTCAAAGGCCTTCTATAGGAAAATAAATGTTAAATGGATGTACATCAATTCATGATGTTGGTACTCGCCCCAAAAAAACTGAGTACATCCGAGAAATTTAACATAAAGTACTCCATTTTAACATTAGGTATCGATTAACTATATATTGAAATTAAGCTACCTGATTTACGGAAAATGCGTTGGCTGAGTGGATAGGCTTGACGCCTTGTTTTTTTGATATGCTGGTTCGAATCCGGGTAATGGTTGGTCTCTTTTTTTTTTCATTTATTGTTTTTTTTATGCTTTATCTTTATGCTTATGATTCTACTTAAAATTAAAGTTTCTTGTAGAGTAAAACAGGTATTTAAGTTAATGCAAAATTTTTGGATGTCATCCAAATTTTAACATGACATTAGAGTTAACATGTAAAGTTAACATTGATGGAATTTTTGTGTGGAACAGCAAAATTTGTTGATGTACATATATGTGGCAGTGGAAATAGGCTATTAGTCATTGAATAAAATATTTATAATAAAATCTGTAGTATATTTCAATTGTTGTTAAAATTTTAAATTTGAAAACAACTATTGAAAATAGGGAAGACCAGGGGACTCTTTTTGTTTGACCAATCCACTCATCATTTTGAATCGAATTTAAAATTAAGGTTTTTGAAAAATAAATTAATATATTTAAAAAATGACTACACTGCGTATGATTGATAATAATAAACCTTAAGCTGTATTTTCAATAGTATGACTTCACAATCAATCAATCTGAAAAGTCCATATTTGTTTACATAAAAGGCTGATTTCTCATATTCTCGATAGTTGCTATGTGTCAGATACACATACATTTTACTCTGTTATTTGTAAGTTTATGTGACAGATTTTGCTATGTAGTAGATAAGATAGTAGCCAATTAAAACTCTCAAATGGGTTAGTTTAGTCTAGTCTTCTACAAATGGTTTGATGACACAGAAATTTATGATTGCAGATCTTTTATTCCATAATAATGTTTCTCATAAAATCCCTACATTAACACAAAGTCTTTTCTTATTCCAAATCCACTCACCTTGCACTTTCTTTGCCTGAATACAATCACACTTAATACCACACAGCATAAAATGCAGGAACCCAAGACAATGGCCACCAGCAGTCGGAGCATGGCATCCACATTGAGAGCCTCCTCCTCTTCAAATGTGAGACAAACACCTTGCTGATCACAGTTGGTGCAACCACCGGGACATGGTATGCACGAATAGTTCTCAAAGCCCTCGAATATCTCAATCATATCACCACGAAAACCCTGCAAAGTGGCATTGGGTAGATAGTAAGATTCACGACAAAGACATGTGTAAACATCGCGTGTGGCGGCTGGTTTGTTCTCGGTGAGCAGGCAAAAGGTGGTGTTTCGATCACAGCTAAAAAAAAGAGAGAAAATCAAATTAGAAATAAGAAATGATATTTTTCTCTTGCCAAACTTACGCATGACGACGTCCGAAGACCTCTTCGAGGCCATCGTTGCATACATCTTCATCGGCGGCTATAAAGGCAGCTGCCACAATTCTATAGAAAATTGTTAAGTTAAATGTCAGTTGGTATTAGTTGGTATTATCACACTCACTTGAATCTATGCTCCATGAATGAAATGCGAAACGGCCAAAGCCAGCGTCGCGTCAACAGGTTGCAGTCACGAAAGGGTGCACCCCACTCCTGAGTGTTATCGGTGCTGTTCCAAGCCAGGCTGTTTAACAAAAAAAAAAAAACAGTTACTAACACACACACACGCAAGGCAAACAACTAACATTTAACTAAGGAATTTGCTTAATGCAAAATACTTAGCATACTTTTATGGGCAACTATTTCAACTCACCTCAATTCCCGCCAATAGGAACCCAAAAATGCCTTATTATGCACCTGATCCGGTGGTATCTAAAATGAATTATTGATTCTCGTTAGTTGTTGTAGTTGTTGAGAATTGTTCTCGCTGTGTCCTCATCATACCGTAACATTGTCCCTAAATTTAACCACCACCGTGTGCGTGATGGGCGCCGCAATGGCAAAGGCCAACAGATTATCATCCTCATTTAATGCATAGCTGGCAATGCCATTGGCACGTCGACTAACCTCCGCTCGTGTTTGCTCATCGATGGTAATGGGCGTATTGGCATTTGGGAATTTTGTTGACAAAAATTCAATAAACTGTCGTGCAGCATCCTCCGCAATGTCGCTGAAGTCATAAAACTAAAATTATATGTGCGAAAATGAGGTTAACCCAACAGTTAGTAATTGAAATGGAAAATTGCCATGAAAATAATATATATATATATTCAATTGAACAAGGCGCTATAGGCGATACACTAGACATTGTTTGATTTCATTCGACAGCGGTTTTTTGCATATTTTCAAGAGAATTTAATCCTAGTGGACCAGGGTGAATGTATTAAAAAGTTCTTTGAAAAAAACCCATTTATCCTGGCCTACTAGGGTCAAAATTCAATCTTTAAATATACAAAATCGACTATATTGATAGCATCATATTTATATTGGTTAACATTCAATGAAATTTTCTTCAAAGTCTTCCTAGATGATTTCAAAAACAGATTACTGAACCAAAGTTGTTTTCATTTAACAAGCATATTGGGCAAAACATAACCACAACTCACACCCTCCAGAAGTATGAATCCAAGAAGTCAACCCCCACAAAAATGTCGTTCTTCGAGCCGGATATTTTATCGGCTCCAAGTGAAATTCAAAAGTTTATTAAATTTTCCAAATCCAAGAGTGGCAAAAATATACACATATATAATTCCCGATCACAAATACACTCAGGAAAAGCAGAACGAATATGAGAGTACGAATGCTCTTGGAAAAATTTATTGGTTCTTAAATTTTTAAGAATTTCGTTCATGAAATTGAGAGTTTTTTGTTCTCAAATTGGTATTTATAGGTGAGGGAAGTGAGCAGACGTAACTGAGCAGAGAGTGCTACTTGATAAAGCATGAAAGTTCTTGGTCCAGAAATTGAACTGAAAATTCATCTTGATCAAGAAATTCACTCTGGAACAAGAATTTTCAATCTTACCGTTCTATTGTGCACGAATGCCTTGATCAAGTAGAAATTCATTTTTTATGAGTGAAGCAACGAAATATGTATTGTATAAATGTATAAATGTATTTGGTTCTTTAAGTTTTAAGTTTTTTTTCTTGGTATCAGGAATTTTACGTTTTCAAATTGGTATTTGTAGGCGAGGGAAGTGGGAGAAGTAACCGAGCAGAGTGATCACGCAAACTTTGAGAGCATAATGTTGAATCGCGTCTCTTTTCTTCTTCTTTTTTTATGGGAAAGGGAAGTACGGGGAGCAACTGATTGGAAACCGATTATTAGGAGCAGAACGGCCGGCAATTTAATTTAAGTTCAGCGTTTGACAAAGTGACAAAAGAATAAAAAATTAAAAGAAAATGTTAAAAAAAAATTTATAAGAATTGGACAAAGGCTTTGGTAGCAAAGGGAAAAGGCACTTTCTTTTTTAAAAGGTTAGTAATTTTATTATTATGTATATATATTTACGTTGTACTTTTTTGAACGGCAATTTTTTTAAGGAATAATAAAATATTGATTTGCAAGAAAATCCCAGTATTGCGGATCAATATGCCAGCAACAAATTTCACACTTGCAGCCGCTCTAGCATACAAACATACAAGCATGGCGCCAAAGGCAGCGCTTTCTCTCAACACATTGATGCCAAAAAGAATTCGCCCGCAGATCAAAAAATATTTTACCAATTTAATTTAAATTTTGGGCGAATATTTTTTAGCCTCACTGTTCACTTTTAAGCATACACAAATTGTTATTTATTCTTTAAATAAAATTTAAATTCTTTTTTAGACGCTGGACGCACCAATAATTGCCTCCAAATAATAACGAATCCATCCCGACTACAAGTTTTATTGAAGTTCAAATTTGCAGAAAAAACTTCGAGAAAATGGTTTTAGTTTTCATTAATATCGTCATTCATCTTGGCATTTACGAATTTGCAGTTCTGAGCTATCATTATTCCGATTAGTCTTAAAATTGGTCTAAGTGAAGAAAACTTGTTTATAATGTTTTCCATTATCAAATGCCGTGATGCCGACTCCGAGTGAGAACATATTGTGCATACGTTCCGCTTCGTATGTGTCTCGAAACTGTAGTTATTGAATCTACATACATCTACACAACTACACTGGAAACTTTCAATAATAGCTGTCAAAGAAACGATCAATCCAAAAACGTCTTCAAACTGGGAAATAAGTAATTTAAAGCCTTCTACATAATTCTGTCAAAAGGCATAGCAGCAACCAGTTGATAACCGCAGCACCAAATTTAAATGTTTGATTAATATTTCCCAAAATTTTGGTCCGCCTTTCGCTATTGAGCGGGGAGTCATGAGGCCGGAAAGTTAAACCGAAAAACAGGTTTTTCTAAAGCACCGCTTAACTGATTTGCATGGGTTAAATATATGTTGTGAGTGTTTAAAATACAATTTTATAAATTGTTTTTTTTTTCAGATTTTTATAACCAAAGCTTAGGTTCGAAAAAATTTGATTGAATATTTCAAATAATTTTTTTTGCGGTATTTGTCTTTTTTTTTACAACTCCCGATATTTTTGTGTTTTTTTTTTCATTAGGAAGTTCTCAACAACTATTTATTAAAATCACAGTTGTGCCTCATGGTGAAAAACAAAAAAAACACGAGCCTTTTTTAGCGATTGTCAAATTGTGCGGGATCCAACGAGAACAACCCTTTTTACGCCTAGGTGTTCATGCAATATCGAATATAGATATTCAAATGCCCTATCTCTCCGTCTTCATCAGTTGCCGGACAACCTGTGGGAAGGTGTTTTATCGCCATACAAAGATTTAAGTTCATCGTTGCACTCTTGTCGTGATAATCCACGTTGAAAGTTGTGAAAATGATTGCACGAAAATGTTCACGAGTTAATTACATTTTTCTGCCCAGGTAAGTATTTGATTAATCGTTAATCGATATCAAACGTGGTCACACATGAAAGAGTTGTATGGAGCTTTTTTCGATAAAAGTCTAAACTTTTTTGGGAAAAGGCCAATTGGTCCTAAAATAAATAGCAACCCACGTAGTGCGGGAGATTTTGTGTTCGATCCCGTCTTATATAACATTTAATGAAAAAGTTTTTTCTTTAAAGAAGAAAGTAATAGCCATAAACAAGATTTTCAAAATTTGCCGTTAAGATTCGATGATAGGGCCTTCTTTTCTTATTATTAGCAGACCACAATGTAAATTTAAAGAACCATACCCACATGATTTTAAGCGTGAAATTCTTTTAAAAAAATATATTTGTAAATATTGAAATGTTCTTAAACTCAACGTTTGTGTTTTTTTTATAACAAAACACTTTATGCTACTTATTCCCATTCGCTTTGTCTTACTGAATAATGGAATATGAGTAAATCCTCATATAAGATTTCCAAGTGTCAACAAGGAAAAGCAAAGCAGCAGCAGCAGCTGACATATTTTATTCATTAGGCACAAAAGTGTAGGGAAATAAAAAAAAGGAAAACAAGGCAATGCCAACAAACATGCAAATGGCAACAAGCAACATGTATTCACGTATGCACATATGAATGTATGTGTGTATGTGCCTTGTAAATATTTTTATGGTCATAAGTAAGAATTTGTTGTACATGCCAAACGCGCCGCTGACATATCCGAGAGAGTCAGTGCCGTTGACTGGGACAGAGGATGGGCACGGGGCACCGGCATGAACATGGACATTAAAAAGCGAGTACAACGCGTTTTACTGATTTCATTTGAAATGTACTTATGTGTGTGTGCGTGTGGGTGGCTGTTTGCGGTATGTCTGCTCGGCACTTGGCATAGTTACTTGCTCTATGTGCTCACACATACACACAAACATAAGTACACATGTGTGTATATGTGTGTGTGTGTGTATATGCATGTTTTATTGCAGACTCGGTATGTTTGCGGTTTTTGCTATTTACAAGTGTTTTCTCATACGTTTTATATCTTACCTCAAGTGCGGGGAAAAGGAAATTTATGCAAGTGGCTCGGAATTAAGAAATTAACCGGATTTCTTTAAGAGACTAAGGAAAATCTAGAAAAATATTAAGAAAATTTATGTTGCCTTCTTTTAGGATCGTTGTAAACGCAAGCATGGATATTTCAAAAGAGGCCTAAAAGCAGGCAGCATATATTTTCTTAATATCCACCTAGATTTGTCAAGCCCGACTGTAATATACACTGTACCTATTTGTATATAACTGATAACTTTAAAGTGTGGGGTCACACAAACTGTGCAAGTGCTGCCCATCAGATTACGGACAGTGCTGCCCAGCGTAATTATTTGATTTGCTTATACCTCGAATATCGTTCATCTGATCTGAAAACGGTGTATGGTGGATCGATAAGTAATGATGATTAAAATATATGTCTAAAAGGTTCAAACAATCTGTCTTTAAAATTGTGGGAGATATGCGATTTTTTTCAAATTGTGGAGGTGGCAACTCTACCATCGTTCATCTGATCGGAAAACAATGTATGGGAGTTCGATAAGTAATGATGAGTAGAATATGTATCTAGAAGATTTGAACAACCTAACTCCAAAATTGTGGGATATTTGAGGTGTTTTTCAAATTGTGGGGGTGGCAACTCTACTATCGTTCATCTGATCGGGAAATGATGTATGGCGGATCGATAAGTAATGATGAGTAGAATATATGTCTAGAAGGTTCGAATAACCTAACTCCAAAATTGTGGGAGATATGAGATATTTTTCAAATTGCCGGGGTGGCAACTCTACTATCGTTCATCTGATCGGGAAACAATGTATGGCGGATCGATAAGTAATGATGAGTAGAATATATGTCTAGAAGGTTTGAACTACCTAACTCCAAAATTGTGGGAGATATGAGATATTTTTCAAATTGCCGGGGTGGCAACTCTACTATCGTTCATCTGATCGGGAAATGATGTACGGCGGATCGATAAGTAATGATGATTAAAATATATGTCTAGAAAGTTCAAACAAAATAGCTCTAAAATTGTGGGAGATATGAGGTTTTTTTCATATTGCGGGGGGCCTAGGGGCGTGTCGAAAAATTTGAAATAAACTTGATCTGGTATAAAAATATACAAGCCCACACTGAAAAAATTGTAGCTCTAGCTCTTTTAGTCTCTGTGATCTAGGTCTTCATACAGACAGACGGACATATCTATATCGACGCGGCTTTTGATGCTGATCAAGAATATATATACTTACAAAATTTGCACGAACTTAGTATTACCTTTTTACTCTACGCGTAACGGGTATAAAAAGTGGCCTAAAAGTAGGCAGCATATTTTTTCTGAATATCCACCTAGATTTGAAAAACATGAAGATAAGAAAACGACCCAAAACAAAGCCCTGCGGCTTCTCCTACAACTTACTCCTGTGCAAAGTGTCCAAACAAGTTCACCTACACTTGCTCCTTTGCAGCTTCCTGCCGCTTTGGTTTACATACTAAATACATATATATATATTTCTTCAACTCACACACACACACACAAGTCATTTATGTACACAATATGTTTGTTTCTTGTTAATAATTCATTGGGTTTTTCATTTGGCGCCCACACACACACACGAAGCGCAACGTATACGCAATATGTTCGCACTCGGAATCGGCATCACGGCATTTGCTAATGGGAAATATTTGTTTTAAAAGCCAAAGGTGCCTGTCGGACTACATGACTCACCCTAACCCTCATGTCTCTCTCTCTCTATCTCAATATCCCCGGCTGTGGTTACTTTTGTTTCCAAAAGGCCATAATGATGTCATCAAAGTTACCTCTCCCTCTCCCCGCTGCTGCTGCTCTGAGCTCGTTGTAACGTGTAAATTATGTACAAACATTTTGTCGGTTAAGGACCATACAAACAAGGATTAAAACCATTTGGCCGACCAGACCCCAGCTTGGGCATTAAATCGCATTATTTCTACCCAAAGAATACAACTTTTCTTCTTTGCATTCTTTCGAAAGGTGTTGGTTTGTGTGCCATGTGAATAATTAATAGCTAGAGAGTTGTTCTCTTGTTGTTGTTGTTGTTCGGGTGCATGGTGAAAATGCGAAGAGAAAACAATTTGGGTGATTGAAATCACGCGTCGGTAATACTTTGATGTAATTTACACCATTAACAGGTCTTAATTCAAATTCAATGTAGTATAAATCTTGGCATATTCCAAGCACATAAATTGTTGAATAAATTATGGAGGAGGAAATGGGAAATTTAACAATATTATTTAAAGAAAAGTTGTGGCTTTGTTTTAGGGAAAAGGAAATTGACAAAAAGTAAGCATTATTTTAATAATAATTCCAAATAATTCCCTCTAATTTACAAAAGATGGCAGATTTACCTAATGGGTGCCTGATTTTCTTACAGAAAACCAAGCGTTGCTACATCCGAGAATAAAGCTTTTTACTTCTCTAAGCAAAGCTCTTTAAAGTGTACACTAGGAAATCAAATCGAATTATTCGAATCGGCTAACGAAATTAACAGCTTAAATCAGATTTAAAACCGTAACCATAAACCATATTGATACTTCGCGCGCGAGCTGAGGGTAAACACCTTTTTAATTCAAGAAAAAATCGTAATAGAAAATTGAAATCGAAAAGTCACATGAGCCAAGAGATTGAGAGAAGTTCGGCTTGGCCTCTTGGGGGCTGTAACAGTCAATAATACATACAATTCGAAATAGATTAGAAAATGAAACGGGATTGACTTAAGCATTTAAAGGGACTGATCTAAGAGCGTTTAGAGTGTTTAGAACATATCGGAGCTAATTTCAGATCAAGGAGAATTGTTTTTAATGTTTTATAGGCTTCAAATAAAATTGTTTGGTTCTTATTTCAGTATTAAAGTTCTTTATTCAAGAATAATTATTTTTCCAAACTAAGCACATATAGGTCTTAATGTGGCCTTAGACAGAACTATATTGAACTTCCAAAATTTCTTTACAAAAAATACCGAATCGTGCCTTACATATGGGGCATTCTTTCTCAAACGTCCCAGTCAAAAATGAAAATTTTTTGAGTTTTTGATACTTTGGTGAATTGTTATCCTATAGGAAGGTAATAAATTCCCAAAATATTAACTCATTAAAAAAAAAATTGTAGAAATTAGGGGGTGAAAGTTTTGACATTTTAAGACATTGGTATTTTTAAAAAGTATAACTATGGACAAAACTTTATCGATTTGGAAATTGTGAATATGACATTAATAATAATCATAAAAAATAAAAAAAATTAAAAAACCCTACTATTTTTCAAAATTAACCGTTTTTTTCAATTTTGTCCCAAATGGGTATTTAAAAAAAATTTATTTTTTTTTGAAAAGCTTAGGTCATTTCCTATAAAATTTGTAAATATGATAGTGGGACAACAATTGAAATATTGAGATAATAATAATTAAAAAAACAAACGGTACCTATTTGAAATTGTCCATATGTCATTTTACTTTTTCTAATAACAAAAATAAAAAAAAATTAAACTTCACCCCTTTTTTTAAAGCTATCTTTGACCAAATCTTTACAAAAAAATTTTTTTTTTTGGGGCTAAGGTTATTTCCTATAAAATGTATAAATATGATAGTGGGACAACAATTCTTTGGGAGAAATGTTATTACAAAATTAATAATGTCCTTATGTCCGTTTATTTCTATGCTATCTTCTCACATTTGTCGGAACCGGCCGGATCGGATGACTATAGCATATAGCTGCCATAGGAATAATCGGTTCTAAGTTCTACCAAAAACTTTTGGTCTTTCATCGTAGCGTTACCAAATTTGGTATTTATAAGTTTTATATGATTTCACACAATCATGATAAAATTTATCAAAATCGGATGACTATAGCGTATAGCTGCCATACGAATTTTTAATAATATACAAAAACTGCAGGGTATTTCCTAAACTTATTGTTGTCCCACTATCATATTTACACATTTTATAGAAAATAACCTAAGCTTTTAAAAAAAAAGTAAAATTTTTTTTTTTTAAATACCCATTTGGGTCAAAATTTAAAAAAAACGGTTAAATTTGAAAAATAGGGGTGAATTTTAATTTTTTTATTTTTGTTATTATTTTCAAAAAGTACATGTAAAATGCTTTAAAATGACATATTCACAATTTCAAATAAGTAACGTTTATTTTTTTTAATTATTATTATTAATTCAATATTTCCTAAAGTTATTGTTGTCCCACTATCATATTTACACATTTTATAGGAAATAACCTAAGCTTTTCAAAAAAATACAATTTTTTTTAAAAGTACCCATTTGGGACTAAAAGTGAAAAATAACGTTGGTTAATTTTGAAAAATAGCCGGGTTAATTTTAATTTTTTTTTTTATTTTTGTTATTTTTTTTCAAAAACTACAAAAAAAATGCTTTAAAATTACATATTTACAATTTCAAATCGGTAAAAAGTTTTGTTAATGTGTGAGGAATTCAACTAATCATTAGAAAGATCACAGTGTATCTTAGGCAAAAGAATTTAAATAAATGTGCATAAAAACATGCTTTAAATATTTTATATGAGTCACAGGTAATCAAAGGTACTAAACCTATAGCAAAGAGTGTGTAACACGAAAAATTATAGCCTACGAGGCAGCTTTGTGAATCCGCAATAAGAACATGACGCAACCACTTCACTTTTGCAACTGACTTTAATTCTTCTTTGCTCTTCTACAAAAAATAATTTGCCGCATGAGAGCAAACAGGAGGAAAGCTTACATGGATTAAACAGAACGAGATGAGGAGCTGTTATATGCAGACCCGTTGGGGATAATTTGATGTCCCATCTCACAGCTAGGTGGTGGTCATGAACATAACAACTCTTTACAATAAATGATATTATTAAAAAAATAAGCTGAAAATACCAAACAACAATATTAATCTAATTTACATATTAAACGTGAAGAAAATAGAGAAACATATATGTGTACATTTTTATATAGTTTTTCCAGCAAAACATAATTGAATTTATTTTTTACCAATGACAAGCCCGGCGGGCGTCATGACTCTTTTGAAAGTGACATAAAAACCGCGGGCGTCAAGCGCACAAAAAAAAAATATAAAAAATATTCAACACTGCGTAAGAGTGATAAAAACAAATACTTTAAAGTTAGCCGAAGGCCTTTTTTAAAGGCCTAGTTTTATAAAACTTGTCTATCTGTAAATAATAATAATACATATTTTAAAGTCCGATGCGACATTCTATTGAAAGTTGCTTCCTATATTCCTATTTTAGCAGAATAAGACTTGGTTAATTTTAGCAAGTGCACCAACTTAAGAACAGCTTTTAAATTAAGATGAGAAAACAGTGCTTACAAATCTTTATATGGATTACTCCATGTGAGCATAGCCACCCAAATTTGTGTTTGTTTAAAACAATTATCACTTTTAGCGTTTCAAAGTTCTACACATCAAGAATATAATCCAATTTTTGGACACCCCCACTACTAACAGTTAGCGAGATAAACGAAAAAAAATATAAAACTAAAAAATATTACAGCATCGTAAGGGTGAATTCGATTTAAGCGACCCAAATTTTGATTCACTATTTTCAGCTTCTATCTATAAGTAAAAGGTTCATAAAGTCTTCTTTTATGAAATCATTTTTTCTGTAAAGGATATCAACGTATTCTGAAAAACCTCACGTGGGACCATCAATTTATGCGCGAGGAAAAAATGTTTCTTATATAATATTTTTTTAAATGTTTTTTGGACTCCTAATTTTAATTATTTCAAGGAAGTAATTTTAATCATTTATATTACGGAAGTAATTTTAATATCTGCCGTGGTTGACAATATTTTAGACATTTTTTTTTAAATAAATTATTTTTACTTAAAAAAAATTTTTTATTTATTTTAGAAAAAAATCGCGCATTTATTGACTGTGCCATCGTTAGTTTTTTTGTAAAATATGTATACGGATATTTTTTTACCAGAAAAAAATATTTCATAAAAATATCGGCTGGCCCTATTTAACGAGAAGACTAAAAACCATTAAAGATTGCCAAACCCCCTACTTAAGAACTAATTTTTTTTAACCTCTTATTTTTTTCTCGGATAGTAACTTCACAATTTGGTTATCTTAAATCGGATGCATCGTTGTGATGGAATAATTTTGTAAAGCTTTATTTTCTTTGACGATGATCTTGCGATCTGTTAGTGGTGGGGATCTCAATAAATAGGGTTAATACTATGAGTAGATGAGGGCGTCAAGCGCCAAAAAAATAAAATATATTAAAATAGACAACAATTGCGTATGAGTGATAAAAAACAAATTCTATAAAATCCGATGCGACATTCTATTGGAAGTTGCCTGCTATATTGTTTATTTAAGCCAGTGCAAGCTAGATTTTCGATATCGTTAGTCAAAATCTGTGAATGAACGGTCAAGTTTAAGTATTTTAAAATAACCTTTAAGTTTTTACCTCACGATTATTTTAACTGCCACTTAACTAAAATTCCTAATTTTAATGAAGATGAGAAAACAGTGCTTATAAATCTTTGAAGTTATATATTTATTCCAATAGAAGTGTGCAAGACAATACTAATATGTTGTCTCATTTCCGGTTTGGAGCCTATTGCTTATGCAACACAATTTTTATTGAAGCATTGAAGCATAAATAAATCAAATTACCTTTAGTTTATTTTATTTTCCTTTGCTTAAGAATAAATAAAATTAATTTGTTAGTTGTAGATGTTGTGACTGCGTCCATGGATAGACATTGGTGAACATCGCTGGATTAGAGCTCAAGCTCAAGCTGTTGCCTTATTCAGATGTGTTGGCCCCTCTAGCATTTCTTTGTAATAATTGTAGCATATCGTAAAGAAAGCGGACATCACCAGGTCGCGTAACCCCTTTGTACCCCACTTAATTTCCACAAGTTGACTGCTGAGTGGGTTGATTTCACACGAAACCCTTGACACTTTGTTAAATGCGCCAGACGACTGCTCCCAAAGCGGATACTTGATGATGGAGTGCTTGCTTTATGACAGACGACATCGATTTTCTTTTGATAAATGCATGTAGATTGGAATTGTTGGTTTTTTGTTCGATTTTGTAATTCACTTAACTAAAATAGATTGTGTGCTGATTCTTTGAAAAGTTGACAAAGGCAAGTCCAGAAAATATAACAAAAATTGTTAAAAGTCAAACCCAAAAGTGAGGTTAAATAGGGAAATATATTTAAGATGAAAATTCTTCTAAATTACAAGGCCAGGTATGAATTTATGGCAAGCAGTGTATATATATATATGATAAATTTTTAGAGGCTGTTTAAGACTCTGGAGAAATAAAGATTTTAATTTATAATTTTTCCCAGATTAAGGGCAGTTTTCTCATCTTGATGTTTTTTTTGAAACTTTTTGAGAATATCTATGTTGCCTACTTTTAGGCCGCGTTTAAAATCACTTCCGGGTCGTAGTAGACACAAACATAGAAAATTAGAAGCAACCTAAAAGTAGACAACAAAATTTTATCCAAAAAGCATCTGAATTTAAAAAACAGCAACATGAGAAAACGGCTTTAAGACTTAAAAATTTAAGAACTCAAAATTAAGAAAATTATTTGTCAAACAACAACAACCACAAGCTGGAAACCTTTCTTAAAGAATAGATACAAAAGCAAAGCAAATCCCAAATTACTTATTATTCCTGCACAATTCGACCCACCTTTGTCGCCCTTTTGAATCTCAGCCATTTGGTCACCGCCTTCAGCACTTGCAGCATATAATTTCTTGGTGAACTTTTTTACTGGCATTTTGCTGTGAGAATAAATGCAGCTTGCATCGATCCGGTTCAGGCAATTAATGTCAATTTTCAAAAAAAAAAAAAAAAAATGTCCAACTCGTCATTTTGTGGACTTGTACGGGCAGAGAGGGAAAGAAAGACAGAGAGAGAGAGGAGAGGAGAGGTTGTGGGTCGTAATAATCAATAAAAGTTGCTGAGATGGCACCGCCCTCCCCTTCCCTCTCCCCTCCCCCCCCCCCTCACGTGGCTTACTTGCTGACACAAATCTTTGCGCAAATCTGCGCTAACGAAATTTCGCCCCCACCTTGTTGACTGTCGTAACAAAAATATTACGCATATACTCTGACGCACATAGATGTGTCTAAGAGGCAGCAGGAGCAGAGCAAGAGATGTGTCAGGTATTTTTGGAAAAGAGTTGACAGGCATGTCATATGTTCCAAGTTAATTAAAAGATGCTAATGAAGTGACTGCAGAGGGAGAGGGAGAACAAGACATCCGGGACAAGTTAATAATTTAATTGAATTTGCATGACAATTGCAGGCAAAGGAACATGACATACTTGAATCGATTCCCACTCAAGTGCTCGGGCATAATTAAAAGATACAAAAAAAAAAAACAAAAATTAAATGGCAAGCAAATTTGTAAATTGCCATCAAGAGCGATTTGAATCTCTCGAGTGAGTGCCGGTGCCAGCAAAATGGAATAACAGCTGGGGCCATCATCAGCGCCTGGGCATCAGGCTGGGCATCCTGGGCCCATTGTTTTCATTCGGTGGTCAACAGCAGGCGCTTTATTGTCATCGTCCCGCTGCCGCATTGTGGTGAGCTTTTGTTGCTCTATAACAACAGCTAGCCAGTGTGTGTGTGTGTGTGTATGTATTTACTTTTGTTTCCACGACAACGTGAAGGCAACAAAGCTATTAATAATTTTTTTTTTATTTATTTTATATTTACATTTTATAGAATGCTTTTTAACTTAAGTTGCTTCATATGCTTCAATAAAAAAAATTGTGTTGCATAAGCGCCAGGCGCCAAACCGGAAATGAGGCAAATTTTCATGCTGTATTGCACATTGCACACTTTTGTGAAATAAATTTATAACTACAAAGATTTGTAAGCTCTGTTTGCTCATCTTCATTAAAAAGCAGAATTTTAGTTAAGTGGCAGCTAAAACTTATCTTGATGTAAAACCTTGCAAATTTCTATAACTTGACCGTTTATTCACAGATTTTTTCTAACAGGCTTGTTTGTCGCAAACAAAATTATTTGCCCTCCCGCACATAGAGAGCGAAGCTAACTTATGCACTTTGAGCGGCCTTCCACGTTATACCTTGCGACGGGTTCGAACTTCCAGAACGAACTTTTTCTAGAATTTAATGAGTTTACAGCCTTGCATTAAACTAATACGTTTTTCGAAGTTCCTATTTGCATTTGCTGAAATAAACAATGTAGCTTACAACTTTCCAAGGAATATCGCATCGTGCTTTAAAATTTGTTATCACTCATACGCAGTGTTGACAATTTTTCATATATTTTTATGGTCCAAAACCAGACACCATAAATAAGACTTACTTTTATTTAAAAAATTGAAAATAATTTTTCGATTTTTATGAAAAAAAAAAAAAATTAATTTTTATTTAAAAAATCAAAATAACAAGTAAAAGCACTGTAGTCGTGTGCCTCGACTACGAAATAACCCTTGTACCCTTTCTTTTTTGTTGTAAGAATGTATACCATCAGAGCCTTGTTCTTAACTTAACTTCCAATAAAATGTTTATAGGGTTGCCAAGTGTACCTTAATGATAGGCGCTGAAATATATTAAACTTTTACCATTTTTTTTTTTTAGAAAATGATTTGAATATATAAAAAAAATTAAAAATAATCTACCAATTCACGTTTGACATCAAAACAAATTATGAATTCAAATTGGTATAAAAGTAATAGCAACCCTATTATTATAGTCTGACCATAATCTGATACCAAAAATTCCAACTATACTTTCAAGTAAAAAATCTAAATCTTTTGAAGTTTTGTAGCACCTAAGAAATTTAAGAAAAATTATCAAACTAACTGTCGTCAAAATTTCTAAAGATTTCTGTGTCACACCCGTATCTAAGCAATTTCTATAATGTCTATTCTAAACATTTATATGAAAAATGAAGGACTTCTAAAAAATGCTTAGAAATATAATAAACTAGCTATATTCATTACCGTTATGACAGAGTTTATGATCAAGTTTAAATCGCTTTCCACAAGCAGGTACGGATTTTATTTTACATACAAAAAAATCTAACTCCATATAACTGTTGGCTTTTGGTTTATAGCTTCATTTTTTTCTCAGATATTCGCTTTGATTATTAAATTATTAAATCCTGGTTGCTAATAAACACATCAAAATTTACCTTCGCTTCTAAAGGTCATAGGTCCAGTGAAGCATCTGACTTCAAATAACTAACTTACACACCAATTTATAAATTTATAGCTTTAATACATTCTGAGATATCGCTCAAAACCACTGTTGAACTTGTTCAGCGGGTTCGGAACAGTCTGGAACAGGTAACACATCTAACAGTAAAGGCTTGAGATTTGAGTTGTCGAAGGCGTTCCACTCGTTCCTCAGCTGTTCGCTTGCTCTGGCAGTGGAAGCTCAAGTACGAACTCCACTAAGTCGATTTTCACGCTCTTCAGATGTTTTATTTGCTCTCTAAGATTGACGTCTCAAGGCTCTCGGACCATTTTGCCCAATATAAGATTTTTCGGTGACATGTAAAAATTTTATTTATTAAACTCGCTTGCGAAGATGTTTACAGTTGGCTTTCCGAATAAAAATTAACTCATCGCCAGCCTCTGACTTCCTTAGATATGGCTCTAAACCACTATTCAACTATTCACTATTCAACCGGTTCAGCGGTTTCGGAACCGGTTCGCAGTCTTCCGACATTGCCTGTGACTTTTCCTGATCGACATAAACATACGGTGAAAATTTCATAAAGATCGGCTCAGTGGTTTAGACGCCTAAAGGTGACAAAGATCAAACATACATACTTTCACTTTTATATAGATCTTGATATACCGGATTCGTTTTAAAATTGTTTTAAAACCGGATTTTTTTCAGAAAAAATCGTGCAAAATGTCTAAAGAACTTTAAACCGATTCTATAGTCTCTTAAGATCTTTGCCAATCAAAATTAAAAAAAAAAAACTAAAGTCATTTTTAAACTCAAAAAGGAGTATTTTTTAGTTATGATTCTAATTTGGGAGGACATTCAATTCGAAGGTTCGATTTATGAATGTTAAATTAAAGCTGTGTTACTTGAAAGCTGTGAAATTGTATTTCAGACGGTTGGGGCTAGATTAGCTCTGTTATAAATAAACTTAATGGGGTCGAAAATCTTTTCTTCTGTCTGTTACATACATTTCCACAATTTTATTTACCTCCGCAAAATGTTTGTACTTTAAGTAATTGCTGCTTTCTTTATGATTTTATTAAGTGTACATAAAGGCCTGTTTTAGACAAGTTCCATTTTTTTCATCTCATAAAATATACACCGGAGAACTGCAAAACGTATCAAAAGTGACGCACAAGTATTGCTTCCGCTGCACAATGGTCACAAAACCTATTTTTTGGCATAAAAAAATTTGTGATTTGTGGGAAAAACGTTTTATTTTCTAAAAAAATGAATACCGAAAACTTTTATTACGAAATGCAGCCCTTAAAGTTATGCGAAGTTCTGGAAGTCTGCCTTTAATATTACTAAGCACGTGGCATTTGTTGTGACAATATTTTGTCTAAGCTTGAAAATAAAAGGAAGTTGATTTAAAAAATTAAAGTAAAATATGGAAAATAATGTCCAAGGTATATTTAAAACAATTTCGTTCGATTTTGTTGTATATATTTACTTTGTCCTTTGTTTTTTTTATTTTTTTTTTTAATAAGTTTTTGTTATGTGTTGTTTTAGGCGAGCTTAAGCTCAAAGTTTTGTTTCGTGGAACACGAACATTGATTTATTAGTTAATTATCTATTTTTTGCTGCAATTTTAACAAAATTCAACTTTAATTTGAAATAGTTTGAAATTAAGGCTTAATATCATCATATATATTGAAAACAATATCCGATAATCGTTTGATTCAGATTTTCAAAAATACAAATTGAGTATCTTGGCCAAAAATTTCGGGACGCTTTCCCCCGGTGAGTGCAAACGAGAAAGCATGATTGCTTCCTTCACTGAGTTTCCAAAGAATTTTTTGCATTTCCGGCTTGAAAAATATTTTTTTTTAATAACCACCTAGATTTTAGAAACATAAAGATGAGAAACTGCTCTAAACATTAGAAAGGGCGATAAAGTTTTTGTTTTTATTAAGTGGTTTCTTTTTGATCTGCACAAAAGCTAAGGCCTAAATCCCAGCTTTGCCTTTAAAGATTTTATAATAATAATAATTTTTCTATCTTTCAAATAAATATTAAATATTCCCCTCAACTTGTAATGATTTTATCTACTTTCACTTACCGGCTCATCGGGCACCACATCCAAAACTTTTGGCTCGCATTTCTCCTGTTTCAATTTGCTGCTGCTGCTGCCACCCATGGAAAACAGCGATGCAGCTGTGGGCGGCATTGTTGCTGCTGCTGCCGTTGCTGTTGTTGTTGTGGTGCGTGTTGCTGCGGTATTTGGCAGTGATGTTGTTGATGTGGCACTACGCTTGCGTAAACGCTCTGAATTACTTAGAACCGAGACTATGCTATCCAAAGGTACAAGGTTCTCAAAGTCCAAGGCTGATGAGGATAATTCCCTCAGCTGGTATTCGGGCGATTGGGCCACATGTTGCATTTGGGCACGTTTGTAGTAAGACATCAAAGCCTCACGCTCACTCTGGAAGGGTGAGGCGCAGATAGGCTGGGCCAAAGTAAGTATAAGTAGCAGAAGCAGCAAATAAAGTGTATTTAATTGTGTGCAATAATTGTTGTTGTTGTTAATGTTATTTGGTGTTTTTCGATGGTTTTGTTGCTGTCTCAGGTGGTCTCTGTTTTCGCATTTGTGACTTGTTTTTACTTGAGTTTTCATTTGATTTTGGTGGCATTTTTGATAGTTGCTTGAATTTTGAGCTACTTTGACTTGATTTTTTGACTTTGTTGCTATGCACAGTTCCATATCACTGTAGTTGTTGTTGTTGTTGTTGCGGTTGCGGTTGCTGTTTAGTTGTATACAAAAGTGGGAGACTTGGACGTGGGCGTGGCAGCGGCAAGGTGTAAATTTAATGCAAACAGCAGAGCGTTCATCTGCAAATGAGAAAAGTTTTTTTAGTATATCTATTTATTTTATTTTTGGGCAAAAAGTTGGGGAATTCTCAGAAAAAGCGTTGATATTTTTGTTGGAATTTGTTTTTAACAAAAGTTTATAATATTTACTAGAAATAAAACAAATGCAATTTCAGTTGCTGGTTTTGGGCATCCAAAAAGAAATTGTCAAGCTCCCTATATCTTGATATCCTCCACAAATTAACACATTTTTAAATTATTTGACTTTCCCTAATTAAAACCAATTATCATCAAATAATTAACTTTACAGCTTCGGCAATTCATTTAATTTTTAATTGGCCCATTGCGGTACCTGCATATGTTAAGCAATTAATTTTTACAACACTATTTTGTTGTTTGTTATTTGTTTTTTATATTTTTAATAAGTTAAAATATACGCTGATTGCAACATGAAGTGCATTATGTAAGTGAATGGGAGCGAGGAGCAAATCTCGCACATTGCCATGCCAATGACAATTTTATATTCGCGCAAATTGCAATTTAATTGAAAGGGCACTGGTGGATATGGTTCTTTTTTCTTTTTTTTTTTTTGCTGTTGCCGTTGCCGTGACTATGTGTGTCTATGTGTAAAGCTGTGGGCGACAAACAACTGGTGAAAAAATAACTGAATTGAATGCTGGTTATATATAATACTCTTTTTAAATCTTTAAATTACTAAAAAACAAGTTTCTTTATTTGAAAACATGTGAATAAATGACTTTTTCCTAAAACAACTTGAAAGAAAGTTCTTTGGACAAGATAGATATAACTTAAAATAATACTTTTAAATTTAAAACAGGGACTCTTCACGAAGAAAAATCAATTGTACTACAATTACTACGTTTATGCCCAAACAAAAAAAATCATGATTTTTGCCCTCCCAAGTATGCTATGTTTTTGAATAAAATAATTAAGAAATATATTTATTTTTCAATAGCCTTAAGATTAATTATTTTTTGTATACCTTTAACTGGTACGACAATCTAAGTGTATGCACAATGTGGATTATGTATGGTGCAGCCATAACTGACTATAAATTATCACGTGCAAATAAATAATTCTTTAAAAAAAATTCAGTTTGCATACTTTGAGCAGCAAAAAGAATGATTTTTTAATAGCATAAAATTAGTAAATGTTGTAATTTTATTAAATACAAAAATCTTTGTTGAATTTATAATTTAAGTAGCTACCGTAAACTAATTTTCAGTACAATTTATAGCAGCTCTGTTAGATAAAAAATTCCTGGAAAATTTATTGTTTTTAAAAAAACATTTATTGGTTTTTTGTTCATAATTTAAAAATAAATTGAAATTCCACACAATTTTTTTTTTCAATATCAACCCCTTAGAACCGATTGCTGCTAGAGTTGGTTTATATGAATAATAAAGTTCGAACATAGTTTTTTTTTAATCAAATTTTTTTTGGTAATTTCTTTTTTTTCTAGTGCAATTAAACAATTTTGCCATCATGGGCAAGAGATTGATTCCACGCTCATCAAATTTTGAATCCTTGCAGGCAAAAAACTGGTCCAAGTGATTTTTGATGTCCTCATTGTAAAGGTTCTCCCATCCAAAAAATTTTTGCAGAGACCGGAACAAGTAATATGGTGGGTGTGGTAGCACATCCCATTCAAGCTGTAAAAGCTTTTAGCATTATCCTGGTGAAACACTACACCTTTTCGATTAATCAATTTTGTCCAGCTGATCACAATACACTTCAGTATTAATCGTGGTATTGTCGGGCAAAAGCTCAAAATAAACTATCAATTTGAAATCACACTAAACAGACAACAAACAATTTTTTTTGTGACTATTGGTTTGAGCTGGTTCATCCTTTTAAGACCATGATCTCCTGCGCTTTACATTCTTGTAAACAACCCACTTTTCATCGCCAGTAACAATGCGCTTCAAAAATGGATTACTTCTTTGTCGATTGATAAGCAATTCTCAGTCGTTAATGCGACGAAGCAAATTTCGTTATGTAAGAGCATGAGGAACCCTTATGTAAAGCTTCGAAATTCATCCTGCAGAGACATCCTACAGTGAGCTGGTCACAACCAGGATACGGAGACGGTTAAAAATGCGTCATTCGTCGGACCACTGGATTCATGGCAGGCGACCCACTGGTCGTCACCTTGGCTCCCAAAAAATAAAAAAACAAAAGCTTCTCGTATATTTACTGTTGTTGCATTTTTCTCAGACAGGATCTGTTTTTCCTGTAATTGTTTTCTTGTAAAAATTTGTAAGCGGATTGAGTTTCGCAAATCTTTTTAAACATTAAACACACACACAAAAAAAAATCCTACATAACATTTTCTACAATTAGACCGATCGTTCCATGGCAGCATTTATAGCCATCCGATTTCGATCAATTTTCCAGAATTGTGTGTATATAAACTATATATACGTTGTGATGCCGTGAAAATTTTCAATACGGTTTATATGGCACTTATCTTATCATCTTTTATTTTTCGATTTATCATATAACTAATACCACTGACGTACGTGGAAAAATTTATTATCAATTTTTTGGGAGAACTACCACGGGACGCCGTGACCCCGCCGATCCTTTTTTTAAGCTTTTGCAAAGTTTTTCTTAAACAAACAAAGACTCACGTAGATAATATTTATTAAATTAATATCCGGTAAAACCTGTTTCTGTCCAAAAGTTCGCTGCGAAAAAATTCAATACTTATTGAACTTAGTGAACGACCCAATAGTTTTCGATTAGCACCAAACTCATTGCTTTACTACACAAATATTTGGAACGGGACTTTAATATTTTGGAAAATAGAAAAATAGGTATAGACCTTACGTCGGATAATGGGCGGATACTATTGTAAAAAAACCTCTAAGGTTGAGTAAAACACAAGTACTTTTGTAAGTGACCCGCTCCAAATGACGTAGCTAAATGAATCTTTATTTGGATTTAGCTCTCTTTTTTTTACATTTTTGTTTGATCCTATGCAACGCTTCACATAGCCGTGCGATGCATGGGCTTCCTTAGTGCTAAAATTATGTGACCCTTTTTTTTGGGATAAAGTTATTTCTGGACATCCAGTGTACAGGAGTCAGTCCCGCATTGCAGGAACCTAGACTCAAATGCACTGTTCAAATATCTTTCAACATAGGTTTTTCATTCGATCAGCTTTAAACTTATTTTTAAAGCTCTACATAACAATCTGACTTGCAATTTTGGAAATTCCGAGAAAATTTAAGCAAAAAAATGTCCATATCAAGAACATATTTTTGGACTATGCGGAGCGATTTTCCACTATTTAAAGATTACGTTGCTATAATTTTTTTTAAATTTATTTTATTAGCCGTCCCTTCTTCCCCGGTTTGGCCAACTACATAAACTCTGGTCCAGTGGTTCCCTTGATGTGGGAGGGTTTTAATGTGAATGTCGGCCGAGAAGGAGATTGCCTTGTGGTTCAACGAGAAGAAGCTGGTCACCTGGACCCCGGCTGCCAGTGACTGGGTGTACGAATATATATCTCACTAAGGGTTATAACAAAAATTTTTCGCAAGAAATACAATTTAAGAATAGCTGCGGTCGCATACAACAGTTTTTCGACCATTTTTCGAATTTGCGGGCGGATTTCCATAATTAAAGAACTCGTTACTTATAAAGAGTGATTCGTAACATGTGGCAACGCCAAAAATGCTTAATAAGGATTGTCATTTTACCATGAATAGTTTAACAAACGAACAGCCCTTGCTAATCATTAAATTTTCTAATCAAAATTTGTGCTCTATGGGAAATATGTTTTGTATCAATAATTATTTTTGACTTAATGGGTACAAACAACAAACAGAATGGCCGAATTTGATCCAAAAAGCATCCGGAGGCAGATTATGAGCTGCCAATGTACCCTGAAAAAGGCACTGTGTGGTGTGGTTTGTGGGTCGGCGGCATCATTCGACCGAAATTTTTCAAAAACGTTTCAAATCGTAATGTTACAGTCAATGTAGCATGCTATGATTTCATGCCGGTTTCAACATGGTACGCGAAATCATGAACCAATTGAAAGGCAAGTTTGGTGAGCAATTTATCTCACGTTTTGGACCATTCCATTGGCCGCCTTGATCATTGTATTTGACCCCAATAGACAATAGACAATTTTATGTGGGGCTATGTGAAGTCTTTCGTGTACAGGGACAAGCCAGACACAATTGCAGCCCTGAAAGACAATATTACAGCTGCCATGGGTGAGATACCGCCCGAAATGTTGGAAATAGTATGCCAAAGTTGGAGCTTACTGATAGATGTTAGGCGTAGCCGGGGGCAACATTTTCATGAAATAATCTTTTATAAGTAAATTGATGTATTGCTCCAAAAAAGTATTTTATTTCATTAGCGCTTTTGTCCAAAAATTACAAAAATTATTTTAAAAATTCCAGAGCTTAAGTCAACGAATTTTTCTACATAATTTTTGTTCAAAAATTAAATTATACATAAGTTGAAGATTTTCAAAAAAACTTCAACAATATCTTTAAACAATTAAAAATTGGAGCTTAGTCCAAAACAAAAGGATAGCTGGTTTTCCGAGTTGCTTTTTCAAGAATCTTGGAAAATACTAAATAAAAAAATCTTAAAATTTCCTAAAATAGTTCGAAATGTTTTTGATATTTACTGAAACGTTCTCAAGGCATCTTTTGAAACTCAGATTAAGCAATCCAGAAATTAAATAATGTCACCTTAGTCAGATTAACAACCACTTTAATTGAAGTAGATAAATAAATTTTAGCATAATCGTTCAGTGAAAATATATTTCTTTCTTAAAATATATTTCTATATATCTGTTATTCTGTAAATTTTGCCAGGGTTTCTTCTTGACTTAATTTAATTTCCGAGCAAATTAAATAGTTAGAGGCGCTATTTGAATAGGACACTAGGAAGTTAGTCAATTTCAAACTTAGATACTTTCCGTAAGCTTAAAAGTTTCACTTCAGGTAGCAAACAGAAAGAGTGAAACAGCTTAATTACTTTCTTGTATGTTCTAAGATTAATTAAAATACTTTTTACCATTTCAGCACATAAAATATAATAAAAAAAAGTTCCCAGCCATTCCCTACCTTATACCTAAGTAATAAGAGCCTTAAATATACCCTTGTTTTTTTCCAAATAGCCAACTAGATAGAAAAATACGAGCCAACTGCAATGAGCAACCAGAGCAAATGCAAATGCAAATATGCGCGCACTCAGTCAGTCAGTTACGCTTGGTTACGTCCTGCTCCTGCTCCTGGTCCCTTTGAGCCCCGGAGGGAGTTAACGTGGCACTGGGTGTGGCGCTACAATGAAATGCAAAACTGTATTCAAGTGTCGCCTGGTGTGCTATGCGTGCAATGTGTATAATTTAAATATTTTACTTTTGGTTTGGCACTTTAAATCACATTTAATTGCATTTTGTTTTCAGATTTATGATTGCACTATAATTTACCGATATAAACAATTAGCAAACAACAATATCGTTGACAGTTGCAAATTAGCCAAACCATTTAAAAAAAAATAAAATAAAATAAAATTCATGTGAAGGAAAACAGGTGTAAAAACAATTTGCAGCTAATTGAAATTAATTTTTTGTTTTTTACCGACTTGGAGGCCAATCTCGGGTACAGTTGTTGGCACATGCGCCATATAAACAAGCGTTGCTTACGTGATTTGGAAAGATGCCAGGCATAGGGCAGGTAGGGGAAACAGCTAGGCGTAGGGGTAAGTGGAACAGGAACTGGACTTGTTTATGGCCATAATTGGTGTAAGAGGGCTTATAAGCTAGGGTAGGCAAGTTACAAATGATTTCAAATCAGAGATTTATATATATTTGTTTAGAGGAAGAACTGCGTTGATATCGACAAACTGTAAATTTGGTATATCATGGCTAAATGGTTTATTACTTAAAATATAATGCAGCTTGTTTCAAATAGCTGGAAATTTTTAAAGATTTTTTAAATGTGCTTTTGAAGAGATCGAGATCAGCAACATTGCAGAATGCACTGAACTGAATTAATGTTTGAATTCATTAAATGAAGGTTAAGATTAGCCACTTCGAATCAGGCAATCGCATTATACTTTTTATTGCTGTAACTTGGAGTTCTTATTTATTTAGTATAAATTAAAATTTGGTAACTTTTTATAATGAAGCCATCATAATAGAATTATAGAAAAAACGACGACAAAGTCTTATGTAAATGGTGTAAAAGTTGTTTAACAAAAACTGCGGCGATTTTTGTATAACAAATTTTAACCTGCGGCGCCATTTTCCATATCCTTCATAATTTCTTATACATAAAAACATAAATAAGAGGTTTTTTAATTTGCATTTCTCTTGAATATCAAAAATTTCTTATTCTCATCTTAATCCTCTATTTCAAAATAGTTTTAAAAATATTTCGAAAATAATCTGTGTCACATTTTAGAGATTTTCCAACTGTTAAAACCAGGGCTGCAAACCGGTCCGGAACCGAACCCTTCAGAACCGGTTGGGTACAAGTTCTGGTGATTCCACAAACCAAGAGCGAAACCCCATTGAAAATAATCACGAGAACCCGAACCCGAACCTAACCTTTTTTTTTTTTTATTGGGGAGTTTCTAAAAAATAAATTCGCCAACCTAGAATTTATTTTTGCACTTTGATGGTTTAATATTTCATGATTATGAAAAATTTATCCATTCATATGCACATGTACGGATGGCGACACTTTGTCCCATCCGCAACAAAAGACTGGACTGTTATTTTACACAACCTCAAGCAAGGGAATTCAATTTGCATCTGAAACCGTATTTCTGTGTATTATTTTGTTCGTATGGAGATACAATGGCACTGTGAATACTAAGGGAAAGTTGCACTTTATTTGAATTTCTTCATTTTTTTAACCAAATCGCAAATAAAGTTCTTAACATTTCACTCTCACAATATGCCAGTCAAAGACGTGCTGTGGCGGTCCCATTTGTAGAAAAAATAATTTGACTGAATTCTCGGAAATGTATGTACGTGTGTGTGTGGCTGAACACACTATAAGTTCAAGATGAGACAACACGGCATGTCTGTGATTAAGTCACGGTCACTGGCAATCATTTAATCACACAGTGACTGCATATTTGAAGCAACAGTGTGATTTGATGACTGCCAGTCACTGTGACTTAATCACAGTTACGCCGATATGGTCAATCACAGTTACTAAATCACGGGTATGCAGATAAAGTTCATCTATTTTTTTATTTTTTAGGCCAAAAAGTGGCCTTGTTTTTTGCAGGTTTCATAGCCACAAAAATCACACCAGATTCAGCAATCCCACTACTGTGAAGGAGAAATGACTTTCGCTGTGAGTGCAAGTTGGAAGTACCGCTTAACTCTTCTAAACATACATACAATCAATCAATCAAGACAGATCACTTATGTGCTTGACTTCCAAGCCATCAAGAGGCAGATTATATATGGCATCTCGTCTTCAAATTCTATTAAATTACTTATTATGTATATAAATATATAAAATGCTATCTGGAACCCGAACCCGAACCGGAACCCCGGTTCTTAATTTGAAGGGAACCGGTTGTGGAACCGAACCCCCAGAGTAGGGTAAGGGTTTGAACCCCGAACCGAACCCCAGTCAAAATTAGAGGGGTTTGCAGCCCTGGTTAAAACCCCTGCTGGCAATATGACACCGGACGTTATTGCATGCCCCTTAAAAGAAGAACAAATTGTTTATATTATTTCAACTATTGAAATAATTTAGCAATTTGTTAAATTTTGTGAGATTTTTTTAGGGCTTAATTAAAGAATTTAATATACTAGGTGGGGTGTAAAATAAAACTCTTTAACCGCCAGAGTGCGCAGCTATCGCAAAAAAATTATGCTGCCTTAAAGTCCATTCATATACGATGCAGCCCTTAGTTTTCTTTTGACAGCTGATTGTTGTTGACGTGTTAGGCATCATGTTGAGTATTTTAAAAATAAAACATTATATTTTGAGTAAACAAAAGAAAATTTGGAAAAGATCCACCAATACAAACCAGAGAACAGAATGAGTGTCCGGCAATGGACTGGCCGTGGGAGCCAAATTGGTTTTCTAGGATTGTCATAGCCTCGAGAAGGAAAAACCATTAACAGAAACTAACTGAGCATTATTGGAGCTATTAAAGGCCAAAATTCAGCTCGGGCAAGGAGATTATCGAGTATTTTGAAGGCCTCACATGAAGCGAAAAATATTTTGTTTTTTGCAAAACAATGCGCCGGCACACAAGAGCATCGCAACCAAGGCTTTAATTAACGATTAAGGGCTCCAATTGCTTCCCCATCCACAGTTTTCGCCCGATTTGACTCCCTCGAACTATTATCTCTTTCCAAACCTCAAAAGATGGCTTATCAATAAAAAATTCAGCTCGCGCGAGAGAACATCGACGACGCGGAGGAGTATTTTGAACTTTCTGAAAATTGTTATTGGATGGGATCAAAAAGTTGGAAAATAGTTGGAATAAGTGAGTCGACCTTAACAGGGGTCTACATTGAATAAAATAAAAAAATACATTTATTTAAAACATGTTTTTCATTCCCGAGGATGTTTTTTTGTCTGATTATCAATAGAACATTTTGTTCTCTTAAGTAAGCAAGTTCTTGATCCAATTACGAATTCGGATTGAAGAACGAAACGAGATTAATAAAGACATTTTATGGACCCAAGTCAAGAACATTTTGTTCTCTTTTTGAGAATGCAAGTTCTTTGGAATTGGTATTAAAACGGTTTAGGCTTATCTTAAGGACATTTCTGTTCTTAATTTGAGTAAGCATGTTCTTGCTTCAAAACCGAATTATGATTATTTTGAGTATTTTATGGACTTACATGAAGAATTTTTGTTCTCTAAGTAAGTATGAAATTTTCTGCTTCAAGATCGAAACGGGATTGATAAAGGTATATTTTAAAATTAAATCAAAAACATCTGGTTCTATTTTGGTTTCTTATATCAATCTTTAGATTGATAGAAGAATTGCTTAGGCTTATCTTTAAGATTATTTTGAGTAAGCAAGTTCTTGATTCAAGTACGAATTGACATTACATTAAGTATTTTATAGACCTACATCAAGAACATTTTGTCCTATATGTAAGTATGCAAGTTCTTGTTTCAAGAATGAAACAGGATTAATAAAGGGATTTTTTGGACTTAAATCTAGATCATTTCGTTCTCTTCTTGAGTACGCAAGTTCTTTGGGATTGATAGTTGACCGGCTTAGGCTTATCTTAAGGACATTTAGTACTTATTTTGAGTAAGCAAGTTCTTGATAAAAGAAGGTATATGGATTGCTTTGAGTAATTTTTTTTACTTTAAATCAAGAACATTTTTCTTTTTTTAGTATAAAGTATGAAAGATTTTATTGTTTTAATAACGAAACGGGATTGATAAGAATATTTTTGATGAACTTGAATCATACACATATTCTTTGAAAACAAAATAAATGAAAATTGATATGAGTATGATATGATAATGGGCAAACATAGCTAAAGTGTGATTGTGTATTGCTTGCCGACCACTGGTTTAAGACAATTTCAGGACGAAAGGAAAGAATAAGGTTTAAAACCCAATTTTTCCAAATAGTCCAAATTTAATTTATTTTATCCGAAAGCGTTCTAAAATCAAGTATTTCTCCATTAAAAACAAAAGTACTTGATCCAATAGTTTTCCTGGATCAACTATTTTAACTGCTTTAGATTTCAAATGCTCAGTTTTTTCCTTTATCTGTTCTTCAAGGTTCAATAAAAATGTTTATTTGCTTAAATACCCGTAAGTGTACATAAATATCGTATTGCTTGAAATGACCCTAACCAGACGACTATTTGCCTGTTTTCTGCCTGGTTGAGCTCACCTGGCCTCACCTTGACACTCGCTCAACTGCAGCTAATGTGCAAAAGCTACATATCTCTCGATAAATGTATCTGCAACTGCAACTGTGAATGTATACACGAATTTGTGTGTGTGTGTTCATTAGGACATGGGACAACAGTTTTTGCAGTTTATACCGATATATTCAATTAAACACACACACACACACAATTGTTAGTGCACACATTTCGGTGTCGATGTTGCTGCCTGTGTCAACTGCATATAGATGCAACATTTGTGGCCAGATTTTCAATTGGCTGGCCAAAGCAATTTCATATGTAAATTGTTGCAGTTGCATCTAAAATATGGTAATTTATGGCCAATTTGTCTGTAGATAAGCAAAGGTAAAGACAAAGACTGAGTGTTCAATTATTAGTATGGCATTTTCTTGGAAACATAATTAAATTCACTTTACTCTGCTAGCTTTCTCTCTCTTGGAACTTTGCAAATAATAATCCATAAAATAATAATAAGCTAAAAATAAAGACAAGACAAGACAAGAAAACAAAACACACAAGAGCAGAAAAGCAGCTGCCAGACTAGACTTTTCATTAGACAAATGTTATTTCGCCCACAATGCTGGGGCGTGAAACAATCAAACAATGCTTATGAATGCACTCAGAAAATCAAGAGATGATTAATTTTGTAAGTAAAAGCAATTAGTTTTATAGAAAAGTTTGATAAGACCTTAGGTTAGTTTGGGAGAATGTTTATACTGAATTTTAATATACACAAGAAATTTCAAAATTTTTTCTGTGTACTTACATGTATGCTACACAACTTAACAATTAGACAATGGCTGCAAAAAAAACCAACAACAACTACAAGTACAAGGGCACCAGCAATTGCTGGTCTCTGAGCTGCGAATGCCGCTGCTGACAACATTCGAGGACAAATTGTTTGCCGTTGTTCCTTTGTCTGATTTTTGCTTAAATAAGCTCAAGCAGTCAACCCCCCACCTACACTTCATCCTTTTTCCAAAAAAGCTAACAAATCAGACATCATCGCTTTCCCTTGATGCCATTGTGCTGACATTTTAGCTAAAAGCTTCGAGTGCCGGCCCAAAACACTTTTCCAATTAGGACAACAAAAAAAAAAAATAAAATAAAAAGCAAGTAACGGTTGCACCGTTTAGCAGCAAAATGCTTCTCCATATATATTTTTTGGGAACCCTTACAAGGTCGAGACGAACTACAATGCCTCGTTTGTTGTACAACAAATTTTTAATCACTTTTCAGGGTCTAGCGCCCCAAAAAGCACTTTCTTGAGCAATTTACTCAAGTGCCCAACTGTGTTTATATCATTAAAATGTGTAGAATTACTTTATAATCAAATGGGTGTCTTAGTCAAGATCTTTTCACGACTGCTCACGAGGGTTTTGTTTCAGTTCAAATTTTCCAATTATAAATTTGGCTTTGGTTTTATCCAGTGCCAGTTTTTTAGAAAATAAAAGTAAAATATATCAATGAGATTCCTGTTAATGATTCGCTCCATATAAGAAACATATATGTTGCCGTATATTGTGCAGGTTTCATGGTCACACTGCTTTTTTTTGATATGGAACAGCTGTCTCACGAAATCATAAGCAAATCAAAATCGAAAGCAAATCAGTTTCAGAAATCTTAGATACTTGAATCTTGTTATTTCAAACTTCATAGTCCTGAGGTTGAAATTTCTAAATTAAAGTACACCACACTCATTTCAAGTAAGATTTAAGGAGTTTTTTACCTTGAAAATTTGTTTTAGATATTCATGTTTTATTATTTTTATAGCTTGGACATCCTCCTTTCAATCACTTCAAACCATTTTCCATTTGTATAAATTCGCGCAAGCCCAACTTTTTATTTTTATATTTCATTTTGTTTTGATAAATGTTTTAATGTCTCCCATTATGTTGACATTTGCATTCTAAATCTTGCTACAGATTGTAAATAACGAAATTTTTGGATTTGCATTATCGCATATTTCGATGTCCCGTGCGACATTGAAAAACAACATTGGTTGCCTGTGCATCAAAAGTACCTGCAGAAAACTTATCCAATTTTGAGTACAAATATACATTTTTTATACAATTCTAACAACAAAAAAATCCGTGCTGAAAAATAAGAAGATTTGTGATCTAAGTACTTATATAAAGTTGGTCCCGTGCGACATCGTTAGTCCGAAATTTTAAAATGTATATTACATAAATGATTTTTTTTTGTTTAATTCATCTTTTTAATATTTAATATCTAAATGTGCAAAAACGAAGAGAGAGAGCTTCAAACGGTGGAGAGAAAAGTTGAAGTTCGATTCAATATTTTTGAAAATTTAAAATAAAATACATTGAAATATTCTGTTGACTTAAAAACATTTTTATTAAGCTTATTTATATATCATTTTGTCAAAAGAATAACTGAAATAACATAACGAAAAACGACAAGGCAAAGCTAACTTCGACTGTACCGAAGTTTTAATACACTTGGAAAAACTTTACTCCAACTGATTTAACTGGAAAAATATATATATGATATGATATCAGATATTTAAAATTTAAATTAAATCCTTGATAATAAAAATTTGATACCATAAAAAAAAACTTTTCTTAGTAAAACACATTTTCCGACCGATCGGTCCTATGGCAGCTATATGCTATAGTCATCCGATTTTGATAATTTTTTCCAGAATTATGTGGAAGCATATAAAACTAATATATACCAAGATTGGGGACGCTACGATAAAAAACAAAAAAGTTTTTCTCACTAGAAGTGGTTTTTTGACCGACCGTTTATATGGCAGCTATATGCTATAGTCATCCGATTTTGATAAATTTTTTCAGAATTGTGTGGAAACATATAAAACAAATATATACTACGATTGAGACGCTACGATGAAAATAAAAAAAGATTTTCTCACAACGACTTATTTTCGACCGATCGTTCCTATGGCAGCTATATGCTATAGTGATCCGATGTTGATACATTTTTTCCAAAATTATGTGGAAGCATATAAAACTAACATGTACCAAGATTAGGGACGCTACGAGAAACACAACAAAGTTTTTTCTAACTAGAACTAGTTCTTTAGACCGATCGTTCCTATGGCAGCTATATGATATAGTCATCCGATCCGGCCGGTTCCGACATATTAGTTGCGTGCAGTAAAATAAGACTCTGTGCAAAATTTCAGCTCGATAGCTTTAAAACTGAGAGACTAGTTCGCGTAGAAACAGACAGACGGACGGACGGACAGACGGAATTGAACTCAGCTCGTCGTCCTGATCAAGAATTTATATAGTTTATGGGGTCGGAAATGAATATTTCTATGCGTTACAAACTTCTGGGCAAAATTAATATACATTTTTCAAGTGTATAAAAAAATGTCCCGTGCGACATGTCCCGTGCGCAAGTGCTTAAAATTGAATTTAAAAAATATAAATATATTTTTTTGGCTAAAACCAAAACCATTTTTAAGTGACATTAATGTACAACATTATAATTTTGAGCAGTTTGCAATATTGCCTCAGGTAATGCTGAAATCGGCTTGTCAATTGTTGGTAGCGAAAATCACATCTATTTTTGTGCCAAAAAATCAAAATTGTTCAAAATCAACCTTAGCTACAATTATAGGGACAATTAAGAGCTATAAGTTTCTGCCAAAACATAAATCTGTTTTATTCAAAGTGTTCGACAGTCTTGTTCGACATAATGGAAATGTCCTTTCAAGAACTAATAAATACGAAGTATGTATAGGTTGCCCATATTCGACGGACCCATCTGGCAACGCCATAACTTTTGACAGAGATGTCAGATCGCTTAATGACATACCGCGTTTGAAGCGTCACTCCAAGCAGATTTTTACCATGGAACAATACACGCCACGCGAGCGCTCTGAAATAGTTGAAATTTACATTCAACAGAACAAGTCAATTGTGAAAAAATCATCGTGAAGCCCATTTCACATTGAATGGGACCGTATATAAGCTGTAAAATTGCTGTTTTTACGCCACTGAAAATCCTCAGAGATTCAAGAAGTGCCTCTTCATGACGAAAAAGTCACAGTTTGTGCGGCGTTATGCGAAAACGGTCATTGGGCCGTTTTTCTTCCAAAATGAAAATGGCCATGCTGTTACCATCAACCAGGAGCGTTATCGCGACATGATGACCAATTTTGTGATGCCAATTATTCGTCGAAAGCGTATGAGGCAGTTCTGATTTCAACAAGACGGCGCTCCACCGCACACAAGTCGCATAACAATCGATTTTCTGAAGAAATTGTTTCCGGGCCGTTTGATGCCGAAAAGTGGTGATTTGGACTGGCCACCGCGTTCGCCCGATTTGACGCCGCCTGACTTCTTCTTGTGGGGATATTTGAAGTCAAAGGTTTACGTTAACAAGCCAAGGACCGTAGAAGAGCTCAAGGACAACATTCGTGAAGAAATAGCCGCTATTCCGACCGAAAAAGTTGGGCGAAAACGATGGAAAATGCTGCAAAATGGGCACAATACGCCATCAACGCCAGAGGCGGCCATTTGAGATATCATATTCAAAAATTGATGTAAACAAATCTACTTGGAACAAATTAAATTTATTAAGATTGCCAACCGTCTAATTTTTTTTTTTTTTCTTTGATTTTTAAAAAAACATGGGTCCTTTGGGGTCTTATTTAAAATTTATTTTTTTTTTTTTTTTGTGTTACGTTGGAAAAAAAAAAAGTTTTTTTACTGAATTTTTTATCTATGGCAGCTATAAGGACATTAATATTGAAATTTTTTAAAATTTTTATTTTTTATTGTGTATTTTTTTATAATTTAGTTTTATTAATTTTTTTTTTTAGTCATTCGATCCGGTCGGTTCCGACAAATGACAGCCTATTTGTATTTAAAGACTTTTTGGAAAGTTTGGTCAATAAGATAGCTTAAAAATTGAGGTAGGAGAGAGTAACAAGTGACAGACTGATTGACAAATCTAGATCGTCTTGGCTATTGAGGCTGATCAAGAATATATATACTTATGGGGTAGAGATGCCTCTTCTCTTAGGCAAAGAAAAAAACGTTTTTTTCCAATTCATTTCGAAAACATTCGATTAATGTTGTATAAAGCATCTTAAGTCCAATATATGTGCCCTCATTAATATGAATAAATTTGTTTAATAATAATTTATAAAATAATAAGTAAATTTTTGTTTTTTTGTCTTTGACGATGTACATATGTTTATGAAGAAGCTCTTTGGCCGTAATCTACTTGGCCCACTTGGGCTAAGTGCGCTTTTAGATAAAGTCGCTAGCAAGGCGGTTCGACACGCACAAGAGAAAGGCTGGGCAGGGGTTGATGGGTGGGGGGGTATGCTTAAAAAGTCGAAGGGCTTGTGTGTGTGTGGGTGCGCCTAATGTTATGCTATGGCATAATTTGTTGCTTGAAGTGAAAAATTGTCAAGCACACTACAGCGTTTACACACACAAAAATTGAACTTTTCGAGGTCATAGATTTTTATTAGCTTTTGCTGTTGTATATGAGAATGTGTGTGTATGTGTGTGTGTGTATGTGTGAGCCTATATTTAGGCACATAAAATAGTCGCAAACATTTTCATGTTTATTTCGCTTGGAAGAGCGTAAAAATGTTGTTACGCTTTTGCTTTTTACAAACAACATTTTCCATTTTCACTTTTTTTTTTTGCCGCCGCAGCCTGTGTATCCTGTGTATCCTGCTGCTGGGCGTAACATGTGCATTCTCGCATATTGTGTAAGTATCTAAAATGCAGCCAAGCGGATACGCAACATGGCAACAGCTGTACCAAAGGGGGGGTGGGGGCGGGAGGTAGGAGGGTTCTTAGATTGTACATATGCATTTTACTTTCACCACACACATGCAATCAGTTTGCCAACATTTAAGTCATTCGCCACAAAGAAAGTTGCATAGTCATTTCCTCAACAAAGATTTCATTCAAGTCCTTAAACGCCCATTTAGATAAAATGGCTGAAGTCTTAATTAAGTTATAAGTTTCATTAGGCGGCCTAAAAGCATAAAGTTATGGCTGAACTTGCAAAATTGGCATTGGCCAGTGGACAAACTGTGGGCCTTAAAACGAATTTAAGTTTCGATATGATAAACTTTACGAGGGTGGGCCAAAAGGTACCCTTGTGAGTTGATAGCTTTATCAAAGACACCAAAAGACACTATACTAAAATGTGGTGCAGTGTTAGAGCTTTGCTCCGAAATAAAGCTGGAAATATCATTGCTATAACCAATCCAATTATATTATATAAAATATATATCGAAGTACTTACGTTAATCGCAAGAGCTGCAGAATTTTAAATAAAACTTTAAGTGGGCATATCTATAACTCAGGTAAAGAAACACGTCCGACTCCGAAAGAAAAGAAATTTATCTATGGGAGTAGTATCGAGCGGATTTGTGTAAGTTAACAACTTTTCAGAAAAGATTAAAAATTATCTCAAATTGATATATATCAAAAAAGATAAGATGAATCATTTTTGCAAGCTTAAGATTAAGAAACGAGAAGGCAAAGCTAACTTCGACTGCGCCGAAGTTTTTATACACTTGAAAAACTTTTCTCCAACTAATTTAACCGGTAAATATATATAGAATATAGATATCAGATATTTAAAATTTTTAAATCATTGATAATAAAATTTGATAACATAAAAAATCTTTTCTTAGTAAAAACTCATGTTCCGACCGATCGGTCCTATGGCAGCTATATGCTATAGTCATCCGATTTTGATAAATTTTTTCAAAATGATGTGAAAGCATATAAAACTAATATATACCAAGATTGGGGATGCTACGATAGAAAACAAAAAAGTTTTTCTCACTAGAAGTAGTTTTTTTGACCGACCTTATGGCAGCTATATGCTATAGCACTCTTGATCAATTTTTCCAAAATTGCGTGAAAACATATAAAACAAATATATACTACGATTGGAGACGCTACGATGGAAATCAAAAAAGTTTTTCACACAAAGACTTATTTTTCGACCGATCGTTCCTATGGCAGCTATATGCTATAGTGATCCGATTTTGATACATTTTTCCAGAATTATGTGGAAGCATATAAAACTAACATATACCAAGATTAGTGACGCTACGATGGAAAAAAAAAAAGTTTTTCTAACTAGAACTTGTTCTTAGACCGATCGTTCCTATGGCAGCTATATGATATAGTCATCCGATCCGGCCGGTTCCGAATATTAGTTGCAGTAAAAAGAAGACTCTGTGCAAAATTTCAGCTCGATAGCTTTAAAAATGAGAGACTAGTTCACGTAGAAAACAGACAGATAGACGGACAGACAAACGGACGGACGGACAAGCGGAAATGAACTTAGCTCGTCGTCCTGATCAAGAATATATATAGTTTATGGGGTCGGAAATGAATATTTCTATGCGTTACAAACTTCTGGCAAATTAATATACACTTTTCAAGTGTATAAAAATTGTAGCTGCTAGGGAAGTATTGTAAATTGAAACAGCACAGCAGGTCACTTTCTACAGATAATGGACCGATGACTATTTCCCCAAAAATTAGAAGAGAAGATGCTTGACTGTCCATACCGATAACTCTAGTGCGAAGAGTCAGAACATATTAACTAACACAATGTCTTTTGATGCGTTATTCTTGAGTATGGATCATGTGTCTGGTCCCCACACTATGGAACAAACTCGAATCTGTTAAAAAACAGTTTCTAATTTTCACTCTTCGTGGCTTAAACTGGGATCCCAATAGGTATCTACCTTCATATGTGCATAGACTGCGCTTATTGGATCTACCATCCCTTTTATAACCGTAGGATTTATCTTAGTGTGCTTTTCCTTCACAAGCTACTTTCAGGTAAAGATGACTTAAGCGCTCTGCTTAGCCTAATAAGATTTGCGGTTCCGCCACGTGTAACGAGGAATTATGTCCCGATTTATTTATATCCTTGTTTCACAAACTATGCTCATCATGAACCCTTTCATAACCTCTGTCTTAATTACAATAAATGCTACCATCTTTTTCATTAAACTCTTCTTTGTTAGATGTATGGAATAATCTAATGTCTAATCTTAATTCTTAAATATTCACTGTAAAATTTGACTGAGCCTAGTTGAACTATAAATAAATAAATAAATAAATAAATAAAAAAGACTGACCAATGGGCATAACCAGTTAAGTCGATTAAATAAGTATATCGTTCTCTCAGCCTCAACTAACCGACCCCGTCTGGAAAATGAAACACTAAAAAGTAGGGTTTCCTCGTAAAATTTTAAAGATGTTTACATATTTTTTATGGTAAGTTCTTTTGTAGAATTAAACTCTCGGTGCGGTATTTAATATAAGCAAGTTTTAAAAAACGAAAAGAATCTTTGAAACAGAGAAAATCAGTGCAAACTATTATTGGGATCGCTTTCATAACGGGCGCACAGTGACTCGCTTTGTCAAAACACGTTGCATAAATCTGAACCTATGAACCAAACTTTTGTTGGCTTTAATATATTTTTAAATACTTTTTTAGTAGAGTCGAATTTAAAAAAAAATTAAATAAATTAATATATGAATAACTTTATTGTCTACACAGAAAAAAAAAGGATATTTTTGATGATCCATTGGATATTTTTCATATCCATTTAGACTGGATTTGTCCATATCTATTTTTATCATCCATTTGAGTTTAAATAATGTTAAATTGATCTTAGTTATTCATTCAATGGAGCTGAAAAATATCAAAAGGATGTGTAAATTTGAAAAGGATATGCATTTCAATATCCAAACGAGAAGGCAAAGCTAACTTCGACTGTGCCGAAGTTTTAATACTTGGAAAAGATTACTCCAACTGATTTAACGGTAAAATATATATAGGGATATAGATATCAAATATTTAAAATTTAAATCATTGATAAAAAAAATTTGATACCATAAAAAAACTTTTCTTAGTAAAACACATTTTCCGTCCGATCGGTCCAATGGCAGCTATATGCCATAGTCCTCCGGTGATAAATTTTTTCGAGAAATTATGTGAAAGAATATAAAACTAATATATACCAAGATTGGAGACGCTACGATAGAAAAAAAAAAGTTTTCTCACTAGAAGTATTTTTTGACCGACCGTTTATATGGCAGCTATATGCTATAGTCATCCGATTTTGATAAATGCTTCCGAATTGTGTCAAAGCATATAAAACTAATATATATTAAGATTGAGACGCTACGATGGAAAACAAAAAGTTTTCTCACTAGAAGTAGTTTTTTGACCGTCCGTTTCGATGGCAGCTATATGCTATAGTCATCCGATTTTGATCAATTTTTTTCATATTGTGTGGAAACATATAAACCAATATTAACTACGATTGGTGATGCTACGATGGAAATCAAAAAGTTTTTCTCACAAAGACTTATTTTCGACCGATCGTTCCCTTATGATGAAGCTATAAGATATAGTCATCCGATCCGGCCGGTTGCGTGCAGTAAAAAGAAGACTCTGTGCAAAATTTCAGCTCGATAGCTTTAAAACTGAGGGACTAGTTTGCGTAGAAACAGACAGACAGACGGACAGACGGACAGACAGACGGACAGACGGACAGAGGACGGACGGAAGCGGAAATGAACTCAGCTCGTCGTCCTGATCAAGAATATATATAGTTTATGGGGTCGGAAATGAATATTTCTATGCGTTACAAACTTCTGGGCAAAATTAATATACACTTTTCGCGTATAAAAGGATATGTCCATATCCATTCCAAATGGATTTTTTTCTGTGTACATATTATTTTATTATGAGTTATGCATAAAAGGACGCTAAGAACTGCAAAATCGGCCAGAGCTCAGTCATGCAGTCGTGCAGGAAGATTACACTAGCGTACAAAAATAAAAAATAAAAAAATACCCAGTGAAGCTGTTATTTTTTTTCTTATGTACTTCGGAATGCCGAACTCAAAAATGAAATTCAAACAATTTTTATGGATACGTTTTTGAGTTAGAATTTTTTTTAGTTTTTTCGGTGGGTACCATAAAATGTAAGGGCATTTTATGACATATCTCGAGATAGAAACTTTAGATGTCGTCAAATAAGGTATTTTTAATAATCTAGTGAAAGATCATTTTCTAATCGGTTTTTAGTTTGAATGCTACAAACAAAAATATTTCGAAAAAATATATTTTTTCTCAAAAACGTCCAAAATTTGTTTCCTTAAAATCTGTAAAGGGTTGTTTTTTTTTGTTTGTTCTTACAAATAGTACTTTTTCGAAGAAAATAAGGCGCTGATAAAGAATATCTATGAATAAATAAAGGAGTTTTAAGCAATTGAGTACAAGTACTAACGGTAAGATTTCAGTGTTTTATGTAATTATTAGAAAATGTTTTTATGTTTTCATCGTTTTTGGCCTTGCTCTTAATTTTTTCTGTGATTTGGCTTCTATTAGAACTCGTACAGCGAAGTAAAAAAAAATTTTTTTTAAGTCGTCAAATTTGACTCTTAGTACTTTCACAAAATTGCTCACAACCTCGCTATTTATCCACAGATTTTCGTCATCAATACCTTATTTCACTATTTTTCTTAATTTTCAACCATTTACAGATTTTAGAAAATCAAATTTTTCACGTTTTTTAGAAAAAAATAATTTTTTTCGAAATATTTTTGCTTTTAACTTTCAAACTACTAAATTGATTGGAAAATGTTCTTCGACTAGATTATTGGGAATTGCATACCCTTTTGATTAATCCCTTGCTTGAACACATATAAAGTTTTTAACTCGAGATACGGCTTTAAAGGTATGAGTACCTACCGAAAAAAAATAAAAACAAGTAAGAAAGTCGGTCAAGCCTTTAAAGGAATGAGTACCTACCGAAAAAAAAAATTCTAACTCAAAAACTTATCCATAGAAAAATTTTTGAAATTATTTTTTGAGTTCAGCATTCTTAAATACATAATTAAAAAATAATAGCTTCAATGGGTCTTTTTCGCTGTAAACTAGTGTTATCAGAATTTTTGTCAATATCTCAGCGCGATCGAACATTTTCAATTATCATTGTTCAAAAGGGGAAACCCTATTCAGCAGAATACCAGAGAATCTTTGAATCTATTTCTCTCTTAAAATTTCGGCTGACTAGTTGTTCTGAACCGCCGGGCCTAACTGACTTTTTTTTACCTTTAGTGTACTCCACCAGGGCCATCCAGGGGAATTCATCGATTTTGGTTTTGACGCCGCCGTAAATGCGATTGGACAGCAAACTGCCACACTGACCCGGCAAAGGCAACAAATTACTGCTGGTGATGTTCGGCTTGATGGGCTGCATGGTAGCTGGACTGCCGTTCCTATAACGATCTGGACAGCAGATTAGCACCTTGCCATTGATATAGCCACACTGGCTGCGACTCAAATACAATTTGTCGGCGTCCTTCAGTGGGGAAGTCGTTAGTACGCCAAAGAGATATTTGCAATCCTCCAAATGAATGCAAAGGGCACGCTCTCGATTGGGTGTCACACAGCGTCCATAGTTGGGCACTTGAGCGGCCTCATTGGGGAAATAGAATTCTGTAGGAGTGTAGGGAAACGACGAAGGAGGGGGGGCATTATAATTATTGCCGTTTACTTTAAGCTTTTGAATATATTAAGTTATTAGAGAAATATAAACAGGTTTGAATTTGGTTTTGACTGAGAACTGTGAAGGCAAATCTATGAAGATTTATGTGTCTTCTTCTACTTTGTTCAATGTTTACTTACGACCTGCTGTGACTTTCACAAAAATTGCCACAAATATGTACAGAATGCTTAGGTCAGACAACATTTTATTTCTTTATTTTGTTTTTTCAATCCTTTCTCAAGGCGTCGTCCAGTGATTTCGTAATATTTTTATTGATTGTTTTAAGAAGTAAATATCAAAATAAACGCCGCGATAAATTGTGTGATCTTAAGCAGATAAGGTGAGTACGATGACTAAAGCGGAATTTCCGTTAAATGTAGACAGAGAGCAAAAGCGAAGCTTGAGCAACTGAGCTTTAATCAAGAGCTTCACTAACTCTCTCACTCACAATTGATAACACAGGTTTACAAATAAAAGGCAACTTTTGGATAAAAAAATGTAGCAAACATATTTTACATGTATGTATTTTTGAGCGCTCAATTCAAAATTATTTCAGGTATATCCTAAAATACTGACAACTTAACCTTCCCTGTGTACAATGGTCCCAAAGTCGATTTTTTTTGGCATAATAAGATTAATTAAATTCTCGAATTAAAACAAAAAGAGTATACTCCAACGAGCTTAGAAACAAAAATGTATTTATATACTGCGACCTGAAAGTTTTTTCAAACCCTGAAAGTCTGGCTTACTATTATATTGGCTTGAAATTACACGAACTTCAATATAATAAATTCAACAAATACATACCTGTAACATTATAATCAGGGTATATTTAATATAATTGCGCTTGAGCTTGTTGTATATACATATGTGCTTCGTTCTCTGTTTTATGTGTTTTTGTTATGAGCTGTTTTTGACGAGCTTAGCCTCAAAGTAAGTCTGTTTCGTGGAGTAAAAGTTTGATGGATTGCAATGCATTGTCGTAATAGTTAATGCAATATTATGCATTAAAGTGTCTTCTATACGATAGTCTAAAAGGTTTTTGCCCGATTTTGCCCGAATCAGTAAAATCAAGAACTGCTTCAACTTATGAAATGGCAATAAAACATCAGCTGTTTCAAATAATTTATATAAATAATTTAAAGTAAATTGTTGCTAATGTATACATAATAATGTTCTTATATATAAAATAATGGCCTAATTTGAGCGAATCTTGGTAAGTTGTCTTGAGCAAAATATGCGTATAAACCAAATTTCGCGAAAATATGTTACAAATTAGAGTTTATGCCAAAAAAAAACCGACTTTGGAACCATTGTTACTGTGGGTGGAACTCAGATACATAGTGATGTATCCATAATTCGTCCATGTTTATGAAAAGATTTAAAAACTCGCTGTTTTTTCTTTGAAACATCTGTACCGTTTTCGCGGCACCCATCTTGTTCTTTGTGTACCCTGTTTCCATTCAAAATGGTTAAAAAGCAGATGTTTGTAGGAGTCAGAAGAAAACATTTCCGATCAGCGTCCAAAACTAAGACCGGATTTACACGATGAAGGCAAACTTCATGATGTTTTTGAAAAAGCTCTTGCTTGATGGAAAGAGGCGTAGAGGGGCAAGCCACCTCACCACCCCACTTTCCTACAAAAAAAAGCTTTTGCCAAAACTTCATGATATTCTTGAAAAACCTCTTGCTTGTAGGAAAGAGGCGAAGAGGGGCAAGCCACCCCACCACACCTCTTGCCGACAAGCATAAGCTTTTGCCAAAACTTCATGCTTTTTGCTTCATCGTGTAAATCCAGTCTAAGTCGATACTGCCATGATTCTTTGTCTTTATTAAAGCGTGGATATCTATATATTTCATTTGTTTCATATTCCGCATATTTTGCATGGAATAATTTGGAATGTAAAGCCACATTTGGCCAGGCGAATGCTTAAAGATAAGCCTTGAATGTGTGTGAAGTCTACATGAGCGTTACGCGTTACTTTAAATGTGACTTTAACCCAAACTTGAACCTTTCTGATTTTTCACATTAAAAATCCTTTTTTATTTAAATAAAAAACAGATTTTTCTACCTTTCAATCATAAGAATTCCCCTTGGAATTTTATTGGATTCTATAACCTACACGGTAGACTTTGGCATTTGAAAAAGCTTTTGGCAAGCGCGCTCCATAGAGCTTATGTATTTGGCATCCTACCAGTACCAGTACCGCTGCTGATATTACTCAAGATCCAGTCCATAAAACTGCTCACCAGGGTGTACACTCCAGGTATTGTGGTCACACCACACAAAGTGGGACCAAACGCCACGATGCCCATTAAAGTGTACCGACCATTGGTCACGAATAACCCCGAGTTTCCATCATCCATAAAGGGACCGCCACTATCACCTCTGCACACATCATTCATGGGTTGTCCCTGGGCACACAGGTGACTCGATCTGATGACAATCGGTTGTTGAAAGTTCTCACTAAGCGTGGCATAGGCCGCCGCGCAACTTGTGGTGTTCACTATAGGCAGACGAAGGAATCTCACCGACGAAGTGGAGTTGGAGCTCTCACCTAAATAAGTAAGGAGAGAAATGAATCCCAGTTGGCCAAGTGTTTTCCCTCGTCAAACTCTACACAGTCTCGCATTTGTCGATCGCTTAACACACACACACACTCACTTTCCGGATTTGTATTGCTCCAACCGGCAGCCACGCCTGTTTGCCCTATAAGTCTATCCGCAAGAGTCGCCGAGCTGTTTAGTGGTAAGCAAATGGGGGTGAAGTTGCCTAGAATGGAAGCTTGAGTTGGGGTTAGACCAAGGTTTAGGTGGGGTACACTTACCCGCTGTATTGTTAAGACGCAGCAGGGCAATGTCATTGGCATACTTGGGCTGGTCATAGTTGGGATGTACCAGCACTTGGGCAATGGCAAATTGAATATCGGCATCCTCGAGGCGCACGTGGGATCTAAAGATTAGGCAGTTACTTAGAGCAGGAGTTAGTTAAAGCGGATGGACTTACAATTCTAAATCGGTGACCAGATTGATAACACAATGGGCTGCGGTCACTATAAAGCTGTCAGAGATTAGGGAGCCAGAACAGCGGTAGCTAATGCGACTGTTGCCTACAGAATAGAATGGATTGGTTATATGGTATATTAATCCACTGTTTTTTTATTGCAGCAAGATGAGTTGCAGTGGACCCTGTGGAAAATCAGGTCAGAAGGATCCGCACATCTCTCCGTATGGTGGAAATGCTGGAGACGGTAGACAGTATCAGCCCGATAGATATGCAACACAGTATCAGCCACAGAGGGGTGGTCCCCCACAAGGCGGCGGTAGTGGACGTAATTGTGGGCCGCCACAAGGTCAACAGACGCGCGGCTATGGACCAACGCCACCAGGCTATAATTCTTATGCTCCTGGACCCGAAGGTCCACGACGTGCGCCTTGCGGTCCCCAGCCCTGTGGACGGGAAACATGCCCAAAGACTTCCCAGTTGGGACGTCCACCGAACCGGCCCTACGAGCAGGGTGCTGGTGGTCCCAAGCAGGGTGACGGTGGTCCCAAGGGATTTGAAATGAACAGTGCCACCTGGTCATTGTGCGCGGCTGTAGTGCTCTTCTGCTGTGGTGTCTATCTCACCAAGAAGATGGGTAATGTGGCCAGTGTATTGGGCTAAGATGACGTTACCAGTCAACGAATTCTTGTCCTTTGTTTAATGTTAATTTTTTTCAAGAATTTCTCGAGATTCAGTTCAAGGATGAGCATCATACCCGATCAAACAGACACACAAACAGACACACACACACACAGAGACGTGTTTCGTTCGAAATTCAAAATTAAAAATTGAAAATCTTTACGAGAGTTGCCTTTTATATTACTAGTCGAGGAATATTTTTTAATGATCCATTATCCTGGTCTATTTTTGTACTGGATATTATTATATTCGATTTTTAGGGTGTCAAACCGGAACCCGAACCCGAACCGGAACCGTTATTATTTTTTTGAGAACCAGTATTACGGAACTTTTATTTTTGGAACCAAAATGACCGAAAAGAACCGAAACATTGTACCGGTACAGTTTCGGTTCTGATTTTTTTTTTAAGAGCGAAGCTCTTTAACGGACTTTCGGCTGCGGGACTAAAACGAGAAAAATTGTGACTGATTTCTTTGCGACAGCTTTTTCGCGAGAGATTTTCTTTGTTTCGGGGGCTTTTTTATTTGTGCTGATATTCGTTTGCATTGAATAAGCAAGCGCAACCATGCACACACATACACGGACAGAGAACTGGGATTAGGGATGTGGAATCAGGGATCTGGGATTTGGGATCAGAAATTTCGGATCTGTGATAAGGGATCTGAGATCAGGGATCTGGGATCACGGATCTGGGATCACGGATCTGGGATCACGGATCTGGGATCACGGATCACGGATCTGGGATCAGGGATCTTGGATCGGGAATCAGCGATCTGGGATGTATCTCGGATTAGGGATCAGGGATATGCAATCTGGGATCAGGTATCTGGGATCTGCGATCAGGGATCTGGGATAACGGATCTGAGATCAGGGATCTGGGATCCCAGATACCTGGGATCAGGAATCTGAGAAGTATCTCGGATCTAGGAATTATGGGATCACAAATCTGAGATCAGGGATCTAGGATCAGCTATTTGGGATCATTGCTTCAATCAGGGTAAACGTTAGCAAATGCTTACAAATATTAGGTTAAGGGAGCATCTGGTATATACTGCAATTTTCAATAAAAATAACAATTTCATCTTATTTCTTTTGGTTCAATAAATTCCAAATATTATTAATTCATCCTTTATTTTTGCATTTACAAAGGAAACGAATTAATAATTGGCCCAAATGGACTTAACCTAAAAAAAATAAACTTAAAGTTTATTATGTTTAATTTTCCTTCTTTATAACTACTTTCTGTTGTGTAGGTTTGCTATCCGTTTTTAATTATACCGGTATACCGAAATAAATTAGAACCTAGCAGAACCTTTTATCGAAACAATAGTTTTGGAACCGGAACCGAAATTCGATTCGATTCCCTGATTTTTAGTTATTTATTTATTCATTTTTTAGTTTTTCATCCAATGTAGCTGGAAAACGACAAGAGGATATGATAAATTTACCCGAACATAACGGGATCTGAATCCTAACACGATTATACCGTTCCGCCCCGTCCGCGGCCATCTTCTTGAAAAACAGGTAGAATAATTCTGTGCATTAACATACCATAAGATTGAGGCTTATTTGGAATTGAACTGGTGACCAGTTAGGTACACAAATTAGTGGTTCAGTGCGGTTTGATTCGGTTCAGAACCGGTTCACATTTCTATGCAAAAGTTAATTCATTTTAGACAATTTAACTGGCAAAATAAAAGGCAACCCTCGTAGCTTTAAAAAGTAAACGCTCTTACTCACTTCGGTTACGATAGGCAATCCTAGCCAGCCAAGGATATTGACCGGGCAGCGCCTGTTCACCACCAATCAAGCGGCTACTCACACTAATTCCACAATTATCCAACTTGATCCTGTCTGTGTCTCCGCCTTGAACTGTATTAACATCCTGCTTGTCATCCGTATCTAGATTCTCAAAGTCTGCCTGGAAACGCAGGTCCCCGGGAAAAACAATTGGCTTATCCTCGGGCACATTTCGTGGCTGCCCAGCCTTTGCTTCATGTTCAATGTGATAGCCATAATGATGACCGTCACCATGGCCAAAACGTTGATCAAAGAAATCCGGCTCCACCGGCTGTGGGCAGTTACGTTGCTCCTTGAAATTATAATAGTCAAGCACATGCATCTCTGCCTGGTCCACAGTATCCCCATCCCATATCCAGCGCTCGTCGTTTGGTGTAAAGCGCAACATGCGCTTGGGACAACAAACCAGCGGCTCTATACCTTGAAACCCACAGCCAGCTGCATGGACCCGGGCAAAGATGGCCGAACGCTCCTCGAGCCTATGATTTAAAAGTAGACGGGTGAAGGGGGCACAGTCCTTGATGCGAATGCAATTACAGGCGAGGCAAATGGCAGCTGAAATTGTTTTGGTTGTTGTCAACGAGATTGCCCAGTTCCAGTTCCAGTACCAGGGCCAAGGTCAATGTCGGCAAACAAACCAGAAAAACACCAGCAATTATGGCTCACTCACTTTTTCGGCCTTCGCTTGGCGGGGAATTTCTAGTCATTGATTGACCTTGACCCAGTAGAGTCTGTTCTTTTTAATTGAGTTCCCCTTCAAGTTCGTTGCTTCAGTCTTTCGTTTCCGGCTCTTACTCACATCTCAAGCCCAAAATGCTTGACAATACGCACAGGAATTTCACAAGAAACAGCCGCATATTCAAAAGCTTTCCATTGATTCCACACAAGCCACCAGCCGAGCACAACGTTTGTCGTCGAAGTGCGAAATTGAATTAAATTGGTTCAATGGGCGCTAGCATACATATCTTATTCCAATTTCCATTTCGATTTCGTCAAGCGAACCAAAACCAAAAAGCAAACACAAAAAATAAAAATAAAAACCCAAAAGATGCCAATTATCAGTCCATAAACTTAATTTAGACATAACAGCCGGAGTGAGCGAGCGAGTGAACCGACCCGGGAAACATGTTTTGCGGCTGTGGAAAACGAACTGAAGATGAGCTGAGAACTTGGTTGACTGTGTAAGTGCTGTACAGGAACGTGATGTTTGCCGGTTAGTTGCTTGATTGCAAAAGCAATCTACCCGTTGGAGGGTAGACCTGACCCTTGCCCTGTAATATTGAGTTTTAACTTAAAACTTTTTTGTTTCTTTTTAAAGATTTTTAAATACAAATTGTGTGTCCCTTTTTTTACTTACCTAGGTCGGCATTATTATTTACCTTGTCAAACTGTAACCAAGCAATTTTGTTTTTGTTTTTTGAGCGTTTCGTGTCACGCAGGATACCTGCACAATTTAAAAGTGCGTTTCGAATGATCACGCACTATAATAATGCTTATTTGTACAAACGCAGTTTTGTATTAGTCCAGAGTTTGTCACCCTTAGCGCCGGACGGACTAACACATTCGGCAATTCACGCAGAAACACCCCAAAGAGAGCAAACAAATCATCAAAGCCAATCAGTCGCTGGCCAGCGTTCGATGAAGTAGGTCAGCGCATCGCATAATATTTGCACACCACTGCACTCTCACTTTATCGGCTCGCTCTTGTTAACCAACGCTGTATTAGTCAAATAAATCGTTGAATTTATGTATCTTATATCATTTTGTATGTCACACATAATTAAGATTTAATTGCAGATTTGCTGCAATTGCGAAATTTGCGAACGATTCGTGGAATTACACTTGCATGTGCCAGTTGGCAGTAAAATATGTCTTCCTTTAATTTAAGTGTGCCCGTACCATTTTATTTAATGCCATAAAAGTTTTATGGTAACACTTTATCATTTTTTTTTTCATCCTAAATGGATGAAATTTTATGTAAATATTTTTGGGCATCCATAAAAAGTTTAGATTCACAAGTTAACTCGGAAGGTGGCGCTGCAGTCGGCTTAAAACCGGTGCAAGGATTAGTTCACAGCCAAACCGGTTTCGAACCTTAAAAAGTAAAATGGAGTCAAATATTTTACTGTTTCAAAATCGGTTTCGAACCTGATTAAACCGTTTTTAAAGGGGCTTAGAGCCATAATTCAGATATTATAGCTTAAGCTTTGAGTTTTGGGATTGATAATATGAAGTAATTTGTTTTCCCTAAGAGAAACTGGATCTAAGGCAGTTTCAAAAAATGGTTCAGAAGTGTTTCGGAGCCGTATCTTGAAATTTGGTTCGAGACCGGTCTGAACCAGAATAAACCAGTTTAAAAATGCGTTAGGGCAATTTCTCAGAAATTATTTAAGCTATAAACTTGTAGATTGATTTGTAGATTGTTTAGATAGGTAGATAGATTGGTTTTCTCAGTTTCAAAAACTGGTTCAGAGCTAAATATTAGAAATTATTTAAGCTATGAACTTGAAATTTGCTGTGAATTGGCAATATGGAGTTAGATATACCGGTTCCGGATCAGTAACCTCCTTGAACCTCCGAATTGCGCAAAAAGATTATGATGCCTACTAGTCCATTCATATTTAGGTAGACATGTCAAATTTCAGCGCGATGCAGTCCTTAGTGTTGTTTTGACAGCTGATTGTTGTTGACGTGATTGTTGTTCCTTTTCTCATAAAACATTATTTTTTTGAGAAGTAAATCGGCAAAGGAAACAAAAGAAAAATTTGAATAAAGAAAAGTTGGATAATATTATTATTTTAGCTTACACCGTGAAATATTGGTTTCAAAAGTTTCAGTTCCTCCGATGCGGTTACACAGGACAATGTCAAAAAAATACTTGAAATGGTATTGGCGGACCCGAAAGTGAAGGTGCACAAGCCAGCAGATGCCATAAGAATTAGTACAAGCGCACACGCCATATTTTGGGCAAGATTCTGCATATACAATAAATTATTCTGCCGCTAGCCATGGCCAAAATCAACGATTTAGGACTCCAGTTGCTTCCCCATCCACCTTATTCGCACGATTTGGCTTCCCAAAATTCAAAAGAATGCTCATCAATGAAAAATTCAGCTCGCTTGAGAAGATCATTAACGTCGCGAAGGAGTACTTTGCAGACCTTTCGGAAAATTACTTTTAGGACAGTTGTAAAATCGCTAGAAAAAGCAAGCCTAGCCGAGCATCTCTCATTCTCGTGTCTAGAGTGCTTTTAATTTAAGCACCAGAGAATCGAACTACTCCTCAAGGTCAAATTGAAACGCCAATGTTTGAGTAGCTTTTTTATGGCTTCTTTCTTTAGCTGGTGAAGGTGATCGAATTTGAAGAGCTAAAGTAACTAAAAAATGCAACTTATCAAGTTTGTTTCATAAATAAGCCACGCCCTCGCAATTGAAAGTTTTCATTGCCTTCCAAGAGGTATACATCATTTTTCCTACCCAAATAATAAATCAAAAACTTCTTATGAAGGACAAACAATTCAATTTAAGAAACTAAGCTTATAATTTTGATATTTCGGATTGCTTATTCTTATAGTTAACAGTTGAGACACTTAAGAATTAAATAGAATATGAAATTTAGCGAGGGGTCTGTCCATATTTTCTTACCTAATTACCTTGTTAATCAGTTAGTCTGGATATAGCTTAGCCATTCGAATTGGAAGTCAATTAGCTTACATAACTAGAAATGCGTTTTAAATGGAATGCGATAGGAGTTGTGGAGAGATGGCATACAACTAAAATATCTTAGCTACTCATTAAGCCTGTGCTTAGCTTATGTGTGTGTGTGTGTTTTTTTTCTATGCCACCGGCAGAGCCTCGGCAGAGACTGTAACGTTATTCTCGACCTGTTCTACAGGTTCGACAATTGGCTGCGGTGAGGGAGACGGCGACGACATATTCACCGCAATCGTTGTCACTGCTGCAGCGGCCGACGCATAATGGCCATTTAGATCAGCATTGCCATCATGGCCAGCATCGTCATCAACTGGCGTTTCTTGACGCAATACCTCTGCTAAATGGCTATCATTATCTGCCTGGTTCTGATCAATACCAGTGTCTTCAGCTGCAACTGGAGCTAATTCTGCCGGCTGCTCTAATTCCAATTCATCGTCTCCGCTCACTCCATTTACATTTAAATGAACGGCTACATCGCCATTGTGCACGCCATGCGGCCCCTTCAGCTCATTGATGATCTTTTCCCCCACTTTGGCGTCGATTTCGTTGATTTTCTCCTGCAGCTTGCACTTAAACTCGATTGGCCACTTGGGGCTCCATTCGCGGAACAGCTTAATCTATTAACGAAAGCACCGTTAGTTTGGGAGTCTCGATTCACTTTCGTCGTATGATACTTACTCGGCACTGGAACAGACTCATGGGCTTGTTGTCCTGCACGCCAGCCATGGCCATGGAGTTCACAACGCCATTCACATAGACACCAGCATCGCCACCGCCCACGTCCGTGTTTGTAAGGTATTCCACCAATACATACACAAAATCGTCGCGTTGCAGCTCACTCCACTCATGAAACCACTGAATAATGTAACGGAACTCGCCGTCTATTGATAGATTACTCATAGACATGGCTTTCGATTTTGTATATATAAAATTTCAATTCCCACGCTCTGCTCTCCCGCACGCTTTTGATCAGATGCAATTGCAATGAAGCCGCTTCTGGTAGATATACTGCTCCGCTGTAGTAGTGTGTCCAAAAGCTGCCGCTTGCTTTTTAGATGCGACAATAACAATAACTGGGTACCAGTGTGACCGAAAGCTGACACTGGAAAAATACCACATTCATGGTGGAATTGTAAATGGTGAGGCCAAGGTGTATTTATTACAGGTGTGGCGAACAATAAAATAAAAGAGTAAGACAGACAACGTGTGCATGAATAATAAACTGACAATGGCTTTCAATTGGACACAATTTGTAATTGTGTTTCAATATTTTTAATAATTAATATAATTAATAATAATAATACAAATATAATAATATTATTAATTAATTATTTAATATTATTATTTATATTATAAAATAATAATAATAATATGTAAGCTATGAAATGAAAGCTTCAAATAATTCCACCATTTAGTGTGACCGTAATTTCCTTACTTACAATGTTATTTTTGTGCTGGGTTAGTTAAGCACGAACACTCACGAACACGCAGGAAATTGAACGACACACGTGCACACGGGCAATGAAAAAACAAAATCACGGCACTCACACATTCCTAGTTGGAAGTAGCACTTCCATTGTTCGAAATAGGTATGCATTGAACCAAAGTAGTGACTAGCGATGAGCAATTTTTTTTCAATGACAAATAATTATTAAGTATTCTGTGTATTGACATTAGGTTCTCTTCTATCAATTAATTTACTCAATTCAACATTTATTTAACCTTCAAATAATAGCAAATACTTTAGCCAGAATTCTGTGCTACTTTTTGAAAAAGTGGCAACGCTGCCTAAACCTATGGCCTTCGATAACAATAACTATCAGTTCCCTGAAGTAGGAAATCATTATTATAACAAAAGATGTCGACGTCTGAAATAGAAATACAACAGAAGGCCGCAGAAAGTCAGCAGGAACAATCGGGAGCCCCAAATGCTGAGATTACGGGCAGCAAACAGGAATCAACGCCAGATGCAGAGGGTCCGAAAATGGAGGAAGATTTTGCCGCGGCCGAGCAGTACAAAAATCAGGGGAACTGTTTGTTAAAAAGTGAGTGACACCCACGTAACCATGACTTGTGCCCGGCCATGGTCGGGTGGAAGAATGCTCTGCAGATGTCAGGGCCAAATGGAGTTCATTCATATCTGATTGTTAATTTCAACCTAACCTACAAAAACGGAGACAGATACTTTTGCAGTTGCCCCCCAAGCATTTAATTAGTATTTCATTTGTGATTCTTACTCATTGATTTCTATCCCTCCCCCCACCCCCCGCGATGCCCACTTTGATTCACACTTAACAGCCAAGGAGTTTACGAAAGCCATCGACATGTACACCAAAGCCATAGAACTGCAACCCAACAGTGCAATCTATTATGCCAACCGATCGTTGGCTCATCTGCGTCAGGAAAGCTTTGGCTTTGCCCTGCAAGATGGTGTTTCGGCCGTAAAGGTGGATCCGGGCTACCTGAAGGGTTACTATCGACGGGCAGCGGCTCACATGTCCCTGGGCAAGTTCAAGCAGGCGCTATGTGACTTTGAATTTGTAAGTATATAAAAGTCCAACTGCGTCCCTTAGTGAGTCACCTCCATGTCTTATTTAGGTGGCCAAGTGCAGGCCCAATGACAAAGATGCCAAGTTAAAATTCACCGAGTGTAGTAAAATAGTCAAAATGAGAGCATTCGAGCGGGCTATAGCTGTGGACAAGCCAGAGAAGACGCTCTCCGAGATGTACAGAGATATGGAGAACATAAGTAAGTATTGGCAGGTCACTGCCTCGCTGACGCATTTGTGCTAATCTCAGTTCTTGTTACAGCCATCGAGGATGACTACAAGGGACCCCAGCTGGAAGATGGTAAGATTACGCTGGAGTTTATGAAAGAATTAATGGAGCACTATAAGGAACAGAAGCGGCTACATCGCAAGTTTGCATATAAGGTAAGAACTGGCCAAGATTTCATTGTGAACAGCTCAGACTTTTCCGATTTTTTTTCCAGATTCTCTGCGAAATTGATGTATATATGCGGGCGCAGCCCCCATTGGTGGATATCACGGTGCCCGATGAAGAGAAGTTCACCATTTGCGGTGATATACATGGTCAATTCTACGATTTAATGAATATCTTTGAGATAAATGGACTGCCATCCGAGAAGAATCCGTATCTATTTAATGGCGACTTTGTGGACAGAGGCTCCTTTTCAGTGGAATGCATATTTACGTTATTTGGATTCAAACTGCTCTATCCCAATCATTTCTTCTTGTCGCGAGGCAACCACGAAAGTATCAACATGAACCAAATGTATGGATTCACCGGCGAGGTGACAGCCAAGTATACAAGCGCCATGGCGGATATATTCACGCAGGTATTCAACTGGCTGCCGCTGTGCCACTGCATTAATCAGAAAATTCTGGTCATGCACGGCGGCCTTTTCTCCACGGACAATGTGACATTGGATAACATCAGGCGCATAGAACGCAACTGCCAGCCGCCTGAGGAGGGATTAATGTGCGAACTGTTGTGGTCTGATCCACAGCTGTGGATGGGACGTGGCCCTTCGAAGCGTGGTGTGGGTATACAATTTGGACCGGATGTGACAGAAGCATTCTGCAAGCAAAACAACTTGGACTACATAATACGAAGTCACGAGGTCAAGGATATGGGCTATGAGGAGGCCCACAATGGTCAATGCATAACTGTCTTCTCTGCGCCGAACTATTGGTAAGAAGCTAACGAGCCAGCTCCAGGTCACTAACTAATCAAATTTTGTCCATTTCCAGTGATACTATGGGCAACATGGGCGCATTTATAACCATAACGGGCAACAATCTGAAACCAAATTTCAAATCCTTTGAGGCTGTGGTAAGTTTCCAATTCTCCTTAAACAACCAACTCGTCTCACATAATTATGCTTGCTTACAGCCACATCCCGATGTCAAACCCATGGCCTATGCCAATAGTCTAATGAACTGGCTGGCGTAGTCAGTCAATTTCCAATGAATTACCATAGCTAAACACACATACCATGCAGCTTGAGAACCCACAACCGAACAAAACTAAAAGGATTCCTTTTCCGAGATGCTCAATAGACTATTATGTGCACGTACGAGTATTCTGAGCGGCGGAATATCAACAAAATTACAGCAATCAGAAACCATTTGAAAAAATTCAGCTATATTTGATACAGAACCAGAATGTTTATAGTATATACAAAAAAAAAAGGGGCTTAAGAAGTCGGGATGCCAAGATTTAACGGTGCGAAGCATCTGTGGTTCCAGCAAAACAAATTAAATTCATAAATTGCCAGTAAAATGTTTGTCTATGCCTTGGCCAGCCAAAACTCTACACCATACTCTTCTTCTTCTTTTTTTTTCCACCCCTCCCAAAATGCTCCATTTGTGTATAAAAATAATTTCGGTTTAACCCCCTGCCTTGTTTATATATTATATTATACAAAACAAAGTCATTTTAAATAAAAATACGCAAGTTAGAAATTAAATCACATTCATTGTTCTTCCCAATGCGTTGTTGGCTCTCAAAGTAAGTAATATGGCGCATTTGAGTTCTGGATTTCAGATTCTGATACAATGTCACTGACTTATTACAGAGGGATTGCACTGCCTTTTTATGGCCAGGGACCGCTATGGTCAGAAGATAAGCGGGATCTTTGAAACCGACTGAATATATAATATAGGACCAGCGATTAATCCCGAAACGAATATCGTTACCGCTCCGGTATGTACCGAAATGAGAATTTTGGTTAAAGGCCTATTCTCAGATGAGATAAAAATTATTTTCGTCACAATGCTTCATATGAATAGAAACACTTTTGTAGAGCTTTAAAGTCATAATGCTTTTGCACAGCTGTCTTATTTATATAAAGCACTGTGCCGAAAATTTGTGATCTGAGATCAGGCCTTAAAGGTTATATTTCGGTTTTCAGTTTATTTCGGTTAAAGGTTTTATTTCGGTATTTTGGCTTCAGAAAAAATCAATCTAGAATTAAGGAATTCTCTATTCTTATGACTCCCAGACAAACTCGCCTTCGGGCTTTTTCTTATAAAGCTGACAAAATTTCCTTATTAAGGTATCTACGCCAAAAATATAAATCTTTAGCGATTTGGATAGATTTGAACCCTCTACTATAAGACTACTATCCTATTTAGCTTATAGTACGCTTGTAAAATACTCAAAGGGGTGTAAACAGTTTTAAAAACACACAAAAAACATAAAATCTTTCGAAATTTTAATATAATAATTTATTTAAATCCAGAAACTTAATTTCTAAAATTATTATCATTTTTCAAACATTTATATATCTAACTAGCTTCGCTCGTACTTGTGTAAAAAACTAAGTATTTAAACATGAATAACAAAATACATTTTTTCTTACCATTTTCCGCCAATTTTCCGGGTTATTTCAAAATTGGAAAATCCCGTTGGTAACATTTTGTTATTTAGAGCTCAAAAGTTAATCTCTACATTCAAACTAATCTAATGAAAATAAAGAGAGTTTCATTCATAAATTTTCCGCCTATTTTCCGACTTTAGGGGTAGATTTGAAAAAGATTTTGAATCCGATCAAATTGGAAAACAAATTTTTCAATATTTTTCCTTTAGTTTTCCGGACTTTCTAAATTTTGAAAATCTCGATGGTAAGATTTTGTTATTTTAAGCTTTAAAAATAAATTTGGAGCTGATCGGATAAAAACCATAAAAAACAATCCGTCCATTTTACGACTTTCGTGGAATATTTTCGAAATTTTCCAACAAAAGTGAATACAATTTTATTGAAATTTCCCGATAGAGCTTTCAAAAAGAATTTGGGTCCGATCAAATGAAGGACAAAATTTTGTTTCAAGATTTTTTTTTGCAAATTTTAGGTATTTTCCAAAATGTGAAAATAAGTTTGAAGTTGTCCGGATGAAAAACGAAAGATCTTCGTACAACAGTTTTCCGACCATTTTCGTATTTTTAGGGAATGATTTTTCAAAATTTGAAAGTCAGCCCCATGTGATCTACAAATCCCTTTTGATCTAAAAAACGACCCTATTCCCATACGATTTGGGATGGGACATGGGACTTACTCCATATTTGGGTACGATTAGCTTTAAAAATAAGTTTGAAACTAATCGCTAAACCCATTTTTCACCCATGGGTGTGTAGTGGGTTAATTTCTCCGGAAAACTGGTATGCAGTTATTGTTGAATTTTTATATCGATTTTTTTGAAATTAGTTTGGTGCTGATCGGATGATAAACAAAAAAGTTTCATACAACAGTTTTCTGTGAATTTTCCACATTTCCCGGCGGAATTTTTCAAAACCCCGCCTTAGTACTCACTTTCGGAATAAGAAACTACAGAGAAAAATTCGGCTTGCTATATCAATCAGTCAGTCAGTCAGGTTGAACTCTTTTATATATATAGATTAGAGGGTTTATATTTATCAAAGAACAATTTTTTCCGCTTTTCAGAACTTTTTTCCTATATCTTATATATCTTAAAATGAAAATATGATTCTGGTTATTCTTTAAGGGCGTTTTCATTGTAATTCTATAATGTAAAATTTTTTTCTGAGTGTATATAATGCTATTTTACCAGTTGAAATATATATTTTAAATAATCATAAGTCAGTAAAATAAATAATAAGAAACTGAAAAAACACCGGTATTAGTGATTCGGTTTTTTCGGTTTAATTTTAACATCGATTCCGGTTTGGATACCGGTACCGGTTCCGGTTATGGTATTATACCCTGTTTCGGACTTAAGAATCCACACACCTCTTATCCAAACCCATATCAAAGACCAAAGTGAAAATATACACAAAATAATCATTTATTTTATTTATTTAAAGCAAGTCGCTACCGCTAGCTATGCTAAAGCCCATGCCATTTAGAATCTCACCCACATTCTCTTTGTAATCCCTTAGATGAGCCCTCTGGAGCAGCATCACATAGACGAAGGGCCCATTGTAAGAGACGAGTTGTTGAAAACACATTTTGGCCAGTGTCTGTAATTCTTTGGGTTGTGTTTGCGTCAGATACAAGGCCACAGTGGACAGAAGTTCATGCAGATGTTTTCCCTCCAGTTGTAGGCCGCGTATGAAATCTGGCAGAGTTTGCAGCAATTTCAATTGCAACTTATACTCCTGAGTCTGGGCACTGGTCAGATCCTTGCTGCTGTGCTGGCTGGCTGCCTTAAGAAATTGTTTCAACTGGGGTATGACATCGCTGCAAAAATTAGCAAATATTAGTTGAGAATTCAACTTAAATGACTTCCTCTCACCTGAGACTTCTTTTTTGTATAAAATCCTTAGCATGTACGGCCAGCAGATGCAGCAGGGTGAAGCAACGATTTAGAACCAAAGCATCCTTCTGACGAAACCTAGCCACTAGAGGCTGCCAGATGAGATGTACCAGCGGCAGCAGTTCATTTTCATAATCCGAAAGCAGCGGCAGTCCCGTGGAGAGACATTCTAGAGCAAGTATCTGCTGGCTTTGCTCCACATTCGTCAGGAATTTGATGACCTGGGCCAAAATCTCTTTAGTCATTTCAATATGACTTGGTAAAACAGGCTTGAGTGGCTCCGCGTCCTGCTCCAAATCAGTTTCTGCCTGCTCTTCCATTTCCACTTCTGTTTTCACTTCGGACATTTTGATGTCAGCATCCTTATTAAGCACATTTAGCCAAGTTTTTAAGACATTTAGCTCCACTGCATCTACTTGCATGGCCAGCTCATTGATTTCGGCCGCAGTGTCAACCTGCCAGCTGGCCACATGTCTTAGGAATGCATTAAATACGCGCAAATACGAATGAACATTGTCCGTCTGGTGAACCTTGGAACACTCCTCGCGTATGGTCTGGAATATGCTGTCCAAATGAGGTACATTGCCTCTGGTACTATATTGTAGGACCACGGAAAGTATATCCACGGCAGCGCTGCTCTCAGGTGACTGGAAAACATCATTAAATAACAAAAATTATATTTCAACAAAAGGCAGACCCCCACTTACCCTCTTGAGCAAAGCATTCAAATGAAAAGTAATGTAATCCGTGGAGCATTCAATAAAATGTGAGGGTTCGGCATATTTTAGAGCCAACTGCAGGGAAACAAAGGCAAAGCTGGCCGCCTGATGGACAATTGTGTTACTATGGGCCAGCTTAAGCAGCACTTGATGCAGACTGCGGAATATGTGACGATCAAAGGTGTCGCCTATAAAGCGTGCACAATGACCCACAGCATCCAAGACCAAACAGGTGTGAAGTACATTAAACTGGGCATCCAGTATGCTCACGCGGTTGTTAACCGGTTCCTCATCATCCGAGTCGTAGTCCTGGGTGCGCACTTCCATTGCGGAGGAGTACAGGCCTGGAGTACGCTGCTCAAACCAGTGAGTGGGCTAAAACAAGAAAGGCTGTTTAGTGGGATGTTGGTTAAAAGTTCTCATAACTCACCTTGTCGACTTTAAGGCGCCAGTTTAAATCTGGTTGCAGAGCCAGATGCCAGTGTTCCTCTTTGAGCAGTTGCACCAACAAAAGTTCCGCCAACACCAAACGACTTTCACGTGCCGCACGCTCCCGTGGTGTCACCATTACGGTTAGTAGCAAAATGCACTCATTTAGGCTGCCAGAGTGTTGCTCAACCAGCTCCAGGCAATAGTCAAAAATGAGACGATTCAGCAACGGTTCCGCTCCCAACAAGGCGATTATATCATACAAAATGTTTTGGCTACGTTTGGAGCTCAAGTGCTTAAACTGGCGCCAGGGCAACTTTCCCAACTCTGTAGCCCGTTGGATGCCACGCAACGCGTATTCCTCGTTCAAAAGTTCCCGTGAGGTGTTTAGATGAAGTGCAGTTAGCAGGCAGGTGACAAACATTTCCAAATTTTTGGGTACCAACAGCAGCAGCTGCAATGTCTCTGCACTGACATTGCCCAGGAAGCCCTTAAAGAAGAGCAACTCGGAATATTGTTCATTATCCTCACAGCGATGCAAAATCCTTGGCCATTTATTAAGATGAGCATCCAGCAGTAGCTCGGCGTTCTCCTCAAAAATGCTTTGGCAATTGGGCTGCTGCTGAAGCTTACTCAAAGTTTGACTGCAGCGTTGGGCAATGATTTGATCCTCATCCTGAGACAAAGCCAAGACACTCTCGAGTAGGTGTATAAAGTTATGCTGTAAATTGTGAGCACAATTTGTCAGCAATAGGCAACACACCTCAGCATAGGATTGGCGCACTTTGAGAGCGCTGTGAGCACGCAAAATACTTGTCTCCACAAAAATGGGACGCAGACGTTGCGAAGTGGCGCCCAACCATTGAGGCGAGCGAAGTTCTGTTTGCATATGTTGCAAACGTTCCTCATTCTGTTCGGCCGTGGCTTTGCGACTGCCAAAGTAGTTGAAATCAATGTCCTCCCCAGCAGGTTTATGCGACAAAAGATTTCGAAAGGCAGCCAAATCATAGCGCAGCTTGTGAAACTCATCGGTTGTCTCCTCGAACATGAGGCAAATGATGCGACCCAAGGCGGTGACTGTCAGCTGGAAATGGGAATTAGTTTAAGAGAATACAAATTTTAGTTAGTTTGTTCCACTCACGGATTTAATGGTCTCGCCCACTTTGTCCTCTTTGAGGCTGGTCTTAAACAACACCACCAGCACCTTGGGCAGAAATATGAATATGGTATTGGCCACCTGATTGCGCAGCACCACATCAGCGGCATCCGCCTCATCGTGCACATAGAACAGCACCATCAGGCATTCTAGGGCAGACTGCACCAATTTGCGATACTTCTCGTGCTCAATTAGTTCCACCAGCGACAGCAATATCTGACCAATCACCACTACGGTATCCTTGGTATAGAATGCCTCCAGCACATCACTTGTGGAGCGACGCAGTGCCTCGGTAAGGCAAAGAACTGCTGCCAGTTTGATTTCCTCCGATAGATTGGTACGCATTACGGCTCCCTTGGAGTCGCGTATTTGCTGCAAAACCACCACCAGTATAGAACGTAAGCCCTTCTCATCTGATAGATACATGTGCGAGATGATGCTCCTTAGGCAGTTCATCAGGCTAGTGCGCAGCTCCTGGTTCTCACTTTTGGGCATACAAATTAATATAAAAGAAAAGTAGGGGGAATTACTAGGCTTAGCTTACCCACTCAGCTCGTCTAGCTTAACCACTAGAGGAACCAGGGTTTGCACCTGATAGATGCGCATTTCACCAAAATTGAATCCATCGATCTCTTGCTCCACCTGTCTCAGTGTGTCCTTGCCGGGCTGCTGTATGAAGCCTTCAATGGCGGGCTTAATTCGTGTTACATACCTCTCCTAGATGCAACATTTGAAAGTTTAAATTAATCTCACAAGCCGCAATGTGGCCGTACTACAGCTGTTCTTAAGATGCAACAGCTGATTTGCCAGTCACAAGTTAACGTTTATTTACGCGCCAACCCCTTTGACCGTTGCTTTAAAAAAAAAAAAATACATTTCAAATTTATTTCAAATTTTAATTGTAAAACTCGTGCTGAGCCTCATCCTTGCGCACACTGCTCTTGTAACCCTTCTCAAAATCCTTCGAGTTGACCACATAACGATTCTCGCGCACTGCATGCATGCCCGCCTCCTGACAAATGGCATTTATATCCGCATTGGATATCTTATCCGGACGTGCTATAATATCCTCCAAGTCCACATCCTCGCCCAGCGACATTTTGGTGGTTATGGTCGAGAAAACCAAACGTTTTTGGCGACGATCCGGCAAGGGAAATTCAATTTTACGGTCCAAGCGGCCCGGACGTAGCAGGGCCGGGTCCAAGGTGTCTGCCCGATTGGTGGCCATTATCACCTTAACGTTAGTGGTTTCATCAAACCCATCCATTTGATTTAGCAGCTCCAGCAAAATGCGCTGCACCTCACGATCCGCTCCAGTCTGGGCATCGAAACGTTTAGTGGCTATGGCATCGATTTCATCGATAAAAATTACCGAAGGAGCATTTTGTTTGGCCAGTCGAAACAGATCGCGCACCATGCGTGGTCCCTCGCCCAGATATTTCTGTACAAACTCCGAGCCAACAACGCGTATAAAGGAGGCAGTTGTGTGGTGGGCCACCGCCTTGGCCAGCATGGTTTTGCCACATCCGGGAGGGCCAAAGAGCAAAACTCCACGAGGAGGATCAATGCCTGGGCATTAAAACAAAAATTAGCATTAGAATAGGAAGGAATCTGTGGAACTTTACCAATTTGCTTGTACAACTGGGCATGGGTCAGCGGCAGCTCAACGGCCTCGCGTATTTCCTGCTTCTGTATATCCAGACCTCCAATATCCGAATAGTTTACATCTGGTTTCTCCTCTGGCGACAACATGGATATGGTGCTATCAGCCTCGGGTGGCACCAAGTCAACCAAGCAATTGCTCTGCTTATGCAAAGCCACTGAAGCCGACGGCTTCAGCTGCTCCCTGTCAATGGTTGACAGGACACGGACAAAATAATTGGACCCAGTGGTGGAGGCCACAATGCCAGAGTTCTCATCGACGGCCTCCAAAAATTGACCAATCACCAATGGCACAGCCTTGATGCGCTTCACTTCCTCCTGGGCGTGTATGAACTCCTTTTTCAAATTGCGTTGCTCCTCCTTAATGTAATCCTCCTGCACTTGTATGAGCTCCAGCTCCATTTGGAGCTTCTTGTACATCACATACAAGTCATTCTCGTCTAGACCTTCGTATTTAGCCAAGGTTATTTGGTCAACAAAAGCGGTTTCTTCCTTAAACTGCCCAGCCATTTTCTATGTTTAAAAGCAAAATTTTTCAAAAATGATTTTTAACCCTTTTTTTTTAGATTAATTTGATTGACAATTGTTACTGCTCGACGACTTGGCTGCGAATGAAGCTGTTGTGTTCGGACATGTCTTTGAAAATTCAGCTTGTCATCAAATGGCATTAACCGCCGCATGAGAACTGTCAAGTGTGGCAACTCTGGTCGGAACTAGTTCAAACAGTTCGCAAGGCTGGCTTTGAGCTAAGGGTACTCAAAGCTCTTTTTCTAAAAGTATTAAAAATTATTATTTTTGATAGCGCACTTACACTGAGCCTTTAAGCTGCCTTTATCCTTTATCGAAATTGCCCTAAGGAAGTCTACGTGATTATTGGTTGCCAAAATGGAATTGAATTACATTAATGAACTATGTATTTCAAATACTTATTATTTTTTTTAAGCTGCCTTTACTCCTTATTGAAATTGCAAAGCCAATTAAATTATGATTATTGGTTGCCAAAATAGAATTGAATTTCGTTAATGAACTACTATTGAACTAATTGAACCACTAGTTCACCCAATAACATAAAATGTGCTAAATTTGGCCAAACTTTTAAGGGGAATGGCAATCAGCTGAGCCAGAGACCTGTTGTGTTTTTGTTGTTGTTGTTGTTACCGATGTTCTGCTGTTCCGACGTGGAGCATTCTATTTATATATCCTATTCCGATTTATTTTGGAACGCACTGCAAATTGTATTCCATAAAAGCACTAAATACATAATACATCGTCGGCTCCTGCTCGAGCTGTGAACAAATGGTCTAAGTTCAATTAAAATCAGCAAAGAAGAGAACTTGGAACGTTGCCGGCCGGAGATAGATGGGACTAGAGCCAAAGTCGCTCAACTGAGTCCCATTTCGCTTATATATCAAGCATATATATACACAATTTTTGGTGTCATCCAACAAATATGGTCATTATGTAATTGGCCAATTTTGTTTCCAGCCTTTTCTGATTTGATTTACAATAGACAGCAGCCATGGCCATGGACATGTTGATCTTTTTGACGGCTGCGGCCCATCTGGTGTACACGCCCTTTACCAAAGTGGAGGAGAGCTTCAATTTGCAGGCCATGCACGACATTTTATACCTACGCAACAATTTCACGCAGGTAGCTAAATTGGTTTTGATATATACTTCATCTCCATATCCTCCCTTCCCCTTAGTACGATCACCATGAGTATCCTGGTGTGGTGCCACGCACTTTTATTGGCCCGCTGGTGGTGTCCATGCTGTCTGCCCCATTTGTGCTGCTCTTTGAGGCGCTGAGCATCAATAAATTCTGGGCACAATATGTAGGTAAAAGGAGTTGGTTCACCGCAAGTTTCGTCTTCTTTAATTGGATATTTATATTGCAGTACGTCTTGTCCTGGCTGGAACCATTTCGGTGGCCTGGAATCAACTACGACAGGCGGTGACCAAGATCTATGGTGTGGAGGTGCGACTGTGGTTCACAGCCATAACCATAACGCAGTTCCATTTTATGTTCTATATGACCAGGCCCTTGCCCAACATATTTGCTCTGCCCTTAGGTAAGTTTCAGGTGGAGTTTACTTACAAATTTGTTAACTTTTTGTAACTTGCAGTTCTCTATGCGATTGCCTATTGGCTACGTGGACAGCACAAGCAGTTTACCATCTGCTCCGGCATAGCTATTCTAGTATTTCGATCGGAATTGGCTTTATTTCTGGGTCTTCTGTTGGCCTTGAACTTGGTGCAACAAAAGATCTCGGTTGATGGGTGAGTGCAAGGAACAACTTTGAACTTATGTTTGCTTAACTGCTTTGTGCTCATTTTTAGGCTGCTGAAGATTGCCTTGCCCGCAGGTGTATGCATTTTGTTGGCCACGGTGCTGGTGGACTCGTTCTTTTGGCGGCGTCTGCTCTGGCCTGAGGGCGAGGTCTTATGGTATAATACCATACTCAATAAAAGCTCCAACTGGGGCACATCGCCGTTTTTTTGGTACCTATATTCGGCCCTGCCTCGTGCCATGGGCGCCTCGTTGGCATTTGTACCCATAGGCATTGTTTTGGAGCCCCGTATACGTCCATTGGCTCTATCGGCTTTGTTGTTTGTGCTGTTGTATTCCATACTGCCGCACAAGGAGCTGCGCTTCATTATCTATGTGTTTCCTGTGCTGAACATAGCCGCCGCTTGCGGCTGTCAACGCATGTGAGTAGTCAATAATCCCTTTAGATTTCATTCTCTTTCATGGTTTTCGCTTTCAGTTGGATGAACAGTGCCAAGTCGACTTGGCACAGCTGCCTGGCCCTCATTGCAGGTGGCCATCTAATGCTTAATATATTTGTAACCGTTTTTCTACTGGTAATTTCGGGCACGAATTATCCTGGCGGAGCCGCTCTCTCCCGTCTGCATCGATTGGAGTTGGCCACCCCGAATGTCTCGGTGCATATTGCCAATTTGGCTGCCCAGAGCGGGGTGTCGCGTTTCATGGAAATACGTGACGAGTGGACCTACAGCAAGGATGAGACCATGAACTATACTCAAGCAGAATTGGCCAGCTATAGTCATCTCTTGGTGGAGGCCAAAAACAAGCACAACACAGAGCTATGGGCGGCGCTGCAGGATAATTTTGATACCTTGGAGTTTGTTGACTGCTTCAGCAGCATAGGCATACAATATAACTCACTAATGCCGGTAAGGATTAAGACAAAGCCCTGCATAGGCATCCTCAAGAAACGTTTGGCCACAACGCCCGTAATTAAGGAGAAGAAATCGAAGCCTAAACATAAAAAGGACAAGTCCGAGGTGCTGCCAGAAGTAAAACCAGAAGTAAAGGTGGAGCCCAACCCCGAACCATTACTTCACTTAACGTTAGATGTGGATGACGATGACGGTATTGTGTCCACGGTGGAAGAATCATCTCTAGAGCTTAATACCGATGCGGAAGCCCACGATGCACCAATTAAGGATATTAATTTTCATGAGTTGCGCAATCTGGCCTTGGGACAGGCTAATCGCAAATCCCGTGCAGCCACCAAATTGAAAATACGAAAGATTATCGAACAGCATTACCGTGCTAAGGGAAAACATATTGAAAATGATTCTAAAGAGCAGCCGGAGAAGGTCATGGGTGATCGCCCTGCCATGCGACAGTCGGTGAAGTCCATCATTAAGCAGGAAAAGATCAAAGAGATGATTGAACAGATTGCCACCATGGATTTGACACGCATCTGTGATTTGGAAAAGACATCAACCAAGGACTGCCTAAAGCAGGTCATAGACAATATGGATGTAAGCGAAAGCATTAAAGCGAAATGATATTTGGGGGATGGGGATACCAAAAATGTTCTTCAATTCTTTGTCCATTTTGCGGATTGTTGTTAACAAATCAATAAATATTTGCCAAAATATAAATCTTTATTTATGTGGGTCGAAAAATAGGTAAATTAAATTTTTTTTTTTTTCAATGATTTGCTTTCGAATTCGTAAATTAACTGTCAACTGTCAGTGTGACCATGAGACCTGCAGAATAGTGGCCGTGCTTTCTGCAGGTTTCATGGCCACACTGGTAATTTTGTATCTGTTTTACGAAATCAAAAGCAAATCTGTTTTAGGAATCCCACTAATAATCTCTTGCATTTTATTTGCGAGAAGTATAATTCAATTGCGTTTGTTTACTGCTGCCAAGCTGCTTGTTTTTAAATTCAAAATTCCCGCCAAGCAAACGTCGATACAGCAAACTGACACACTGCACATTTTGTATATGTTTTACGAAATCAAAAGCAAATCAGCTTCAGGAATCCCCATATTGATCACTATTATTTAATTTGCGAAAAGTATGATCAAATTGCGTTTGTTTACTGCTGCTGCTCTTGCTGCTGAGCTGCTTGTTTTTAAATTCAAAATTCCCGCCAATTAAAAAGATGACGACGCCAGCAATGCAAACGTCGACGCAGCAAACTAACTCTCCAGTTTACTGCTCTATGGCAGGTATTTAATCTAACATTTTAAAACAAACTTTTCGGCTTTAATATTGCTTTTTAAGAAGGTTGTGGGCGTGGCTAGGGCAGCTAAATAGGTAATTGCTTTCTTTAGGCCACGACTGGTTGGACACCCCCGCATTGTCTATCAAAATCATATGGTTATCTTATCTCACCTTCAGGTTGACCTCAGTTGAGTGGAACGACAATATGGAGCTTACTGGCTGGGTGAAAAACTATGAGTGGGGACGCGTAGGCATTAATTCAGCTGTGGCCCAATTGGCCATGGCCAACGATCCTGACTTCAGCTTGAACGAAGACGAATCCTATGCAGAAATGTGGATGGGCACACATGTGTGTGGTGTGTCCATAGTCAAGGAGACGGGCGAGACACTAGATCGAGTGCTAAAGAAGGATTTGCCATATTTGTTCAAGGTGCTGAGCATAAAGAAAGCTTTGAGCATTCAGGTGCATCCAAATAAATGTGAAGCTGAGCGCCTGCACCAGGAAAGGCCGGAAATCTATAAGGATGCCAATCATAAGCCAGAGCTGGCCATAGCCCTAACCCCGTTTCTGGCTTTGGTGGGCTTCCAACCGGTTGAGGATATAAGGGACTATATTGATGAGTTCCAGCCGCTATCCAAACTGATAGGTAAAGAATCTGTGGAGCTGTTGCGCGAAAATCCCAATGCAGAGACTTTGAAAGTTTGCTACGAGAAGCTCATGAAGTCCGAGGAGGCGGCCATAGCCAAGTGCATAAAGGAGATAGCCAAAAGCTACCAAAGCGGTAAGTTTAGTTGATTTGCAAGGAATATGAATCCTCTAATTTATCTTTTATTCCTTTTAGAACTCAAGTACAATGAGCTGCTGGAGGTATTCAATACAATTAACAAGGACTTTCCCGGCGATGTGGGAGTCTTGTCTATATTCTTCTTGAATCTAGTACGTCTGCAGCCTGGCCAGGCCATCTATCTGGGTGCCAATGAGATTCATGCCTATTTGGATGGTGATTGTATCGAGTGTATGGCTTGCTCGGATAATGTCATACGCGCTGGTCTCACACCCAAATACAAGGATGTCGAACAGCTTATAGCCTCGGTGTTGTTTCAGGGTGCCGCTAGCCACAGCAAGCTGTTCCTTCCCTATCGCATTGACGAAGCCGTACAGGTGTATGTTCCACCCGTGGATGATTTTGCGGTCATACATGTGGCCATTAAGCACACCATGCCCACATATAAGCTGCAAATCCAAGCTTTTGGCTCCATATTGATATGCCTGGGCGGAGCACGCACCTTAAGTTTAAACACCAAAGAAGGCCCCAAAGAGATAACGTTGGGCCGTGGCAGCATTGTATACATTCCCGTTGAGGCAGCACCGGAAATTGAGTTTGCCCCAGCTGAAGATTGTGGCGAGGATTTCATTGCCTATGTGGCCACCTACAACTACTTTAGAGTGGCCTAAAATTACATGTACCCTCTTGTCTTTCGTAAAGTGCAATAAATCAAAGATAGTTAAACGAATTGTTGGTTTAATAATTGCAAATTTAACAGCTAATAAGATAAACTTAGGTGGCAATTTAGAGCAGCAATTTATATAATCATAAAGTAGATAATCTAATGAATATACACAGGACACACACACAATTAATACATAGCATAATAATAATTAAGGAGAAATATTTTTCGATTTTTGCTTTGTTGGGACTAATGCAAACAAGACAATTTATTTACTTAAGCTAGGACAAAACTGGGGAGCGAGTATACATCAAAATTGGCTACGATATGGACACCAGCTGGACGGAGAGCAAGTTGGTGCCTCCAACTGGCGTGCCTTGGGTTAGTTGTGGGTGTATATATATGTATGTATATCAATATATAGTTTGTTTAGTTTGATTTCACAGTTTACGTAAAATGCATCAAAAAGATTTGTACCAAAAATCGGAGTATATCCATAATAATAAATTGTTTGCGTTTTGGTTTGTATACAAATTGTAAAGTTAAGTTTAGAGATGGGTTAGTTACGTTAGAAGTTAGAAGAGTTTGGATAACGCGGTAGCAACAACTAAATACCAGCCGTCATCGGACCCATTTTGTGCCCACAACATTTGCTTGTTCCCTGTAGTTGGGTAAGGGGGGGTGGTTGGTGGTGGGGTGGGGAAGGGAGACACGTGCAAGTGCGAATTTAACTTTTCAGCAAGTTGTTTGCCCGCTTATTAACACCATCCATGCGCATGTTATTGGCATCGCCCTTGTCATTAATGCGATCAACTTGCTTATTCTGATTCTCCAGCTCCGATCCCATGTCTATAGCCATGTTGCGTAGGTTGCCCAGCATGGAGTTGACCTGGCCCAAGTTCTCGTCCATTTCATCTTCGCGTGCATCATTGGTGATGCGAGCCACATAGCCGGACTGAGGCGGAGCGCCCATACCGCCACGTTCGCGTTCGTCGACCACCCGCTGTGGCTGACTGGCGACCACTTTGCCATCGTCATTGGCCTTCCAGGCTTTGTTGCCGTCATCCTTGATGCTCACCTTCTTCCAGGGCAGCACACAGATGCCACAGCATTTCTCCATGCCGCTTAGATTCTTTTCCGCTTCTCGCATATCTGCATTAATGCGGTCCATGCCCTCTTCAATGCGATCCAGCTGTTCACCTTGATCATCCAATGCCACCAGAGTTCGTATGCCCGCCTCCTTGCTCTCGTCCATAAGACTTAGCATGCGTCGCGTGCTCTCCAGGGATTCATCGGCCACTTGTCCAGACTTAAACTGCAGTTCCTGGAGCTCAGAACGCGGTTGGTTTTCCACAGCAGCCATGGCTAGACCTGTTTATGCCTCACCACTGGATGATGCTATTGACGCTATTTTAGCAAGTGGTTGCGAATGCAAAAACAATTTGTGAATGACTCACAGATGAATGTGTGTGTACTGAACAGGGGCGTGAACGGCGTATGTGTTTGTGCTGAGATGTGCCGAGATTGGTGTGGGTTTAAGCTCGTTAATGGTTTTTGTCTGGGGAAATGCCCACAACTTTAGCAATATTTTTTATGTTTTTGTGCCAACTATCCGAGACGGGATACAGATTTGCTAAAAAATTGTGTATGGTCGCCCTAATTTCTCTATAAATCGAGTGTGGTCGCCCTAAGTTCTCTATACATCGAGTGTGGTCGCCCTAATTTCTCTATAAATCGAGTGCGGTCGCCCTAATTTCTCAATAAATCGAGTGTGGTCGCCCTAATTTCTCTATGCATCGAGTGTGGTCGCCCTAATTAGTGTGGCTGCAACTGGACACTGCGCTAGTGTGACGAAAATGCCAAAATTGCAATGAAGCTGCGGTTTCACCAAAGATGAACAGTAAATGTGACTGAGTCGCAGTCACTGAATGCAAACGCAAGAAGTAATTAAACGGCTTATTAACAGTTGATAGGTTTGAATTTCGTTGAATGTTTTTAATAATTAGGTAGTGCTTAAGCAAGCCTTTAAATAAAAGCAGTCTGCTTACTAAACATTCTGTTAATAATCTATTTATTAATTTGGGTAAAGGCTGTGATATACTTATATCCGTAAGTAAAGGGAATATGGAACTCAAGTATGTTCAACTTAATGCTTACACTGGTGGAACTTCACAGGCCTTTTATATAGACAGGTGGGTATTTAAAAAATTCGTATATGATGTCAATTTTTAACTGCCTTTTATCAACTGTTCGGATTTATATTAGTTATATTACAAAATTGAAAATACCCTCGGAACCATCAATTTCTTATTATTTTATTTTATACAATTAATTAAAATACATTATAATAAAATAAAAATATTATAATTAATTATAAGGAAAGAGCGCTACCGACTAGGCCTTCGGCTCGAGTTTCTTATTATCAAGTGTCTACTGTACATTTTTTTGATTAAGTAAAGTCACCGTTTCTTTCATCTCAGCAACCTTTTCAAAATAGACATAGAACTGTCACAAGCATTAGATGTATTACAAATTCATTTTATTTCTAAGTTTTTAACCAAGAAAAACCTTAAGCTAGTTCGACAAGAAAAAATAATTTTTTACATTTCCAGGCCGCAAATTTTATTCACAACGCCGTTTGCATAATTTCACGCGCGTCTAGTGTTGGTAAATTCATTTCAAATATTAACGCTTTGTTTTTTTTTTGTACAGCGTCCTCCGCGATTTTTACACAAATTTGCATTATTTGTAATTAAATTAGCCGGCAACTTTGATAATTAGTACGATGGACGATTCTCGACGTTCGATTGCCGCCAATGAGGAAAGCATTACCATGTATTTGTCTTTTGATGCGGATGATACGCTGGCCTCCGCCTGTGCCAGTGTCTCTAAATGGCAAACGGCAGTGAACCAAACTGGCCAGGATATCCAGTTGGATAAAACTCTCGATGATAAGGAGGCCAAGAGAAAGATTCTGAAAGATTTAAATGGTCCCAAAAATGACGCGGATCAGGCATCGCCTTTGCGTCCCTTTGACATGAGCCTACTAAACAAGCACAATGCCTTGAGCTCGACACCATCGAAAACTGCAGCAGACTATACTGAGAACAAGGAGAATGCACAACCCGATGATGAGGGAGAAAACTCGACGCTGTCATCATCAGTAGATGCCACAGCCTCCACTGTAAAGACAAATACTCTCATGATTGATGCCACAATTGACGAACCTTCGATGCAGGAGGTGAATAAGACCAATGCCAACAATATATATCCCTTAAGTGCCGATGTTATTCTACATAACATAACCGAGGGTAAGTAGCAAGTGTTAGTTCAAGGATTGATCCGTTGACTGTTTTAAATTGTTGTAGTTTCCAATGAGGAGCCATCATTAATAGTCGACTCCAGCCCCGCTAAGAAGGAGCAGCCTCAAGTCGCTGAAGTAGTCGATGAGGTTTCCGAGCTAATTGCACGTGCTCTAAAGATATCCGGAAATACGATTAAGCCTCCGCCAGAAGTAAACAAAAAGCGTGTATCGCTGTTGCCTAAGGTATCAACCATACCACTGCCGCGTCCAAGACGCTCGTATCTGCCCACATCTAGTGGTGAGACGCGCACTTACTCCTTTAAGCAGCGCATGTCCGTAGTGGTCAAGACCACACTGAACAGTCCTGCCCGCAAGCTGAGCTCCGGCAGTGCCTTGGCCATGGGTAGCCGACGTAGCTGTCTACCCACCTCATCAAAGCCCAAGGCGAGCATTAATCGCATGTCAGTGGCAGCTGTGGCCAGTCGCCAAAGTTCAAAGGGATCGATTCCAGCACCAGTTGCTGCCAAAACTCAGCCAATCTTCAATTGTCAAACTTGCGGGGCTACATTCCGTCTTAAACATTTACTGGACATGCATGAACGCCAGCATGAAATAGTGAACAATGGACCCAAGACCTTGAAAAGGCTCAACAGTAATGCCTCGTCTGGTGGGGCATCTGGATCGACTGGGAATCGTTGCAAGTACTGCGACAAAAATTTTGCCCTGGAGCGTGCCTTGCATATACATCTGATGCAAAACTGTGACAAGATACCGCCCGTGGAGAAGCGCAAACTAGAGTTTACCGAACTCAATCATGTAAAGAAAGCGCAACTGCCCAAGCTGGGAGCAGCAGCCAACGCTGCTGGCTCAAAGGTGGCCTTCGTGCAGAAGGGTGAGCATTGAGTTAAATCGGCCTTTTGAAGCTTTATGACAATTAACTCTCCTTTTTTTTAGCTGGCTCCAGTGGACTAATGGCTCCACCTTCGGTAAAGAAGGTGCCCAAAAATGTGGCTCATGCGGGTGTATATCGCACACCCACGAAGTCGGTACCCTGCCACATCTGTAAGCAGTCTTTCAAAAGCATACTTGAATACACCGAACACAGCCTGACCATGCACTCGAAGGCCAAGATTCAAAAGACACAGGACTCGGCTGAAGCAGCGAGTGCTCAGGATTAAATCTAATCAAAGTTTTTTAGTTTAAGTGGAGTTTAATTGTAATCGTCGTCGCCAGTTCAAAATACACGTACAAAGCGGATCATTTGGACTTCTTTTCGGGTGGCGGCTTCATGTCCACGCCTTCGGTTTTGATATCCAATGGACCGGTGGCATCTAAGGTATTGGGACTTAGGTCATCGCCACCTGTCAGCGACTGTGGCAAATTTTGTAGCATGGGCGGAATGGGCGGGGGAAATTTACGCAACAATTCGGCCAGCAGCATGTCCACACGCTGCTTCTGGAAGAGCGTGCCACTGCCCTCATCCTTCACAGCTATTGAGTCTTTCTTCTCAGCCTTGGATTTGTCCGTCACTTAAGCAAAAAAAAAAGAGTGTATAAAAACGAGTAGTCCAAGCTAGGCAAGTGCAAATGCTTACAAACTTTGTTGGAGGAAAAATCCCAAGTGTATCCCTTATTGGGATGGTAACGGGCATAGCTGCTGGCCTCCTCGAAGGCGGTTTGTAGGTTCACCACTGTGTTGAGCTGAAGGTAGGAGTTTAGTTTGATTGTGTGTATTAACTGAATTTAACCTACAATGCGGGCATTGATGACATTGGCCAAATCGGGCGCCTTATACACCGTTCCTCCAATTATATAGTAATCTGCTATGGGTGTGGCCTCCGAGGGATTGTGTCGATGTTGTTTGCGTATCACATAGAGTATGGGCTCGGCCACATGCAGCAGTATGTACTCCAGGCCAATCATGTTGCTTTACATAATAAAAGGATAATGAGAATAATGTCACAATTATTAAGAGAAACTTACTGCAAATGTTCAGGGCCCAAACGTTGCATCCTAATTGTTTCGTTGTTGCACATATGATCATAGAAGGGATTCGATTTCCGGCAAAAGTAATCCATCACAGACTGCGGACTCAAAGTGGCCATCATTTGGGTGTCATGCCAGGACAATCGCAAATGATTCTCGCCTGAATTTGCATTGGCATTGCCCCCCATTTGTCGATTGGCCATGCTGGCACGTGCTCCGCTTGCGGTCTCGACTTGCTCTTAGTGGGTCAATGGCGGCGTCTTTCCTCTTGCGCTTTGTTTGTTTACAGTCTATTAATGGCCGGACGCTGCTAATTTTACTTTTGTTGCACTTCTGTCGATATATATCTTTGATTTGATTTATTTGTTGTGTAATAAATTATTTACATTTTAGTGTGGGAGGAAAAGTTCGCTGCTCTCTTTTGTTTTAAGCGCAAAAAAAAACGACAGCGATAATACTGTAAGTGATTTTTATAAATTATATACATCAGGTTTGCACTAGTCTGGCACTTGCATTTATGGTTTTTTGTTATTGTTTCTATTTTGTTTATATGCTGGCGTTTTTTTGTATTCTACCTTATGTGTGCTTGCACTATACAACACTGGTTGAATTGCCTGTGCCACATGGGCGTAGCTGAGGGGAACGACCCCTGCACAACTCAAAATCTGACTCAAAGCTAGGTAATTAGGAAATTTTTAAACTTTTTAACATTAACAAATAAGAAAAATTAATAATTAATACTCAGCTGACTGCGGAGCTAGCGGTCAGGAGAAATTAAAGGTTTTGATACTTTTTAAAGTAAAAGTGGTAAATTAAATATTTTCTTAAGGCGAACTTATTTATTCGGGTGATGAGTAAATCTTTTTCCCTAATCAAAACTTAAATATTTGAAGACTAAGCATTAACAATATACGCAAAATATTAAATTCGGCTGATTTTGATCAATTAATGCGAATCAATTGGAATTTCAAATAAAATCGAATTAAATTTAGAATTATCCCAGATGGAATATAATTTAATTAAATAACAAATCAAATTTTCAAGAGAAAATTCATATGAATTAAAATTACACTTGGAAACTAAACGGTTAATATCGAATGAAAATTCCCATTGGCTTTTAGATGGGCTATTACCGGAATGAAAAATACTAAAACAATATGTATCAGTGAATAAACATTTCCAAGTCTTATAAATTCAGGACTTAAGCATGTTTTATTTATGAATAAATATTTCCTTTGTCTTTTCAATATGTAACTGCTTTTCAACCCCCAAGCAGTGTTTCGACCTACGCCCATGCATTTTCTTTTATCAAGATGGCCAGTTTTGCCTACTTTTCAAGCCAGGTGGCAACACTTGGGCCAGGTTAACTGCAGATGAAGGAGGGGGCGTGTGTGTATAAAACAAAAGTTAAAAATAAAAACAATTCTGCTGCGCGCGAAATTATTCAAAACAAATATTATAACATACAGACTTACTAACACACATATCAAACATATACACTTACGCTCACTTCAGCTGCCACAAATACAAAACACTCAATTTGATATTATTATAAACCAAATTTCTGTCGGGTTCTCTCACGCTCTATAAACACGAACGGAACTTGGCCCATTTTTTTTGGATCAGTCGCTCAGTATTGGGAACATCAGTTCGTTTTGCAAACTTCGTCGTGGCGCACGGGAGGAACAATTCGCCATGGTAACCATTAGAAAATCAATAGGAATATGTTCTGTGTGTGTGTGTGTGCGTCTGTGTGTGTATAGAAGACAACTCCAGTCAACAATCATTTGCATCTGCACAAATTTCATTCTAATAAGTTAGCTTTTTTTTTGTATCTCTCTCTGTGTATATGTATGTATATATGTTTCCACATATTTGTATGTGGCCAGTCAAGGCTATTCCAATTGTTGTTGTCAGCGCATTCTTTTTTTATGCCTCACCTTGATTTTCGCGGACAAAATTGTATTTGTTTACATATGGATGCGTGCGTAAGGCCACACAGGTCAACAGAATTCCGGTATAACTCTTCTCCTACCACGCTGTTAATAATCCGTTTTGTATAATTCCTGTGTTCATGTGCCAAATGATGGCCACCAGCTGATTCTCTTCTATTCTCTTCTAGATTGTGGCACACTTGCCTAACTTAGGCTGTCAGTCAGATTCAGCGATATGCGCTTTATCAAACCGGAGCCGTACTATGATGTAAACGAATCTGAAACCACCAGCAAACCACATCCTCTTAATCCCTTCAATTTGCTGTCCATGTAGTAACCGCATTCTCTTTGCAGGGGCTTCCACCTTTCAATGTCACTGGCAGTCCATTCAATGTCGTGCCCATTCACAACTACCCGGAGCTAATGAAGGATACCTGCGCCCTGATCAATGCCGAATGGCCTAGATCGGAAACGGCGCGCATGAGATCACTGGAGGCTTCCTGCGACACTCTGCCCTGCAGTCTGGTTTTAACCACCGAGGGCATGTGCCGTGTGATAGCCCACCTCAAGCTGAGTCCCATCACGTCCAAGAAGAAGGCCTGCTTTGTGGAATCCGTCGTCGTAGACAAAAGATATCGGGGTCAGGGTTTTGGCAAGTTAATTATGAAATTTGCCGAGGACTATTGCCGTGTGGTGCTCGATTTGAAGACAATTTATCTGTCGACCATTGACCAGGATGGCTTCTACGAGCGCATAGGCTATGAATATTGTGCCCCCATCACCATGTACGGGCCGCGTCACTGCGAATTGCCTAGTTTACAAGCCAAAAAGAAATACATGAAGAAGGTTTTATAGACATCAACGCCAGTTGTGGTCCGATTAGGCGATCAACAGGATCAGCATCAGCAACAGCGTGTGGCCGTCAACTAGTCCAATCCATGATCTGCCCCTGAAATGCATTAGCTTTCGATTCCATTACAGCGCTAAAGATAGTCCGAAACGGCAACATTCGTGTTGATTTCTCCATATTACTTTCCGCGTGTATTTTTTAAACTTTTTGGTTCGTTTTGTATGACAAAGTTGTTATCGTAATCCTAATGGCTTAATTTTATTTGTAATTTATTGTAGTTTTTGCTCAACTGCGTGCAAGATGGCTTACTAGAGGGAGAAATCTACCTGCAAATGATAATATAAACGATTAGCTCAAGTATCTTCCAAACAAAACATAGCATAGAAAACATATCGAGGCGTAGCATTAAGCATACACAAACAATCTAACGAAAGGCAATAAATTATAAATCAATAATATAAACTATAACGGCACATTTCGTCATCTCTCGGGGCGGAAGTCAATAAACCGGAAACATCTGTCAGATGACAAGTTCAAGTTCACGGTTGCGCCCATGTTATTTTTATGCAGCTCTGACTGCATGATGTGGCATTAGGCTATCGTCGAGGAAGGAGGGGTGCGCATATGGCATATGGTGCCCCCACCAGGTTGGTTGCCCAGCAGCGAGCGACAATCAAAAATAAACCATTCAATGATGTAAGGGGCATTTTGGCTGACAGTGGAAAAGAGAGCGAGGGGAGGTCAAAAACTTACAAAATTGAACTTTAAGATGTTTTAATAATGCTGTCAAAAATAATTAATAATTTTGAATAAATATGCATTTCCACTTTCTTACTATTTCCACCATTTCTACAAGTTTTTTACATCTCCTCGTATAGATCGGTTTTCTTTTTGATCAGATGCTCTTCATCTCTCTCTCTCAGGGTGTTTTTTTTGGCATTTATTTGAAAAAGGGAAGCTGTTGCCGTCACTTTGTTTGGTTTGGCTTGATTTTTGTAATTTTTTATACATGCAAATTTTTAACATTCCTACCTGGCGTCCAATGCGACAGGTGCTAATAGGTTGAAAATTCAGATGTCCATTCGCTGTCAATTGATTTCTAATGATATTTAGAATTTGTTTCGTCTGTTGTTAAAAATGTTCATTAATAAAAATGGTAGCTCTGTATTAGACATATGTGCGGTCAATAACATTTTCGTAATTCAGAAACGCTAATACCAGTATTATTTATTTATGATTATTTGACATATAAAATTTATCTGTTAAAATAGCAATATATACACTCAGAGATAATGTCTTATATTTTAGAGAATAATCAGAATCAAACTATCTTTTTAAGATATATAAGATATCGAAAAAAAATTTCTAAAAAACGGAAAAACTTTTCTTTGGTAAATATAAACCCTCGAATTAAATATAAAGGTTTTTTTAAGTCATCAAAAATCCTCCCTTAAATATAGAACTGTTTGAAAATGATAATATTAATTTTAGAAATGTAGTTTCTTCTGAAAAAGGAAATGAAAGGAAAAGATTAGGCAGATTTTATGTTTTTTAGAGCTGATATACCCATTTTTAAAGACCGGGACAGGTTCCTCGCGGTCTGATATTGAAAAAGTTCATTTGTAGATGTGTAATACAGGTTATAACGAATCAATAATGGCCATTTTGAATAATCTAGGACGATAATTGTCCAAAATATAAGAATATTCGGGTAATATTCTAGAATTGGACTTCAGAATGTGTTTTTTGGATAATACTCCCATTTAAAGACCGGTAAAGTTGGTACGTTTCACTCAAAAAGAAACTTCATGACCACAACATCCTTTCAAATGGGAATTCTACTCATTCGGAGTGGATAAAAGGAAACAACGGACCGTAACATGGATCATAAAAGCAAGGGGGGATCTGCTTTGGTTAACCAGCTGTCACAGAAGCAATGTAAACGGTGGAATATGCTCACCATGCAATTACAAAGTAATAGAAGATATGCAGCATTTTATTCTGCAGAAGTTCCGATGGCAATAATTTAAGAAGCGTGTGCTTGAGGAAGGGGAGATATATGCAACACTCGATGGAGCTATGGGTTGCGACAACCTAGCCCATTATAGGACTTAAAGGATTATAAATGAAGAGTTTTAATTTAAATAAAGTTAATGTCAAATTTGTGTTTAATAATATTAGTCATAAATGTTGAAATGCTGACGGCATCAAGTCAAGGTTTTAATTTGTTTTAATGGTATTTTATTTTGAGTGTTTCGAGAACTTTTTTAAGTAATATGGCAAAATAAAAACAAACATCTAGCTACCTATTGTTACATATAGAAAAGTTGGTTAGCTTTGCTAATAAATCAGTTGCTCAATCAGCTCTTCCCAATGCCACAGACTTTGCCATAATGCTCCGGCTGGTCCAAGCTCTCAACAATGAATTTTCCTAAATCATATTTGGAGATTAAACTCCAAGGTGCCTCATCATGCAACACTTCATAGCCACTAGCCGGCTCTTCAACAATTTGCGGCGGCAGTATGGCAATATAGTCCAATCCAGATGCTTTGGTCAGATCCAGCATACGTTGGTGCTCTTCATTGAGACGGTGAAACACGGAAGGCACCTCCTTAAGGGGACGCAATAGAAATGAAGACATGACAATGGAGAACTTGGTGAGCTTGGCCTCTTTCATGGCCTTGATCACATTCTCGGTGCCGCGAGAAAGCTCAGTGGTCTCTTCCAGTTTGGTGCCAGTGCCCAGAACAACGCACACTCCATCCACATTTTCAATTAATTTTTTGACATCATCGTTATTGGTGACATCGCCCTTAACCAGTTGAACTTTGGATTTGAAATGTTCAGGAACGGTGGCCTCTGTGCGGTAGAGCAAACGTACTGTTAGACCTAAATAAAGGGTCGATTACAATTAGGTTTTAGCAGAATAACCAACGTATACGTACCCTTCTTCAAGGCATAATCCACTGCACATTGTCCGGTCATGCCGGTGCCTCCAATGATTGCAATGCGTTGCATAATTTCTAATTCTTGGTGGTAATTTATGTTATAAGTTAAGAATTGTCTGAAACACTTTGGCAGTTGTCGGACGGAAATCCAAATTAATAATGATTCTAATTCCAGCAGTCGTTTTAACCTGAGAACGGCGTCAGCTGATTATAGCGTCACACATACAATTAAACACACTCATGTAGGCGGAGCCGCCAAGCGGGTAATATAATTTAACTGATAATCAAAGAGAAGGGATAAGTGTGTGTCATCGTGAGCCCTTGCAAGTTTATTTAGAAATTGTCATGCTGAATAAGGTGAACAATAGAGGGGTTCCAGAAAGTGATTTACTTTTGATTTCGTGAAAGCTTATCTAAATCAATTATACATCCGATCCGGGTGGTTCCTTAAACAAGAAGACAAATACAAAGCTCCTCAACAATGTTTAGGTTTAACTAAAATGACTCAAAAATCTGAGAACGCAGTTTGATTAGGACTTGATTACAGGAATAATACCGGAACCGGAACATTTAACCGAAATTAACCGTTTCAAGCCACGGAACCGATATTAAAATTTTTTTAAGAACCGAAAACCGTTTACCGTTTAAAAGGAACCGAAAAAACCGGAACCATACCGAAACGGTAATACCGGTACTGATTCGGTTTCATATTATTTATCAAACTGACTTATGACTATTTAAAAAAAAAAAGTATTACATTTTGAAAATTCGTCCCCTGAAAACCAAATATAAAATAAAGACATAGAGAAAATGTTTCTAAAAAAGCTCGGAAAAACTTTTCGTTGGTAAATCTAATCCCTCTAATTATATAAAGATCTCCGAATCTTTCTTCCTGCACTATGGAAATGTTGAAAAATTGTCAATATAAATTTTAGAAGGTTTTAAAGTTTCTTAATTTAAGTCAATTTTCGCCCTCAAATTTAGAAATCTTATTTACTATTCCAAGAGATTTTTGTATTAAAATTTATAAAAATGTAATGTAAGGGAAATCTCAGCCAGATTTTATGTTTCCAACTGGCTTAGAGCATTTTTAGAGCTGATCCCTTTGATTATGGGCTATATTGGACCATATTCTTATAGTGTGGGTTCAAATTTTTTAAAATTTTATATTTTAAATAAGTTTAGGTCCCATTTCTATATCTCACATAAACTAACAAACATCCGAGTCAAATTAAAATGTTTCTAACACATAGATTAAAGATCAGAAATCGGCCCTAAGAAAGATAAACTTATTTTTTACTGTTATTTGAAGGACTACGTGACAGATAGTTCTATGATAGATAGTTCAATTTTGTATGGATAAGTTTTAGAGTTAGAATTTTTTTTAGTTTTTTTGGTAGATACTTTTACGTTTTTAGCCAAATCTCAAATAAGAAACTTTAGTTTAAAGGGTATGGAATTTCTAATAATTTTGTTGAAGATCGTTTTCCAATCGGTTTAGTAGTTTGAATGCTATATACAGAAATATTTCAAAAAAATACTTTTTTGTTCTCAAAAACGTGAAAAAATTTAATTTTTTAAAAATATTTTTGCTTCTTCCAAAAATCTGCAAACAGATTTAAGTTCAATAAGAGCAATCGAAATGTCTCTATAGGCTTGTTATACCTCCTCGTAAAGATCGGGTTTCTTTTTGTTCAGATCCTCTTCATCTCTATCTCAGGGTGTGGTGCCGTTAGTTTTTTTTTTTTTTTGCATTTATTTGAAAAAGGGAAGCTGTTGCCATCAGTTTGTTGCTTTGGCTAGATTTTTGTATTTTTTTTTATATATAAAAATTTTTAACATTCCTACCTGGCGTCCAATGCGACAGGTGCTAATGGGTTGAAAATTCAGATGTCCATTCGCTGCCAATTGATTTCGCACGTAATGACAATTAGAATTGGTTTCGTCTGTTGTTAAAAATGGAAAGTTTTATTGTCCGTTTATATTACATATAGAAAAGTTGGTTAGCTTTGCTTATTATTCAGTTGGTTGAATATCATTAGTTTTGTACGTCTCTTACGGAACCGACTGCAATAATACGTACATTTATATGCGCAGCACAGTCCGACGTTCAGCGATTCAAGCGCTCTTCCCAATGCCGCAGACTTTGCCATAATGCTCTGGCTGGTCCAAGCTGTCAACAATGAATTTTCCCAAATCATATTTGGAGACCAAACGCCAGGGTGCCTCATCATGCAACACTTTATAGCCACTAGCCGGCTCATCAGCAATGTGCGGCGGCAATATGGCAATATAGTCCAATCCTGATGCTTTAGTCAGATCCAGCATACGTTGATGCTCTTCATTGAGACGGTGAAACACGGCGGGCACTTCTTTAAGGGTACGCAATAGAAACGAAGACATGACAATGGAGAACTTGGTGAGCTTGGCCTCTTTCATGGCCTTGATCACATTCTCGGTGCCGCGAGAAAGCTCAGTGGTCTCCTCCAGTTTGTTGCGCGTGCCTAGAACAACACACACTCCATCCACATCCTCAATTAACTTCTTGACATCGTCGTAATTGGTGACATCGCCCTTAACCATTTGAACTTTGGATTTGAAGTGTTCAGGAACGGTGGCCTCTGTGCGGTAGAGCAAACGTACCGTGAGACCTACAAAAAAAAAGAGTTTAATTAAGAGGTCACCAGAATAACCAACGTATACGTACCCTTCTCCAAGGCATAGTCCACTGCACATTGACCGGTCATGCCGGTGCCTCCAATGATTGCAATGCGTTGCATAATTCTAATTGTGGTGTTTGTGATGAAATACTTTCAATGGAGCTCTAAACAAATCTCAATCTTCGCTATGTCACTGCAACACTTTGGCAGTTATCGGACAGGAATCCAAATTAGTAATGATTCTGATTCCAGCACTTGCTTTAACCTGAGACCGGCGTCAGCTGATTATAGCTTCACACATACACACACACAAACACACGCACGTATTCTTGCCAGCCGCCAAAGGGGGTAATATAATTTAACTGATATTCAAAGAGATAGGGATAAGTGTGTGTTATCGTGAGGCCTTGCAAATTTATTTACAAATTGTCTATAAATAATTGTCATGCTGTATATAAGGTGGTTAATGTTTTTAAACATTTGCCAAGTCTGGCAGCCCTACACCAGTGCTGTAAAGCGTGAGCATGAAATTTAAATTTAAATTTTGTCCGCCAACGGTTACGCTTGCGATTCGTCCGCATTTGTTTCGGAATAGGGATTATCTGCTGGATTTTTAACACGTCTTAATGTAAGGCCCAGTTTAAGTTCGCTTAGGAAATCAGTGGCTGGTGGCTTGCGCTCGGCTCTTGGTTTGATGCCGCTTATAGTAGCTGCTTTTTTGTCCACTTTCTGGAAGAGATGAAATGTGTGAATCTTTTGTACCACATGTCGTATTTAGGTATTTTCTGCTAACTGACCTTCAATGCTACCCCATTACGTATACTCTCTAGAAAAGCATCCCGATCACCGCCTGCAGAGGCAGCAACAGCAACGGCAGCTTTTGGAGTCGGCTCTGATTTCATGCCTCCAGCGAGTGGAGGTGGTGGTGGCGGCGGTACTGGTGCTCCCGGTCCAGCTGTGCTTGGCGGTGGAGGAGGCGGTGGTACCGGCACCTGACCGCTTGTACTCTTTGGCATCTGCATTGGTGGTGGAGGTGGAGGGGGTGGCACGGTTGCACTTACTGCAGCTGGCGCTGGAGGTGGGGGCTTGGCAAACACTGAGTTTGTAATGGGATTAGGTACGACTGTTGGCTTGGGAGGAGCCGGCGGTGCCACTCGCATGGTGCCCGTCTTTCTTTGTGGCGCTATGGTGGCGTACATTTCGTTGTTTGTCTTGGGCGCCGTTGGGGGACGCACTTGCCGCGGATCTATGGCCGCCGGATAAGCGAAAGTATTGTTGGCCATTACAGTTGAGGGAGGAGGAGGCACTTTGGGTTTGTTCAATGGCTGCTGCTGCTGATGTACTTGCACTGGTATAAAAGTGCCAATCTCCTGTTGCCTAGTGGGCGGTTGTCCTGCTTGTGTCATAGGCATGTCCAGTTCGGAGATGTCCACAAAGCGCGATGTGAGCGAAGTGTAGTTGGCGAATGCTGGGACATTTGTTGGTGGTGAAGAAGGGGGTGTTATTTGATTGTTGGTGGAAATTGTAGCATAAAACAGCTTCTGTGGTGGCGGTGGTGGTGGTGGTAGTGATGCTTGGGTGTTTGGTTGGAACTGCAAGTCCTGCTTTGAGGGCTAACGGGAAGGAAAAAAAAAAGTTGGAATTTTTTTATTTTTTTTATTTAAAATAAAATAAAATAAAAAAATAAAATAATTTTTGTTCGAAAAAATCGGTTTCCTTTCAAAAACAAATAATATATACATTTTTTTTGTGCTCAGAACCATTAGAACCGTTGATTTAAAAGCTCTTTAGACCATTGACCATTTCGAGCGGTTTTTGGCCCTGTTTTGAAATCTCTGTCACTTACCATCCAAGTATAATCCGAATGCACAATCTTCATGATCACATCCTCATGCCGCATACCCGCAATATCCTCCTCCGTGATGCCCCGCTCCATCATATATTTCCTCAGCACTTTATCATTGTTGCTGCCTTTCAGATCGAAGGCATTGCGTGTGCGATCTCGGGTGACATCACCCGAAACATGCTGGAAATTGACAGGTCCACTGATCTCGTACTTGGAACCCTTGTTGCTGACCACCACACTGGTGGAGAAGCTGGGTCCAGGCACAGCTCCCGATCCACCACCCCCATAGCTGTGCAAGCTGTTTGAGGAGAAGTAGTTGCTCATACTACGACTGGTGCTGGCACTAAAGTTATCCGGGTAGGTGGGTGGCGGTCGTACTGCTGGCGGTGGATGTGCAAAAACGTCACTGCTCACTTGCATAGAAGGCGGCTGGAAGAGAGAGAGAACGAGAACACACAAGCTATGTATATGGGATGTGGTTGGATTGAGTTAACAATTACCACCCAATAACCAGGATCTTTATTGCTCCTAATTATATCATACACGTACGCCCTGCGCTGCATGGCCGGCAGTCGTTCCAGGTCATCGGACAGGTTGGCCTTGCGCAGATACAACTGCAGCATTTCGTCGGTGCCACGACCTCGCACATCGAAAGTTTTGCGAAAGTCAATGGCCTTACCCTCCAACTGTCTAAACTCCACGGGCTCGGAGATGTATGCGTAACTGTGGTAATCGTCCATGATGCATTTAGCCTCAAACACTGCAAAAGTGGATACGTAGTTGGGCACTGCGTTAATACAAAATCGCCACCCCGTATCTTGCAGCCATTTAGCAGATAAGAAGCGCAACTCGGTTGCTTTATCAATTTAGGATTTGAAATGTTTTTACAGACTGGATGAGTCACACTCAATTAAGGAAATGCTACCAATTCAGCACTAAAGATAGGTCACAATATTACCTTTGGGACCGCGAAATGTTGCCTTATTTGAGAGAAGCGTAGCCAGAGGTGTTAGACGAAGAGCGAGTTTGCACAGCTCAAAGAAATTTGAGGAACTGATTAACCAACATGGTATGCCAGGGCGTTTACTCATTTCGCGAAGCGTGTTATCTGGCACTGATAACTGACAACCCAAGTAATCACCTGGAGCGCTGGCAGTTTGAGCCCCCCAGCAAGAACCTTAACAATTTGTTTTTTTTTTGTGCTTGGGTAGTTCCGTTTGGAGAAGTGACTAATTTTTAGTCCAAGATCTTTATAGGAAAATTAACGATATAATAATGAACGAACGCCAAGTTCTCGTAGACCTAGTTAATATGTGCTATATGCAGTGCCAATCGATTTATAGCACAGGAGAAACCATCTACGACACCGTAAGGTATGCTATATAAAAACAAGCTGACATTAACGGTGTCCATCTGTCCGTACGACTAGGCAGATCTCAGAGATGGAAAGATATTAGATCAAGAAATCCAGATTTGGTGATTTTGAAACCAAACACATTTTAAACTCACTACTTTTGATTAAACTCGGCAAAATTGTGGGTTGCTATTTAAGTTTTTGGACTTCTAGCCATTTTAGGACCAATTGGCCTTTTCCCAAAAAAAGTTTGGACTTTTATCGATAAAAGCTCCATACAACTCTTTCATGTGTGACCACGTTCGATATCGATTAACGATTAATCAAAAACTTACCTCGGCAGAAAAATGGAATTAACTCGTGAAAATTTTCGTGCAATCATTTTTCACAACTTTCGACGTGGATTATCACGACAAGAGTGCAACGATGAACTTAAACCTTTGTATGGCGATGAAGCACCATTCTATAGCACTGTGAAAAATTGGTTTGGTAAAACCAATTTTATTTTTGGAACCGCACCCCATTAATTAGAAAACAGGGTTGGGTTCGGGGTCCCGTGATTATTTCCAATAGGGTTCGGTTTAGGCATTACAAGAACCTGGACCGAACCGGTTCTGAAGAGTTCGGTTCCGGACCGGTTTGCAGCCCAGTATGGAACAAAAACTTCCTATACTTGCAGGCAGATCCAGTTTATTCCCCCGCAACTTTAAAAATAATTTATCGATCCACCATACACTGTTTCCCGATCAGTTATAAGCAAAGCAAATAATTACGATGGGCAGCACTGGCCGCAATCGTGATGGTACTAACACACTTAAAAGTTATCAGTTATATAAAAATCTTGACAGGTACAGAGTATTTTACAGTCGGGCTTGACCTACTTTCTTACTTCATTAATAGTTAAATTATGCTCCATATATGTTCTACATCAGAGCGAAACTAGTTGGGCACAATCATCGCGGCTGTTGCCTTTAGTATAGCTTCAGATTAGATAGAAAGAAGTACGATTATGGCATCGTCTTGGCTAAGGATTTCTTGCTTGCTGTGCATATTTGGATTTCTACGCGAGTTACGCCCATCGGAGCCCTATTATGCGGAATTAATAACGGGCGAGTGGTACAATGTCACAGAGGATCAAGTGAATCGTGATATCTATCCCATTACAACCTACTCCCATCTGGCACTGTTGATTGTGGTATTTCTCATAACGGATTTCCTAAGGTAAGACAAAGATTGCAGTGATTGAGATGGCTCTATCTGACCTTTGTATTTTTTATTTTTGAATTTTTTTGCAGATATAAACCTGTGATCATCGCCAATGCTCTGGCAAGCATTATTGCCCGGTGTATTTTGATATGGACTTCCACATTGTTGAGCTTACAGATTGTGGAGGGGTTTTATGGTTTTAATCAGGCGGCCGAGGTGGCCTATTACTCTTATATCTATGCCAAAGTCAATAAGAAATATTATCCCCGTGTTACCTCTCATACGCGAGCGGCTATGTTTTTGGGCAAATTGGTGGCGGGGATTTTGGCACAGCTACTGATTAGCATGGAGTGGATGAATTACAAGGAACTCGTGTATATCACGTTGGCCTGTAAGTATATAGTCAACTTTTCCATACATTGGAATAGGAATGGTTTGCACCTTGTTTACCGCACCTTATCCAGAATTTGAAAGGTTTGCAGACTTGGTTACACGTACAATGTTTTGGTTCTGAAGAATTCCTGTTCTCGGATCCCTTGAACGGTAAAAACGAGTGAAGATGGGAGGACAACAAATTCACAAATCAAATATTCACCTTTCTTATATATTAACTTTGTCACTTTCCAGCTCAAGTCATGGCCCTAGCTTGGGCCTTTGTCTTACCAAAGGTCGAACAGAGCTTGTACTTCCATCAGCAAACCAATGACAAGAACAATGCCAAGGAAACTGCCCTCGAGAATACCGCCGTTGAGAATGGAGAAGAACAACGAGATAAGAAGAATGTCCAAGCACTGCAACTTTTGTGGTCGCATTTCCATGTCGCCTATACAAATCCTCTTGTCCTGCAGTGGAGCATGTGGTATGCTGTAGGCTTGGCGGGTTTTCTGCAGATAACCTCCTATATTCAAGTGTATTGGAAGTCTTTCGAGAATGAATCTACAGTAAGTAAATAATAGATGAGCTCATGTAATAGTGATCCAAATTAACTTAATAGATTATATGGAATGGTGCCGCTAATGCGGCATTTACAACGGCGGCTGTCCTTTTAACACTGATGGCCGGGTATTTGCATGCCGGACGTTTCAAATCTCGTACCAGTTTGCTATCTTTGGCCCTGCTGTCGGTACTTGAGGGAGGTTGTATACTGCTGGCCACCAGGACTTTCAGTATTTATATATCCTACTTAGGTTATGTTCTATTTGGAGGACTTTATGCGTTTAGCATAACGGTAGCCAGGTGAGAAATTGTGATAACGATTGGACCTAATCTTAATTGGTTGTTTTTTTTTTTTGTAGTGCCGAATTGGCTGGCAGTCTGTTGGAGGATAGTTTCGCCTTGATCTTTGGCTTTAATACATTCATTGCTTTGGTCTTGCAAACAATTCTTACTTTGGTGGTCGTCTCGGAGGAGGCAAATCTAAATTTAACCATTTCGGAGCAATTTACGGTTTATGCATTTTATTTCATTGTAATTGGCATTGTTTATTTCATAGCCGTAATGGCTCAATGTATCTGTACTCGTACAAAAACCTCGAAGGCTAATAAAGTAGATTTGATTTAAGAAATTTAGGCTGATCTTCCCTCACTCATGGAAGATATGATCAAAACACATGATTTATAGTTTTTGAGAAAATCACAAAAAAGCAGGGTGTCAAACCGGAACCGTATACCGAAATGAACCCATTGAAACTTAGAACCGTAACCCGGACCGAACCCGTATACCGAAAAGAACCGATTAAAACTTAGAACCAGAACCGTAACCGGAACCGTTCTTATTTATTTCTTGAGAACCGGTATTTCGAAACCTTTATTTTTGAAACCGAAATGACCGAAAAGGTACCGATACGGAACCGAATACCGAAATAAACTAGAACCTAAACAGAAACTTTTACCGAAACATTAGTTTTGGTACGTACCAGAACCGAAACCGGAACCGAAATTCGATTCGGTTTGATTCCCTGGCTATTATTTATGTTTTGTGAACCGATATTTTGGAACCTTTATTTTTGGAACCGAAATGACCGAATAGAACCGAAACATTGTACCGGTACAGTTAGTTTTATTGCTTCAAAAAGGGATTTTCTCATGGTAAAACGATGGGTTGTTAGGTTAAGGGATCATCTGGTATATACTAAAATTTTCAATAAAAATAACAATTTCATCTTATTTCTTTTCATCTGTTTTGGTTCAATAATTTCCAAATATTATTAATTTATTTTTACATTTACAAAAGAAATTTGAAGACGATGTGTGTGAAATTCGATTAGCAATCTTTACCGGGGAAATACATTTTTAAAAACATTAAAGAATCAATCTGATCCTAAACTGATGGTGGCGAAGCGAAGTTCGCCGGGTCGGTGGTGTTGGCGGCGTCGATAATTGCTATGGAGATTCAGGCGGTCCTCTGGTTATTGGCAATCAATTGCATGCAGGGTGTCAAACCGGAACCCGAACCGGAACCGTATACCGAAAAGAACCGATTGAAACTCAGAACCAGAACAGGAACCGGAACCGTTATTATTTATTTTTTGCGTACCGGTATTTCGGAACCTTTATTTTTTGAACCGAAATGACCGAAAAGAACCGAAACATTGTACCGGTACAGTTTCGGTTCTGAGTTTTTTTTTTTGTAATTTCATTTTTATTGCTTCAATAAGGGATTTCTTCAGGGTAAAACACAGGGTAAACGTAAGAAAAAACTTACAAATGTAAAGTTAAGGGACCATCTGGTATATACTGAAATTTTCAATAAAAATAACAATTTCATCTTATTTCGTTGCATCTATTTTGGTTCAATAAATTCCAAATATTATTAATTTATTCTTAATTTTTGCATTTACAAAGGAAATGAATTACTAATTGGCCAAAATGGACTTAACCTAAAAGCAGGGTTAAATTGTGATCGGTAACGTTATCTGAAAACAGTGCATTTTTTTACATTTCATCAGATATCAAAAGATCTTCTTGCTCTTCTATTATTAGGACATTTTTTTCTGAGGTAATGTTTATAATGTTTAATTTTCCTTCTTTATAACCACTTTCTGTTGTGTAGGTTGCTACCATTTCTATTATATCTTTGTATTAAAAGGTTTTTAAATTATACCGGTACATACCGGTACGTACCGGTATACCGAAATAAAAACCAAGGTACCGGTACAGAACCGAATACCGAAATAAACTAGAACCTAAACAGAACCTTTTACCGAAACATTAGTTTCGGTACGTACCAGAACCGGAACCGGAACCGAAATTCGATTCGGTTTGATTCCCTGATTGCATGGTATTGTCTCCTGGGGCAAGGGATGTGGCCTCGCCGACTATCCAACTGTGTGCATACACACATACATACATTAACATTAATGTGGCATATCTGAGGAGCTGGCTGGTTTCCAAGATTGAACAATTGCTGTAAGGCGGATGGAAACCATGTCACATGTTGATTATGCAATATTTCGTTGAAATAAATTTCAATCGCTGGATTATCAGAATCCGAATTTCGAACATTTTGTGTGTGTAGATCTTGATTAGATATGAAAAATCAGTTTAAAAAGGTTTTAGATAAGTTTCAGCAAGCAATCCATAACTCTGTTGTTAGGGGCGCACCGGTGCTGAACAAACAATTTTACTGACGACTCGACGTGAGGCTTCATCATCCGTTATAGTTGAATTACACAATTTTGTAGAAAAATATTCCTTAATATTTGTAAGGATTTGGTCTTAACGTTTTTTAATACTTTCAACTGGGATAGAGCAAATAATTTGCACGTAGGTATGGTAAAACGAACTCAAATTAGTAGTTCACTTCAACTGATTTAACCAGTAATATATATATGGGACCAAGGCTCGGAGGTTCGGAGGTTCGAGCCAGTGAGAATTCTTTGGGTTCGATTCGCGGACCAGTTCCTAGATCCTCTGAGCCCCAGGATTTGGTTCGACCACGGTTCACTTAAACAAAAAATAATGTGAAGCTTGTTTTTCATAAATATAAAATTAGGCGACATAAGAAATGTTTAAGACGCGCCTTGTTTAAGATAATTCAAGTCCCGACTTTTGGATTATAATTTCAAGTACATGTCAAACCTGATTGTACTTAAAACCAATTCGTAGGATTGAAAAAATCCTCAAATTATTGTATCAGTCCGAAAAGTTTCATTTCAAGTACGTATCCAACTTGAATATCAAATAATCCTGCACCGAGATTAAAGTAAATGTCATATCGAAAGAACAAAACGAAGTCTAGAGTGAGTTCGAAATTTTTTACATTGAACAACAAACTTAACTCAATTCCGAGTGTTGTTGAAATTATCAATTTCGCAATCGGAAAATCCATACTTATGTCTATCCTTTCGAACCACCCTCACCTGACATTTATTGGATATCTTTTCTCGTCTGTGGTGGCATTACATCTTTCAGGAATTGTTTATTTCTACTAGCTCTTAGTTAAGAAGGAACAAGCTTTTGTTTTGAAAATGCTCGTACAACTAAGTCAGTGTAATATTTTTTAAAGACCTTCCAAAATTTTAAAACATTTTCAATTTATGTTCTCTTGGACAATTTTCGGATTGATATTGATTGATCATTGATAGATTTTATATTTGTTCATTGCTTCCCTTCTTAATTAAAAGTTACATTTTTAGTAATCATATCAGGGATTGCTTTTGTCTGAAAAATTACTTCAAATTGTGAACCGAACCTTTTATTTTTAAATAAGTAGTTCGGTTCGGGTTCAGGTTCGAGGGATCCGAAATGTAGATGGTTCGGTTCATGGTTCAGTTTGGGCAATTCAAAAAACCCGAACCGGTTCTGGACCCGTTTGCAGCCTTGTATAGGATATAGATGTCAGATATTTATAAATTCAAAATCATTGAGAATCAAAATTTGATCTCGCTACGATTAAATAAAATTTTTTCTTAGTAACACACATTTTCTAATCTATATACATGTTTATTTAGAAAAACATGAAAAAGCGGATGAAAGAGTGGTACGGGAAGCGCCAAAATTGACCCTTTCAGCGCCTTTTCACACTTTTTCACAATGATGTTCGTGCCAACATTGCCATCCATTGTCGAACGTTTTCGCTTAAACACAGCCAGGATAGAAACGTTTCTATCTTTCTCGAACAAAACGTTGAACACGAAATGTAGACACGAACACTACCACCAACGACGAAAATTTCGTCGAAACGAACACGTTCGTCGAACAAACAACAACAACAGCCGGAAAGTGTCATAAACACAATTCTTTTAGACCCATTTATAACAGGGCAGAGACAATTTGGCATTATATTAACCTTCATACAATATCTTTTAAGGGCCCTGGCAAAATTAGCCCTCTCTCCTCCACTAGAAGTATTTTTAACCGCTGCTCCATACAAGCGGATCCAGTGTGCGCTGGGATAGAAAATCACGGTGGTTAGAGCGAGACGGACATTGTCCAAAAATAAATCAGAGAGCGAAAATGACAACATACAGCCTACTAATTTCTGAGTGAAATGGTGTTGAATACTTATTCCATCATGGACTGAGCATTTATTGAGTCTATATTTATAACGCACGTGTTCTTTCGGCATCTTAGAAAAAATTAGAAATGTTGGAAAAGGGTCTTTGACCAACAAATGTAACAAAATATACTGAACAAAATTTAAAAATTGCTAAAAAAAGGAATAATGTTAAAAATTGTAGTCGCAGGCTGCTGGTTGATGTGCCTCATGGCCTTGGCCGCTTCCACGGCGGATCCAGAGGCCACCTTCGTTCCAATGAGCAGGTGAGTAGTGTACCCCAACATACCCAACCATTTTAATCACTTTTGTATTAGCTCCAATCTGACCTTGAATCCGCCACTCCTGCCCATGGTCATCAATGTCTGGAATTTCACTCCGGGTAATGTGCACGCGTGGAGTATACTAAATCAAACACCAGGTGGTCTGGGTCAGACGCGAAATGCCGTGGTGGAAGGATGTGGCAAATGCGAGGAAGTCCATTGCGGATACGCAGTGGGCGGCGGCGGACAACCGGATGAGCTGGGCGAAACAACTCTGGATTCTATGATTATGGATGGCTCGAACATGAATGTGGGTGCGGTAGCGGGTTTGCGACGCATTAACAATGCCATACGAGTGGCCCGAATTGTGCTGGAGCATACAAAGCACTCCATGCTGGTGGGAGATGCAGCCACTGCGTTTGCCCAGTCTATGGGATTTCGTGCCGAATCGTTGGTTACAAATAGAACCAAGTCTGCGTGGCAAAGGTGGAGGGATAAGAATTGTCAACCGAATTATTGGTTAAATGTTTATCCAGATCCAAAGACATCCTGTGGTCCCTATAGTCCCAAACCTGCGCCCATTACCCGCTGGAAGGAGGACCGTGCACGTGTAGATTATAAGATTGGCCATCAAAATCATGATACCATTGGTATGATTGCCATAGATACAAATCATCAGATACATGCGGGCACCTCCACAAATGGATTACTCCACAAGATATCGGGACGTGTGGGTGACACAGCCATACCGGGTAGCGGTGCCTATGCCGATAATGAAGTGGGCGCCGCTGTGGCCACTGGAAATGGTGATGTGATGATGCGCTTCCTGCCCAGTCTGCTGGCCGTGGAGGCTATGCGTGCTGGAAAAACGCCGGCAGAGGCAGCGGAGGTGGGTCTACGACGTATACTTAAGCATTATAGACCTTTTGTTGGAGCGGTTATAGCCGTGAATCGACTGGGTCAATATGCGGTGGCTTGTGATGGAATGGATGACTTTACCTATGTGGTCAGTAGCCCGCCCATGAAGTTGGATAAGGTGGCCACGCGTGTGGAGAAAGTAAAGTGTTTGGGAATATCGGAGAAGGTGGATTTGGAGCATTTTTTGTTGTGATATAACCTTTGTATATAACTGTTTGCAATGTTGAAACACAAACGCAAGGATTATTTAAATGCGAAGTAATATTCTTTGAAATCTTTAATTTGATATTTGTTTGGTCATTTCATTTAAATTAAGTTGTTGAAAATTCGTTATTGATTAGATTAATCAAGAATTTCCCATGTTAATAAAGTGTTCCCGATTTTGCAAATCTAGGGTGGATTTACTGACTTACGGTCTCAGTAAGGAATTCAAGAGTAGAGCCCACTCTCGAAGAACAAAAGTCGCTTATCATCCCAGTCCTGCAATACATTAACAGTTCAGCATTTAGCTTCGTTTTGAAGTAGTTACAGCTGCGAAAAAAATAATAGCACCACCCTCACAAGCAAATTTTCCAAAGACGTCATTACTACATTTGTAAGTTTTAGAAACCTGTGAATACGTTTTTAGAGGGAAGAGACACTTAAAAATTAGGACTGGAGGAGAAATAAGAGTTTAATTTGAAAAATTTGCAATTTTCGGTAGAACTACAAAAGGGTTTTATGTATATGCCACATAAAAACTTTTTTTAAATATGCCAATTTCTTGCATTTTTGATTTTTGAACGAACAATTTCGTTCATGCTTTCAGTGGTATCCCTGAAACCTAGAATTAAGGAATTCTCTATTCTTATGTATAGAGATCTTTAGTGATTTGGATAGATTTGAGCCCATACTACGGTTCAAAATGGCTCATAAAAGGCTGTTAAAATACTCAAATATATTATATTACTCAGGTATATTAGCTTTAAAAAAGCACAAAAACAGTTGAACACATAAAATCTGACATAGCTTTACCTGACATAAAATTTTAAATTTTTATTTAACATTTTTTTTTATAGATCGAAATTTGAATAAAATCCAGAAATTTCATTTCTAAAGTTTTATTCTAATTTTTCTATAATTTTAATTTTTAAGCACGGATTTTTCTAAGACTTAGAAATCCTTTACATTTAATTAGAGGCTTATATTTAGCAAAGAAAAGTTTTAAGAAATTGTTTTCTATATCTTAAAAAAAAATTTGATGCTGGTTATTCGTTAAGGGCGAATTCCTGAAATGTAAGACTTTCTTCTCAGTGTATAAAGTGTATATATTTTAGCAGTTGAATATTTCAAGTAGAAACCGAAACGGTACCGGTATTAGTGTTTCGGTATGGTTTCTGTATGGTTCCGGTTTTTTCGGTTCCTATTATAACGGTTATATTATTATCGGTTCCAGTTTTCATACCGGTACGTGGCTTGAAACGGTTTATTTCGGTTAACGGTTCCGGCATTATTCCCTGAAAAATATACTAAACATTGTAATAGCTTTTAACAAAGTCTTAATGTGAACAACAAAATCCGGATCCGATGATATTTCGGCCGTCGAGGCTTTTATAATAGGACAGTTTTTGAAATTAAAATTGCTGCAAGGAAGAGTCACCACGCTTTACACCAGATGGCGCTGTGTTTGTAGTCGTTTGAATTTCGTTGTTCGGACGTTAGTTTTTTAAATATTTGAAGTTGTGGCCGCTCGTTAGAGACGATTTTTGTGTATTGTAGAATTGTGCGCTCTCGGGCTAGGGTTAATATACCGCCCTTAAGATGACAAGCTAGCCGGTTCCAGAGCAAAATGTAAACATAAGGGAAATGTCGGATCTCGCCTAAACAACAGAACAATTAATTTTACCACTGTTACAACAGAGAGACGTGACAGAAGGAGGCTTCATTGGGCCTGTTAGTAGCACAACATTGTGCAATTAGCCCTGTAGATCATTTAACTAATTTGTATATACATCGTTTTAATCAAACTCAAATCAAACTTCATCGCACAGTTCCCGTTGACACCGAGCATTTAACCCATCACTATAATTTTTAAAAATTAACGTGTTTTTCCAACACTAGTAAACAGTATTAGAAAGAGCTCCTAACGGTGTAGAGCAGCCCTCAGCCTTCAAATTGGAAAGCCATTTTTTTTTGCGCTCGTGTGACCTTGGACTTCCTTGTCAAAATGTGAAAGGTGCCAGCTTTGCCCCGGCACCGGGAGAATGAAAAATCATTTCCGAAAGTGCTGGGAAGCGAAGCGCACCTTGCTGTATACGATTCTCTGGCAATTTTGATTTTTTTCAAAAACTAAAAAAAAATTTTAAAAATGAAAACGTCCAATGAGGAAATAATTGGTGAGTATACGCTAGCCGAAATTGTGGTGGATGCGGATTCGCAGTTGACGTTGAACGAACTGGAGCCGGGTGCCACTGTGCTGGCCACCAATGTGGGCCATGACAATTCGGGCATTGTTAGCCACGAGGAGCTGTCCAAGATATTTGCCGCAACTGCGTCGGTGAACATTCAAATGCCCACGGAGGTGGTGGTACAACGCACTCTGGCGGATCCGGCTTTAAAGCAGATACTCCAGGAAGCCGATGGCAAGCCGGACTTTGATCCGGAGGCGGAACAATTGAAAATTCGCGACTTTTTGGCTGGCGTCAGCAACAGCAAGATGACCACCGAACAAAGCGTTTTTCAGGGTAGGTAACTGCAGGGATGGACTGCGATTTGTTTAATTTTGAAAACCCATCCACAGGAGTCCAGCGTCCAGCGGGCTTGTCGTCAGCCAATCGTGGCATCAAGTGTCGCCATTGCAATCAACTGTACGATGCCCCATCCTTTGCCAATCATGCATGTAAAGGCCATGTGGAGCGTATTTCCGTTGAGCTAACAAGTGCACAGCCGGAAAAACCGCGGGCCACGCCCCCATCACCCGCGCTTCCTGCTAAACCGTCCAGCGAACGTATAATTATGGAGAACCAGATACGCCTGCGGCGTTACATGAAGGATGAGCTGAAATACGACCTGACCACTGGTGTGGATAACTCGCGATCCAAGAAGTCCTTCAAAGGACCCAACGAGTGTACCATGTGCGAACGCAAGTTTGTGCATGCCTCCGGTCTGGTGCGTCACATGGAGAAGCATGCCCTGGACCAGATCCCCAGCCAGGCTAATATATCGCTGCATGCCACCGCACCGGCAGCTCCTGGCCTTTATGTGGTGCTCAAGTGCAATGCCTGTGGTCGCATTTTCTATGACGTCAAACTGGCCCTGGACCATGCCCTCATTCATTACCCAAAGCTGCACAAACTGGGCCAGCCGACCACGACAGTGGACTACGAATCGTGTGTAGACTTGGCCCAGCTTTTACTGGAGGGTGAGCAATTGCTGGCCTCCCTTCTGGAGAATGAGTCCGCAGATGACTCCCAATTGGAGTGCGATATGTTCACCAGCCTAATCCTGGGCAGTGTTTTGCAGTGCGAATTTTGCGACTACTTCTTTGCGGGCATTTCAGAGTTGTTGCTTCACTCGGCCACACATGTGTCTGAGCGGCGCTTTGAGTGCACCGCCTGCGACATAACCATGAGCACGGCCAAGGAGGCCAGCGTTCACTTTCAGACGGACTGCATCTTTATGCGCGAGGGACTGAGACAGCTGAATGTCACGCTGCATCGCTATTTCGTTTGCAATGTGTGCGAACAGAAGTTTTCAAGTGCTGAGCTGCTGCAGGAGCATCGGTAGGTTCCCACTTACTCTAGCCTTCCACAACATTACATGCACTTTTTGTCTCCCCAGCTATAGCTGCCATCATTACTTTCCGCGACTCAGTGAGAATCGCAAGCGGCTGCTGCTGCCCTGTGAGTTCTGCGATGTAAACTTTGAGTTCGCCCACGAGATTCAGCCGCATAACGAGGAGAAGCATATGAATAAAAAGAAACGCGATAAGGAGAACCGGAACACGGGAGCCGGACGCCTGCGCCAGTATCTGTGCGACATCTGTGGCAAGTCTTACACCCAGTCCAGTCATCTGTGGCAGCATTTGCGTTTCCATCAGGGCGTTAAGCCGTTTGTATGCACCGAGGAGAACTGCGGCCGCAAGTTTACCATACGTCCGGATCTTAATGATCACATTCGCAAGTGCCATACCGGAGAACGGCCGTATCATTGCCTGGTGTGTGGCAAGCGTTTTCTAACGGGCTCCGTGTTCTATCAGCATCGTCTCATCCATCGTGGGGAGCGTCGTTATGAGTGCGAGGAGTGTGGCAAGCGTTTCTATCGCGCTGATGCCTTGAAGAACCATCAGCGTATCCATACCGGTGAGAAGCCATATAGTTGCCTTTTTTGCACCAAAACGTTTCGGCAGCGTGGCGACCGTGACAAACATATCCGTGCACGACACGCCCATTTGGACGCCAACTCGCGCCTGATGATGCAAATGCAAAAGTTTCAGCTGGAATCGGCTGCAGCCGCTGCCGCCTTAAAAACTAAGAAACCGCGCGAGCGTCCGGAGAGTGTTCGGGACTCGGGAGTTTTGATGGCGAAAACTGATAGTTCTGCAGATACCCTAGAGTTACCCATAATGGCAGAACAGCCCACAGACATGGTTAGTTTGCCCAACAATGAGCTGGCATCTAATGATTTTGTGGTGTCACAATTTATCGAGGCTGACAATCAACAGCAGGTTATTGTTTATCAGGGTCAAGAGGAGCAGGAGATGAATAATGATCTGGATATGATGAGTCTTTTCGAAGCGGAACCGGTGAGAGTAGGCTTGGAAGGTGGTGACGGCATTGCCTTGCTGCAGAACAACGATAATGCCAAGGTGGTGGTGGTCAAGAATAATCCCTCCATGCCATTGTTTTCCGATTCGTATATGTAACTTTGTTATATTTTTCGAATTAATTAATAGTTACAAGACTGAGTCATGTTACTCCTGCCTCCACTCCAAAAACTGCAAATATCATAAATTATTTGAGTCGGATTTGGTTTTTTTACAAATTGTTTTGAATATACAAAAATTAATTATATGTATATTATTCATATACTGAACATTTACCGTTACAACCACAAGTAAAATAAACACAACAAAAAATTAAGTTTTTCCGTTTTACTCTTTTTTATTTCAAAATTTTCAATTAAGATTTAAATTCAACGAGCTTTTGTTAATAGGGCTGCCACTCTTTCAAAACTAACCTCTTGCAGTATAATATATGCCAGTGTTCGTTAATGGTTAAAGTGACTTTTAGTATGACCTTGTTTTCAAGCATATTTAGTATTTTTATTTGGTATTTATTGCCTTGGCCGCCTGCGGTCACCTTGCTGGTTCCTTCTTTCTTTTCGCTTTATCTCGTGTAATCGCCAACATGGGTTTCGCTACTCTCTGGTATTCGCATCCCCGCAAATATGGCCAAGGCTCCCGATGCTGGTAAGATATGTGTAGGCCATTAAATTGCACATTGAATGTTGTTTACATTGTGCCGATGCTTGTTGTTTAAAGCCGTATTTTAGTTGCATAGTTGCATGCTTTGTAGATTGTGAGGTTAAGCACGACCTACGCTATTTTTTTTTTTTTGTTCGCATGGCGTTTCTGCTGCTGTTGTTGCTGCTGTATTTTGTTGACCCACCTCCCTCTGCCCCCGGTTGAGTATGGAAATGTGCGTGAAGAACAACTTGGACAATTTCCTTAATAAAGGGCGGCCAAAGCAAATGCTGCAGCTGGCAGAGGCTACATTTTAAGCAGAATGTGGCAGCGCTGACTCAGCCAGCTGCAGCAACAACTATGCAACCATTAAATACGAATTCGAGCTTTGTCTATGTGTGTGTTTGGATCGCAATCTCAGGCTTATTGACTAATTTATTTCCTACTTTCAGCCGTGCCTGCTCCAACCGTCATGGTTTGATCCGTAAATATGGCCTGAACATTTGCCGTCAGTGCTTCAGGGAGTACGCCAACGACATTGGCTTCAAGAAGGTAAGCTTTGATCTGGATTTCGGTAGCCCTTAAATAATTCTACTCCCCTTCCTTTACAGTTGGACTAAATGTGTCTGCTTCGCAAGAAAAAAAAACAACAGCAACAACTCGGCATATTAATGTATGCAGTCGCCAATGCTGAATCAGAACCGGCGACTTCCTAAATTAATATGCCGGCAGCAACAGCAACAAAACAACAACAATCTAATCATTTGGGGATTTAAATGACAACAAAGCGAAGAAAGCGGAAATTGCATTCTTTGCACACACACATGAACTTGTAACAGTTGGCACCTTCTGCGAAGGATCTTTTTTTGAGAAACTAGTTTGTTTGTTTAAATCTCCCTCTGATTAAACCCATAACAAGAAAACCAAATGTAAAATATGTTGTGTTATAATTTAAAATGGTCTGCAGGGTCCTTTCTTACAAGCCGGAAGCCAGCATTTCCTCATTTCCACAATATTGTGTTAGTTGCATCCCCAAGCCCACACACAAAACACTCTTTGTATCGGTAAACAAAACAAAAGCTGGAAACCAGTTTGTTTGGCTTAAAGAGCGGGTCAAACCACAGCTTTTAACTGCTCTCTTAGCGCTGGGCAAACAAGCTGGCCTCTCCCTAGTGGCGCCGAAAATTACAAAGTTTTGCACATTCGCCAATTGAGTTTGTCTCTGTCGCTTGGAGTCTCAACAACGTCAAGCGCTCGTCGCGTTAAAAACCTAAAACAAAATGTGCGCGATATTGAACGCCTTAATCGGATTTTAATAGATGCATGATTAATCTTATACCGAGACTTATATAAAGGTCGTGACCCGGTTTCATCTTTAAGCCAAAATGAAGTTGCATGCACTGTTGACGTTTCTAAGCAGCCTCTGCGTCTGCATCTATTATGCAACAGCAGCCAGGGCAACATCTATCCGCAGCAACCAAACCAATTCCAACTCCCGCGGTATTGCACAATATAAACTGCCGCTGCCAGCAGTGCCCACCAATGAAAATGAGGCTCTTGAAGTGAAGCTGTCAGGAGGCGACGGTAGGAGTGAGTTGCAAGCCAAGCGCAGGCGCACACAGATTGTAAGGCGACGCAGGCCCAGACCCGTAAACGGCACTGACACCACCAGTACCACTACAACAACTACAACAACCACTTCCACAACGACTACAACAACAACAAGTGAGTTGGAATTTGCAAGCTGCATTAAGTGGACTTTATGATACAAATTGTGTAAATGTACAACCCACACATACATACATCTATGTGCATATATCCATATGCAACACCTGGGATTGTGTTTGTGGACTTGGTGACCGTTGCAAAGTCAAGCAAACTTGTCGCTGATGCTGGCACTGACCTAGCTTTCGATTTTAAGATATTGAGATTGGTCACAGCGACAAAAAGAAGTGGTCTGAGTGCAAAAATTTAAACAAGAAAGTCATAACGACGTCTACATACACTTTGTTTGTAACGCGTAACAGGAAGATTTTCCGACCCCATAAGGTATATAAGGAATATATACATTCTTGATCGATAGAGCCATGTCAAGTGACATGACATAAGCCCCGTATCAAAATATATCTAAAACCACACTCAGATTTAATGTGGTCCGTAAGCATCCGGACATAATGTCCAGATTTTCTTGGACTTAAAGCCCATATAAAATTTGGATTCAGTGTCAGCGCACAGCTAAAAATATGAAAATAAAAATCTAAAAAAGTAAACGATTTACGAACTTTAGAACATTTGAAATTTCGCAATGTATAGCTTCTGCATGATCCAGGACAACCTTTTGGTGGGATGAGGGTGGCGCAATCTATTATGAACTTTGCATTTGAGCCCTGCTCTTAAGCGATAATCGATCTCAGTAAAAGGAAAGGCCTCATTTTGCTAGGGAATGCAATCTGAAACTCTAAAATAAGATCTCCTACCCCACTTACGTTCATTTAAAGAAGCCTAATATCTATACATATTTGGTTCATTCCATGTGAACTCAGCCACCCAATTTTTATTTTATATTTTAACAAAAATTCATAGTTTAATCCTATTTTTTTAAATCCCCAGCACTAACTAATCGCGAGATAAGCGACAAAGAACATAAAACTAAAATAAATTATTGCGTCGCTACGGTGCATCCGATTAAAGCGACCCTAATTGTGATTCTACTATTTTCCTGTCTTCTATCCGCGAAAAAATAAGAGGTTCAAAAAAATTAGTTCTAAGTAGAATTTTAGCTATCTTTAATGGGCTTTTGTCTTTTTTTTAAAGAGGTCCAGCCGATATTTTCATGAAATATTTTTTTATTGTTAAGGATATCCGTATACATATTTTAGAAAAAAATTTCACGATAGGACAATCAATAAATGCGCGAGAAAAAATATTATTCTAAAATAAAACTATTTTTTAAATAATAATAATTCATTGAAAACAATGTCTAAGATAATGAAATACTTCCTCGATTTTAGATAATTAAAATGAATAGTCCTAAAATCATTTAAAAATATTAATTATAAGAAAAATATTTTTTCTCTCGCATTAATTGATTTTCCCATCGCGAGACTTTTTCTTGAATATGTATACGGATATCCGTTACCAGAAAAATATATTTCAAAAAAATATCGGGTGGCCCTCCTTGAAAAAAAGTCCGGTCCGGAACCGAACCCCTAAAAACCGGTTAGTTCGGGGTTTTTGGGTTCCCCGAACAGGACCATAAACCAAACGTCTTACATTTTTGACCCCTCGAACCTGAACCCGAACCGGAACAATTTTTCCAAAAATAATGTTCGGTTCACAATAATGCGTAATTTTACAAACGAAAGAAATTCTTAATGAGATTATTTACAAATTAATCTTAAAGAGTCACTACGTCTGATTGTAAAGAAGGAAATAGTGTTAATTATTTTATAGACTCCTTCGAAAATTGCAAATCGTTTGGAAAAGATCTAAAAACGAAGACCTACAAAATATTGCGCTAACTTAGTTCACGTATAGATGAACTTCTCCAGGAAGAAGAAGAAACAGAAGAAAAAACCCGAGATATTTGGACTAATATCAATCCCAATTAACTTGTGTACGGATTTCCCAATTCTGAAATCCTTGTCTCGATCCCGTCTTTGGCTCGGGAATGTTTGATTTTAACTCGAAATAGGCTTTTTGCAAAAATACACGTTTTTGATTTCGAGAAAAAATTTTGAACTTTCAGTTATTTTTCGTTCTTTCACTATGACATTACAATTCAGATTTTTTTTAATATCTATGCAAGACTATTTAATTTTCAGGTAGGATCCGAAAATGAGACTTTTCGGATTGATAAAAAAATTATAGGACTGTTTTAATCCTTCGTACTTGTTTTGAGTACAATCAAGCTTGACCCGTACTTGAAATTTTTATCGGGACCACATCAGTTTTATCTAACTTAAGGACTAATGTCGGCTTAATGATATGTTTATATCAAATTTAGTTTTCTTCTTACCAATTGAAACTAATAAATAAATTGAAAAAAAAAAAAAAATACTGTCTAGTTACGTACAAGTGAACCAAGGGCCGAACCAAAACCTGGGGTTCAGAGGATCCAGGAACCGGTCCGCGAACCGAACCCAAAGATTCTTCACGGTTTCGAACATTATACAAAATTTTGAAGGTTTGCAGCCTTGGTTTTAAGTAAATATGTTATATCATGTTTGTATGTGTTTTTAAAACGGTTCAGTTTGGTTGACGCTTTTGGTTACTGTATTATTTTCTGTGTGCGACTTGCGAAAGTTGCTAGATTTAATTCATCCCCTAATTGTTTCTGATTCCACATAGTAAATACAATCTGGGGTTAGTACAAAAATGGAGGTGTCGATGGGTTCGTAACTGCGGACCGGACCTTCTTGAGAATTTCAGAAAATTTGATTGAAATCTAATCGAAACCAATTAAGCTTCTGGCTAACTGAATAACAAAATAATGACACGCTTTGTAAGGGTATAATGTGGTGGCACACTTTTTGGTGCACAGGTTAATTGTGAAGGTGTCAATAACTGGAGCAGCAGCAAAGCTTTCAGATTTATATTTTAGTTGCAGCAGGAGACCTTGATGGGAAAGAGAGACAGAGGGAGAAACACGTTTGCAAAGGCCACAGGTATATGTATTGGGGTTAGCTCAGTCAAAAATTCGCTGAAAATTGTATTTTCCAATTGTAAGTAGAATTTTGCTGGTGCCCTGAACTTGGCTTAGTATAATTGACAAACTTTATGATACGGAAACTTGAGTCGGTTGTCATTGAAATTCGAGAAGATTTGGTTCGGTCGTTAAACTAATGAAAGCCCACAAGTCTAAACTGTTGCAATGAGCCACATAATTGGAATGGGAATGTTTGAAACATTTGCCAACGGGGCTGCGCTTCAGCGCCAGCGGCAATTGTTACACTTTGGCGTACAACAGATTCACAATGGTGGGAACTGCGCTTTATGTGGCTTGTAATGTTTGTTATTTAGAGCAGAAATGAGTAATGACCATTAACTACCACCCCCCCGCCGTCTCCTCGTTATACAGCTCCGCGTCCCAGCTTGGCCAATGGTTTCAATTTCTTCAATCCCAATTTTTGGAGTTTTGGCCAACAGAGTCTGGTGGCCGTACGAACGCCCAGCAAGCCAACACCTTCACATCCGCCCAAGAAGTTCAGTCCCAAGGAGGAGAAGCTGAGCTATCGCAAGCAAACAAAAACCGTGACCCTTAAGCCCAGTTCCAGTACAACCACAACCACGACAACAACTACCAGCACTACAACACCACGTTCAGCCACTGATGGTCCCTTTCGCATTGCCCTGCCCACGCTCAACTTTCCCAATTCGGCGGGGGCCAAGGAGAAGGATAAAAGAGCCACCTCCGCTGCCGAGCTGCGTTTGCGTTTCAATTGCCCACGGGAGAATGAGGTGCGCTTTCAATTGTTTCCAAAAATTTGCAAAACAGACAAGGATTGCGCCGTCTGGCAGCGGGATGAGCTCTGCTGTGACATCTTTGGGGCCAGCAGTTGTGTGGCGGGAGTGGCCAAACCGCTGGAGGAAGCGCCTCACGCACGTTTGTTCAAAGTTTGTTAATATGTCATGGTCTTTGTTTAATTATCTGCTCCATTTAGCCATTCTGGGTCTGATACCACGCAAATGTCCCAGTCGACCGCTGGCCGAGCTCTGGTGGGATGTGCAGGAGTGTAACACCGATATGGACTGCTGGCCGCGTGTTTGTTGCCCAGATGGACGTAGACGCTATTGTCGTACCTCTCAACCGGAACTGGAGACAGCCCCTGAGCCAGTTAAGCGTTCCTTTGACTACCGTAAGATACGATGTCATTAAACTATCAATTCAATCCCAATATATGTCCATCTGCCCACAGTAACCGAGTATCTGGAGTGCACAGCCCCGCCTCCGCCTATTTTTGATCTGCATCCCAAGGCCTGCACCTCCACCCTGGACTGTTTCCCGAATGTGTGCTGCCAGGAGGCAGGCTTAAGGCACTGTCGTCCCCCCAAGAAGTCAGTGCTCACACTGATGGCCAACTTTCTGAATGTAGACTTTGTGCGACGGCTGACACAGAATATTGTTATCAAGTAGGGATACCGCTATTTGTCCCGCTATTTATTTTGTACATATGTATGTAGGGGACACCTCCAAATTGTCGCCGTGATATCTTACTCGTACTATTTGTTTGGTTAGGCTGATAACCCACATAACAAAACAGCCCACGTTGTTGACTTAACTCATTCCACAATATGTTCACCTAGCCAGCCTAGTATTAGACCACCTAAAACTTAAGTTTTATTTCCTAAGGCCTAATTAATAAAAGCGTCTTATCAATGAGTCAACTATATAAAGTTTGTTGGAATGTACTGCGTCTCAGCAAATATGGTATGAGGTCTCAAGTTTCGTCTTGACCCGCAGGTGCGACTGTTTCTCGAAAACTGGTGAAGGTTCTACTATTCAAGCTTAGCTCATTTTTTTTGTTGTAACATTATATGGTGCGGTCTCGCACTTTTGGTGTCACCTAAGTGTGGAAATTTGTTTGCTACACATTTTAAGCACGAGAACTGATTCCAAATGTTGAAGTTAATTTTTATAGTACACTTAGAAAAACATAACAATTGAAATAAAGAGATGATCATAATTGAATTCAGATCGATTTGTTTTTAAAAAGATTAAACCATTTTGAAACGAGATCACAGTCTCGAAAGTTCGCACTCTCACTAGAGTTCTAGATATATATTATCATATAGATTTTAAGCGTCATAATACATCGTTACCACCCCCGCAATTTGAAAAACACCTCAAATGTCCCGCAATTTTGGAGTTAGGTTGTTTGAACCTTTTAGACATATATTCTACTCATCATTACCTATGGAGCCCCCATACATCGTTTTCCGATCAGATGAACGATGCTAAAGTTGCCACCCCCACAATTTGAAAAAAATCTCATATCTTCCACAATTTTAAACACAGATTGTTTGAACCTTTTAGGCATATATTTTAATCGTCATTACTTATCAATCCAACATACACCGTTTCCAGATCAGATGAACTATATTCGATCCATAAGCAAATCAAATAATAACGCTGTGCAGCGCTGCCCGTAATCGTGATGGGCAGCACTTGCACAGTTTGTGTGACCCCTCACTTAAAAGTTATCAGTTATATACAAACAGGTACAGAGTATATTTCAGACGGGCTTGACCGACTTTCTTACTTGTTATATACTTGCAAAAGATCGCTTTAATTGATCTTACCTATAGGCAGTCATTATTTTTACCTATGTAGGGTAAAAGGTAAATACCAAAAACTATTCCTAGGTAAGGTAAAAGGTAATTAAATTATTGAGTACCTAGGCAAAGGTAAAGGTACTTTAAATGTACTTTTGAAATGAAAGTCCTTTAAAGCTTTAAAGCATTGTTAGTTTTTTTTATAATAATTAATTTGAAAGTTAATTAAAGCCCAAGTGCTTTCCGACTCAGTCTTAGGCAAGATGTATCAATCATAATAGATACATCTTGGTCTTAGGAACGTCGATGACTTAAAGCTATCTATATACCTCTTTTGACGATTCAGTTTCACAGCTTCCAAAGCTCTCTTAGCTTTTGGTCACATGGACTTAAATAAAATTAATAAGTATTAAATTATGACTTTTCACCCAATCAAGCGTATTTATATGAATACACTTTAAATGGGAAGCCGTTCTTATTTTTAAAGTCTACGATTTTCTTGAACTTTTCGAATTTAACTTTACAAAACCAGATTAATTTCGTTTAAAACAAAGCTAAAAGTATTCTTGGATTAATCACGAATTAGTACCAACTCTTCACTGACGCGACGACGAGTACATTTAGTTTTAAGTAAAAATGCGAGGGACCGTAACTGTTATAACTTTTTTTTTAATTACCAAAAAATTATTATTTTTCAATAATATTTTTAATTTTTTTCGATTTTTATATACAAATTTTTTAATAAGAATTATTTCCAATGTTTATATTGGATATTTATTTATAAAATATTTCCAAATATTAATACAAATAAATAAAAATTTGTATTTATAATTTTTATTTATAAAAATTAAAAATAATTCTTATTGAAAAATTTTTACATAAAAATCGAAAAAAATATAAATTAAAGGTAACTTTTTCGAAAAAAAATCAATTATATGAATTCTGGTGCCTCCCACTTTCACGTAGGACCTTTAACTAAGAAATATTTATATTTAAATCTTTTTTCGTAACTATTATTTTCGGTCCCTGAAAAATACTCATACGCCTCGTAAGCAGAATTGTCTTTTAACTCATCTGATTTCACTTGATCCCTTATGTTCCAAGTTGTGTATTGAGATATAGTGCGAATGGCCTCCTTCAATCTCTCCCTATTCTAAGCACTCCCTCATTATTAAAACCACATAAATAATTTCAACAATCAAGAAACAAAGAATTTTGGAAATCAATGCCAACTACAATACAAAAATGTACTTACATAGATGAAAGACAAAACTACGTATGAGTGATAACAAAAACTTGAGAGCCTAGTCGCGCCCATTAAAACTTAACTTTTCCACTTTTTTTTTACTGCGTTAAGTACACACCGTAATCTTACGAATAAAGGGGCGGCAGTGTGACCTTAAGTTTTACATACAACAAAAAGAACGCTCTAATGTATCTACCTTAACTTTCCACTCATTGAAAAATATCTTTGGACAGCCAAACAGTTGATTTCATTCTACAAAAGTGAACCCATTCAACAAAAAGGTCACACATACAGCTGCACCAATTACACCAAAGAGACAGCTTCAATTTAAATTAGTTTTTATTAGACATTATTCAAAACGGGGAAAACTATATCTATATAGAAAGAGTCCAGGCTCACTTGGAGGAGCAGCCGCACTTGGCCTTGTTCTCGCCACCGCATTTGCAGTCAGAGCCACAGTTACAGGCACCCTTGGTGGTCTGGGAGGCGCATTTGCAACCTGCAAGATGGTACAACGTTTATATAGCTTGCCTGACAGTTTTTCCATTTTCCGTCAAACTTACCACTTCCGCATGGGCAAGGCATTTTGGTTTTGATTTTCACTTGAAAGAGTATCGAACTTGGATGAAATTAGGCTTCACTTGTCTGTACTTGCAGACCACAACTGATGCCCAATCGGCAGATGCTCGACGAATTTATACACTTTCGAAACGCGGCTTTCCACACGTCGGGCGGGCGTTTTCAATTCCAGTTTTGCACACGTCAGACCGATCCGAATTTTCGTCAAGTTGGGAACGTGTGCAAAACGTAAGGTGGCTGTCTTGGCTAAAAGCTTTTGGCCGTTACACTGCGCAAGCGTTTGAACTTGTGCTGAAGGTGTGAGCTTTGGCTTTTGGGCCGCACTCTTATCGTGCAAAGTAAGTGGGAGAGAGTCAGTTCAGTGTTTTTCCAATTTCAGAGTGCGGTCTGCAGCAGCGCCAACACAACCAACACGTCGGGTGACAAATTTTTGCAACGATTTTCAAGTGCAACGAAATGCAAGTAAATATTGCGACGCATTAGAATTGTCCTTAGATATTTGTTATCCCGCCCAGTCGCAGGGGCAAAGCCACCTCAAAAGTAGGCAACGAATTTACTGTGCATGTTTCTGTGTGTGTGAATGGTGCCTGAGATTGTGTAGGTGAAATTGCAACACACATAAAATCGATAAAAAATCAACAGCAAAGTGCGTGAATAGGAAAAGGTGTGTGTGTGAGTGAGTGTGTGAGAAAGGAAAACAAAACGACAAATCGGTACAAAAGTGTCGCAGGACATTCAAGCGGAAGTAAGCACTTAAAAGTATTTGTGAAGCAGCAGCAGCAGCAGGAACTGGCCCATGCGGGTATTTAGCAAAACCCAACGACCCACGCATGTTGTTATTGTTGTTATTGTGCCTGCCCTGCACTTTTTGCCCACTTCAAAGCATTGCTATTTATATGAACCCCACCCCGGCTACCAAGCCAACTCGAACTCGAACCCGCCCACGCCATCATAATACTCGTATGTCATCATAATGATAATAATGATGATGCCGATGCCGAAAAAAAACAAAAACCAAAATATAACTAAATAAAAATCAATACCCTTCCTTAAACCTGACGGCTCATATCCAAAATTAGCGCTACACTCATACAGCACCCAAACCCCATCCAAACGGTTGTGCGTGCGTGGGCGTTATGACCAACTGATTTGCTCTTAACCGTTGCAGATAAACCAAAGTATGGCGCTCAAGTAAAACATTCCATCAGTGCGCTCGTTGACAGCAAGCACCAGCCAACCAACTAAGCCAAAAAAAAAAGCTCCCTTACGGATTTCGATACTTCTCACTAGGCCACTCAAGATGACGGAACAAAAGAATCAGGTGACACGCGCCGCACCGGAACAGAGCAACGACTATCGGGTCGTGGTCTTTGGTGCCGGCGGCGTGGGCAAAAGTTCGTTGGTTCTGCGCTTCATCAAGGGCACATTCCGCGAGAGTTACATACCAACCATTGAGGATACCTACCGGCAGGTGAGTGAAATGCTAATTTCAGTAAACAAAGATAGTTGCCTCTGTTTTTAGGGAGTGAACAAAGGGAGTAACTTTGCTCAGTTGTTCGTTTTTATTCAGTTGCTCACTCACATATTGTTATACCCTGTACAAAAGATACAAATGTAGGTAACAGGCAGAAGGAATCAGTCTCCGATCCTGTAAAGCAAGCTCAAGCATTTTGAGTAGACAATTAAAGTTAATTTTCAAAAATTTGAGGTTTAAGATTTTTTTGAAGAAGCTTTTGGTTCGGCAAAAATTTGAAACAAAGTTGACCTGAATGCCTGCAATAAAAGTCTAAGTATAACATTTTTATTAAACCGGCTTTATAGGCATTGCCTGACGATTTTAAGACTCTGTCGCACAATATCGAACAAATATCTATATTTCTCGACCAGTGTGTGTTACCCAAAGCCCCTGGGGGCTGAACACATTTGTCTTTATACACCTACAACAATTTTTATTCGCTGGCCAGCGTTCAATGAAGTAGGTCAGAGCCGCAATAAGGAAAGAGGCCAGCTTCACACTCTTAGTTTTTAGCCTCGCTCTTCTTGACAAACACTGATCTAGAACAGCGTTCGTAGCAAAATTCACAGCAGCAGCGACGTCAGCTCACCGACAGTATAATCACGTTCAAAGCTAAAATGTGATCGTATTGCTTGCCGACCACTTATCTAGACGTACGAGCACTCAGAAAAAATGCAAGAATTTCTTACTTAAACAGGAGGAAAAGTACAAACGAACGAAATTGTAGACTTTTAGTTGGTGTACCACTTTTATATTAAACATGGTTAATTTTGCAGAATTTTCGAGGGTGTGAAAGGTGATTAAAATTAATTAAAACAAAAATGTAAAATAACTTCTTGAATATCTCATTGGACTAAGGCCGCTTTTAAAACCTGGTGATATATGCGTTGTTAACCGTGGCCTTCACTGTGTTATAGAAGATTTTATTAGATATTGTTCGTTATATAAATTTTTTTGTAAAAAGTAACATTTCAAGAGCAAGGTAATTTATAGCCTTTTGGAAGAAAAGTAACATATTCTCCATCAGGACATGTATAACAAATCCTTCCCAAAATAAAAGTATTCGGAAAGCAGTTTTGTAAAACAATAAGTCCGGCAAACATCTATAGATGTAGCAAGGAAATCTGTTAGGGGGTAATAAACTAAATTAACCGTTCTTTTTATCAAACTGTTTGTTTTCCGGATAATATGGACTTTCTTGAAACAACTGAGAAAAGGATCTTAAAACATATTTTACCGGCTCGAGCCAACTAAAGCGATATCCTTCTGGGTAGAAATTACTGATAAAAAATCTCAATAAAAGTTTTTCAAAGCAAAAAAGAATAAATTCAAATTGGTGTAAATGCGCGAATGGCACTGCTCCCACTAACTAACATATCAACACCAACCCACAACACTTAATAGACACAATTGTCGAAGCTTGCAAATTCATTTTTGATTTATAAAGTCCTTTTAACATAAAATAAAATATTTTTTTATTCTTACCTTATGTTTTAAAAATTTGCATTAGTGGCATTCCTGAAACTGGTTTGCCTTCGATTTTGATTTTGTGAAATCAAATGCATATAGTGTCTTCATTGTTTAAATATAAGTCTGTATAAACACAGAACAAGTAAGATTTAGATTTGAAAAATTCCTGGAGCCGGCTGTTCTACTTGAGGCTCGGTTATAAGGGTTGCATTTTTCTTTTGTTGTTGTTGGACTGCTCCCAAAATCAAATGTCATGCACACCGCTGACCTAGATCATATTATTTAAGTCGAAAAAAAAGACTTTAACGGTTTCCCCTATAATGAACTGCATCATTAGTTTTATGAGTTATAATAATGGCTTCATACCAAAATTTTTTTTTAAGTTTTTGATCAAGTTATAATTTTTTCTAAATTGTTAAAAAATTATACCTGATTCTTGTAAAAATTTTTTAATAAATCGATTTAAATGTCCTCTTATTTACTACATTATCAGATTTTCGATATCCTTGCGCTTTTAAAAGTTATGGTCCAAAAAGAAAAATTATTGCAAATTATTTAAAATTTCCAAATATTTAGTAAAATCACAATAAAAATCATTTTTTAAAGTCTTTCCTCTTGTTCTCCAACAATTTCCCTAATTTAATGTCCTTCTGATAATAAAAATTATGTAAAAAAAATGAGTAATTTTTTTTAGATTTTAATGTATAACTTTTGAATACGCAATTTTATCGAAAAACTGTGAATGTATTAATTTAGAGGACATTTAAATCTATTTATTTAGATTTCACTAGAATAAAATATCATATTTTTGGAATTTACAAAAAAAAGTAACTTCGTAAAAAACCTTAAAAAAATAACTCAAAAAAGTAATGATGCAGTTCGATTTCTAAGTCCCGAATTAGGGGAAACCCGATCAAGTTGGTCATGTCTTTTTAATTTTTTGAATAAAACTATCACAGTGTAATTAATGATCAGGAGTTAAGTGAGAAAGAGTGTGGCAACTCAACAAACAAAACTAATTGTTAACTCTATCTATATGATCTTGTAGGAACTATAAAGGGTGTATAAGATTTGGCAGGTTCGGGGTATATAACAGTTGGGCTTGACCGACTTTCTTGGTTGTTTTTTTTGTTCAGTTGCTCACTTACCTATTTTAATTTTTGTTCAGTTTCTTCAACATTTGAAGAACTGACAAATTAGCAAACCTCTTAAAGTAAATTCAACAGCTGAGTAAGTGAACAAAAACTAACAAGTGAGTAGGCAACTGAGTGACAAAAAAGAACATAAAAACGAGAGCAATTAAAGAAGAACAAATTCACATGTTCAGTTTAGTGAGCTACTCATTTTTGTTCACTCACTCATGAACAAGACCCAACACTTGAAAGATAACTAATGCCACGGTCCATGTCCATGCAGGTCATCAGCTGCAACAAGAACATTTGCACCTTACAAATTACGGACACAACAGGCTCCCATCAGTTCCCGGCTATGCAGCGATTGTCCATATCAAAGGGACATGCCTTCATTCTGGTCTTTTCGGTGTGCTCCAAACAGAGCTTAGAGGAGTTGCGCCCCATTTGGGGGCTAATCAAGGAGCTAAAGGTGAGGTTAAATATTGCGTACAAAGATTCGACCTGCTCAATCATTTTGAATTCATTTGCAGGGCGCCGATATACCCAACATACCCGTCATGCTGGTGGGCAACAAGTGCGACGAGACCGCCGAGTTGCGTGAAGTCTCCCAGATCGAGGGTCAGGCACAGGCCACCACCTGGAGCATATCCTTTATGGAGACATCGGCCAAAACTAATCACAATGTAACCGAACTCTTCCAGGAACTGCTCAATATGGAGAAAACGCGCACCGTGTCCCTACAATTGGATACGAAAAAGCAAAAGAAACAAAAGAAGGAGAAGAAAGCCAAGGATACGAATGGGGCCATACCAGAGAATGGCGAGGCAAGTGTCAGCGGTGCTAAGGAGAAGTGTCGTATTATGTAAGCTTCGGATTACAAAGGCAATGGAAATTGAAATGGTGACAGACAAATACTCGCTTTTGGGATAATAGCGTTGGGTAGATACTCACCCCACCCTCTTCCCCCCCACATACAAACACACAAACACACACACAGACACACATCCATATATAGAATTACTAGCATACACATACATGGAAATGTATGGATTTAGGAACTGATGTAAGACATTATTTGCATAGGTTTTGATTTAGCCAAAACATTTCTCTAATCGCACAACATAAATCCCAGCATCTGAAAACGTAACTGCATACATATCAACATATTGAAGGGGCGCCCAGAACTAAGAAGCACAGCTCTTGCCCCGTACATAACCACATATACATATATCATAATGTTCTATCTAAACGTGACATACGGTGGTGGTGGACAAATTTAAAGCATCGTTGATATTTTCTACAGTAAATGGATCATGCATAACGGTTTCTTCTCTTCTACCAGGGTTGTATTTTATATTTTGATTCTTGCTGTAACAATTAAGAGTGCCCTTCTCTGCACTCTCTTGGCTTGTCAGATTTTAATTTTTACCTTAAAGGGAACCTAAAGTGAAGTTGTAAAGGTGACGGCTGCGTAAAAGCTGACGTCTTTTATAACAGATGTCGCCAATGGCTTGAAATTTATTTTAATTTTTCTCCCTGATAATACGGAAGAAGTACAGTTTTGCATTTATATCAAAGCACTTTTATGGAATTCCTGACCTTGATAATTTAAGTTTTGATATGCGAAACAAAAACTGTTCTCCTGTCCAGTCCTCCTAGTTATGTGACTACTTTTAAGAGTCTCCAGTGGAAGAAACATTATAAATCTCTTGTAATGAACCAGCACGTCGCCATGGGCATACCGACAATTTCCTTATTGGGAAGGAGGTTTGTGGTCGACCGCTTTACAATTGCCCTCTATGTCAAATGAGGTTAACGTCAGAATGATTTGCCATCTTTTAGATAGATCCAATCCAATATATAATTAATCTGGAACCAATTTTCATTTGATGCTAAAAATCGGACCACCACCGCACCTAACTCTAACAACAACAAAAAAGCCAAAGTACCTACTTAAAAAAAAAACAAAAAACATACCTACAACTTATCAACATAGTAAATCCTTTAACTGAAGACTCTATCTAATATTGTGGGACATATTCGAACTTCTCAGATTCGAATTTCTGCCCGCCAGACTATCAACTATTTACCACCAAAAACCAAACTAAGTGAAAAAAAAACCATAAATCGAAATCGCCACATAAGTTAATGTATAAATAATACTCACAGAACCCTCAAAGTGTCATTGAAATCGCCTGCTAAATGTTGTTTGTTTTGCCATTCAACATATGTATTTAAGGAGAACATTGTTTCTGTATTATACTTATTGACTAAGTAACGTTTTACACTAATTTGCTGAAGTTAATAACATTTTCAAATAATAATAACAACAAAGAAGTCTAGCATAAGTCAATGTTTAAGCACAATTTGCATTCAGAAAACAAAACAAAACTTTTTAAAGTTAATTGAAGAAATGAACACACACACACATGTACATCGAAGGATAATTAAGCAGCATGCAGAGAATGGGATTAACTAAGTTGTCTAATTTTTACAAAAAAAAAAACCAATTATGTGCGTTATGTATTTAAACAATTCAAAATCAATTGTGGTATTTGGAAGTAGAAGTTGGAAGCTATTAGATGGTTAATAGATTGTTTATTTGGTTATTTGATATTAGGAATCATTAGTTAGTTGGGCTTCACTTACGAGGATAATCCCAGAAGTAATCTGCTAATAATAATTGGGAATAGCTTGATGCACGTTTTTTAAAGACATGTTCATTATTCTGTTTATTAACGATATTGGTATTTCGTTTATATTTCCTTTCTTTGGATTTTTGTAATAAACGTGTGATGGTACACTCATAAAAAAATCCGTTCTAAATGTACCGAAAACAGTGTTGTTCGTTCTCAATAGTAGGGTAAGTCCGTTTTTTCTTATACCGAGAACAGTGTGCTTAAGTTGAGAACGCTTTTTTAAGACCGGACGTTCCGCGTTTAAGAAACATCCTGTCTTGATTTTGGAACGGACCAAAATTTTATTGTTGACCTCCTCCGCAACCCCCTTTTGGGGGTATACTTTTGACAACGTGGGCTTATTTTAAGAACGGAAAAAAATGAGAACTGATCGGGTATAAACGTAAGAAATCGATAAGATTTGTTGAAAGCATTAGAAGTAGTTTTCGGGATGTTGTGCTATTTTACTTTCGAAAAGTATGCATCATATACTGTACTACTTCTTTAAGTGAACGTCAATGTCAGCTTTGGTACGTTCCAAAGATTTTTATGAGAAAAACGCACCACCCACTGGCTGGCCTTTTGAGACTGGTGACAATCAATTGAAGGCAATAATTATTGAAACCCCCTGCTATTGATCACTAGAGATTGCGGAAAAGCATAATGAGTCATAGTGAAAAACGACCTAAAACAACTTGGATGCGTAAAGGAACTGGATATTTGGGTACTACAATACATGTTTTAAAGAAACTTACCTTACTGAGCGATTCTGCGATTTATTGCTCAATCATAACGAATCGATTCACAACTGTGTATGAGAAATGGGTTGTTTACAATAACATCAAGCGAAATCAATCATGGACCAAGAAAGATAAGACGACTCAAAGCACATCAAACCCCGATATTCATAAAATAATGGTATTGCTGTCTGTTTGGCGGAATTGTAAATTCTCTTAAAATGTGTTTGAATACTGTCGTCTGCTGTCCGACTTGATCAAATAAATCAAAGAGAAGCATCGCAAGGCTGTCTTCTTCCGTCATGTCAACGGACGACCGCACACAAGTTTTGAATTGGGTAGTAATGGCACATCCACCATATAGCCCCGACCTTGGACCTTCGAACTTTAATTTGATTCGCTCTCTTTAAAAATCTTTAATTAATAAAAAACATACGTTTCTGATAAGGCTGTAAAACAGCAGTTTATCCAGTTTTTTGACTATAAGGATCAAAAGTTCTCCGAAAATGGAATCCTGAGGCTGATCAAAAGATGGTCAAAGAATTATTAAACAGTGATAGAATAATACGGGATTTACACGATGAAGCAAACTTCATGAAGTATTTCCAAGTAGGCGAGAGATTTAATCGTATTTCTTTACTATACGTTTAATACGTCAAAAAGAATTCCCCTTAATTTCACGCCTACTAAGAAAACTTCATAAAGTTTGCTTCATGGTGTAAATCCCAGTCGGGACTTAGTTTTATTTTTAGTACCAAGCGACAAGTACTCTTTGTTTTTGGACGAATAATTTTGCTCGTTGGTCGTTTCTCTTTATGTTTTTAAAATCTAGGTAGATATTAAGAAAATGTATGCTGCCTATTTTGAGGCGGCTTTTAAACATCTATGCTTGTGTCTACAACGACACTCGTATGATTTTAAAATCGGTTTTTATATCTTCTTTATACCTAAATTTCAAAAACATAAAGATGAGAAAACTTCCTTAAGTCCGAGCTGAAGTTGTCAGTTCTCGTCTCTCTCTATAGTTTATATTTTAATATGCTAGACAGAGATCTAAAACCGTTATGGGAATGGGACAAGCTGGGTTCGGTTAAGGGCATGAATTGTGAAGCTAGGTTGATATGGTACCACTTCTGTTTCCAAAATTTTCAAATGTGAAAATATCAACATATGTTCAGGGTGGTTTATGAATATTGCTACATTAAGAAACTCAAATGAGATAAAAATTTCGTTCGGCTTAATACTTCCTTAAGAATTACTTTAAAAGCTGAATGCTTTTGAAAAGCTTCCTTATTTATATAAAGTATTGTGCCGAACTAAATTTTTATCTCATCTGAGTATAGTTCATTTTTAAAGCTCATTAAATTTTATTTTAAAATTCCAAGCAAATTCAAGAGTCGCTTTATTTATATATAAGTTCAAATCGTTGTGCATAATTGTCTGCTGATACCCATTTGAGCAAATCAGCTTCTTATCGATATTAAGTTCTAATGGCGACTGTTCCATGCTCGTCAAAATTACTTTACATGCCTCATAATCGTCCACCTGCTAGAAGGATCTCCGCGAAAAGTGCGCCTATACTTCTCTCTTTGAACCGAAACTAGTGACTTCAGTGGATGATTGAGGTGGACGATCCAAATTCTTGTTCCAGTGTCCCAGTTATACGTTTTTTTTTTTTAATTTAGAGTTAAATCTGCTAAGCAGACAAAAAAGTAAGCCGCTTACTTGATGTTTACTCTCAGATGACATCAAAATTATTTTCGTCACAATGCTTCATATGAATAGAAACACTGTTGTAGAGCTTTGGAATCAAAATGCTTTTGAAAATATGCTTTTGTCGAAAATAAAATTTATGTTAGCTGAGAATAGGCCTTCAAATAAAAAAAAATGTATTACTTTTTTTTTTGGTAGTGGCTTTCATCAGCCATCCTTTACTTGAACTATTTTACCAAACTCTACTTATTCCTCCTTTTTTTTTATTTATTAATTAATTAATTTAATTAAATGAAATGGATTTATTTTTTTTGGCATTCTAAACGGTTACTTCTTGGATTATCCTCTTAAATTATACCTTAAAAATCGCTTAGAAAAAAGAAATGCATTAATTATATAGTAAGCAGATCTGCAGATCCAGAGATGAAAATGACATAGTGCTAAATGGAAAACTAAAACATATAAATTGTTGAATTCGTGTAGTAAAATTATTAACCAAGATTTTTGATAGCGGACCAATTTGCGTATAAGATTTGTGAAATCAATATTTTAGGTAAAATTCTCTTAGTTGGATGGATGAATGGTTACGGATGATGTCCTTAGTTGGTATTTATTGCTAGCGCTTCAATTTGTTTCCTAGTTTTAGGTCTGATCTGGACGTGCATGGATGAACACTTGGTTGCATAGTTCTGACTAAGTGTAATTAAAAATGAATTCAAGTGCATGATTTAAAATACAACGAATAAATATATTTACACCGAAATTCGTTTCTTTAACGGTTTTTTTATTATTGATATACACACACACACACACACACACACCATATTAAATATGTATACATGTTGAGCTAGATTAAACGATATTTAATTATTGCTTACATTTAATTAAAAAACGCAACTCACACCCTTGTAAATATTAAAATTTCAACCGTATATATACATACATTTTTGAAGAGGCCGGCTCTATAATACATACATATAAATATATAGATAAGGCCGACGAATCTTATTGTTGGAGATTTAACTTGTAACAATTATTGTGCAGCAAAATTATTTCAATAAAAATCAAATTTAACTATGACAAAAAAACGCAAAACATTGTAAATTGGGGCAAATGGATTGATGGATCAAAGTTTCATTCAATACTACTCAACAAATTTCAGCAAGCTGTGTCATTAGATTTGTATTTGTCAGCCTTAAAAAGCAGACAACCTCGTGAATTTGGAGCAAAATAGAAAAAAGTTAATTTTGTGTGCTCATCTAGCATTATTTCTGACGTAAAAAAACCATCACCGAAACCAAGAAATGGCTTAACTACTTTAAAGATGTACGAAGCAGGGATCTAAAGCAGTGTTCAGTACGTCTGTATCTAGTGATCATAGCAAAATGCGCTGCACCGATAGCCTAAGGTCGTTGCTCGTGCTGCGCTGCTGTTGTGACAAAACAAAATATACCAATTTCTAAAATGTGATTATGTTTTTTGCCGACCACTAATCTAGAGACAATAGAACAGTCAAAACAGTGATCTTTCCCGGTGCACCAAAAAGTGAATTGTATTTCTGATTCATTGGTATACCGTACTCTTTAAAAATAAGCAAAAAGGGTACCATGAAGTAAGGACTGTACCGATAAGAATCTGCACCCTTTTAATCGCGCATTTCTCGCAGTGTAAGCATCGCTTCATTATATGTGAAGTATCTTAAAGAAAGCTTGAATGATTCTCTTAATTTTTTTTTTACCTCTATTTTTTGCCTCTTCATTTTGACGAAATCGCAGTTCGCAAAGATTATCCGCCCCTTAGTTTTACACAAAGCAGAGAGGTCAGTCTGTTGTCCAATGAATTCCACCAATTCAAGTTCAAAAATTTAATCAGGAGTCTTCGATATGTCACGTAATTTGATATAGCGGCCTTAGAACCAGGGCTGCAAACCGGTTTTGAACCGAACCAGTTCGACTATGTAAGCGCCTATATCAATATGAAGGATTTCACCATTTTATCGTGAAAACTATATGATATATAATATTTAAAACAGAACTGGATGCCGCCAAATATGCTCGTTGATCTCAAGCTTTGCTTATTGCAAAAAATAAAAAAAATGTTTCTGCTAAAGAGGTAAACACACCAAATACTTCAGAGCTTCGACCAATAGATCGATATTGTGCATTTTCCGAATGGATTTAAAGGACGATATTGTAGTTACTAAACATTTTTTTTCTAAATTTCATGAAAGTAAATAAAAATTCTTTCTAAAATAAGGAAATGATTTTTTTCTCAAAAAAAAAATTTTAAGTAAATATATTTATCTTTATTCTAAAAAAAAAAAATTGATCAAATAGGAATAGAAATCTTAAAGTTATAAGCACAAGAATGAGGACAGTTTCTTTTCGGTGCAGTTCTTATGTATGTATATAACAGAAAAAAAAGAAACATGTGCAACCCTATAATGTATTTGTATTCTGGATCAGCATCAACAGAAACAGATCGTCAATCTTGAGGTGTATACCATAAGCAGATTCAGTTTTTTTTTTCATTTTATTTCACTTATTTTTATAATAATTATAATAGGTTATAATAAAGTTATTTCCTATAATAAAGAGTTCAGGCATTGTTATCGATTTTTAAAATTTAATATGAATATTAAGAATTATAAGTATAGATGTACTTGTTATATATAGGATCGAACAAGCGAGCAGGGATGCTTTACGAATCAATTGGATTTTTAGCTAAATAGCGAACAAAAAAGTGCTGGCTTATGTTAGATTAAAGCCCATTTTAAACCGAAACGACAATGGTTATGTTATCGCTAAGCTAAGTACATTTAACCGTTATGTTAACCTTAACCTATGTTCCATAACCTTAGTAAAATCGTTTCCTAAATATATTTAGCATTCAGCAAAATCTTTTACTAATAGCATATCCGTTATTCGTTTCGGTTTTAATCTGTACATTTTACACGTGACTTTTTTCTTGATAATCAAAAGTTTTAAAAGGAACTGTATTTTGCTAAGAGAAAATAGACGAAAAATTCATTTGTTAACTTTCGTTAACTAAAAAAAAAGAGTCGTGATAAACTTATCATGTAAACTGGGCATAAGGGTGAATCAATTACGTATTCTTTTGTTGTTATCGGCAGGTTTGGTTCGCGGTTCGGTCCGTTTAGGCTCGATTCAAAACCGGTTTGCATCTCTAAAATAAATCCAATATGTTCTACAAATCGCTTCCGACCCATAAAAGCAACATTGTCGAAAGGATTTGAGTAGTTTTTGGGTCGAAAGTGATTAGTAAAACCCATGGGAATGTTTTTCTTTTTCAAGAGGTAAGCTTAAATATTTTTACAGAACTTTCAAACTCCATTATCGATTATAAAATAATGATATATATTGAAAGAAACTTATGCCAAAAATGGTCCAATAGATAAAAATTTACATGAAAAATTGCTTGATTCATTTTTGCAAAAAAAGCCCCGAAAAATCAGAATAATTCGAATTTTTTATCAATCGAAAATTTACCGTATAAGTTTATGTTTTTCCATCGATGAAATTAATATTTTGGGGTTTCTTCATTTGAAGTATTCTCGATTGAATGGCGTACTGGCGAGTATGCAATATATGTATTTATAGCCGACCCACTTGAATTCTGAACCACATTTTCAACATTAATTGACATAGGCAACCTACTACCACATCTAGCTTTTTCCTTAGACTTAACCCCATATGACTACGTCCCGTTTTCGAATGATTTCTGGGAATGAAAAGGAAAAGTAGGTAGGTATATGATTTAAAATACAACGAATGAATATATATTTACATTGAACTTCGTTTCCTTAATATTTTTCTTATTGATATACAAACACAATATTTAATATGTATACAATTTTAATGAATGCTTACATTTACATAACTGAAACGCAATTCACATACGGGGGAAACGCTAAACAAGGCTGTAAGTTTGCAAAATTTTTGCAAAAGATTTAGTTCGGCGGTTTAATACCACACACAAAAAGGAAAGAACTCGGTTTGCAGCAATGTTTGTAAATAATAAAGTTTAACCGTTTAGGTTGGAGGTTTAGGTGGAATCTTAAATTTGTAATAATTTAAAAAATTTAAATATAAAAAAAAATCAATTGCTTGAAAAATATAATTGGATCATATAGCTCTTACATTGTTTTTATGCTAGGCCTTGAATGAACCCTTACTAGATACTAGCAAATCGTGCTTAAGACCTAGTTTAAGAACAATATATGAGCTATATCAGCCAATTCAATTGATGAGTAATATAAATAGGGACCAATGGAAACTGGGTAAAAAAATATCACGGACATTACACTTAAAATACAGTATCAACTAAGCAGCTACAAATTAACAATGTTGTCCCCATCATCGGGGTCATCTATTAGCGTAAAACCAGCCTCAGTTGAGCTATCTCTGCTGTCGCAGCTGCTGGCATTCAATTTTGTATTCTTAATGGCGGGTGGGGCTTCCAGGGGTTCGACTAGTTCTTGTACACCCGAAACGGCAGGCAGTTGTTCTTGTTGTACACTTGTTACGTTAACAACATTAAGCAGCATCCTTAGATTTTCGCCTGATAAGCGATCTTCGCGTCCATCGTTGGCAAAGGCTGCTGGCTGTGTGGCTGGTGTGGAGTTGCTGTTAATGAGCCCCAACCAAGCTCGGGGCGTGATCACATATTTGAATGTAAGCTTAATAATATAGCACACCAAGGCCACCAGTGCAAATGGTGCAACCAGATTATAGGGAAATGGCATACCAGCTGAGAAACGTAGATGAAAGATGATACAACAAAAGGTTCATAAATAAAATTATATTTTAAGACTTACACGAAAGCTTAGTCATGGTTAGCGATACCCTCTCCAGCAGTGTTTCCAATTGCTTAAGAAACAGATCATTGAAGTACATTAAAAAGACATGTTCTGGTCGACAAAAATTTAATTTCAGTTCAGCAGATTCTCTGTAAAGCAAAATAATTAGAAATCAAAAATGACCAACTCCATCTTGGTAAAGATAGCTTACCTCAATCTCTTATTTTGCTGATCCTTTAACGACTCTTTGCCTACGACATTCCAAAGACGTGAAATCCAAGTCATTTCGGCATAACTCAGCGGCTCCTGCTGATCAAGGACTTCAATCATGGCCTCAATTTCTAGTTTCTAAAGCAAAAACATAGTTTAAAAATATATTTACGATGAAATTCCTACGAAAATTCTTACCCTATTGCACTCCAAATAGGTTAAGAAGTATCCAATTAAAAATACACCACCTAATACCGTCGACATAAGACGCAACCGGAAACGTTTGTGCACCAACCAGCCGACAGCAATGGCTAACAAAACTTTCAGCAAAAATTGCACCTGACGGGAAGAGTTTTCAACTTTAACAAAATGTTCCAGTTCCTATTTGGACAGCACTAACCTCGGATATTCTGAGAAGTTCCGCCAAATCCTTGAAAATATCTTTAATTAAGGTCAGCATACCCTGTCCCCGGTGAGCATAGGAGCAACCAGCCATACCCGCAAACAACGGAGCAGCTTCCGCCTTTTCTAATATTTTTGAGAGCACTATATCCAGATCTCGCACATCTTGCACCGCTTCTAACTCGTCTATTTGAGCCGGAAGCAAGGTGAACAGTAACGCGCGTTTGTAAAGCATCGACGTACCATCGTACTATAAAAAAATAGTAATAAAATAGTTGAATAGTTGTATGACGTCATGCCACCAAATTCGGCCAACTCACCTGGAGACGTTTGCGATGAAACAACAAGTTAACAAACTTTTTAAAATACGTCAAGGCCAGTTCATCCTCTATTGTAGCCTGTGATTTCATAGTCAGTGCCTGACATGGGCACTGGCTACACGAATCTTCATTTGGAGACTCAATATCGGCCCACTGCGACCAGGCGGCATGAGGTTCCACCCAGGTATCGTCACTGCCACTTTGACAGCAAACGCTTTGAAATAATAATAAAAGACAACTAACGGCAACGATTAAGCGCATTTTATGTTAAAAAATTAAACAATATTAACAAAATTAACAGCTATTTTTGTTTTTTTTTGGGCTTAGAGCATTTAACAGCTGACGGCTAGTTGCGCGCTTGTGTTTAGCTTAGTGTTGGAAAGCGATAAGCGATACCGAATGTGGGCCAAAAAGTTAGCGACGTATCGGAATGATGAAATGTGGAACACTAAAGCAATATTTATGTTTTAAATTAAAAAATTTAACTACTTTAAAATGAAGGAAATGCTAAGAAAAAGGTAAACTGTTATGTTAATAATGTCATTAAAAAATCGTTGTTGAAAAATATCTCAATTTATAGCATATGTAGGGCATGGTTTTGACTGGTTTCATTTAGAAAACGCTAGGCCTTAGACAAAAGTACATTTATCTCAAACCCCTATTAAAATAATAGAATTAAAAAAATTATTATAATAGTGTACTGTTTTCTGAACATCTGTGCACTGAATGCGTCAAGGTTTCTAATTATTAAATTATAGTGTTCCACACTTCATTGTTCCAAATCGACACTTACTTTTCGACGCTATCTTGACGCACATCAATGAAGACAACTTTTATGATCTTTGCTTTGCCATCTATACTCTCGAATAACTGTTTGGCCAGGTCAGCAGCACGAATTTTGCATGTGCATTTGACCATAAGTAAAACAAAAAAAAACATGTGGAGCACGAGGCAGCTACCTCTGACGTTAATTGCGTTTTTTCTACTTGTTGCATTATGCGTTAGTGCCGACAAGAAACAAGGAAAGAAATACAGTCGAGAGGCCAACGACCCGCATTTCAAGCAGGTGGCAGATGAAGTTTATAATCCAGACTTTAAAAACATCCAGCGGCCCTTTCGCATGGCCAAATTGAATCTCGTGTGGTCCAAGGCGCAGAACGTAAGTGATAAAACAGTTTTTTAAAATTTCGACAGATCTCAAAGTTACTTACTCGCAGCGCCTAACGGAGCCCAAGTTAAAGTCCTTGTACATGGAACTGAAAATTCATGACAAGGAAGAGATTGCCTGGAAGCAACTGAATTCGCAGCACAAGGACAAAGATGGCCTCAAAGAAAATGAGCTGCGACGCAAACTGATTGGCATAATGAGCAGCTACGATTTGCTGGAGCACTTTGACGATACCCAGGATGCGGATAAAATTAAGCCCTTTAAAAAATTTCATGATTCACAGGATATTCATCGAAACAAAAGTCTTTTTAAGGACAAGAAACTCAATCGGCTCTGGGAGAAGGCGGAAATATCTGGCTTCACGGCTGAAGAACTGAAATCTTTGAAGCAGGAGTTTGAACACCATCAGGATAAGGTTGATGTGTATTATAGCCTACTGGACAACATTGACTTAAAAGATACCGACAAGCATGAGAATGCCATTAACACTGAAGATCTGGATAATTACAATCTTATATCAAATGATCCAAATGAAAATGAGATAAAGACCCACGAACAGAATCTGAAGAAAGTTGAAAGCGATCTGAACACTCTGCGAGGTCATCATGTTGGCATTAAGGATCATTATGAACGTCTCGAGCGCCTGGTCTCATCTGGTGCGCATAGTCAGGACTTCATTGAGCCCAAAGTGCAGGGTTTGTGGCGTGTGGCAAAGGCCAGCAATTTTACGGAAAAAGAACTGTCCTCGATCAAGACCGAATTGCATCATTTTGAGAGTCGCTTGTTAAAGTTGCGTCATTTGCATGCAGAGCATGCCCTACACAAGGAGAAGTATAAGGTGCGAATTTAGAATTTCTTTTTTAAAGAGTAAAAAACTAACTAGAATTTTTTTGTTTCCCATAGGATGAAAAACACATGGACAAAAGCAATCGATTTGAGGATATGGAGCATCAATTGAAAAAACAAACGCGCAAGGTGGAGAAATTGCAGGAAAACATTGAGAATACAATTTTCAAGCATAGCGAACTGTGAGCAAGCAATAACACAATGACTGTGCCAAAAGAAGAAATTAGTTTCTAAGCACCATTTCCAACCAAAATTTGTGCAATGCACAATAATCTCGGAAGTGATTAAGATGAATATGTAGATAAATATAATAAGATTTTTGATACCAAATATCATTTGAATGGAATAAAAACGAATGAAGTTGTACGTACACTTTTTTTTTTTTTTTATTAATATTTCAAATTTAAGCGGGTTACTGTAAATCACTATATTTCTTCCACCACTAATTTTATCGATAGAACTATCGACTATTTGACACCTCTACTTCTCATATTGCCACACAAAAAAATAAACATTAATAAAAATCTACATAAACATAGCGTGAAAAAAACCAAACCTCTATGTCACCTAGGGAGTGACCTAATTGATGTTAAATCTAATTAATTAAATGCCATGCAGCCGTTTATTATCATACGCAATTATAGTCCAAATGATGAGCTCAATTGTCAGGAGCTGGTCAGGGATTACATTATGTCCTTCTCCAATAAATCCTTTTTCGTTATTTGTTTCCGTGAAGTGAGTTCGTGTCGTGTCTTATCTGAATCTTTAAAGATACATATTTGCTCTGTCCACAGATTACGCTACAGTTTATAGTCATCACTTGGGCCATATTCTTCATCTTTTTGGGCGTGCCATTACTTTTTTGTGCCCTCACTGTGCCCGGTTGCATCTTCTGTCTTTTCATCGCCACATATTTTTCCTTCTACGCCAAGGCGGTGGAGCTGATGACGGTAGTAGACCTCCACTGAATGCTGTGAACAACCCTACTAATCGGCTTACTCTTTTTTTTTAGATGAAGCCTTTACAATCCTTGGTGGCCGAGTGCTATGAACCTTTCATCTTTCGCTGTGCGCCCAGCGAAGCTAGCTATCAAATCTTCTTAGAGAATTGTCCCTATGATCAGGCTTATAAGAACAAATTCCGTCGTCGCATTGTGGCCACCATCAGTGTAAAGAATCACCATGCCGTATACAATGCAGCCTGGATTTATCGTTTTGCTTTGGCACCAAACTATCCATACCAAAAGATTATGCAGCCCATGTTGGGTCTAGTCTCAAAGAACTGCGCTAATGGTGGATATGCCTCTCTGGAGTGCACCATTTCAGAGTGGCAGGAGCATGAGCGTGATTTCTATGATGATATGGGATTTGCCACACGTCAAATTTATCATAAACAAATAATTGGCAGCAGTCTGACAGTGATGAAGACGCAGCTGACCTACAGTTTACGCACGGACGATGCTCTGCAGAAGCAAAACTAGCTCAAAGGGACACACACCTCCAATCTATGTAGATAATCTCGAAAAACTGTGAAAGCATTAGCCTAAATAATATATATATATACATATATATTTTATGTAACCCACATTCCAAACTCATAATCCGTCCCTGTGCACTCAGGGGAACAAGACGCAAGCTAAACTCGAATCTTTTTTCGATTAAGAAAAAAATATATGTTTGTTTCTGTCTTACATTGACGTAGACGTTCGATTTTCCGTACTCTTGTGCGAAGTGTAAGAACAAGTTTACTCATTAAAAACAAGTTATGAAATAATATAAATGTTGTTTTTAAAACTGAATGTAGCCACATTATCTCATAATTGAGATAGCTGCTATATGTCGGATAAACTTACAATTTGTTATTCGTAAGTTTATGTTACAGAAAGAACTCTTTTAGAAGTTAAGAAATCGACTCTTAGTTCTTCAAATAATAATTGAATTTTAAAAGAATATGATTATTTTTCGGCTAAGTTCTGGTAAGAAAACCATTTTATACATTTTTACAACTCAACAAGTGCGACCGTTTTTTTCAAATATGGAGCTTAAGGGAGTCTTCTAGCTTTGAACATGGTTTTATGAGTGTTTTTTTTTTTTTTGTTTTTGGGGGGGGGGGGGGTTTTTTTTTTTTTTGGTTTATTGTTTTGTGTTATTTATTAATTGCAAAAAAAATGTTGGATTTCGAGGGCTGTTCAAAAAGTTATCGGCCTGCCAATTAAGGTCTCAAAAAAAAATGGAGAAGAGGTGATAGCCATGATTCCGGAACTCTAGGTTAGCGTAATTGAAAACGGTAAATGAGGTTTTGATCAATTGATGTAATTTTGCCCCGTACCTCAATCTATTTTTCAATATTTTTTTAAAAATTGGCGGCCATTTAGAAAAATTTAGATTTTTCAAGTTTTTTTATAGTTTAGAGTAAAAAAATAGTAAAAAAATGTTTTCCTCTTGATTGAGGTACGGGCCGAATTACTCAATTATTCGTCGTTGCAACTGCTGTCAAAATCAGTTCTTAGACTGGCACAATCATGCGCAACGGTAAATAAAGTGGTTTTGAGAAAAACGCGCTTAAAGTTTTGAGCAACGAAAGAACACTGCTCCACTAAAAATGCTATTTCTGCTAAAATATTTCGAATTTTGGAAAATGGTTCGAAGAGGATGAAAGGAAAAGGTCCAAGCTACAATAATAATGCAAAACAAAAATATCGAAAAAATTTTTTTTTCCAAAGGTTGAAGACTCCCTTAATGAAATTGCTCGTCCATCATTGACTCGATCTGAATTCAATTCCTCCTCATTCAGTATCTAAGAGTAAAATACACCCATTTTTTTTTTGCACGCGAATTATTAACACAGAGTAAAATATACAACCTGTATTCAAGAATTATTCTCAAACATGTAAATACATTTTTTTTACAGGCGTGTAAAATATTTTTGAATTTTTTTCAATTCATTTGTATGTGCATCAGCATGTGATTAAATTGGACTCGTTAGACATAAATTGTTTATCCAAAAAGTCCATAAAGATTATCCCCTTGGTGTCTCACAAGTTAATTTTTATTCTATTAAATTTTTCTGCCGAGATGCATTTTAAATAAAAAAAAAATAGTAGGAGAGAGTTTGAGCTATAAAATGTAATTGGCATTCACTCCTGGTTACACATAAATAAGGTTGAACTCACCTTTTCCAGAATCTGAAAAACGCATGTCCAAGTATCTATTGTATTAAACCGACTGACTAATATTTGGGACAATGAAAGAGCAAATGTAAAAGAAAAGGGAAAAAAATAAAGGAAATTATCAGACATTTTCCTAACTGCCGTGTAAAAACCACATGTCAACCAAGACCAATTTTTCCATTTTGTGCAAAAATAAGTCGGTAATCATCAGTCTGTATCTGTAACGTTGCGATTTTCATTTTTTTCGAAAAAGTACGGTCTAATGATGCCGCTGGCCCACAAACCGCACCAAACAGAGACATTTTTTAGGCTGCATTGGGAGCTCTTGAACTGCTTTTGGCTGCTCTTCAGATCAAACTCGGCAATTTCCTTTGTTGACGTACCAAAAATGAGCTTAGTTGCTAAAGACAATCCAGGAATAGACTAACAAACGAACAGTGCTTGACACGCGTGCTATGAAAAATGTGTTTTGCATCAATTTCCATGCGATTTGGGTTCTTTTTGGGTCGAAAGCTATTGGTAGAACACATAAGAATATTTCGATGCGAAACACATTTTTCATAGAGCACGATTCAATGATTTGCAAGCGCTGTTCGTTTGTTGGCATATTTTTGGTGATATGGCATACCTTACTGTGCCTTTTGGGTGTTGCCACATGTTACGAATCACTAAAAAACTAAATGGCTTAAACATCATTTAAAACCAAAGAAGATATCGTGGCGCCGAACACGTTTTGCTGATTCCAGCTATGGTCAATATTTCCCCTCTGAGTGCACACAACTCGTATCGAATTTAAACAAACTATCGCAATGCTTTTGTCCATTTGTTTATTATCTCTTGTTTATTCTTTGACATATTCTATTTAAATAAATAAATAAAAGTTGCGTAATTGTTTAGCGTTTTTAAATTAATGCCACTCATTTAACTGTTTTTTTTTCAATTGGTTGTAGGTACATTCATTACTCGTTCTTTGATGCCTTGCGCTTCTACAGCTTAAGAAGGTGTTTGAATTTTACAAAAAAAAATTAAATAAAATATATATGCATTGTATATAAAAAAAGCTTCCATGCACTCATGTATACTGTTTTCTTTTCACGTTTTGGGACCTTTTTGTTTTTAAATAGTTTGCAGTTACATTTTTTTGCTTTTGCGCAACTAATTCTTAAAAAAATAAACTAGAGCTGGCCCCACCCCATATGATCGGGCCGCTCCGCACTGTAAATGTAACTATGTATTTAAATTTAGTTTCAGTTGGTTTCACTTGGCGCCAACTGGTTAAAGCGTGTTTCAAAACTGGCTGTGAAATTAGCATAGTTTTCCTTTAATGACCCTTTTCTTTTAGTAATTTGGGTATTCTTTTGGTGTCGTCGCCTATCGCCAGCTTTCTTAGAAGAGCTTGACGCGCCGCTTAAGCTCATTGCGTCGCCATTGGGGCAGCCTATAGAACTCGGATCTGGCGCACTGCAAAATGTGCTCGAACTCAATATCCGATAAATGACGCTGAAAATGGAAGATACCAAGGTTTAAGATTAGATTTCTTATACAACATCATATTACAGCTCACCTCCAGGTTACAGCGATCAACGTCCGAGGGCAGACGATAGTTTGTGATAAGCAGCAAGTGATAGGGATAGATTTTGGCTGGCTCATGTACCAGCATCGAGTGTGCCATATTGGGTAGACTGCGTCGTATGAGTCCAGCCTGCGGATAGTGATAGGACAAAGCGCCCGAATAAGTGCTCGAGGCGGGCAAATCGCCGCCCATTAAGGCGCGCCTATCGCCATCGGTGATCGAATCCACTGAAGCTAAATGGAAATTAATAATATAACAAAGTTTTTAATATACCCAAGGAGAACCTTACCCTCGGATTTGCCGCAACTCAAGTCGGTGCTGTGTGTTTTGTCGCCCAAACCTCCATAGGAGAAGTCCTATATGGTGTAAAAAAGAAAATATTAATCTCTCTGTCCACTTAAAATAGTTTTAATACATGCCAAAACAAAACTAAGAAACCATAACCAGTGCAAAAAGCAAAACAACTGAGGAAACTTTAGTGTTGGGAAACAAATTTCGAGTTGCTCACTCAACTGAAGCATGTACTTAGTAAGTGATTAATTTGTTAATCTTGTAAGCTGGGTGTCAAAACGCAAACCGAACCGGAACCGTATACCGAAAAGAACCGATTAAAACTCAGAACCTGAACCGTTATCATTTATTTTTTTAAGAACTTCTATTTCGGACCTTAATTTTTGGAACCGAAATGACCGAAAAGAACCGAAACATTGTACCGATTCGGTCGTTTTTGAGTTAAAAGCGATTTTTAGAACACATGGGATTATCCAATTCTATAAAACGCTTTCGACCCAAAACGACCAAAATCGTATGGGAATTGGGTCGTTTTTTGTAAAACACATGGGTATAAGTCGCCTTTTATCGAAGTAAAATATTTCTACAATTTTCGAAAGACAATCAATGGGAAAAACTTATTAATCCCATTCCGACACCAAAAACGACCCTATTCCCATACGATTTGGATCGTTTTTAGGATCAAAGTAAGTTGGTATAGGTTTACCTATTTAATTTACCTATTAAATTTCTTATAAAGTTTTAAAAGTGAGCAACTGATTTTGTTTTTATTTTTCCCCACAACACTAGAGGCAACTACTAAAGTGTGTCCAAGCCAAAGCAATCTTACAGTGACACCATGCATCGTGGTGGTGGCGGCAGCCGATGTTGTGGAACTGAATGTGTGAGAGCGTGGGGCCAGTCCGTATCCAGGTTTGGGTACATGACGTAGGGCGCTCACCACTGAGCAGAGTTTTGTATATGGTTGGATGAATGGATGTTGATGTGGTGATGTGTTCAGTGGTTAGTGTATGTGTAGTGGGTTTTTGGGGCAGGATGGGAAGTGTCAAGGCAACAAATAGGCATAAACCAACACACACATATACATAGCATAGAATTTAGACACACAAGAAAGCAGCAGCAGACCAACCAGTTAAGAGTTTGTTATTCAAAATGTTTTGTTAGTTTTACATAATCCAGCCACCAGGGTATCAGCAGCAATCGTTAATACAAAATAAGAAAGAGAGAGTCAAATATTTGGAGTCAGCGAACAAGTTGAACAAATGCCTAGCTAGCTCTTATAATGTATACAAGTGATTAAAAACTAAATACGGATTAGGCAGCCCAACAATATGTTAGCGACAAGACAAGTGGCGACCGTGCCGCAGCCAACCCTAAAAGGGGGGGGGACTAACAAAAGTTCGTTTAGTTCTCCCGATATTTTATTTTGAAAATGGAAATTAATTATCAGTGGAATCAAATATTTACGCAGATCCCAGATTGACAGACTGCCCATAAAAAGTATCTTTTTTACGATATTCTCAAGATCTCACGCTTTGCAATTTCGGGTAATTTTTAAGATTATTATAAAAGCACTTATTTCCATTAAACTAAACGAACATTTGTTGGTTCCCCCCGCATATTAGCAACAAGACAAGTGGCGACCGTGACCCAGTAGAAGCAACAGGCCGCACTTACAGAGCTGTAGCCATTGCGTATGTAGGGCAGAGTGGTCGTTTTGAATCCATATCCGGGCTTTGGCGGCGAGCGATAGGAATGTATGGCTATAAACGTAATTTGGCTATATAGAATATCGGCGCCCATTTTGAAAGACTAAAATCTAAAGACTATGAGTTTACCATTATAACTGGGTGCATTGCCCAGCGATTTGCCCAGCGAGCCGCGATAGCTGGTGGAGCGATCAAACATTTCGTTTTCATCCTCATAGAAGGGCTTCTGATGGTCCAGATTGCGTGAGGGCGAGGCTCCAATAGGCGATTCGTATCTATATTAAATAATAAAACCAAAATTAACTAAAGACATCAACTCCCTAATCCACTTTTACCTTAGCTTGTACAGCGGCTCCTTGGAGGCTGATGGCGTACGTGAGGCATTACGCGGATCCAGATTATTCTGTTTCCATTTTTTGTACTTGGCATGCTCCTTCAGGTCCTTGGCAATCGCCGAACCTATGCCCGAGTTAAGCTTCTCCAGCTGCTCAGCCTCCCGCTGAAGGCGTCTGTTTTGAAGAAAACCAAAATTAGAATATTGTTTACACTTCGTCTTTCCACTTACATTTGCTCCTCGCCATTTTTGACCTTGCCATTGGTTTTCTTGCCATTCTCCTCATCATCATCATCCGAAACGGGCACACCCTTGTACGTGTCGCTGTAGCGTCGTCGGCGCTCCGGATCTGTGTAGGGATAAGGCGGTGCCGGGAAGTCATCCCTTTCGATTTTGGGCTGCTCGCCTGGCGGTGGCTTCTTGGCGCCTGGATAGTGCGACATCTCAATGGGTTCTTCGTTGTTCATGCCCGGACTCTTGGGACGTGGCGTTTCGGACCGTATGGCATCCACCAGCACCTTCATGGCACTGCGCGTGCGCGAATGCGGACGCGAGGGCGGACGACTGCCGGCCACAGAGCCGGCATTGCTAGTGGTGGCATAGGAGGAGGGCCTATGAAAGTGTGGAGATAGCGGCGTCTTGTCATACGGATCGATTGGCTTGCGTAGATAGTGCGGCGCATCTGTCAGATAGCTGTATGTGTAAATGCGCGATATATCCTCGCCAATTGGTCGTCCATACTCGCGTAAAATCAGCCCAGGGCTGACCGTACGGTAATGCTGCAAAGGGTCAAACGATTACTATTTACACTCGAATCGATGCCATTATGGATTAGCATGCAGTGCCGTGTTTTTTTAGTTGAAAGTTTAGTACAGCAAATAAATGATAAAAAAATAAAATCATAAAAAAAATCATAAAACAAACCTTGCGGCTAGAGGAATAAAGTGAACCATTAAAACTCGGAGTTCTGGAACGGATGTACTGAAAACGAACAAAAAATCAAACGCAAGCTCAAAACAAGGTGAACAACTAAAATGCAAAGAAATTAAAAAAAATTACAAAATCATAAATTGCATGGTGGTGTGTGTGTGTGTGAGGTGAGGGGAGTTAAGATGTGTGTGACTGGCGAGGTGATCGATATTTGCATACAAAATTCAATGTTACAAAATTAACTACAAGTTTTTAATGTGAAATAGATTCAAGTCTAGAGTGATGTCATTTCAAAGAAATTCTATGCTTTGGCTTACATCTCCATTTTACTAGCAAATTGTAAATGATTAACTTTTTAGAGAATCCACACTTCCGAGACTAAAAACGAAATTTTGTTATTCGGATTCTCTGTGCTAATTATAATAGTCTCTAATATAAAAGTAGAGAGTGAACAAAAAGGAGATGTTGACTAAACGGAACAATTGAACATGTTCCTCTTCTTTGATTTGTTTGTTTGTTTCGTGACTCTTGTTCCGAACTCTTGTTCGGAGACTCGTTTTCCGAGACTCTTTTTCCGAGACTCTTGTTCCATGACTCTTGTTACGTGTTGCAACTCAGAAATTGTACCCAACACGATATAAAAGCCACTATTTTAACAAAGGTAGCCCCTAGTTAACCTTAGTTTACCTTATTATCCAATGCGATTTTGCTTAATAATTTGCTATTTTGCCTAGGGATTGCGCGTAACAAGCACATTGTGCATGGTACAATAATGTTCGAACATTTCGACATATCCAAAAGTAACGCCCATGTCGGTACGTAAACCTTAAAAAACGTTGACATTTATCAACCCATTGACTTAAGTATTGACCAAGTTATTGAAACGTCATTTCAATACAATTTTAATCATGAATCGTATGTCTTACGCAGAGATAACACTATGAAATAGTGACGGTGTGCATTGGAAATAGACCTTCTATGGTGTTAACTCAGCATGCATATCGTGGCCAAGAAGCACCGTCTGACAACACTATTCGTCTTTGGATGTTGAATTTCTTTGAGTACGGGACAGTGCCGTTTATCAACGTCCAGGACGTTTCAATAAACTGGTTAAAGAACCCACAATCATTATCAGTGGAACCACTGTGCCGCGCATTTTGAAGGAAGATTAGCTTTTGTTTCCGTATCAAGTGCAATTGATTCAAAGAATAATGTCGACAGACCGTTCAAAATCGGTAGAATTGAGCCCTTCAAACTTCTTTTTATGAGGTTATTTGAAAAGCTATGTGTACGCGGCAGCATTCGATTTCTACTCTGCAGAGAGTTCATTAAGGGCACTTTTAGGCCGCGTTTAAAATTATACACCGTTCGTTGTAGACACAAGCTGAGATATTTTCTAAGCGGCCTTAAAGTAGGCAACATAAATTGTCTCAAAAAGCACCTAGATTTGAAATCCAGGAAGATGTAAAAGATAAATGGTTCAGCAGCTTTCTACGATTTCTTTTAAACTCTTGCATATCTAAATTTACTAGGAAGAGACAAATCGTTTCCATAGGAGCCATGTTAAAATTTGGCTGAATCATTTAAAGTTGGATATGATAAGATCAAGTACGCTACCATTGAAAACAGTTTTTCTTACCACGAAAAATTATGTGAGTGTGGTTAACACTCAAGAGGCCACATGATATATAACCACTATAAGATTTAGTATAGGAGCTTTATAAGAGATTTATGACTAAAAAGCTTCTTCCAAATGGCATACAAATTTATTTCGGCACTATGCTTCATATGAATAGAAACACTTTTGAAAGCTTTTGAAAAGCTGTCTTATTTATATGAAGCATAGTGCCAAAATAAATTTGTATGCCATCTGGAATGAGGCCTTAAACTCTAATTTGTCCACCGTGAATTAAAGATTGAAGTTTCAGACTCGATCGGAACATCTGTATACAAATTTACATTGAAGTCACCCACTAGATTTATAGGCACTTGGTCGATAAATTCTTTAAGTTCAGTAGATTCTTTTGAACATAAGAAACCAAACTAGAAGTACTATCAAAGTATTTCCATTAAGGAGTTAAACAGTAATTTGCTCACAGACTAATACGGGCTTACTTCTCGTCTCTATCTTATGTGACTGTTGTTGTGTTTGTTTCCAAGTCTGGTGTTAAACACTCAGCTATTTTAATGAGACTTTTGTTTCTTTGAACAGCAAACAGAATCTCAGGCCATCAATTCAATAATTTACAACAACAACTTAATGCTGCAGCGAAAATTTTCGTATGGACAGGACCCAAAATACTATACACTGGTGATTGTTTTCAAGCCTCTCTGTTTGGTTTCTGGTGCTGCGCCGTGAGAAAGCATTATAATAATCGCTCTTAATTATTCTTACGCTAGTTCAATATTGTCATAAGCTTGCTAAGATTCAATCTATACATATATGGAGATAGGCTTGAGTTAATGTAAAAGCTGAATTTTTCCCATACCAAAACCTTTTGTACCGAAATTAAAGAATATTTAACCGATCGTTTTCTCTATTTACAATATCGTTCATCCTTAGCCAGGTGTGGTGTGGTAGGGTGTAAGTGAGTGTTTGTATATCTGTGCTGTATGAGTGGGGCATTCAAATTAGTAGCTAGAGCAGCCGGGCTGGGCTTCTGTGCCAGAACTCATATCGTGATCATCACTCTCGTGCGTAGAGTAAACGGATTCTATGTGCTATAGTTTCGATCCGATTTGAAATCAAACAAATTGTACATACCATATCACTTAGCGCACTGGAGCTCATGCGATCGCATTCGGTGTCTGTGAAATTGCCATTTGAGGCGCCACCAGCCACCGAAGTGCTGCCGCCTACGCCACCTCCATTCAGTATGATCCCCGATTCGGAGGGTCCGGGCCCGCAGCGGGGATGCCAAATGGCACTGCCTTGCAGGTACATTTCCTCGCCATCGCCGAAAGGATCTCCGCACTTGGTGCAGCGGGCACAGGTTGGATGGAAGTGATGGTTATCACCGGCCTGGAGCACCTTGCCGCTAATGAAACGATTGCAATAGGCGCACTTGACACCGAAACTCTTCTGGTAGCACTTCTCGCAATACGGCACCGCATCCTTGCCCATATACTCGCCATTGAGCACCGCTTGGCAGGCCTTACAGCGGAAACAGGAGACATGCCACTGCCGGTCCAGGGCCACCAAGGCCTGTCCCTCCTTCAGCAGTTCGCCACAGCCGGCGCAATCATTGGGATCGTAATCCTCCTTCAGGTGCGCCTTGTGCGACACCACGCCGCTGGTCAATTGCTGATGAGCCGTGGCGCGTGTGGGACTCTCCGCTGGCGGCGCCGGAGAGGAGACGGCCGCTGGGCGGGCCGGCGAAGCGGGTGCTCCTCCCGATACGCACTGCTCGCAGAGCACCTCTTTGCCAGTGTTGGTCACCTTGCTGCCGGACTTGAATGGCTGCGAGCACTTGGAGCAAGTGAAGCATTTCTGGTGATACGTCTTGCCCATGGTGCTGACCACCTCACCCTCCACATACTGCTGGCAAGTGGCGCACTTGGTGCCATACAAACGCTGATAATCCGGTATGCAGTAGTAGGCGCTGTCTTTTGTAAAGAATCCACCCGTGGCCAAAGATTTCTTGCACTGGCAACACTGGAAGCAGGCCTTGTGGAAGTGATTGTCAGCCACGCGGAGCACCTCGCCGGAACATTTTTTTGTGCATTTCGCACAGTAGATTTTTTGTTTACCTAAAGGGAGAGATGAAGAGAGAGAGAGAGGGGGGAGGTAGGGATTAGACCATTTGAAATTCATTCATGGTGTATAAACAGGGTGAGCCAGTGTGGAAGAGTGCGCTGCTGTTTTTAACCTTGCCTCACCCTGTTGTGGCACTAAGACCATAGCGCTTGTCCAGATTACGTATACGCCACCGTAACGCTGATGTCATATGCATGTGATGCGATAATGCCCAAACCTTGCCCCGTTTTGCCGAGCACAGGTCGAAGCCTCAGTTCGATGAGAAATGTATGTACGTTTTTTTTAAATTGTATGTGGAGAGATATGTATGTATATGTTTATATGTATGAGAAATCTGGTGTCTTATTTTGTTTAATTTGCAGTTTCAGTCCAGGCATACTCTGTGTTTTTTTTTATCGTTTGTAAAATGGAATGACTCATGTGCTTGGCAAGCAATTAATCTTATCATTGATAAGGCCAAGGGCGGCAAAAACTTGCCAGATATATTCTATATATATATGTATATATACCGATATGTGTGTGTGTGTGTGTCTGCCAAGTACTGTTAATTAATGTACACAAGTGTGCAGCGCTCCACTCGTTTGAGAGTGGAGAAGGTAACAAAAGTCTAGTCCATGTATTTATGATGGTATGTGTGTTGTTGGACTTTCTCAGCAGTTGTCTTACACCAACGTGGGCTATCTTTTAAGTTTCGGGCATAGGAAACTTTTAGGTTAACCTTTGAAATTGACTTTTTTTTGAGAATAAACTTTTTGAGACTAAACTACACAACGTTGCCTTCTTATGACACTGAAAAGTACTGAAAGGCACTGAAAAACGTTAAAGGGTATCAAGTAGAAGCAGAGCTCTATTCGGTTCGTCCAGTTTTAGAAAACGTGAGCCAACTTATGAGAGCTGGAATGATGATATGTCTGACAATTGAATTTTTGAGTAACATTTAAAATTTAACGAACAAATTATCGATCGTTTACCTCAAAGTCGTTATTGAACAATTTTCGCTGGAAGCTGTTTTTGATATAACCTTGCTCTCATAGCTCCAAGAGTTATTGCCGAAATTTTGAAGTTTTCGTTAACTAAATTTTCAGACAAGCTGGGGACTTAATCTTCAATACAGTAAGGCTACTTATAAAAACCAATGGGGTTGATCCGAGCTCAAATTAGGGTTTTAGCATCGTTAACGTTCGACGTCTGTTTTTATTAACCCTGTGCTCAGATTTCGAGGATGTAGATTATTGAATTTAATAGTTCGGTTCGGTTCCGTGGTTTACAGAGATTTTAAACCACCGGCTCGTTTTTTTTGGTTCGGTTCAGTAGTTCAGGGATAATATATTATAGCGCCTGATTCCGTTTACGAATTTCCAAACTTTCGCATTTATTTTAAAAATATATCTCTTAGAAAGAATTAAAAACCAGGGCTTTAAACCGGTCCGGAACCGAACCGAACCTCTTACATTTTTTAAACCTCGATCTTAAAACCGAACTGGACCAAAGTGGTCCAAAAATAATGTTCGGTTCACAATAATATGTAATTTTACAAACGAAAGAAAGTCTTAATGAGATTATTCAAAATTAATTCTTGAAGAGTAACTATGTCTGATTGTAAAGAAGGAAATAATGTCAATAATGTTATAGATTTCTTGGACAATTGTCCAAGAGAGCATACATTGAAAAATCAAAAAAATTGTTGGGAAAGATCTAAAAAATATTGCCTTAACTTAGTTTGGGAATAGATGAACTTTTTAAGGAAGATATAGTGCCTTCACAGAAATAAAAACCCGAGATATTTGAACTAAAATCAATCCCAATGAATTCGGATTTTCCAAATTCTGAGTTTCTTGCCTTGATCCCGTCTCTGGCGCGGGTATGTTTGTTTTAATCTTGAAATAGGGTTTTTCAACAACACAGGAGATTGATTTTAGTTTGTTAGTAAATGTAAAGATTCTGGACCTGGTCCGCGAACCGAACCCAAAGATTCCTCACGGGTTCGAACAGCCTTGTTAAAAACCTTCGATTTTCTATAGAAATATAGTTATTAAATAGATAGAAATGTGGGCCCATTATTGCTTTGTAGAGATGATCTTATTATAAATGTACTTATTATATGAAGACAGATGTGAAGGCGCCGTCCATAAGTTCGAAAATATGCCACACCATTTCGAAAACGGTGCGTTTCAATTGGATTCCCAGCTACAATGGCATTCGCGAAAAAATGGCAGATGCTCTAGCAAACGTAAAGTTCAGAGAAGAAATTGTAATCATTGAAATTGCAACTTCTTTCCCTAACTAAAAAGGCAACCCATGCACATATTGTATTGTACAAATACCAAAAAAAAAACTTGAGGGGTAACGGAGGTTGTAAGGTGTAAAGATACAAAAGTTTTCAATAACTGAAATGAGTTCTAAATTTCGTTTATATTTTGTGAATCAATCATTCTCATTCCCATTACGTAATCCCCTTCCAAAAAGACACCTTTAACAAAACATATCAAAAATTATATTTGTAACTAAACAGCTTTCATTTTACAAACACACACACACACAAACATAAGCAATCGGAAAAGGGGGAGACCCAAACCAAACTATCACAACCATGATGCCATCCCATAAATGAAACGAAACAAATTGTCGGCCATGACTGATGGTGTTGATCTTTCCAATGCGTCGGCTTTGTGCCGGTGCCAAGTCTGTGCCAGCGTGCGGTTGTTTTAAGAGACAACAAAACGTAAAAAGCAGCAAGTTGCAGCGCTTCTCATAGTAAATATTGGGAATACATATACATATATTATAAACACATACATATATATATTTTTAGCTTTGCTTATCAACTGTTCTTTGCCTTTTCAATTTGTTGATTTTTTAAGCGATTTTTTTTTTCTTTTAGTTTTGACTGCGTTCAAATAGAAATTATTGATAAGCCAAGGCACACCATTTTATATATGTATATGTATTCGCATTATAACAATGACGTACGTAATAAATTATACTTGATACGGTGTGATTATTTTTAAAAAAAAAAATCCTGAGATGCTAGATGCTTTACAATTATTTAACGCTATTTTTGGAAAGCTTACTTAAAAATGAGTCGATTTAACGTAAACTCTCTTTAAAAAATATAAACGGAAACTGAAACATAAGGCGATCAGATCAAAAGGGCTTTTTATTTAGGTTTAAAGACACTTTCTAAAAAACTACAAGTACACAAATGGACAAATGGATGTACAGCAACATACATTAGGCACGTATTCACAGGCCCAAAAGCTTTCCTGTTCTAACGAACGTCTTTCTTTCCAACAAATCAACAACTTTCAGATTTTTGTTTATTTCGACATACCGATTAAATCAAAGTTCTTAGACGACTTGTCCAAAAATTTTTTCTAAGACTTAGAAATCATTTCCATATAATCCAAGGAGTTCTATGAATATGAGGGATTTTATTTCGAAATTTTTTAGAATCTGCTTTATAAACATTTTATATTTGATTAGCAACATAATTTCAAAGAAAATTATTTTCAAATATATATCAATCTTTTCTGATTTTAAGGCCGATTCTGAACCAAAATTAAATATAACAATTTGCATCTTTTAATACAATATATTTCCTAGAAGAATTTTTCTGTATTATTTAGGCCGAATTTTTAAGAGTTTAAATAAATATATATGTAAATATATATTTTAATCTCTTAGTCAGATGAAATATATGTATATTTGTAATAATCAAAAGTCAGTAAGATAAATAATAAGAAACCGAAGCAGTACCGTATATAAGCCTTTCGGTATGGTTCCGGTTCTTTCGATTCCTAATATAACGGTTAACGGTTTTCGGTTTTAAAAACCATTTTTTTAACGGTTTCAATACCGGTACGTGTCTTGAAACGGTTTATTTCGGTTAACATTTCCGGTTACGGTATTATTTCCTGATTCTCATGAACAAGGAAAGGTCCCAAGTTCACTTCTCAGACAAAGCATAGCTTACATTAAAGGTTCATTGTTTTTCAGAAAGAAAGAAATAAACCAAATCAGTTGGTGGTACTTTAAAGAGTAAAGCGATGTACGATTCCTACGGAATAAGGTGGACATATCCGGCGCTTTTGAGATTGCCAATCCCACGATATGGAACATCCACAACACAAAGCGTTGAGTACATCTTCTGAGTCTTGTAAATGTTTCATGCTAAGGAAAACCTTCAAAGAACAAAATAAGGTGAAAACAGAAAATAAACTGAAAACTGTAATAAGGTAAGATGTTTCGGTTAATTTCGGATCCTACAATATAGATACTCAAAAACTTCAAAATATTGGTTCTAGTTCTGAGTGAAAAATTCTATTTTTTTAAGCAGATCCACAAAAGTTTTGACCGATCCAAAAATATCTTCTGAGTAATTTATAACATGATTAATGTTAATTTTCAATGCTAATTGGCCTGTATAACTAATGCTGCCTGCTTTCGTTACTAGCGTGGATTTCCGCCCACAATTTTCAGTGACTTTTGAGTACAATATGGATGTGTGCGTGTGTGTTGTATGTGTGTATATACATACATTGCGACTGTGTACGTGTTTCGTTTCAATTAATTTCATTCATGCTATCCGCTTGTTTATTATGCAATAATCACAGACATTTTTCAACAATTTGCATATTGATTTTGGCATTTTGTTTAGCAGTTTTTCAACAGCTTTTCTTTCAAATTAACAGGGACACGATAATGACAAGATTTTGCTTAACAAAATTTTGAGGAAAACTTTAAACATTATTTTCATGTCATTTCAGTTGGTATAATAGAAGTTTGAGCGCACATTTGTTGTTGTTATTATTTTATTGTAATTACGGCGAGCGGTTTTAGTGCGCGATGATGTCATCGGCGCCAGCGGCGTCAACCCAACAACGACTATATAGAGTTTTTGTTATTTTTGTTGTTTTTTTGGAGTTGTGGCAAACTGAACATCAGGCATGTGCCTCACCAAACTGGTTATAAGCAAAACACACTCGATTTGTATTTTTTCAAAAATACAAACAAATTTAAACAAATAAACTAACCAAGGGGCAAGTCCAAGGTTAAGGCAGAAAACTTGTATGTGCCCAAAGGTCAAACTGCAAGGCCAACTGAAATATATTTTAATTAATTTAAAACCGCGCCCCAAAAAACCTAACCTGAAAATGCAGGCTGAAAATCGAAATGGAAACGCGAGCAAGTGCGTCAAGTCCTTGACACTCACTCAAGGATAAAGCCGAGCACAATACAGGTCAAGGCAGTGTGAAACGGCTGAACCCCAAAAAAAAACAAAAAAGAATATCATTTCCAAAAACCCACACAAACATTTTTATGTATCCACCGAATTACTCATCCCATTGAAATGGCTTTGCAAGTGTTTTTCTTTTTTTTATATTTTCTATTTTATGCTGTGCTACCTGACGTATACGTAATGTTCGGTTCGACCAAGTCGAAAGTGCTTCCTGTTTGCTTATTAGACGAAAAGTGAAAAACCTGATGACGCTGCCATCTACATAAATAGCTTTGAAGACGCAGAAGGAGAAGCCACTTTCTATGTTCAAGTGCTCTGACCTATATAACCCCGCCTGGGAAATGAAATGCAGGCGAATGCACGACAAACATTGAACAAATCAACCAACAAATAAATGAGAAAAATGCCCAAATGGATGTGAGAAGGAGAGAGGGGAGGGAGGCTGTGGAGGCGTTGGCGACTTGTTTGCCCCTTTCGTTTTCATTTGAGCGCAAAACTAAAAAAAAAAAAGGAAACCCCATGACATGGCATGCCAGTCAATGCGCTCGCACAGTGGTATATATGGCGGCCAATCTGACATAAATTAATGCAAATTTTTCAATTTTGGAATTGCATCTCTTTAAAACAACAACATGCGTAATGGCCATACAACTGAATGTCAGGGGAAATTTGCATTCCAAAATCTAAAAAAAGGGCTCAGCAACAACTCGTGCATAAATTCTTAAATTCTAAATGTTATTGTTTATACGAAAATCTCTAGAGATTTGCGGAACACATCCGATTGTGTATGAGTTTTATAGCTCTTTAGCTCTTATCAGCTTTAATGACCGAGTGTAGAAACAAGGTCTGGTAGAAAAATGTATTTTTTATGTGGGAAAAACCACTTTTTTTATTAAGAATATTTTGAGTTATTCCCAATGCTTAGCATGAACCCAAGCCAATGTATATTATAAAAATAATATTATTACCATCCAAAACATAATCAACATAAGCAAGGGAGCTAAAGTTTAATTGATTTTTGTTCTTGCTTGGTTGAAAATAACTCATACGACACGCACTCCAGATCACAATTTGTTCAACGATATAATTGTTACATTTAATTTAAATGATTTTGAACGTGTGTATTAAAAATAGTGTAGACCAGTGGATTGTTGAGTTCAACTGTTGACTCGAATTTTTAATAAAATCATCCATAAAATCTATTTAAATCCGTTAAAACCTTTTTATTCACTTATATTCTTTTACGTTTAATATAAGACTTATAAATATTATCTCTTTTTGTTCCAGGGTTCCAAACCTCATTCAATTCCGAATCTTTCCTGGTTCAGGTCAGTTAACTCAGAATCAGGTTCGATCCCTGGTTCAGGTAAAATATATTTTTGAATTATAGAATAATCATTATTACTCATAGCTAGAAATTGCGTTTTATCAAATGTTTAACGATCTAAGTAGCTAAAACCTTGGGGTCAATAACTTTAGGAACCGATCCGCCAGATCCATTCTTAGACTAATATCGCACAATTTTGAAGATAGATAGCCGAACCCCTGAGAACCGGTTCGTTTCGGTCTTTTTGGATTCCCCGAACCGAACCTCTTACATTTTAGTTCCCTCGCACCTGAACCAGAACCGGACCATTTATTGAAACAAGAGGTTCGGTTCACAATATTAGGTACATTTTTCAAAGAATAAAAGTTCATAATGAGAGTAATCAAAACAAGATTTTAAATGACTCTACTTCTGATTGCGGAAAAGAAAATTTTATGAGAGCAATCCATATCTTCTGAAGATAAGCATCTTTATGGAGATATAAGTTAGATAAGTATAAACTAAGGCCGTTGGGATTTGATCTCTTGTGATGTCGCATACATACACCTTACTGTCCATTTCTCCTACACTTCAGATCAAAGACGTCCATTAGAAAATGAGAACCTAGAACGGACAATTTCCCTTGCCTATGACCAATTATGGCCCCAACAACAGCCGAGCAGTGAGGTCTGCTGAAGTCTGTATATGTTGTTAAGCGTTTTGCGCATCGAGTTGGCCATTTCTTCCTTGCGATTCTTCCGGTTAAAAGTGTTTACCATATTTAGTTTGCTTTGAGTTCGAAGTTTTTTCGTAAAATACGGCTACACGTTGCCATAGGCATACATACTTCCTATTGGGAAGGAGATTGGCGGTAGTACCCAGCCTCGCGAATTTGCCTGTTTCGCAGTTGCCCTCGATTTATCGGTAGTCTGCCCTGACATCTCTTGGAAAGATTTCTTTATCATTTACTGATATCTAATGGAAGAATTTTTAATATACTTAATTTCAACCAGGCTGTCGGAAAAATAAGTACAGACAGTATTGAGTGCTTCCTTATTCTCGACTTAAACTAAGCAGACCTTCAGAATAACTAATGTCATTTGATAATTAATATAATTTAACGATATCATTTGATATTTACTAATATGCTTAAAAACGAAAATAAATTTAATTTTCTTGAGAGCAATTAAAACTTATAAATAAGTCGAAATAACAAACAATTTATTTTTGTTCAAGTGAACTGAGGTTCAGGGGATCCACGAACAGGTCCGCGAACCGAACCGAACCTAATCCAAAATTTTTTCAGTTTGCAGCCTTGGTAATCAGCATTATTTTTCGATCCACCAAGTTTTTGAACGATCAGATCAAAAAAAAGACAACAGTAATTTGCCCTTCAAAGTATGCAAACCTTTTTGCTTTAAAAATTATCTATTTGAACGAAAAAATTTATAGTCAGGTTTGGCAGCGTCATACATAATCCACATTGTATTGGGTATGCAAATAAGTTTTAAGGGACTTACAAAAGACTGGCACGTATAAATATTTTTTATTTCTGAAATTAATTGTTTACAGAAAAATCGAAAAATTTCTAAAATTTGATAAGTAGAAAAAAATAATATTTTGCAGCCTATCAAGTCACAACCTTACGCTACCGTTGATAAAATGAAGCTGGGTAGGTTCTAAGACCCCTGAATACTCTGTTTTTTTTACAGGTGAATAAAATAAAAAATGTTTGAAATACATAGATAAAATCTTCTGTTTTCTATTTCGTTTAGAAAATATTTAGATACCAGACCTTTTTTTCATACAAAAATCTATATTAAACTCACTTAATCAATGGAATCGCTTTAACAAGTTGTGAAGTGAAAAGTTTATTTCATAAATTAATTCGTGCCAAATTGAACATTCAACCCACTGTGCGCTCTAGGCATGAGTTCATGTGAAGCGCACTTGCGGCTGCTTCTGCTGCTGTGGTTATATGGCAATGATGGGCTATTGTTAAGCCTTTTTTCATGGAGGGCGACGAACGGGTCTGGGGTCTGCACATTATGGGGTACCAAGTCAATTATGCATTTTAGGCACGCACACACATACACAGAAACACACACACACACAGCAAGTACCAACTCAATTAGGGCCAGCAATTAAACATCAGTTAAGCTCACTGTGTGAAAAAAGGGGTCTTTCAGCTACTTTAAGGTAACCAGTTTAGAAAAATCAAAACAAACGGTAACCCTAACGGTAACGGTAACGTGTGTAATTGCAGTTGCATGCACAAGCACTTTGAGGTTTATTCGGTCAGGTTTTCTGATTCTCCGATGTCAAGTCAATTGGGGCGATGGCATGGCAAAAAAAAAAAAAAACTTGTTCTTACAACAACACTGACGTCATCGCCATAGCAGCTGAGAAACTAAATTGGGGAGTGGACGTGACGCGAACGTGGACCGAGACGGACTATACCGCCAATCATATGTGCGTGTCTTTGAGAGAGTTCTTTCTCACACCCACCCCCTTTGCTAGCATCCAGCTGGCCAATATTGATTAACAAATGCAAACAGATAGCGTCAACTTGCAGGTTACTTTAAGGCTTATAGGGCCCATAGTCTGACACTAAAGCCCCGATAATGCTAGCGTCTGCTCTGCTAGAGATAGGCTAGAGAGAGAGATAGAGAGTAGCGGTGTACGGGGCCACCCCCTTTCGTTGGCTTTGCGCAATTTCGCTCACACACACACACACTCACACACCGTGAGAGAGACATTTTACTTTGCCAGATAACTTACCCATAGCGAGATACAGCTATTGCTTTGCTCTTCACACTTGCGCCTGCAAATTGGGGGAGGGTAACACACAAACACACTAACACAACGACACGCACGTAGAAAGCACCACTACACGCGCACAGGTCACCACTACTTCCTCTTCACTTCACCAACAGATTTTTCTTCGGCTTCTGCTTAGATTTTTTCTATTTGTATCTTTCACCGTCATATAGGCATTCGCAATCGACGTAGCTAATGGTGCAGCACTATAGGCGTCTGTATATGTATGTTTGTGTGTGTGTGTGTGTACAAACTGTGAGTACGGTTGCGTTTATTGCTACTATTTTGCCGACAATGATCACAGGGAAAATGTTGGTTTTGCTTTTTGAGTTTGCAAATGGTTAAAGGAAAGAATTCCAATTCGGAGCTGCGACCAGAAAATAACACCGCACCAACCAACGACACCGACAACAAGCGACGACGGCAGCAGCGAAACGACTAAAAGTATCTTAGATACGTACGAACCGCAAAGGGAGCGCTCAGATACAATTTGGGGATGGGCGAGATACTTGCAAACTATCGATTACGAAATATTATCGTTGTGGAACATATCGATTTTTGAATCAAAAACCGCAGTGGCTAATTTAAATGAGAGTATCTTTCGGTTTCATTAAGTAAATCTATGAATGTATCTCAAATCGGGAAAGTCTCCTTCGAAAGTCGAAACTTTAGATTTTAGAGTCTAAAAAATAAACGCAAAAAATCTACTCAACTTTAACCACTATTTTGTTTTTGCTTTTTAGAACTCAATTTTATTAAAATGATTAAAGAACTTAATAATTTGACGAGAAACTCGGTTTCTCGGTTTCTTTTGAAAGAAGATGGGGATGTTTTTTAGTTTTATTGCCAAGTTAGTCTTCTAAACCTTAGCGTTTATAGAAACTTCCCTTAACTGTACGGATCCAGTTAAGGGAAGCTTCTATAAACGTTTAATTTAGTTAAAATAATACATACTACATTTATGCACGAATAAAAATCATATTATCACTAGGTTCAAGCAGCACATGCATGGTGATAACAGCGAACACCACTAAAACGGAAATCCGATGATTTCCGAAACAGCTGTACGAGGAACCTGCTGTTTTTGGTGTGTTGGTACCAGGGTGACAAACCGGAACCCGAACCGGAACCGTATACCGAAAAGAACCGATTGAAACTCAATACCAGAACACTAACCGGAACCGTTATTATTTATTTTTGGTATTTTGGAACCTTTATTTTTGAAACCGAAATTACCGGAAAGAACCGAAACATTGTACCGGTCAGTTTCGGTTCTGAGTTTTTTTATTTCAGTTTTATTGCTTCAATCAGGATTTCCTCAGGGTAAAACGCAGGGTAAACGTTAGCAAAAACATACGAATGTTAGGTTAAGGGACCATCTGGTATATACTGAAATTTTCAATAAAAAAATCAATTTCATCTTATTTCTTTGCATCTATTTTGGTTCTATAAATTCCAAATACTATTAATTTTTTTTTTTTTTTCATTTAGAAAAGAAACGAATTAATAATTGGCCCAAATGGACTTAACTTAACAGTAGGGTTAAATTGTGATCGGTAACGTTATCTGAAAACATTTCATCAGATATTAAAAAGTTTTTTTTGCTCTTTTAGTTACACAAGTTTTATTAGGACATTTGTTTACTGGGGTAAAGTTTACTATGATTAATTTTCCTTCTTTATAACTACATTCTGTTGAATAGGTTGCTACTGGTTCTATAATATCTTCGGTTTAAAGGATCTTTTAATAATACCGGTACATACCGGTATACCGGATTAAAATCCAAGGCACCGATACGTAACCGAATACCGAAATAAACTAGAACCTAAAAAAAACCTTTTACCGATACATTAGTTTTTGTACGTACCAGAACCGGAACCGAAATTCGAATCGGTTTGATTCCCTGGTTGGTACACTTGTTGTTGGACAGTTTCAAAGTTTTAATTTAAATGTACTCATTACATAAATAAATAAGTTCCAGAATTATCTGGTCGAGAAGGGTTTGTTTTCTAAGAACGGCTTCGACTGGCATATTGTCAAGATCTAATAATAATCTTTATACGAACAAAATAATTCTCAGAAATACGGTTTCAGATGCAATTTGAATTCCCCTGCTTGAGGTTATGTTAAATGTGTACAATCTTTTAAAAAAAGTATCGCCGAACATACATGGGCTTATGATTGGATCAATTTGTCTACATAATTATCAAATATTTTTTAACATCAAAGTGCAAAAATAAAGTCTATGCTTGTAAATTTATTTTTAGAACCGAACTTTATCATTAAGGGTTAGGTTCGGGTTCTCTTGATTATTTCCAATGGGGTTCGGGGTTCAGGCATCACAAGAACCTGGACCGAACCGGTCCTAAAGGGTTCGGTTTCGGTCCGATTTCGTTTGATTTGTGAATAATCTCAATAATTGAACGCAAAATCGTTTTGAATTGTTACTTAAAACTTTTATTTAAATAAGTGTTGTTTGTTTTCAATGCGTTTCGCGTGTACATTTGCACAATAAGCTTTCTTAGACATAATATAATAATAATAATAATAATTGTAATAACATTACTAACAAAAATAATAATGAGATAAAATTCCATTTATAATACATTTAGAATAAAATTCATAATATTAGTGGCCCTTTGTTCAACTCGTTGGAACCATAGGATTTCTCTATATAAGTTACATATATGTATTTATGTATATATATATATTTAAATATATAGTAAAATGATTTTCCATAATAAATCCAAAAAAGTGTGTTTTAAAAACTATCAATAAACATTTTAATGACGCTTATAAATAACTTCAAATTCACCACAATTTCACGTTATTGTATAGTGTTTGCACACTGGTTTAAAATTTAATAGTACATCGAGATTTATAATAATTTAAACGTACATACATAGTAATTCATTAGGTGTTTATATCAACATAGTTTACTGCATATATTTTATCAATTTCGCATAGCATTTTTGGCCCTGCACTGACTGAATGGATTTATGTATGTGTGTGTGTGTGTGTGTGTGTGTAATTAAATCTACCAGTGTATATAGCTTTAATTTCGTTCTCTAAATGGTTTACAATGCATTAATAATTTTGACTAAAATCAACGATCGTTGAATTGGAAACGGATATGATATACTTGTACGTATTGTAGTTAATGTGGTTTTTACGTACTCTGCTGCTCTGCTTCAATTTAGTTAACTGTCTGTGTATTTTCTATAGGTTCCATTAGCTAATTGCGTCCTTCAACTGTTTCATTTGTTTTGCTACCGAATTGCCAAAAATTAGAATCAAATTGTGTGTTAATATATGCGTAGGTTTTCCTAGCTAACCCATTAACTAAGCCAAATTCAACTATAAGTTGTATAATGCTGGAAGCCGATTCTACTCCTCATCCGAATCCCCATCGCTGGAGTAGTGGGTTATTTGAGGTCGACGTACAAATGGTGCTGTGATGACTTGTCTATAAAACGAATTTGGAATCGAAATCAATTCAAATTATAAAGTAAATCCAACAAGTTAGACCTACGCAATACGCCGGTAGTGATTGAGCCACTCCTCCAGCATTTGTGCCACCAGGAGTGGACGTTTACCCAGCTTTTGTTGGGCCACCAGCAGGCCACCATCTGTGACACAAACATCCAGCCATTGACGCATCATTGACTCCTCATTGCCCACCTGTTGTAAGAGGGATGGGAATTGTTTAACATGGATTACGTTTATAATGCAAACCGGTTCCCTCACCTCGGATTGTGTAAGAAAGTGTATGGGCAGCAGTTTCAGCTCGCAATCCATTAGTGGCAAATAGGTTACATCCTCGACATCATCGCGACGACCATCGATGCGTGAGAATGGCTCCATTGGCACCAGTGCACTAAAGTGGCCGCGTGTATAGCCCAAAGCAATTGGTGATTTGGTGCAAAAGTTTTGATCCCAGAATAAAGGTAGATAAACGCCTGAAGAGATAAAGAAGTTTCAGCATGGATATCACAGTCTCATCTCCAAGTCCTTACCCTCAAATCGTGCATAGCCTATATCCTCGCCCCTAAAACTCTTCACATACTTAACGCCATAGACAATGATCGGACGTCGAAGTATATGCGCCAGCGCAAAGATGTGTAATTGTTCCAAAGAGGAGCCCGGTTGGCTGGCAAGCGACAGCAGTGTGCTCCAGTCCTCCTCCCATTGCGAGTCCTCCAGTGTGAAATGCAACATGGAGGCCTGCAGCATTTCATACTCCTTCCAGCGTGTGAAGAACCTATAGAAGGTCTCAAGTTAAAATAAATAATTGGATAATTAGTTAAGACCTCCACTTACACATGCCCACACTGATGCAGTGTATCGGCCAGTGCACGCCTCAACACATTGTCGCGATCGAAAACGCCCCAAGTGGCCTGCATAGCCGAGTCCAATAAACAATCGCCGGCACTACGATTCCATAGCACCAAGAGACGTGAACTGAGACGTGCCGTTATCTCTAGCGACCAGTTCAGAGCTGGTGGCGGCGTCTCCAACTGCTTTTGGGCATCACGATCCAACAGTTCATCATACAATTGCTCCTGTATGGGTATGGGCAACTCCTCAATTTCGGCGGGCAGCGCAAAAGTGGCATGCTTCTGCACATAGTGGCAGGCCAAGCCGGTTTTGCGCAAACGCAGCGTATTGGCAAAGTGACGGCGTATGTCTGCGGCCAGATCGGGTGCCACATACGAGGGCACACGCTTAATGCCCGGCCCAGAGCCCGATATTTGGGCCAGCAGCATGGGCAGCATTTCCTCGCGATGAAAACGTATGGCCAGATGGATGAGCGTGTGGCCCACATCAAAAGCCGAGTTACGATTAAGGGCGGCAATTTCGTTGCTGGTCAAGGAGCGGGCCGGATTGCCACCGCATGACAGATATGCCTCCACGGCGCTACAGTTATTCTCGACGACACCCAAACAAGCGTTCAGCCACTGCCAGTCCACTTGACGTCTGATCTGACGCTGGCGGCGTTCCTGTCGCTCCTGTAGCGTATCACAGTTGTTAATGGTTTCCGAAGAACCTGTGGAAAGAAGGGAAAAATGAAATTAACAAATTGTTACAAAAAGAAGAATTTGGAAAACCCACTATTTAGATCCTTGCCAGGGCAGATAAGCCAACAAACTTCTTTCAAGTCTAACAAAATAATGTGTGAGTGTGGTTAACACTCACGGGGCTTCGATGTGAAACATGGTAATTGAAAATAGTTTATATACCGTGGGAAATGTCCAACGGTTGGCTTGGAAAACAGAGTTGGAAAACAGTGTCCCTGATCCCAGGTCCCCCATCCGAAGTCCCTGATCCCCCATCCCAGATCCTTGGTCCAAGATTCCTGATCCCAGATATTTGATCCCAAAACCCTGATCCCAGGTCAAGTGCAATTGCTTGATGCGTAACAGTGGAGCGATATGCGTTATTTTCAAATTAATTTTTACCCCTTCTAGAAAATCATCGTACCGAAATTAAAGATAAAATTAAAGAATAAAATCTGGCCTTACAGCCATTTGATAACCACAAACTATTCATGATGCTCGAACTCAAAGTTGTCTAAAAAAAATCCCGAATCCTTTATGTATTCGGTCAGAAACCAATAAGACTATCTTATAGAGGGCACATTTAATGAACAATATTGCACTAACAGTGACGACAATCCATCAAACCTTCTTTTCACGAATCAGAATTACTTTAAGGTAAATCCCGCCTTAAACAGCAATCATTGCAATGATGATGAACGCGTATTCAAGTATTCTAGGTTCTTTATCAGAGCTCCAGTTTTTAGAACATTCATTGAATTTAACCAAAAAGTGAATTTGTTTTAAAATAATTTAATTCAATGTTGGGTAACGTTTTTATATCATTTTCTTTCTCATTGAATATATTTGCACATGGAATTTGTTTGTTATGTTTAAAAGCAGCATTACGCATCATTTATACAGAAATATATTTAAACAATTTAATGAAATGGAGATATTCGGGATCTGGAAAGAATCCCGATCGTGCCGAACTTTTCAAATTCCTACCGTCCCGCGTCCCATATCTTATAACGAAATAAAATGGATTTTAGTAAGAAAAACTTAAGGTTCTCAATAATTCTAAATTTTGTCATAATTTGATATGTTAACTCTGGTGCATTTTTATAGCCGCATCCAATATTTTCAGTGTACGAGAGCAACAATTGGTGAATGCAAATAAAAAGAGATGCAAAAATAAGATAAGAAAGAAACAAAACAACAACACTAGCAATGCTAGCATATATATAGCCGCACTGTATAATATATCATTCGGTGTTTGGTTAGCGATGCTTTCGGTTGTGCCAATATATATGATAGTTAAAATGTACATTTTGTTTGTGGAATAAAATAATATGCCATTTTCCCTTAGACATGAAAATTGCTCATTTCGGCAAAGTTTTGGAAAAATCAAGATGATTTTGGACTGAATTTTTGCTTTCCCTTTTCTAAGTACTCGTATTGGTTGCACCAGAGTTAATAGACTACTTGCGGGCCCCACAGGACGTTGTCTGAACTGCTATTGACCTATTGTCACCTACACAACAAATTCCAAGTTTATGCGATTTCAAACCGGTTTTAGAAGCAAATTTGGTCTCTAAATCGCAAAATGTTTGCGAAAGTGAATATGGGAGCCCGGCTGATAAACTTAATAATTTCTAAGATATGGATTTGAACAAGAGTTGGGTCATCGAAGCTCATATATGGTTCCTCTATTGTTCTTATATTATTCATTTATTAGGTTTTATACACGATTTGCTGGTACCTATTTGGATTTGTATGGAAAAATAAATTAAGTAAGTGTTAGTTATTCAGGATTTATTCAATTTAAACAGACTAACTGAACTTTGCCTTCTCGTGTCTGTTCTTTGTCCAGAACTGGACTACCTGTAGGCATCTACCCTGCAGTAGGGTTGTCAATATCGTATCGACATATTGTTTATTACAAATCCGGTTTAATTAACGTTATTCTATTTATTACATTTGAAAGAAGACAATAAAATCTGTGTGTTGGGAATAGCAGAAGAATATTATCAATCATATTTCTCATATTTATCTCATGCGACTAAATAGTAGAGCAAACCTTCGAGCTTGCCAAAATATAAAAGAGTATTCATAATTATAATTACAAAATGAAATAAACAAACCAAGGCTAGCGCCTTTGCTTTCAGGGGTCGGAATTTTAATAAGTTTTTTTTGTCACCTTATCAACCTAATTACTCACATTGCATAAACAGCTTGAAATCATACAGTGGGCTGATAAGAAAATTGGTATGCGTAGCTCAAGCCCATTTCCCCTAATTCTTAGAGCTATAGATGCTGCAACTATACGTACCTAGTTGGTAGATGTGCTTTTTATTGAACGAGTTATTAACGCTGACAGTGTCGGCGTTTTGCTGCTGCTGCTCCTCCTGGATATTTACGCTGGCACCAGCATGTAAATCGTTTTGCGAACCAGTTCCGTTGATATCCCTTTCTCGCGCCTTACCGCACATCGAACACTTAAGACTTCTGGGCCAGTTCTCATAGGTGCAAGACTGCAACGGAATTGAGGCGATTAAATGCCAACAAGAACTTATCTAACTCACATTACAGGCCCATTTGGCCACATAGCAATGCTTTTGCTGCAGCGAAACGGACGAGGAGGTTTCCCGCTGCGACTGCTGCTGCTGTTGTTGTTGTTGATTGGCCGGCTGTGGGCTTTGATTGTGAGATGTGTTGGCCAAATTGTTGAGATGTGTCGAATCATCGACAGTTGGACTGAGACTTAGACGATTGGAGGAGGCTGTGGCTCCAATTAGCTGCTGCCTGTCAAGGGGACTGCCAAGATCCGAATCCGAGCCACTGATGCGCAGAGCCTGCAGTGCCTGACCAGCGCGATCCACACAATCCTTCTCCACCTCCTTATCCTTGTCAAACGGCATGGCCGCTCCACCGCGCTTGGTGCAGCATTGGACACACCGCAAGCTGCGTGGCCAATTGAGATAGGTGCACACCTTGCAGGCCCACTTATCACTGTCAGCTACATGGCTCTGACGTGGCTGGGATTGGGATGGGCGCGCATAGCATGTGGACGTGGGAGTGGGCTCGATGGCGGCCAGACCAGCTGCCGCCTCTTCTGCGCTGTAGTTGCTGTCCTGCGAGGGACTGAGCCTGCCCAAGGGGTAGAGGAAAGAGTAAAAATGTCAATGTCATAGCCAATGTCAGTGTCAAGGACGTACCGAAAGATATCCTCGTTCAGCAGTGGCTTGGAGGCCTGACACATGGTGCATTTTAAAGAGGATTGAAAGTTCTCATAGGTGCATATTTCACATTTCCATTTCTGTGCCTCGTCTTGGGTATCGCACATCTTTTGCACGGAAACGATGCGTTGCACTCCTTGCACGTCGTGCCAAGCGTTCTGCAAATCAACAAACAAAATTTTCAATTTAATTGTGTAAACAAAACAAATCTATAGATATAGAGACAAGTGCTGGGAACTGTCCTTGACCCTGCAGATACAGATATCTACATAATAATTGGCCCGATTGTTTGATTTCTGACTGTCGTCTGTCGTCACAGATAGCCTTCAAGGGGCCTGGGTATGGTGAAAAAACAAGGTGAGGCAAGGTGGAAGAGCACTTTCTTTTCAGCCAATAACTCCCGAGTATGCAGATAACAATTATGGCGAGTTGACAGCTAACTGAGTTTGCCACTTGCCTCACCTTCTTGTTGCATCATTGGGTCTGGGCCTGGGTTGTTTGTATCGATATGTCCATATGTAAGTACGTATGTTTGTTTGTATGTATATATAATTGCTGCACGAGCAGGGGGTGGGCGGGATGAGGAAGTGGGTCTGGGTTTTCGCGCTAGTTTCTTTTCGTACTCGTACCTGGCGCAACACAAGCACAAAGCAAAATGCAAGGCCTTATTATTATTATTTGCAATTCACGACCCGATTTCGATTTGATTTCAATTTGTGTATATAACTGTATAACTGTGCTATTGCAGCAGCGCAATCACATTAAGGCCAACAGAGACCCCGAAATGTGTGCTCAAAAACTGATGACAGTCGCGACGAGTGGCAGCCGCAGGCGTAATAATGTTAATATTCAATTTGCGAGGCAAGAGTGTTGGGGGAAAATACTGAAATACAATTGCAAAACAAAGACAAGAGAAACTTTCACTTGAGAGCTGAAAAAAAATTTGTTTTCAGCCCGACATGAACACACACCATAGACACACACACACTCGCACCGACGCACGCACACACACTTGTCCCAGTAGTTGTAGTATGTTTGATTGCAAGCAATTGGGAATTTGGATTATTTTGGAATTTTTTATTTTTTTTTTGCTATTTGGCTGCGGGGGTGGCAGGCATGGTTAACGGCAGATTAGTGAGCCCAAACTGGAATTAGTGCGGCCGTACTTTTGAACTAACTCATTAGTGAGACCGTACTTGGAACAACCAGCTGACAGTGTTGCCAATCTTTTTATTAAAAGTGGTATTTTGCCTCCTGGTGGTAATTCTTTTTGGTATTTTGCAAGCGGTTACAACTTTTTTGGTATTTCATGCTCTCTTGTCACGTAACGAAGCAATGAGTGGTTAAATTCAAATTCAAAATATCACATAATTGTCATTGGCGTAGTAAGGAAAGACAATCTATGCAGACCTGTTCTTTTACAAGTAACAAGTCACAGTCGTTACCCAATTTTTGCAAGTAGCAAGTACCCAGTAACTAAATTGAAAAAATGGCACGAGTACTTACATATAGAATAACGAATCAACATATAAGCGCAGGAAACTGAGTTTAATCAAAATGCAGTGATTTTTAGATTCAATCCGCCCGCAATTTGTAAACCTTAAGGGGTAAACTATTTTTTTTTAGAGTTTTTCATTCTTAATAACTTAATAAACAAAGAATAACAATATTTTTTAAATTGTAAGATAAGATTGTAAGTGTTTTCGGAATTAAAAAAAATGAATTTGCGTGAGTCGCAATTTAATTTCGTGCGTGCTCGAGCTTTGGTAATCCTCCTCAAAAATCACGAACATTTTATTAGTAAAAACATGACAAATAAAACTGATATACAATAAGTGGTATTTTTACAAATAAATTTTTATAAATTTACCGTTATATTTTTTAAACAAAAAAAAATGCCAAATATCGGAAAATGCTTGAATTAATATGCGATACTGGTACTAGATAATGTGTAATATGTAATATAAAAATGGAATTGTAAACACATGGCTTCTTTCAAAACTATTTTATAGCTATTCTATAACAAAAATAAAATGAGCTTTTTTCTAGGAGACACGAATGTCAAAAAATGTTTTCAAAGTAGCCATATCGGACATTTTTTGGTTCAATTTGCAGCTGAAACATTAAAGATAAAGGATTTCTGAAACCAAAATTCGAATTCAGCGTGGAAAAAGCCTTCAGAATGAATAGTATTTGAGCTCCTGTATTCAAATTAAATCCATATTCTAACCTGGACAAAATAATTATGCCATACCACATTTTACACTTTCCAATCGAACTACTAATGCTTTATTTAAAGATCTCGTCTGTACCAGAGAAAAATTGTGGAATCGGATCGGAGTTGAATTTAAAATTATGATTGAGATCGTGGCCGTATAGAAGTGTGTCGGGATTGAAACGGTACCAATGCATGTTCCCGATACTTTTTGACACTTGATATTCTTAATATCCAGAGCAAGTTTTAGCAGAGTAAAGAAAAAACTTTATCGAATTGTACTTTTTCGAAAATTTCAAATGGTCACACTTATAAAAGCAAAAATTTTAGATAAATATGGTAATGTTAACCTGAAACCGTCATTCTCCAAAAGAAAAAAGGTGAAGTATTAAAAACAAGTAATGATGGAATTATGGAGAAAAGCAGGAAGAGAATATGGAAGTCATTAAATAATTAATTAAGGGCGAAAGTTAAGAAGATAGTAAGAAAGTAAGGGAAATAGCAAACCAAATAAAAAATGTATTAAAAACCTACCGGTTGCGTATACCAACTGATCCTCTTTCATCATTTGATATTTGTATAAGAAACAATAATTCTATTGTATATGCGCTTCCTTATTTACTCTCTGAAAAAAAAAACACTTCAGTTACTAGAGCCGTAGTGCTTAGCTAATTCATTTTTACATGGGCTAAAAACAATTATTTCCGATTTAGCCCGAAAAGGCGTGACGATAATTGCATTCAGTTATTTAATTTGAAATATCACTTCCCCACATCAAGTGGCACGTTCAAGCTCATTTCGCTTCGAGTGAAGTTGAAAATTTTCTAAATCAATATCCGACTCTCAGTAGTTCTGCCTGTCTGTACGTTGACCGCAAGCATATGTACTTTACGCACTCGACAAAAGACCGGAAATTTCAATTCTGTTGTAGCAAAATTCGCGCACTCACAACATAAATAAATCAAATATTGTGTAAAATTGTAAAAGCGCGACAAATCCATGAAACCGGCTGAGCCAGTCGAGCTGCCATCAATCTGTCTGTCGTCTTCTAAAGCTTTGGGCGTATTTGTTGTGCAGTTTTCGGTTTCAGTTCCATTTCAAACGTTGCTGGCTGCAGTCGCACAAGTTCCAAGATCCCAAATCTACGCACCAGTTGTTCAGTAAGTTTTTTTTTTGTAATTCGAGTTGAGAATCGGGGTCTCTTCAGGTTCGTTCTCACTTTCGGTGAACTTTCTAAAAAAATGCTAATGGATCAAGCAACCACTTCCTGATGCCGCGCGCATGTGAACAAAGGCGAATGCGTTGTGTATGCAGTGCATATCAAGCGGATTGACTTTCGATTCAATATTTGCGGCTAGAAAACAATTATCTGAGTGTATCTTATTCTCAGAAAGCTGTCAGCTTTTATTTATAACTATTAAGGGAGACCCAAGCCTGCATGCTACTGATGTACGTGCGTAGGTTTTTAGTTTACTGGGCACGACTTTGATGTACCAATTACAATTTAATATTGTTTTTTTTTAACAAAGAGCACAAATTTAATTTAAAGCAGCATCAATTCTCTCAAATTTACTCTACTCGCCAAGGAAGTCTCATCCCACTAAATACAAAAGTTTGAAATCTGGTTTTCTGAATTTCAAATTCTAAGCTTAACACAATTATCTCTCGGCACGAATCTGACCTTTCAATTTCCAGCTCATGGATTGCTGGTTGATTTTTGGTTAAGAATTTCTTGATTTCAAGATTTTGTTACGTTATATCTTGTTATATGAACGTTATTCAAGTGGTTCTTATTATACTTTAAATCTTCACACATAGTATATTGAGTTTGTGCCATATGATAGTGTCTGTGACCCTGCTAAGCAGCTGAGGGCCCGAAAATTGAGTTTTGGAGCATTCCAACAACAACATCAGAATACAGCAGCCTACTTTCTGTCAGCCCAAGTCTCGAACGCGAACTGCATATATTTTGTTTTTGCTTCCGATTTCGAAGCGGCACAATTTGCTTGAGCGTCAAAAAGACTTTTGGAGCAATGGAAGCAGTTGGGAGCAAGGGCTTGCCCACCGCTGCCTTAAAATATATATATTATTGATCAGTATCGATAGCCTTGTCAATGCTGTCAACCATAATGTTGATGGGCAGCACTTTACACAGTTCGTGTGGCGTCACATTTAAAAATTATCAGTTATTTACAGGCTTTCGCAGTAACAGAGTATATTTCAGTCCGGCTTCACCGACATACTAATTCCGTGTTTACGCGCTGAATTTTGCTTCATGAAGCTCACTTCGATTTTGTTTTAAAGCATCTTTAAAACTTCATGTGCAATTATATGGTGCAAATGCAACTCAAATCAACCCTGCATCTGTTCAAAAGCTTAAAACCATGTCATGAAGCTTTGCCAGCTTCGGCTGCCCCTCTTCCCCACTAACAAAAACTTCAAGAAGAACTTCATGATGGAAACTTCATCGTGTAAATACGGACCAACTTCTTTTTTTGTAGCTAAGCTGTTGCTCTAAAATAAAATCTCTTTTGAAATCGATATTAAAAGTTCGTAAAATAATCAACTTTTTCAAATAAAATAAAGTATTTTCAAAAAAGCGCGATGCCACCTTAAAGTTAGTACAAGTTTTGTTCCAAAAGTACTTCTCCCAACAAGGAAGACGCTAAAAGTTATTCCTCATTCATAGAAAAATTTAACGTCACACCGAATAGTACAAATCGGTTACAGACGGAGGTGTGGAGAGATTTTCTTATCAAAGTTTTCATTACAAATAAAAATTGTTTTTCTGTAGATATTTTCCTACAAACATTTGCATTTCGCACTTAAATTGTTTTTCTGTATATCTGAAGTGGCTTAAATATACCCAGTTATTTCAGCTCTGTATCAAATCGCACCTCCTATTAATGAGTATACAAAAAATGTATGCAAAATGGAGTTGTCAAACTTTAAACTTAAGCTTTCAAGGGTTGCCACTTACCAGAAAAATGGCATTAAGTCAGATACTACTTTGACAGCCTAAGTAGACGACATCTTGATTTAAGTTCGATCGTTCTAAAATAAACGTCCTGAAATTAACAAAATATTTTGTCTTACAATTTCTGCTGCTTTGCTTAGAACCCCATTTCTTTTGTTTTTGTTAGAACTTTCTGGATTTTAGTTAGAATACTTATGCAATTTCTCTAGTATTTTAAGTTTGAATGGTTTGAGAACATACCTAATCTTTCAAAGTTGCGAAAGTCACAAATATATTAACTTTCTGGCTATTCTCTGTTACATATACCCCTTCACTTTTCTCTGTAAAGGGTATTCAAATTTGTTTACATATTGTGTTAGCAATTTGCATTTTATTTATGTGCTTAACCAAAACAAAATTTATGCTGAATATGCATTTCTAACACCACATTTATTTAGCAATAGATCAAATATCACAGAGATATAAATACTACAAGTTTAATGAAATCTTCTGGATTCATATTTCAAAATAATAATAAAACGCTTTACTCATAAATGGACAGCGGCAATTACTTGTAATGCGCGTCGCATGCCAAAGCAGCTCAAGAAACTGACCACTGGGCAGTATCCAATTAAGATCGCGAGTCAAGCTTAGTCGAGTGGTCAATGCCGATCTTTATATACGGCGTGTTGGATGCCAAGCTAGCTCAGTTGTTGATCGTCAGTTGTATTTGAAGTACGCGAACAGATACGCGGTGTGCGGAAGATACATACATATATATATATATGAATATACATATATACACGCGACTCAACTCAAATTAACAATAATTGTGCCTGAAAATTGGTAAATTACTCAATTAGCATCAACTGAGATTTATCAGAAGATACCAACTGGTGTCTGTTGTAATGAAACTTGTGGTTTGAGTGGCACAAACCTGTGACTGTGTATTCTGATTATAGATGGGCGCGCCCGGTCAGGTCCGAAAACAAAAAAGCTCGGCTCAAAATCAAAAAACATGTTATTTATTGTTTTTACTTCTGAAACATTTAAACTTTCAGTGAATATTTACATACTTTTTATTAGGAAATATAATTTGTTCCAAGTTAGATCTTAAATGTCTAGTGCAAAATTTGGTGGTTGTTATGTTTTATGCCTCTCGCGTATGCTACGAGTTTTGTCTGTGAATTTGAAAGCTCGCGACTATAGCCCTGCGAGTATAGCGGCTTTAAAATATAATAAATATCTGGCTTTACAGCTATAAAAATTTGAAACAACCGTCATATCTCCCACAATTTTGAAGATGGATTCCATGGATCTTCCATACATCGTTTTCCGATCAGATGAACGGTAGTAGAGTTGACGCCCCCGCAATTTGAAGAATCCTCATATCTAACACAATGTTAAGGAAATGTTGTTCGAACTTTTTAGATATATATTCTTCTAATCATTATTTATCGACCCACCATACATCATTTCCGGATTAGAAGATTGATAAAAGAGTTGTCGCCCCCGCAATTTGAAAAAAACCCTCATTTCTCCCTCTATTTTGAAGATAGATTGTTCGAACCTTCTAGACTTATATTTTAATCTTCATTACTTGTTGATCCACCTTTCATAATATCAAGATCAGATGAACGATAGTAGAGTTGTCGACCTCGCAATTTGAAAAGCCCTCATATCTTCTACAATTTTGAAGAAAGATTATTTAAATCTTTAAGACATATATTCTTCTCATCATTATTTATCGATCCACCTTACTTCATTTCCCGATCAGATGAACGGTAGTAGAGTTGTCGCCCCTGCAATTTGAATAAACCCTCATATTTAACACAATGTTAAGGAAATGTTGTTCGAACCTTTTAGATATATATTCTTCTAATCATTATTTATCGACCCACCATACATCATTTCCGAATTAGATGATTGATAATAGAGTTGTCGCTCCCGCAGTTTGAAAAAACTCTCATTTCTCCCTCAATTTTGAAGATTGATTGTTCGAACCTTCTAGACATATATTTGAATCTTCATTACTTGTTGATCCACCGTACATCATTTTACGATCAGATGAAAAATAGTAGAGTTGTCGGCCCGCAAGATGAAAAAACCCTCATATCTCCCACAATTTTTAAGATAGATTGTTTAAACTTTCTGGACCTATATTCTTTTCATCATTATTTATCAATCCACCATACATCATTTCCCGATCAGATGAATGATAGTAGAGTTTTCGACCCCGCAATTTGAAAAAACCCTCATATTTCCCAAAATTTTTAAAATAGATTGTTCGTACCTTCTAGACATATATTTTAATCATCATTACTTATCGATCCGCGATACATCATTTCCCGATCAGATGAACGATAGTAGAGTTGTCGCCCCCGAAATTTGAAAGAAATCATATCTCCCACAATTTTAAAGATAGATTGTTGTAACCTTCTAGACATATATTATATTCATCATTACTTATCGATCCACTGAATACCGTTTTCCGAACAAATGAACGATAGTTAAGTTATAAGCAAATCAAATAATTACGTTAGGCACCACTGGCCGCAATCGTGATGGGCAGCACTTACATAGTTTGTGTGAGACCACACTTAAAAGTTATAAGGTTTATAAAAACTTTAACAGGTACATAGTATATTACAGTCGGGCTTGACCGACTTACTTGTTTTTTGTCTAAGTGTATGAAATGAAATAGTTTCACACCTAATAAATTACCTAGCAAGTATCCACTTAAATTTACAGATCATCATCTCGTAGTTGATATGTGCACTTACTTAAGCTCAGTTTTATTTTATTTTTTTTTTGGTTTTTGTGGTTGCCGATTTTTAAGTCAAGGTCAATCTTTCGCTTTAAACTGAATCAGATAGGACCGGTTTGTGAGTTGGTTTCGTTGGCCAAGTTATGACAGACCCAAAGTAGTTGTACAGCAATTAGCAAATTTCATATCTCACTTCTCTCACTCAACAGCTGCGGCCACGAAATGAAGCTCAACGCAGCGTTATTGTTGATCTGTGCCACCCTGCTGGGATGCTCCAAAGCCACTGAGGTCAAGCCCTGTCCAAAGTGTAAGTGTAAATTGGCTGCCCTGATATAGACAGTTGTAATCCAATCACAATCACATTTTATAGCCAAAGCCAAGGCCCTGGGCACCAGCGAAGTGACCATCTCCAACTGTCCGAAGAACAAATGTATCTTGAAGCGCAACACAGAGGCCAGCATTATGATGAAACTGAAGCCGGAGCGTGATTTTCAAGAGCTCACCTCGGATATACAGGGTATTATACTGGATGTGCCGCTACCCTTTCCCGGCTACTATGGCACCAGCGCCTGTCCGCATATCTATGATGCCTCGGGCGAACATAAAGTCGGCTGCCCCTTGAAGGCCGGCGAGACGTACACCTACAAGAATAGCTTTAAAATTTTGCCCGTCTATCCCACGGTTAGTCTAGAGATTCACTGGGGTCTCGGCGATAAGGAGGGTGATGCGGCCTGTTTCCAAATACCCGCGAAAATTAAGGCTTAAATTGAGTTAAGTTCTTTTCCTTCTTTTTATTGAAATCGTATGTTATTATGCATAGGGATTAAGTGTATTAAGAGTTGGCAACGAACTGGACAATATTGCGACATCCAGCCAGTGACGCAATATTGAAGGAGTTAAATGTTAATGTAAATGTTAAAGTAACTGTAACTGTAATGTAATGTAATAAATAAACAACAAATTGGTAAAAATCTTAATTATAATTATATACGGGGGATTCGGACACATCTGGCGTGACAGTTTGTTAATTGTTCAACTCTTTCAGAGAACATGCAATTCGTTTTTTTTAGGAATAAATATCGTTTAATTGTTGTTGTTGTTTGTTTTTTAAGTTGTTGTTCTTGCATTATCAATCAATTTGGCATTTGATTCACTTGTTCACTTGTTGGAGTCAAGTTCATAGAGTTCGCCCAGCGTTCGCGGTTGCTCCGCCTGTTCAGCGATTAACAAAGCTTGCTGCAATTTTTGCCAACTTTCGGCAGCCGAATTGCTGGCATCGTATTGACCACCATTTTGACCATGTGGCTGCTGCTGCTGTTGCTGTTGCTGCTGCTGTCTTAACTGAAAGCGTTGCTGACGCATTAGCTGAGACCATTTGCGATTACGTGTGCGTTCCTGTTCCCGCAGCAAGGGCTCGATTTGACTGACTGATGGCAAGGCTGGTGGTGCTGCCAATTCCAAGTTGTTGTTGTTGTCATCAATGTCTTGGGGATTGTTGTTGTTGTTGTTGTTGAAGAGTTGCTCAGCAAGAGTGTCCACGGCATAGGCGGTGGATGGCTGCTGTGGAAAAGACACACATGAATTACGGACCAGGCAACAAAAAATCGAATTTAGAAAAAATGGAGTAAGAAAGAATTTCTACCCCAAATTTTCGGTCCTCGCGAATCAGTTCCTGGAACTTTTTTTTTTACTTGAACAAAAAAAATGTTTGTTTTTAATGTACTTTCAAATTCGAATAGAGCTAAGAATTTTTGCAATTCAGGAATAATCAACACCCTCAAAAACAGAGGTTTGAAAAAAAACTCAAAATCAAACCACGCGATTTGAAAATTAAATTTTTTTAGCTTTATCAATACAAGAAATTTCGGGGGGATGAGAAAATCCGTACTTAAGTCAATCCGTTCGTACTTGGTTTTGGAATCGGGAATCAAACTACTTCTGACATCGGTTAAAATATATCATTTTTTTTTTCGGATATTTTTTTTTTGAGGCATTGTGTCTACCTGAAGCTATTAGAAAGAAGAAACTTTAATGTGGAAAATTATCGTACATATGATATCGGAACAGTTTTTATGACCTTGCCAAAGATGGAACTAGTACTGTTACTTGTTAGGCATAAATTTGTGGATTTATCTGGCCTATTTGACAGAGCATATATCATTTGCTTCTGTAAAAAATCAAACGCGCATTTTTCGTACAGTCGAAAACGTCCAAATTGGCCTCTGAAGTCAGACGTTTCTCGATTAATGTCAATCGAATTGGCCAGATAAATCCGGAAATTAATGCCTATTGTGACCACAAGAAATTCCTATGGGGAAAACATTTGATACAGTTCTGTTCAGTGCACATAAATGAATCATAATTTTTGATCAATAAGGCTGCACCTCACAAAATTGGTACTTTTTGCCCTGTGTAATTTTTTTCCAGCTAGGTCCGAACCGAACACATAGATTTTTTCATTGATAGATTTCGATCTGCCGAACTGAACATTATAAAAATTTTTATAGGATAGATACAGCTGCCTGAATTTTGATTATTATTGTTGTCCATGAATTAGGTTAGGTTGCAGTAGTTGAGTTGTGATAAAATCCTATTTCACATAACCCTTTCTAAGCTATGATCGTAGACCTCACAAATTCTAGCTGTGAGGCAAAATCCATTTGAGAGATTTCTGAGAAATCTTGTAAAAGGGATGACCTAAAACCTTCTCATCCTCTGAGTTGCTGCTTCTGGAGAAGTCGTTGTGTCTAATGCCGAACCTTGCGGCGAGTGTTCCTATTAGGCAGTGTCCAATAAGGCCCCTACTAGCAAAGGGATGTGGTCTTTTTCTATATGGAGGGATCGACCTAGATTAATTCATATTTAGATTTAGATTACTGTGTGATTCGTTTGTAGTTATGGTTAGTAGATTAATAAAGTTAAATTTTAAAGTCCATTTATTAACCAGTTACCTGATTGTTAAATATTTTAGAGTACGAACTCTCTTTTCACAAAAGTCTTCCAGGTTTATATCTATCGAACTTAGTTAGCGCAATATTTTTTAAATTATTTCGGTTTCCATATCTAAATTTAATAATTTTGAAGTTCTTATGTACTTTTCCACTTACCAGCTTGTTTGCCATTGCCGCCTTGCCACCTGAGCGTTTGCCATGTGCTAAAGTATAATAAAGTTAGCAAATTGTCGAATGACTAACCCAAACGTAACAATGGTACACTTACCGCCCCAACATGAATGGCCGTATTCCAAGCAGGAGCCTGAAAGTATGCAACATTTTTCTCAATTTAGTATAAATCATCATCAGAGTGCACGGCAGGACCAGTGAAGAGTTAAGCTTCTGCGCAAAAAGTTATGAACTAATGAGCCCAGTAGAGAATTTCGCCCACACACAAATTCTTGGCCTGCCTGCTGAGCATTCTAAGCCAGTTAAACTGCGTAGGCAGCTTTAACAAAAAAAAAAAAAAAAAATGAAATAAAGACTCCTGCCTGCATCCATTGTGTTTTCCTGTTTGCTAATGTCGCCGCCATCCATGATAAATGTGGCCATTACAAACTCTTATGCCATGACCAGGGTTATGGCTGCGTTGTAGTTGAGTAATGCACTGAGGAGCACTCAGCGGCTGAGGCACCTGTAAATGTGTTGCTTTATGTGTTCCGTCTTATGCAACGTCCTTGACGTTTCGGTGCATTATGTGGCCGAAAACTAATCAGACAAATGGATAGGCAACGCATCAGCAGCAGCATCCGAAGGTGTCAGCCAAACAAAAGAGGTGTCAAAAAGCAGCTGGTACACCTTTGCGCAACTTGGTAACGAAGCAATAGCAACAAGTTCCATGACGCAGCTGGGATCCGGCGTCTGCAGTTGTTTGCATAAGCCCAGATAAATATATATTTTGTACTGTTGCCACCCCAAATGATGGTTCATATACATGTGTATCTAACATGTAATCATTTGTCAATTACTTAAACCGTGGATTAATTGTTGCTGGGTGCCCCTAACGCCCACACACACACACACACTTGTTGACAGGCACACTAAGGCCATCATAGATAGCGGCCTGTTCCTGCCTCGGCTCCGCATCGAAGAGCTGTCATTTAATAAAGTCCGCTCTTAAGCGCCTAATTAACGTGACCATCCAGTTTAATGGCTACTTATGTATGTATATATATGTATGTATGTATGTCTATTGCTGTTTAGTGTCATTTCTTTTTTAACAACTCGCCAAAGTTAAAAGTGTTGCGCAAATTTATTAGGGGGAAGCACATTAAAATCTACTTTTTATGGTTTTGTTGTACTTTGCTTTCCATTTTCAAGAGTAGAGAAACGAGATCTGAATTCCAGTTGTGCTTAAAGCAAATTAAATTCTGACTAGGGAATCACCAGCAATGAATCACAGATCAGTTAAAGATTACTTTAGATTACTTTGTAATTTTTTAATGGATTGTAAAAAAACTATTTAAAACATGCAAATAGTAATTTTTTGTCGGTTTTATGAGACAAAACAAAACACATATGTAAAATATATCAAGACGGCAAAACAAGTGTCTTCCATTTTGATGTTTAATTGTGAAACTGGTTTATTTTAAATTAACAAAGCGCGTTTTGGAATCGGATAGAAGCTCTCCCCGTCGGTCTGTTACACAAAAAAAAAACTTCAAACATTCTTGAGTTTCATTCAAGACTATTCTAAAATGAAGCATAAAGCGCTGCACAGTGGTTCGATGGAATTAGAAAGTGCCGAAAAATCAAATTAGCAAATTAAATATAGTTCAAACAAATGAACTATAGTTTAAACACTGATACCCCGTTCATTAGTTCATTTTATTTGCTAGTTCAAATAAAACAGTTCATCAAATACCGCACGGATCTAGTCTAATGTCCCAAGTCCAAATCTCAGAAATTATTGAAGCTAAAGATAAACTTGAAATTTGGTGTTCACTTTAGTTATATAGAGACAGATATTTAATTTATTTATGACCGGTTCCGAATAAGACAAAGTGGTTCAAAAGTGGTGCAGAGGCCATAACTTCGAAATATTATGAACTTGAATTTTAATGTGGTTGTAAGTTTTATAGAGATAGAGACATTTCATAGGTTCAAGACCGGTTAAAAAATCTCTACACCGGCCTTAAAATGGTTCAATAAATTATCTTTGAAATTATAGAAGCTTTGTACTTGAAAATTGTTGTGTATGTTAGTTATATGGAGATAGTAATTTCACTGAATCTACACCGGTTTCGAACCCAATTTAATCTGGTTCGCTAGATGTCTCTCAGCCTAATTATTTAAAAAGGGTCAAACGTTTTTCAGAGCCATATCTCAGATACTAGGCAGGTTGGTTATATGGATTCAGATATTTTCTTAAGAAATTCTCTTTAAAAATTAGCTAGGAAAATGAAATTTTTTGGGTAGATTTGTAACCGTTTCAATAGTGGTTCAGAGCCTTTCATGAGGAATTATTTCAGTTCAAATTAAAAAAAAAAAAACATTTTTTTGTGCATTTTTGTCATGTACATATATTTAAGTATAAAATTTAAAAATTGGTTGTTACAGTCCCCAAAATGGGACCATGTCAAGCTTTTCTCAATCTCTTGGCTCGTGTTTCAACAGAAAGGGACCTACAGTTAATCGCCGAATCCGAAGGACAAAGTTTTTAAGAAGCTTTTCATGGCTACACACTTCACAACTGGCGCCAACAGCTGTAAAGGTAAACCTTATGTGTAAAAGTAATTAGGAAAAACTTTTTAATTAGATGTTCCGAAGCGGGATCGAACCCTCAACCTTCCGCACAGTAGAGGCACACGCTACCCACAAGGCACATATTTAAGTATATTCTCCGAAAATTTCAAACAAATATAAATATTTCTACAGACACATTATGATCCTATACACATGACTATCTGACTTAACCAACTGATGTTGCTAAAACCGAATTCCAAATTTTTGAAGACCTCAACAACATAAAATGATTGGAAAGATGTGTAAGTTTTTTTTTTTCACAAAAAAACAATGCAAGCTTTAATCAGTTGAAAATAACTCCAAAAATTATTCCGCGAAGGCAGAATGACTTGTCGACAACATAAATTCGACATATTAGAAGCTGCGGATGCTGGCCTTATGGCCTTTAAATTAGACGTCATTACGTTAATTGTAGAAAAGCATTTTTAATAATGTGTAAAATTCTTCTTAAACTTTAAACAAAACTATGTTTTCAAAGTCGCTGATTACTAGATCGCCAATTCTGCTATATCGATCGGTTCCATCTAAGAATGTTACACAACCATGTTGGATATATTCTTAATCAAAAGATTAAGATATTCGATAATTATTTATATTTTTATACACTTGAAAAGTGTATATTAATTTTGCCCAGAAGTTTGTAACGCATAGAAATATTCATTTCCGACCACATAAACTATATATATTCTTGATCAGGACGACGAGCCGAGTTCAATTCCGTCTGTCCGTCCGTCCGTCTGTCCGTCTGTCTGTCCGTCTGTCTGTCTGTCTGTCTGTTTCTACGCGAACTAGTCCCTCAGTTTTAAAGCTATCGAGCTGAAATTTTGCACAGAATCTTCTTTTTACTGCACGCAACTAATATGTTTGAACCGGCCGGATCGGATGACTATATCATATAGCTGCCATACAAACGGTCGGTCAAAAAACTAGTTCTAGTGAGAAAAACATTTTTGTTTTCTATCGTAGCGTCACCAATCTTGGTATATATTAGTTTTATATGCTTTCACATAATTTTAAAAAAATTTATCAAAGTCGGATGACTATAGCATATAGCTGTCATAGGACCTATCGGTCGGAAAATGTGTTTTACTAAGAAAAGTTTTTTTCATGGTATCAAATTTTTATTATCAATGATTTAAAAATTTTAAATATCTGATATCTATATCCTATATATATTTTACCGGTTAAATCAGTTGGAGTAAAGTTTTTCAAGTATGTTAAAACTTCGGCACAGTCGAAGTTAGCTTTGCTTTCTCGTTTTAAACCATTTTTCTCGAAAATGTATTTTTTTTCAAATTGTTATTTTATGAAACATTACAATTTTAACTATTTTTTCTATCAATTCCAGCATTCAAGGGGATACCCCTAAAATAATCTTTACCGTTTTTTTGATTTCAGATAAGCCAAACCAGAGATAAAGTGATCACCGCCAAACGCCTTTTTTTAGGAGAACTACGGAAGATCGTTTACAGAAGCAGTATCCTTCAATTTTTTTTTCGTGATCTAATTGTCATTTGAAACTAGTAACCCTATATGTTGTATAGTTTTGAATGTCAAACGACAAGCTATTCACATTGGAAACAAGACAACATAAGGGCCTACATGATTGTCAGTAAATTGAGCCTAATCGGCCCTAAATCACATACAAAAATTGGTGTTAATTTTATTTTTTTTAAATAAATGTTTTTGATAACTTTTGACAGATGTAAGATGTTAATTATTGCCAGTGTGAATCGCAGGTTCACATTAAACAACAATTCCCACGTGCTGCTCTAAAATGTACTCAGCTTAATAAGGCTATAAGGCCTAAGAAGCTATGGCATTCCAATTGCACACAATTTGTAAGTGTGTTTCAATATTTCCAAGTAATAATAATAAGAAGACTTTCAGATATTTTGTAAGTTAAGATTTTAAAAATTATTCTTTCAACAGGAGCAGAAATAGCCAAAATGAAATAACATTTTCTTTTGAATAAAAACATATTACACTTTTGACTCTGTAAATCATAAACTGAGCTTAGTGTGTCTTCCATTCAACTTTATTTGTTGGGTCGGATCATATCAAGTTCATCGCTCTTAAATGGAACGTTTTAAGTCAGCAGTGTCTGAAATCGTTCACGTTTCTTTTAAGGTTCCACATGGCAGTCATTTCAGTTCATTGTAATTCAACCTTTTCATTTCTAATTTCGCTTAAGTGCTTTCCAACTCAAATGGCCTTTGAAGCTTTACAGCTTCATTAGAAAAATGATATAAACTCTCTTAGTGCTGGGTGTTAACTCAATCTCCTTCCCTTTAAGATTTAAATGCTTTAAATCATGACATTTTACAGAATTCAGCCGATTTACTATGAACAGACCATTAATGGAGAACCGTTTAATCGTATTTATAAAGTCGACGATTTGGGTATATCTGTCAAACCTAAAGTGAACTTTTGTAACGAATCCAAAAGAGTCCTTGGTTTTATCCAGAGGTGGAACAACTATACACTTTGCTAAATCGCACAACTAGACATACCAGGATCAGATTGAAACAGCTCAGATCTTTGCTAGGTACCAGCAGGTATCTTCCTCCTTATAAAAAGAGATTCCGTTTGATTGACTTCCCTTTTCTTAAATCTCGTAGAATATGTAATTCTGTAACTTTTGTCCATAAGCTTTTGTCTGCTGAGACTAAGTCCACAACTCTCATTGATATTCAAGTACCTTATCTCTTTCCTTTTGAGAAGCTTAATGAAAATATAAAGGTAAAAGGAGAGGTAAGCTAAATGGTGCGCAAAGTTTCTATCTGAGTATTTATCTATATATGAAGAAGAGTCGGATACTTCACGCTTTTTTAGGATACTTGGTCAGCCTCTCCTACTCAACCTTTCGAAGACATCCGAGCTAAAGATTCCAGCTCTACCCAAGTTTAATTTCGACTATTATTCTATTAGGATTAATAGAGCTGAACATGGAATATCAGTATTTGGTATGAGAGAACGACTTGTCGGGAAATGTAAAAAATTCGCAGAAAACAGTTGTTGATCGGGTTCAAACTCATTTTTAAAAATCTATGTGCATACCAAACTTTCGGAGAATTCACATCCTTCACGCGCCTGGGTGGAAAATTGGTTGAAAGTTTTGGAAAATTTACCACAAAATCGGAAAATGGACGGAAACATTAATGATTTTCAGCTTCTAACTTATTTGTACATCTCTACCTAACACAACTTTAACAACGCAATTTTCTCATTTTAGAAAATTTACGAAAAAATTTTGAAAATAAATTTGTTTGTTTCCATTTCACTTTCAAATCAATTTATACAATTATAAGGGAAAGTTGGACAATCAGCGAGAACACACATTTAGTTTTTATAATTTTCTTTGATTTCAACAGGTTGGCTTTTAAATCCGAACCTAACCCAATCGCCACCCTTACTCCACTCGCTACCGATAAGCTTAGCTCACTTTCAAAGCACTTGCCGCACTAATGACTATTATTGCCTATCCATAACTGGAACTCTGTCAATGTTATCTGTAGAATAGAGCCACATCGCAGTAACCACCCACAACTCTAACTGCAATGGCTGCAGGCCGCACAGGTGGACAAAATTCACACGTTTTTGTGTCTCCATCTCTTACGAATGCCGCAACAAAAATGCTATGGCTGTTGTTATTTGGCACGCAGTTTGGATTAATTTACGATAGCAATTAAAAACGTTGAGGCAACATTTGGACCCTGGTCCCCCGGCTCACATGCAAAGTACATAACGAAATTATAATGAAAACAAAGCAGGAAAATGTGCATAAAACTGAAACTGATAAAACGGATTAGCCGACAAAAAATTTAATCAAAACAATATATTAATCATTTATGGCTATGTTGATGACTGACAGATAGGGCAGTAAATTCTAAGAAGCTATTTTGTGCAGGCACGATGACACACCGGAAATCGAAGCCGCAAAGTAGGCAACAGATATTTGTTAGATATTTACCTGTCACCAGCGTGAACAGCGCCATTGTAATTAAAATAGTCCAACTGAATTTTAGGTACCACATTTTGCAGAATTAATATAGATGGTGTAGAAAATCGAATTTAGTTTTGAATTTAAAATTTGTTGGAACTTGTAACTTTTCACCTTGCTACTTTCAAACACTTTTTGAATTTGCCACCAAAATGCGGTCGACCAACGGCTTTTATAGCCAGAAAAGGCCTGCAGAATTGTTACAACCAGCAAAGATAACGAACAGCCAATACGAGTCCAATGCACGAAGCACAGAAACGAGACGAACGTCACGATGGCAAATGCCACCAATGAACGTACAGAGAAAGTCCCAGCAACAGGCTGCTCAGGGAAGGGGTTGGCGCATTTTAGGCAGAAAGCAGGGGGCGGCTGTCATAGCCCACGTAATGGGAATGCGTTTAGCGGTAAAAACTTGAGGATTAACTTTTAATTATAGTCCAGCCCAGCGACAAGAGAAGTGGGTTGGGTTTGACCTACAAATAAAAAATAAAAAAAATTTACAAGAATTTGTGAGGCTCTGTTATTGAAAATTTTGATTATTTCATATTGAAAGAAACAATAAATTGCATTGCATTTTGAAAATGATTAAAAATAATTTCACACTGGATTAGATAAACTTGCTTTTTGGCATTAAGTCTAAGTTTTAATGGAAAAATGTGTTGATATTAGTTTTATTTTATTAAAGTCCTTAGCCTTAAGACAATAATTATCCCAGCTTTAGATAAGTTCTACGAACAGCATATTTTGTCGATTACTATGGAATGGACCAAATTTCGACTCTAGGATTGCGGAATGGTTTTTTCATTTCATTTCTTTTTGGATTTTTGATACATTTTTACCACTATTTTTGGTGAATATCAGATTTAGTGAGTTGTCGTTAATGTTAATTACATTGGACTCTGATTCAATATTAAACAATTAATTTGATTATTTATGTTATTAAAAGAGATGATTAAAGGCTATTTTTGGAACCGAATCTATTTCTTAATATAGTGTTCCAGTTCGGGTTCAGGTTCGGGAGGTTCTAAATTAATAAGATTAAAAATATGTTGTGTCAAAAATTATACAAAAATTTATTAAAGAAAATAAATTGGTAGCAATTGATTTTAACATATATTTATGTACCCCCCAATACTTTTCCACAACTTGAATTTTTATAATTACAAAAAATATAGTTTTTTATGATTAATTTTACTATCACCTCTCGTTTTTAATTTATTAATTTACTACGTCATACCCTTCAAAATCCTTGTTCAACTCACATTTGTTACCTCTGGTTCTATAAAACCACTTTAGAATATTAAAGTCGAATATCATAAAATGTTAATGATGGATAAAAAAAAGTTCATTGATATGCGACATAACATTATTCGTTTTTAGTTTTTATGACAGTCAGTTTGATTCTGTTGACACCTTGATGGACTAAGATTATTTTAAGCAAACAAGAGCCCGACTAGGATCTTAAGTCCATCTCGCAACGTCTAAAACTTATAAATTTTCTTGTTTTGCCTTCCTCGTACCTTAGACACAATGTACCCAGTACTCGCAATTGTTTTTGTAGACGGCATTTTGTACTCAAATTGAAGACGAATGATTATTTTTTAAAATTTTGTTCTTCTGATTATTCGGTCACTCAAAGGTTTCAAATCGTAGAACAACTTATTCGAAATGGCCGCCCTGTGTCTTCCAGCAACGCCGAAGCTCTCTGGCCACTTATCGATCAAAGTGCTTACCTTATGCATTGGAAAATTGTCCACAGCTCGGACAAGGGAACGACTCAATATTTAGATATTGAGTGGAGCAAGCCATAGCCTCGAGAACGGAGTACAGTTTGTAGTCGAATGGCTACAAGCAGGCCAGTACTCCGTAGAAATGAAGTTTGGCTTATGGTTTTTTAGGTCATTGAAAGGTCCACGGCTTCTTTGGAAATAATGTCGTGTTAAGAGGCTTCACAAGCTTTTGAAAAACGTCGGATTGTTACTTTTTCGCCGAAGTTTTCAATCTGATTTTTGTTTTTATTCTGCTGCTCAAAATTTCTGATATAATGTCAATTGGATCATCTGCAGAGACGGTCGGGAGATCTGCATCATGTCGTAAACGAGCAAGCACCAGTTAAATCATTATCATGGTATTGCTCCATGTCTATTAACAAGTTCCTTATGTCGACCTCCATGCGAGTCGACTTCAAGTGGTTTTCTTACCGCCTAAATATTAAAATATAAATTAGAAACATTTTGGTTAAATTTTTTAAATATATCCAAGTGTTTTATGACCTATTTTGTGTGTCGCAAGTAGAGGTGGGCTTGGGCCAGGCCTGGTTTTTTCCCTGTTTTCAAGCACCGATTCGGTCCCTGAAATCTTCTGCCGTCTTCTGCCATTTGTGGTTTGACACAGGTCCGCGCAAAGCCCGGTCCGTTATCGATTTCTGGAACCTGGCTTATAGGTCCATTTATAGTCGGAAGCAATTTGTAAAACTCATTCATATACATTAATGTAGGAGATTACTGGTCGAATAAAGAGCAATCGCGGCACCCATTGCGAGGATGGTCTTTTGTTCGAGATAAACAGATGAAATTGTGCAGCTACCTTAAAGTTTTATTGAGATGCTTAGCTCTCAGGTATTTTAATCGTTAAGTAGTGGCTGTTCAACAAACAAAAAATTATACAGCTTACTTAAAGTTTGACTGTAGTCTATTTAAGTTAAAGAAAAAGGGAATAAAAGCCATTTAACTGAAAAAGAAAAAGACCGTGACTGTACCGGCACAATGTTTCAGTAATGGGGGCTTTCTTTTTTCTCTCTCTCTCTCTTATATTCGTATGAGATTGTTAAAGTTTCTAAAACTCGGTTTATTTTTTTGTGCTTAAGCTTTGAATATTTTTTCTTTGTGGATATGGTTTATATTTATATAATAATAAACTTGTGTTATTTAATATAAAATTCATTAATAAATATTTTTTAATATTACAAATATTTTATTTATTTCTTTTAATTAAGTTTTACAATTATTAAAGAATTTAAGTTGTCGGTACTTAATTTTTGGCGCTTTTCACTGTACTGAATCATCCTTCCCAATTTGGCGCACTTTTTTATATATTTAACACAATTAACTTCACCTGCAAGCTGCAAAAAAATGTTTACATACATAAATGTTAAATACAGACTCACTCTGCTTTGTTGATAAAATAAACACTTATTTGTTTTCTCATAATTATAAATGTAATTAAGTGACAAATAAAAAGAATAAAAAATTTATATTTCTTACCGAGAGAACATTTAAAAATAACTCACTCTCAGTTGTGTGAGCTATTTCAAAGTGTTTGGGAATAACAGTTTTACAACACTTCAAAGTGGAGAGATATTTTCGACCTCTGGTTAAAATAGAATGTCCGCGTTGCGCCCCCTAAAACTGAAACTAAAATTGATCTGTTTGACATTTTATTAACTATTTAACAAAAAATATCCTTTCATTCCATTCTTGCATTAAAAAGAACGCCGTGCCTTACAGCGTTACATTAAACTTGGTCCATACCGGAGCCCCGTATTTCAACACAAAAAAAGGCAACAAATTTTTAAATGCTCTCGAAAGAAAAACGCATTTGAACAATTGTTTAATATGTGTGGGCGTCCTTACAAGTGTGCAGCTGTGTTTATGTGCAAGTTAACAATTTGCATTTATCCTTGTGTGATTTAAGTGTGTAAAACAGTGTAAAAAGGTGTGCAAAAGTGTGCGTGTGTTTAGCTACCAAATACAACATTTCATCATAATCATTTAGTTTCGAACGCAATTAGCGCAAATACATGTATCCTTTATCCATGTAGGCGCTAGTATTAGTATATATCCTTTCCTTATTCTAGTGTCGGCCGTTTAACTCCCTCCATATACATAAGTGCAAATAAACTGGTATCGTCCAAGTGTCGGTGTTACGTGTGACTGGCAGAAAGCATTTGTGGTTGTTGTCGGCATCTTCAAAATTACTCCAGCTTGGCCAGAATATCGCTCTCGCGGAAGAGCACATATTCACGCTTATCATCCATGTCCACCTTGGTACCGCCATATTTGGGCAGCAGCACACGATCACCCTCCTTGACGCCCACCGACAGATGGCCAGCTCCAGCGGGATTTCGTGCACCCGGACCCACAGCTACGACAACGCCTTGCATCTCCTTGGGCACCGACTCCTCTGGCATAAGTATGCCACCAGCTGTGGTGGTCTTCACCTCGGCGCGTTGAATCAAAATGCGATCCAGCATGGGAATGACCTTCTTGATGGCACTATTCATGGTCCTCGTTTGTCTGGGCACAAAATGAAAGAAAGGCAACAATGTGTTACACTTTTTATATAATACAATGTAATTTTGAATAATTTTCACATTTTTTTCTTACCTTTTTTTTGGATATAAATTTCTTATTTTTATTTTTTCAATTTTATTGCTGACGATCCGTTTCGTTCGACCAACCGAGCTATACTAAATTTTATAGAAACGACAATCCGTAGTACAACATTCCAGGCTACTACGATTTCCATTTACACAAATATTACAAAAAGGTTGCTGCGTTCAAAAAGAAAATGCTAGGAAATTCGTCTACAAATATTCTAAGGTTGATCAATGAGTACTCGGAGATTCTAAAGGATGTTGTTAAATATCTTAGGTGAAATTTCCATAAATATTGGATAATAAAACCTGGATTTATTATTACATGCCAGCGACAAAAGAACCTGTCAAAGCAATGGACTTTTTTGTAAGAATATGCTGCAAAAAAGGTTAAGATTATTTGGAAAAAAGACACCCACCGTACTATCCGGATTGTTCCTAACACGGAATTTGGTTCGAAGGAAAATAGCTCGTCCCATAAAATGAAGTCATAGCTGACATCAATTGTTTGATGGCCGATGTATTAATACTTTTTGAGATGTTCTAAACGAAATTTGGTTTGGCAACTAAATAGGTCAAATAAATTTTTAAAAATTACTCTCCAATATGCAAAAATACATCCCCAATATAGCAAAGAATATCGCATTGTTTTTAGTCTTATCTTTTTGGAAGTTCTACTGACAAAATAAATGGCAAAATAGAAAAATAAAGTGGGTGGGGTGGCAAATCGTTCTATTTGAAATTGGGTCTGTAAGCCTTATGGCCAAATAAATGATAAAATTATTTACCATTACGGAAAAATCCATCCCCAGGGGAAATAAACATTTTTCTTTTTAGGGAAATTTACCTCAAAAATTGGGTGTTTAAGGTTAAAGCCTGAAAATCAACCGGAGGGTAGGGGTTTTAGATTAAAGTGGTTTTCTACCCGATAATTGTAAAATAAGGTTTATAAGCTCTACGGGGAAAAATTTTATTTGCATTTTGTAAAAACCCACCCCTAGGTCTGAAATGGCAGCATACTGTTGGCGGCGTAGCAAAGCGGTATTATTGTGGTAATATATATACACTCCTCGCCACTTGAATAGGACACCCCTTTTGTCTGTTTTATATTAAACATACTAAAGACTTATTTTTTTGTAAATTGAAGTTCATGTAATTGTTTCACTAAATCCAGATGAAAGACTTAGCGACAAAGTTTTAAGTATAAACAACAAATTATTTACCAAAAACCGAACAACTTCGGGGTCTTAATTTTGCGGCACTTGAATAGAACATGCATCTAGTTTGATCGTTATCCTTGGAACGTGAACTCATATTTTTCGTTGATCGATTAATGGGGAAATTATGATAAACGTCTAAATTGGACATTTCAATCGCACCTTGGTGGAGAACGGCGTAGTATCTCGTGACGAGCGGGGCAGCTGCGGGTAGTACCTGCCTGCCATGGTGCGTTGGTATGGACAGTGAAGACCAGCTACATGTATCAGGCGAACGGCATTCAGCCAAGCCTCTATTTATTCTTATTTATTTTATTACATATGTCAAGAGTCAACCATTTGTCATATACTTTTATTAGCAAAAAAAAAAATATAAAGAAAAACGATAAGTCCTTTCGACACTTCGTTAAAAATTTGGTATTAAGGCCAGTTTCACAACTATGCGTAGCATTATTTCGTGTGCTACACAGAGAAAAAAATTGATATGAAATGGCAGTCATTTCCACATTTCACTCCGATATGATGAAGATTGACTTGATATTTTCTATTAAAAAAAAAAAAACAACATTGCCTTGTTAGGGGATCGAACGCTGGACATTGCCCTTAACATGAATGGAATAACGTCTCAACGCAGTCAGCCAACGCGCACACTGAAGTGCAAACGTCTAAGATACTATTTATATTTTGTAGGGAAAAATTTATATTTTTATAAGATCATTTTAACCAGCAAAGATTAAATTGATCTTGAGCTTTTTTTCTCTGTTACTACGTTGCTTTTTGCCCTTCAAAGTATGCTATGTTTATAAATAAAAATAATTATTTAAAATATTTATTTTTTAGCAGCCTTAACACTTATTATTTTTGTATACCTTTGACTGGTCCGAAAATCTGAGTGTATGCACAATGTGGATTATGCAAGATTCTGCCATATCTGATTTTAAATTATATTGTTCAAAAAATAATAATTGAAGAAAATAAAGTTTGCATACCTTGAGGGTCAAAAAAGCATGATTTTTTATAAGCATAAACGTAGTAGATAAACAATCATTAAGAAGCCACCTTTTAACCCGGTTCGAAAGGCACAACACCTCAGTTTTCGACTCGCACATGTGACCTGCACTTCTATGTAGCATGGAGTGGTCTATTTTGACGAATAAAAATTTAATTTCGAAGGTCCTGATGGCTATAGCTATTAATTCCATGATCTCCGAACAGAAACTCATTATTTCGACCGACTAGTCCTATTCTAGTGGCGGTGAGTGTATGTACATTAGACCGAATATATTTTGTATGGAAAACTTACTGTGTGTAATTAATATGGAAAAATATATGTTACAAAATTTTTTGTTATTACTCATACGTAGTGGTGCCTTTAATCTATGTATATGTGTGTAGTTGTCATTCATTTACAGTTATATTTTTTCACACTTTCAAAAGGTTTTAAAACTTTCCCCAGTTGTGAAATAGGTAGCCAATAAAAAGCTTCTCAAACTTTGCAAAGATTAAAAAAAGCCAAGCCAAGAATTTGAGAGAAGTTCGGCTCGGCCCTTTAGGGCTGTAAACCCCATTAACAATTCAAATACTATGGGCGATTTTCTCAAGTTTAAAATTTTAAAAATTAATGCTTAAACTTTATTTTTGTATATATTTATTTTATTGCACTGTCTTATCCTGATTTGGTTCACCCTAAAATGCTGCTACAAAACTTGGCCAAGCATTATGTGTGTGAACTACTGTTGATGTGCCTGTGTGTTAGTGTGCGTGCAGTGTTTATGTGGGTTACACTTTCTTGGTATTAGTGTCCATTCGTTTCGTTGTTTTGATTAAATTCCCACACTAAAGTCAGCGCCACCTGTTGGTAGTTTGGCCAACTTAGCTGACGTTTGGGGAGGGCGGTCCTCCTGCCGTTCCCCGCCTGCCTGTTTAGTTGGCTTTCTTGGAACTACTCATGATGTGTGTGTGTGTGTGTGTGTCTGTACGTGTGCGTGTTTGTCTAAACTTGTAGCGTTTAATGCTGTCAGAATGTGTTTTTTTTGTTTGTTGTGCTTTTGTTGCCGCATTTTCCCAGCTCGCTCGTAAATCACAAACTTCATATTTTCTACGTCATTTTGTGGGCCCAATGAGGTACTTCCTCTCGTAGCCTATTGGCTTTACGTGACGTTCATGGAATCATTTTTTACTTTCGCTTTTTGTTTTGTTTTACCGTTTATGGCCTGCTGCGCTTTGGACTTTCCACATATCATCGTTATGACTGACGCAAGTTGATGCGCAGACATTTTTTAAAGTTGTCCATGCAAATGCCCGATAACATCATTAGCAAATTCGTTTCCTTTTCCATTTGCTTGATTGCATTTTCATATAGTAAAAGAAAAATGCGGTTTGTTGTCCCTGCACATCATTAGAATTCAGTAATACAGACGCTAGTGGTAGTAAGTCAAATCGATAAAGTTACGAAATTGTTTATGCGCATTTCGATGAGACCAAATTACAATTTCAAGCGACCTCGAAATGTGAATCCATAGTAAAGGCAATTGAAAATAATTAAGCAAGTCCCCTACGATAATTATCCTGTGGTTATGGTGGAAAATTTTTTGCCAATCTTTCTATAAGAATGTGTGCGTGTACAATGCCGGCATCAAAAAGGAAATCAAAACATTAATCTCACACATCAAATATTCGTTTGATGTTTGATTCTTTCTCTCTCTCTCTCTCTCTGTGTATGCGTGTATGTTGTACAATATGTAGCCTTGAAGTGAATGAAATGATTAATACATTTAATCCATTTTATATTAGAACACAACTATAAAAAATATTTCGATAATCTCTTGAAGGAAATAAACAAAGTGTAAAAATAATTATTGTGTTTTCTTTTTACCCCATCTAAAAAATCCGCTCTCGAAATATACGGATCCACATTTGCGATATAATTAGATTTTATGACATTTTAATGTGCCTGAGAATAACTATTGCATTTTTGAAAAATATATAATATTATTTGTGCTCTTCCAAATGAATTGTGAAACCTATATGACAGCTATATAGTATAGAGATCGGAATTTCGGATCGGAAACAGACCAAAAATATATCTTGTTCTAAATATAAAAGCGCACTTGGACTTTTAGCTTGGAGCAAGCTCGGCTTGACTATTAAAGTCCAATTTAATTCAATTCAAATTGCAATTTCAAGGATTCCGATTTTTTTTCTGAATGTTTTAACAGCGGTAATTGAGCCTAGGCATGCTGTAAATTCAGCATTTCATTCATATAAATAACTGTCTTTACAGCCCCAAAGGGCCAGAGAAAGGGACCAACAGCTTTACGCTAAATCATGGCTACATTCTTTACAGTTGGCATCAATAGCTGGTGAAGGTAACCTTATGTGTAAATGTTTTTTTTATTTATCCTTACACTCAAAGAAAAAAAAATAAATTCTTGATCCAAGCGCAAATTTCTTGATCGAAGTGCGATTATCTTGATGACAAATTTCTACACTCCAAGTTTCTTGATTCAAAATTTCTTAATCCAAGATTTTAATTTGCTCGATCTCTCCGTTCCGTAACTTCTACATATTCCCCAAGCCTATAAAACCGAAATTGATCACTTTTTATACTCTGTACCGAAGGTACACAGAGTATATTGGGTTTGTGAAAATGTATGTAACAGCCAGAAGGAAGCATCTCCGACCCTATAAAGTATATATATTCTTGATCAGCATCAACAGCCGAGTCGATATAGCCATGTCCGTCTGTTTGTTTTTTTGTTTGTTTGTCTGAATGTCTGTAAGAAAGAAAAAAAAGGTGAGGGGGGGGGGGAAAAGGGTTTTTTTTGATATGTTTTTTTAATTATTTTTTTTTTTTTTTGGGTTTTTGTTGGTCCCCCCCATTTCCCCAAATTATTTTAATATTTTTTTTTTTTCTAAACCTTTTTTTTTTTTTTTTTTTTATATTTTCAATATTTTTTTTTTTTTTTATTATTTTATTAACCCCACAAAAACCCAAATATAATCATATTTGTCAAATATGGAAAAAAAGTGAAAAAAACAAATGGGAACCAACCTTATTTAATTGGGATTTGACAACGCCGATTCGGCCCTGGTTTTTTCCCCTTTTCCTTTTTTTTTTTTTTTTTTTTTTTTGTGTGACCCCCCCTTTTTTTTGTTTTTTTTTTTTTTTTTCTTGTTAATAAGAATAATTTTGGTTTGGTGGGAATGAAAAATTTTGTTATATTTTTTTGTTTAGTTTTTAAAATTATTATTTTTTTTAAGTTTTTTTTTTTTTTTTTTTATTTTTTTTTTTAATTAATTATAATTTTTTTTTAAGGTTTTTTATTTAAAATTTTTTTTTTTAAAACCAAAAACCAAAAAATTTTTTTTAAAATTTTTAATAAACAACCAAATTTGTTTTCCTTTTTTTTTTTTTTTTTTTTTTTTTTTTTTTCTCCCTTTTTTTTATTTTTTTTTTCCTAAATTTTAAATTTTTAATATTGTTCATTTTTGTTTGTTTTTTTTGTTTCCACACAACAAAAAAAACAAAATTTTTTCGACGATAGAAGAGACTGTTGAAATCTTCAAAAACCTTATTTTAGAGTTACCACCTTTTTAGTGCAAAATCAATAGACAGTGTGGCTGTACTAAAATTTAGTTCTAACCAAGATTAAGCTAAAACATGCCAAACTTTTTAATGAAAGTGACCTGGTCACACTGAAAGTCAAAATATAACTTAAAACTGAACTAAACTAAAAATATTATTATCTTGCCATATAATATAAAGCACTAGTTGGCAATATTGGGAAATCTAGTATCAGAATATGTATATGGGTCTACTACAGCAAAGATTTTGGCCAATGTACCATTAAAAATGCAAAATATGTACTAAAAACAAAAAAAAAGGAAATAAGGGGTGAACAAAATCCACATTGTTGGAAATATTTTTAAAATTGTGAAAATATGCAAAGTAGGAAAAAGTAATACTGAAAAGATCTAAATGAAAACTTTAGCAGGTTCTGGGGCTCGTCAAAAAAACACGTATTCACAAATTCAATTCGTTAACACACATAGAAGTTTTCGGCTTCCTACAAACAACAAGGCCTTTACAAAATTCGTTTTTAAACTTAATGAGTTTTGACATTGAATTTATTTAGCAGCGGCATGTGTAAGGTTTTACATAATTAGCTTACGTAAAAATTTAAATATAATAAAAAAAACAACAACAACAACAATAATAACACAGAAGAAAATTGTCAATACTATTATTAAAATTAACTAAAAATAGATGTTTACACTATCCTGGACGAGAATCATTCCCGTAATTAATTTATATACATAGAATGCTCTGACAGACCTTACATTGAAATGTCTCTGGCTCTTATGAATGAAAAAACCATCCATTGAAATGAGCAGAGAGAACTTTTGTTGTTGATTGCTTGGAAAATAATATTAACACTTAATTGCAAACTAAACTTGCACAGCTAAATTATGGTAATAATAATTAAAACTTGTACTAAATGCTTTGGCAAGAGCAACTGAAAAATATACAACTAATTAAACAGTATTCAAATAAATTAGCATAGGGTAGCAAGTGGAGCTCTTGAATTGAATACAAATAGCGGCAAGTGATAAAATGTATGGAGATTAGGAGATTCCAACTATACATATATATATATATGTATATAGTATATATTTATGTGTATGTGTAAAGGTGGTACAACTATAATTAGTTGCTTGGTGACTTGATGATTGCAAATTTTGAAACAAGTTGCGGCTTTCCCTGCAGCAAGCGATCGTTGAGAGAGGTCTGTGGAGAGTGGAAAGTTAAAGTTTAGTGCATTAAATGGACGAGGGCAGTTTGATAAGACAATGACAATAATTCAACATAATCCCCCTATTACTTCAATTGTGTTCAGGGTTTTTGGTTTATTCCTTCGAAATAGCAGGTTTATTTTTAAGGTTCTTAAAATAAGCTTTTACTTCTCTGAAGACCTCTGCATTTGACCTAAATTATCAAATCCGAGTCGAATCTGAATAATATTCGCTGATAATCGCCTTACACTTCTCAAGGTAAGGAAGTTAAAGAAGGGGTCACACGATTGTGCATTAGGTTAAGTGTCGGAAATCGCTTGTAGACATTCATGCGGAAATATTCAGATAAGATGCATACAGTTTGTTCGGTTCGACAGACGAACATGACGAGATCAACTGGTCTATTGAAGCAGATCAAGAATATATATACTCTATGGGGTCGTAGATGTTTCCTTCTGCCTGTTCTAAACAAATGGATATAAAGCGTATCATGAAGTTGTATAAATGTATGTAACAGACAGAAAAATACATTTCCGTCCCTGTAAAGTATATATATATTTGATTAGCGTTTAAAGTCGTCGAGATGGCCATATCCGTCTGTCCTTCTGCTTGTATGAACGTGTCTCAGAGAACACATGAGATAGAGCCGCGTGTTTTGGCACGGAAATATGTGTATTTTCTTAGAGTTGTTCTAGATTACGTTTTCGCTATACAATTGGTTGAGGAAAACTTGAACCATCCTAGCGTCCAGCCTCAACGACTCAGCCAATATCATTCCATTGATTCTATCGACGATTTCTGGCATCCCTTGTACTAAGACGACCACAACGCATTTCAATAAATAACTTATCCATTTTAATAGTGTGCGTGAAGCTACATGTGTCAATAAGATCAAATTCGGACACTCTATGATAGAATGCCTTTAATTATAGCTTTGGCTGTGGTTGGTTTAGTTATTTTTATTGAAGTTTTTAGATTCTGTGCACATTTAATAACTTTATATCTCTTAAAATTTTTGAATAAATTAAAATAATGCTTGATGATCACCAGGGATGCAAACCGTTCGAGAACTGAGGTTCACTCTCAGTTTTCGAACATTATACTTTCTAATAAGAAAATGTAGACTTATCCTAATTAAAGTCGTGAAATATTTGAAGAACTTTTAAATATTATTCATGTGCAACACTGCATAAACTTTATAGTCTATCCATAAGTTTCAGTATTTAAGATATCGAAGGCACATTGAGAAAGTCGAGTATCTATTGGTTTATAAGCCAATAGATCATTTAAGAAAGCAAAATGTCAGATATCATATTAAAGTTGGTGCCTCAATCGAGAGGAACACCAAAAATATCTTTACAAATGCTAAATAGTGCAGTATAAAATAAATACCTTGCTTAAATAAAATTACACAGATCATTATTATTAGAGAGAAAGATTCAAACGCCTCTCAATTTGTGGCACTGTTAAGAGATATTACGAATGCAGATACTTTTGAAATGTTGCTAGCGAGTTCAAAATGTTGCTAACGTTTTATCACACATATAGGAAAAAACGGTGGTTAGAGCGAGACGGACATTGTCTTGATTGTACTCAGTGAGCGACAATAACAAAGAACAGCTGATTATTTCTCTGTTAAGTTTGTGGCGACCGAGCAATCGTTCTCTCTAATTAAAGTGCTCTCTCTTTTCAACCATTCCAACTGAAGAATATTCGGCTGGATACTCAGACTATTTGATCTAAAACTTCCAAGAAAAGAAAGCAAAATTATGGCAGACATATTTAGAAAAGACCTGATAATTGCTAAAGATGCACTTAATCAGATGTTGTGAATACACTGGAACCCGGCTGCAACCCGACAGATTGCTGTTCTTAAAGAGGAAGTTAGTAATCCTCTCACCCTCAATGGATGCATAAGTTTCTCGAAAGTCTCAAAAAACTAATCTTAAGGAAAAAGGGATGAGCTAAGGCGATTCAAGGCTTTTGGTGTAGTTGATTTTCCAAATAAATTTCTTTTAAGATTATCAGTTCGGTTCAGCAAGTTGGTTAGGTTTGGTTCACAAATGGTTTGCATCCCTAATGATCACACTAAATTTACTACTTTGTTCTCATTTTCGACAAAGTTTATTAGGTGTTGAAAAGTTGCGTTTAAGGTTAAACAAACAGTGACTGACTTATCAAACTGCCCTCGTATTAGTTGAACAAAATGTTGACCAACCTGTAGTAAAGCGTGCTTCGATTGCGGCTCGGTTGATTCACTAGTTGAGACGCGTGGCGTTTGCGATGAAGAGTTCAGGGTGGTGGTGGTGCGTCTTAGACGTGTTGAATCCATCTGAAGACGTGAATTCAACGATCCCTGCGATAACTTTTTGCCAAAAAGCACCGACTAAAAGTATAAGGTAATTTAAGTCATAAGCAAAAGTTTTTTTTAGAAATTGCTTGCATACACACCTTAAAGGCTTCGCGAAATTTATTGCTCATCAAATTATAGAGCAAAGGATTGATGCAGGTGGACAGATAATAAAGCACGCCCGATATATAAGTCATCACTGTATAGATGAATTCGTGCTGGTCATGCAGTTTGGCACCCCGGGCGGGTGCATAAATGGCAATCAAACGTTGGGCGTGAAAGGGAGCCCAGCACAGAAAGAAGCAGACGACCACAGCAACTGCGAGTATTTGTACAGATGAAGCGACAGATAAATGGACAATTTTTTGGGGGTATCATAAATGTCATAAATGGGCTGACGGACTGATTAGATGATGACGATGATGATGATTGCGCTGGCATATGGCCAGGAATTAGACGCACAGCAGATGCCTCATTATTTTGCAAAAAAAAAAAAAAACACTAAGTCACAAAATTAAACTTTTGTCTTTGTACTGAGCCTAAAAGCGAGTCTGTCTGATGCATTGGAGGTGCCAAATGGGGAAACAACATTTGCATGAGCTCTATTAAGCTGAGCCTTTAAGAGAATTGTAAGAGGGTTTTGGGGTTTTTGGATTATTTTTTAAGGGGTATTTTATATATATTTCATGATTCTGACTACTTACTACTTTGCAGTTCCCAACTGTTTAAGGTATTGATAGCATGACAAACCTGAGTAGACTGTATAGCCAATCTGCTCTTTGTGGTGTGAGTGCATAAGTTATTTATGTTGTGAGCAAACACAACAAACTAACCGCGAGCCGGCAAACTTACTAAGCAGTTAAAATATATACAAACTCACATTTCGAAAATTAAAATAAAAGACACAATAAATTTTTTAAAAACTTTTACCATTTGGTACCCCCAATGCATCTGAAAAATTCGGTTTCAGTCTAAGTACATTTTTGCTGTTGCATAGTGTAATTACCCACTCACTCACTCACCCAACATTCTCAGCAGACGTCGTGTGCCATAATGATTGAGACGACCCCTTACCGAGCTTAATTGTGGTCCACCGGCTAAACCTCCACTCGAACCGGCATATCGATACAGGATCGTATCACTGTGTACACTTTTCAAAGTCTGTCGACGCTCGGTGCTTGCTCCATCGCCGCCGCCAATTAGATTGGAACGATACAAGTGCAATCCAATCAGTAGATAGAGCACAAAAATGATCGACATGGGTGCAAAAAAGAAAATAAAGGTGGACAATTGAAACGAATGCTCCAATATGATGCGCACCACCACACACTTGTCCACGCCGGCATAGCTATCAATGCCAAATTGTGCCGCCTGCGGTATAGCCGTTAATATGGCCAAAACCCAGATGAGTACTATAATGCGTAGAGCACGACTTAGCTTACTCATGGCCTGACCCAAAAACGGATGACAGATGGCTATATAACGTTCCACGGTGAAAGCCGTAATGGTCAGTACCGTTGCATTGGCCGATGTCTCGGCTAGCAGTCCGCGTCCTATGCAAAAGTATTCGCCAAAAACATAGGGATATTTGGACCAGATGAAGTACACTTCCTGCGGCACTCCCGACATTAGCAGCATAAAATCCGAAATGGCCAACGAGAAGAGATAGTAATTGGTGGCCGTGTGCATGGAACGATTCTTTTTGATCACAATGCAGGTGCTGATGTTGCCCACAATGCCGCTGAGGAAAATTAGGCCATAGATAACCGAAACCGGTATGACAATGGCCAGTGGATCGCGCTGCGGGCCCAGCAACTGGCTGACATTCGCAGGAACAAAACTAGCCTCGGACATGATCTCTCTCCCGCTCTCGCCCCCTCTCTCCCTCTCTGGCTCTCCGTCTTAGAATTTTTCCACTGCCGTTTAACTGGCCAAGTCGCTCTCTCCCTATGCTAATTATAATAATTCGATGTCGCGAAGGTAGCTTAGCAGGCGACTCCCCAACTCGACTTGTTTCTTGACTGACACGCAATCACACCAAATTGCCGGCGAGGTCGTGCCCGGATACGGCACCACGTTGCGGTCTGGGTGCGCTCCGACGCATTCACTTGATATTAACCACCGGTACGAGCCATGTGTATACGGTAATCCACACTTTTGATTCACTCTCGGCTTATGGAATGCAGATCCCGTGTCTAGCTGTTGCCACAACAAACCGCACTCCAGCGCGTTCTGAACCTATCTGATAAGCAGCGGCGACATTTCATTCAGATTTGTATCTAAAAACAAACGACGACGCGCTGCTGCCTCTGCCAGCGACACACACACACACACACTTGCAGGCAAGAAGGTGCGCGTAGTAATTACATGGTCAGCTGAATCTTAAAGATAGCTTATGAGCTTGACAGTCCATCATTATTAATCTCTCTCTGGGCAACACAAGTTAATTTTAAGTTTAGTTCGAAATCTTAAAAAACGCTCAAGATTTTCGAAACATTACAAAAATGCCATTCTAAATTTAGATATGAGTGAGACCGTTTTGTTTTGAAAATTTTTTAAATTGTTTTGTTCTTTTTATACGCTGTACCAAAGGGCCCAGTCGATATAGACAGGTGCTTGAGTGCGTACGAATGCTCAGATCTCAGAGATGGTGAAAGCTAGAGGCTAGAGGCCACTCACTGGCTGCCCTTTGGAGGCTGATAACAATCAAATCAAGGCCATGGTTTACTAGAATTGTAAGGGTGCCGTCCACTTTGAGTTGCTGCAACTATCCGAATTGGACAAAAATTTAAAGAGAAGTATTCCGGATTAGTCAATCTAAAGGGTGTCCTTTCCTATCATGACAACACTTGACCGCTTACATATTTAGTCTCTCGTCAAAACTTATTGCAGCTGAATTGGGAGGTAGGCACATCCACCATATAACCCCGACCTTGCACTTTCAGATTATCTTTGGTTTTGATCTCTTCAAAATTCTTCAAATGGTAAAACCCTCGTTTCTAATAAGGCTGTCAAAAAAACTTGGTCCAGTTTAATGACGATAAGTAAGTGATGTTCTAAGAGCGTGGAATGCAACAGGTGGTCAAACAAAAGGCCAATACATAATCGATTTATGTTAATTCTTTTTATAAAACGAGAGGGCAAAGCTAAATTCGACTGTGCCGAAGTTTTAGAACACAACCGATAGAATATACCATATATAGGATAAAGATGATAGAGATTTAGAAATTCAATATCTGATTGTTGACAACATTTGATAACGCTACCATCAAAAACAAATACTTTTTCTCATTAAAACACATTTTCCGAACGATCGGCTCTATGGAAGCTATTAGAATATAGTCTTCCGATTAGGCAAATCTGTTTGAAAGATTCATAATTTCTGAGTTTAAGAACGTTCTCATGGAAAACAAACAAGTTTTCCTCCCAAAGACCTATTTTCCGACAGCTTATCCTATAGTTATATATAGTCATTCGATCTGGTCAAATTTTGAACAACTGCTTAAAAGCATAAAATACTTATAATTTCTGAGTTTAAGAACGTTATCATAGAAAACAAAAAGCTTTTCTAACTAAGTGCCATATTCCGACCGATAAGTTCTATGGCAACTATAAGATATAGTCATCTGATTTGGACCAATTCAAGCGGAACTGTGTAACAGCTTTTAATATTCATAATTCTTGACTTTAAGAACGTTATCATTAAAAACAAAACAGTTTTTATCCTAAAGAAATATTTTCCGACCGATCGTTCCCATGGTATCTATAGGATATAGTCATCCGATTTTGACGAATTTATGCAGAACTGTGTGACAGCTTTTAATATGCATAATTCTTGACTTTAAGAACGCTACCATTAAAAACAAAAAAGTTTTTCTTCCAAATACATAATTTCCCACCGATCGTTCCCATGGTATCTATAGGATATAGTCATCAGATTTTGACCAATTTATGCAGAACTGTGTGACAGCTTTTAATATTCATAATTTTTGACTTTAAGAGCGCTGTCATTAAGAGCAAAAAAGTTTTCTCCCAAAGACATAATTTCCCACCGATCGTTTCCTTGGTATCTATAGGATATAGTCATCCGATTTTGACGAATTTAAGCAGAACTGTGTAACAGCTTTAAATATACACAATTCTTGAATTTAAGAATACTATCATTAAAAACAAAAAAGTTTTTCTCCCAAAGACATATTTTCCGACCGATCGTTCCCATGGCAGCTATAAGATATAGTCAACCGATCTAGGCGGTTCCTACATATTAGTTGAGTGCGACTCTGTACTTTAAACTGAGGGACAAGATTGCGTAGAAACGGACAGACGATCGGATAGATGGACAAAGCTTAATCGACTCTGCTCGACGTCTTGATCAAGAATATATATTTATTTTATGGGGTATGCGTTACAAATTTTTAATCAAAATTTATATAAAATAGTTTAATCTGGTAAGTGAAAATAGTTGGATCTATTTTTTTTTCTCGCCTTCACCATTTTATATTCAATAAGAAAAATATGGAATAGAAATCCTGTATATACACTTGTGTGTAAGGGTAAAACCCTCTAGTTTCAAAATCAAATATTTAGTATTTTCAATAAACTGACTTCTCTTCCAAGTCATTATAATGACTTTGGTTACAGATATCAATTTAAGGACTGGACTAGATTCATATAAAAAATGTGCTGCCTTTATGTCCTTATAATAGCAACCCCTAAATTACATTTATTTCGAGCACCTTAACGTTTTTCCTTGCCCGTGTGTTTGTGTTTGTATTTTGGCCACCATATTTCATAGTGTTTCTTTTTTGGCATTGCCATTAAATGTCAGCAACAACAACAACAAAAAGAGGCAAACCCCTCGCTGACACTGACAAAAACTTTTGCCCCATGAGTTCTGTCAGTTTCACAGCTCCTCAGTTCCATGCTGGCGACGAGTGACATTTTGTATTGCCCCGTAATATTTTCATTCATTTATTTTCCTTCGTTTAGCACCGCACTAAGTGAACCAAAGTATCCCTCTACCCCTCTCCTGTACGGTGTGTCGATGGGTGTCGAAGTGCGTGCGTTGCCTTTGAAATTTGCCACGGTTGGAGTTGGGGATTTCAACACATTTCATCTCTTATATGAGCTGCAGTTCAAAATAAAAAGACTTTCTCTTTGGATAGGGTATTTGCACATTCATTTATTCAAAATACTAGAAATATTTTGGTATGGTCCTTAAACTACCAGCCTCTCTAAAGAATCCTACGCTCTTCAAAATGTATACATAACAATAGTTCAAAATTAAAATATAAAACATTCATTGGATATTGACATTGATGTTAGATTAGACACTGATAAACAATGGACACTTATTCAATTCGACATTCATTTGATTATTTAGTACGGTGTGTCTCAATGGAATGTCAAGCTGGTAAAGAGCATAATATGGTTAACGATGTCGTATTTGCCCAGTTCCAGTTTTTAATTGCACATTCATTTTCATTGGTAATTGTAAGTACGTGTATATTGAATGTAAGGTTAGACACTAATAAACAGTGAACACTTACTCAATTTGATATACTCCGATATATATGTATATATATTTAATTTAACTTAACATTCATTCACATTGTATATATTGTAAGGTTAGATAAAATCCACAGTATAGCCTGATCACTTCAAAAAATTGAGTAAAACGTTTAAACAATATTGTATATTTTGCATTAATTTTAGTAACGTACGGTTAAGTATTGTATATGTAAATATGGAACACTTAAGCTACCAGCCTCTTTCGAAAATAACCAAACACGAAACCTTCTGCATTATATTCAATACAAAGTTTTGAAGAAGATTTATTATTAATCTGACAACTCTCTCTTTGATATTGTTTATGTATGTACTATTTAGTAGATATATTTATTAGGGTGAAACAATGAGTCCGCCCCAAAAAAAAAAAAAAAATCCAACCAAGCGTATAGCGAAAATGTAATCAAGGGACCATTCTACGAAAATTTGCACAAAATCAAAAATTCAGCACACGATTTTGAACAAGGAAATTTTATAATTTTACGTATTTTTTAAAAATTAGAAAATACTAATTGAAATTCGGAAAATCTTATTAAACAGTACAACACTAAAAATTAGACGGTATTAGCCCCATAAATTCTGAATCCTGAGACTTCTGTAATAGAGTTGTGCCGGTTTTCATGAACTAGTTCGAATGAACTATTCATTTAAATGAACTAGGTCTCAGTGTTTGAACTATAGTTCATTTTTTGAACTATATATATAATACATAGTTCATTTTTTGAACTATATATATTATACATAGTTCATAAAATGAACTATAGTATATATTAAACTGGAGTGATTCACGTCCGGAACTGGAAAATACTTTTTACGTTACAGTTATTTTTGTAACAGGTAATCATTTTTTATTAGGTAGTATCGGTCTGGCACCGACGTTATCGTAATCGTCATAATCTGAAAAAAATATAATATCAATCGTGGTAATAAATGTTTTAGCATTTTTCTGGACATGTCCAACGACTCTAGTGCCGCTATTTAGCCAAAAAATTCTACGTCGCTGTCCATTTGCTTCAACTCTTGTATTGTCCTATTGCGCTTTGGTTATTCCAACCTAACGTACGTTTCAGAAATAATTCGGAATAAAAACTGACAAAAAAAAAACGAGTAAAATGATAAAACGGTGCGTTCCTGTGTACGGTGCCACGGTGCCTTCTAGGTAATCTATCGTCTGTAATATACGCGGTATAACCGATACTATTTTACTACTCGTGCAGGTCTCTAGTATATATAATATAGTTCATAAAATAATATAGTTCAAAAAATGAACTATAGTTCAAATAATGAACTCACCTGATACCAAGTTTTTCAAACTAAAAACTAGGTTCGCGATCTACGGGTACGTTTATAGTACCAAAACACAGTAACAACAGTTATAACTGGAATGTAAATAATTCAAGATAAAATTCAACGAAATTCAGAATATACGGACAGGGACATTGGGAATACAATAACAAAAATGATCTTCAATCGAACAATTAGTTAAGGTAAATTACAAATTTTTGATAATTATAAATTATCGAAATTTTGAAATTTTTTCGATTTCACATATAAATATTGGAAAATAAATATAAAAATATAAAAAAAAAACACAATCACATTTTAGCTTAACAACAGAAACGAGCTTGTATGTACTATCGGTGTGCTTATTTCTATTCTGACACTATTGTAGACCCATGTTTTCTTTGGCAAATTTTCTTAGAATTGTCCCTACAATTACATTTTTGGTCGAGAAAAAATTGCATCCACCCTGTATATTATACATGTATATATATTGTGTAAACTCGTATAAACATTGAACACTTACTTAAACTAATGCAGAGTCTATGAATAAAGTGTCACAAGCTCTTTGAGTTGTTAGTATTTCATTTCAAGTAAGTTTAAATTTAAAAATTTGGCATTTCGTTAAGGAAATAAAACATTTAAGTCTTCGGCAAGCTCGTTAAGTGGTTACATTACTAAGATACATATATGTGGCAAATTGTTAGTTTATCCCAGACACTTAAACGAAGATAACCTTAATTAAAATTCTATTTCTGACAATAATGCATATTTCGTTTCAAGTTTGAAATGTTCGGTTGCATTTATTTCAAGAGGTTGGTTGGTTGTACTTCGTTTGTTGGCTTATGTCAATAGCTAACTTAACATTTAGATTAATGTGCTATTTACATAAAGACACGGACAAGCAAACGCGATTTAAGGTTGAGAGTAAAAATTATTTTGGATAATTAATTAGTTAAACCCTACAAAAAAAAAAATGTCATACTAGTTCTGTAGAATTTTCTTACCGAGTAGTGTTGGATAAAGAAATGTTTATTCCTCTAAACATGTTCACTTGTTCTTTTTTTAAGTGAATCTACTGACTCAAATAGCTCAGTTGCTTTGTTGTGCAGTTGATCAGCTTTTCAGCTATGCAGAAGGATCAATCAAATGTGAATTTTAAAGAATGATATCTGTTCTATTGATTCCAAAGTGTAATGTGTGCGTGACATGTTCAGCAGTAAATTCAATTCAATTCATTCTCCAAAGTTGCTTATCTCGACCTCTCAAAAAAATTAGATTGCTATTTGAGTTACTGAAATAAATATCGAACAGGATCGATTCTTTTAAAAGTTCAGTTTGACAATGAACAACAATCTATTTCTACAGATAAGTACATACACTCAGAAAAAAAATCGTTTTAAAAAGACCGAAATCGAGCACATATGTTGACAAAGTAGAGTTATCCCGCTTTTTCTTGAACCTTGAAAGTTGGTGTTATTTAATGAAAGAAATTTTTTAAGCCCGCTATTCGATTTTCTTGAACGTTTGGTTTTGTGCTCAATTTGGGAACGCGTTGAGGTCGTTTTACGACCACTTTGGGCACAATTTTAGAACAGTTTTATATGGTTTGGGAACATTTCAGGATAATTTCGTCAAAATTTTTTTAACATAATGGTTTTATTTATGGAACATTTCGGGCTTATTTTAGGAACATTTTTGTACAATTTTATGTAAGTTTTGGTAATGTTTCAAAATGTATTGCCAATTTTTGACATAAAAGCAATTGACAAATCAGCAATTTTATGTTGCCTCCAGGTATATAAGTTACTATTTTTTGTATAACTTATTTCAAAACGGAAGCAAACCCAACACCAAAGGGAAGGGAAGTCAATAGTCTTGCCTTCTTCAAGTCAGCAAAGCTACAACTGCTTGGGAATTCCAAGTCAGCAAGAGTGCAAAACCGAATGAATTCGAGCTAAGCTATGAACGGATGTGTTGTTTTTCGCAGGGCTGCAAGCCCAAATCATTTTTTAAGAGGTCCGGTTCGCAGGTTTCAACCAAAATTTACCAATGGCTATGGTTCAGAAATTAAAAGTTCAAGGTTTTTGTAATAAGGTTTTGGTTGGAACCTTGGTTCGTCCGAAGTTTTTTGCTAATTTGTAAAGAAAAGTAATTAAATTGTAAAAAATATACAAAAAATTACAAATATCTGAATTTTTGTTTACTCGAACATAAGAGTTCAATTAATTTCAATTAAATTTGATAAGTATTTTTTCTTCGAGCAATTTTTGTTCTATACTACTTCTCTTATCAATAAAATGCCCGCTTAACTAAGACTTGTGACTTTTTTTAACCGAACCGAAAGTTTTGGTTCGGAACAGGTTCAGGTTCAGCTATTTTTTTCAAAAGAGTTTCGGTTCAATTTAAAAGAAAAGTCGGATTTCCGGGTTCGAACCGCCCCGGTTTTTCGGGTTTGTTTTGTGAACGAAAATTCACGAATGAAATGGTGCAAAAATGAACCCGCTAGGGCAGGGATTTGGACGATCGTTTTTTCCTTAGTGAATGTATCTCAGTCTGCCAGAAAGGATTACAAACAAATTGATGCCGTTTTCACGATATATTAGTATGCTTCATATTTCACTTATTTTAAATTAATTGTATCTGATATTTAAACAAAGGATTATATATTCTTATAAAGTGTTCGAACACGACAACCACGTTTTTTATTTAGTCTTTAAGTAATGCTTTACTTAGTTCCGTACGGGATTTCTAATATGTAATCCAACAAAATGCAGAAATTTCGTGATGGTTAATCCCCCGGAATATCTTGGATGGGTAGTAGTACCCACATGCCTGTTCGGCGCCCCCAGCGCACCCTTGTATATATTATATATATATATGCCTAAAACTAATAGAGTATAAAAAAAATTTATATTTTATTTTTTCCGTTTTTTTATACTGTCGTAAAATTAATTGTAGAAAAAACCGGATACGCTTACAGAAATTCTATTGTATCATTAAGAAATAAATTTGTGATGTGATTATAACTAAATGAGGTAGGGAAATCATTTAAATGTTTAGCTTAATGGTTATTGAATAATGAATAACGAATATGACTGGTGTATCTATGATGCAACATTATGGGAATTTTGGATTTTAGTTAAATTTTTTATATCAGTGAATTTTGCCATTCATCTTATTTATCACCGGTCGACTTTTGTTCTTAGGATACGGTCACACTATTTTATTTGTGGAAATGCCAATTACGTTTTTTTGTTTATAAAAAATGCCGCTGGAACGGATTTTGCATAGGTTTTCACATTTAAAGGAGTTATTTCTTCTCAAAGTCCGTCGAAGAAAAACCGTGAATAGCTTAAGATTTTGTTTTTTAAAACCCTTTCAAGTAAATTATTATTGTTAACCTTCTCTCTTTTATAAAAAAATAAATGTTTTTTTCAAAGTTCCATCAACTTGAATCGATTTTGCTTGTCAGTGAAAAAATAAAAAAAAATTGCAAGTTAATCTAAGATTTCACCTTTACAAAAATTTGTCACATTTAAATTTGAACTGTACAGCGATTATACTTAGTATGTCTAAGAAAACTGGAGTAAAAAGTAGTTAGGAATATATATCAGAGTTATCTCTATATATAAATATATGTATACAATGGACGCTTGGCTTCATCATATGCATTGCACTGGGCGTTCTTACACCACAATTTCAATTATTTCCGGTTCGGTATTATCTTCATCACTCTCCCAACTGGCATGGGGAGTATTCTCATGCTGTCAGTGTATGTATCTCTCCTGCTATAGCAGCACTAGCTTCATTTGCGGCCGATGCCGCTCAAGTATGCGCTGAGCCACCTCATGATCCAAGCCATCTATGGAGCAGGCAATCAGTTCCACCAGATTGTGTCCATAGCGTGCAATATGGTACATGGACTGCAGAGTCAGCTTCACACAGTTGCTTAAATTCAGGCTACGCAAACGCTTCAGATGACGCACAATATGTCGCACGGTATCGTCATCGACCAGCATGCAGCTGGACACACACAGTGTCTCCAGCGCAGGACAATTCTGGGTGAGGGCACGTATGCCCTGCGGTTCCAAACGACTGCAATATCCCAGGGAAAGTGTACGTAGCTCCGGCAGACTTAAAACATCTTTTAGTACGCGATCCGTGATATTGCGACAGCCGCGTATGTTCAGCTCGCACAAACCACGCAGCCGGCTTATAGGATAGGGATGCTCACCGAAGCCCAAGAGACCCTGATCTGTAATCTTGATGCAGTAATCCATATTGAGATCCCTCAACTTGGTCTGGTACTGACAAATGGCCGCCAAAGTGCGATCGGTTACCGCCTGCCGGCAGTTATCCAGGCCCAAACGCCGCAGATTGGGCAACCGCTCTATCAGCGTGCACATGGAATCCTCATCAATGAAGCAGACTTCCTCCAGACACAGCTCCTGCAGGGCATAATTCGGCTGGGCCGCCAGGCCCTCGATAAGTCCCACGCCGGTCAGCTCACGACAATAGGCCATGGTCAAGACCTGCAACTGGCCACAAAGCTGACGCAGTGCCTGTATGCAACTAGAGTTGAGCTGCACGCAGAACATTAGATCGAGTATGCGCAAAGTCTTGTGCCACTTGGAGGCCACATACAGAAGCAGCTCATTGGTCAGCGACAGCATGCCGGTCAGATCCAGTTGACGGAGCGGTGCCTCAGCGGGTACAGCACGTATAATGGCGTCCAGTAGAATAAGATGACAATTGCCCGACAGCTTTAGGGTATTCAATCTGTACATTAAGCCAAAAGCCTGACACCATCTGGCCGTTTCAATACCGGGTGAGCAGCTGAAGAACACATCCACATGCTCCAGTGTACCGGCATGATCGTAGAGCACCTGCAGCAGTGCCCTCTCGTTATTACGACGATACTCGAACTGCAGGTGTCGCAAACGCACCTTATTCTCCACGCGACGTAATTGCTGTAGCATCAACAGCTTCAGCGAGGAATCGAGACTAACGCCATCACACTCGAAACCCACCAGGTCCACAAACTGCTTAATATTGAATGCATCCACTGGTTGCAAATTGCTGTCATCCATGTGGCTGGCGGTGGCTATGGTCAGCACTCTCAGATTGGGCATCTTGCCGTCCAGATTGCGAAAGACCGGAGCATGACGCACCTGTAGATGCCTCACCTCAGGTCCCACCAATCGCAGGAACTGATCCAACATGGTGCATTGCCTCAAATTGCGCAACTCTATACGCTCAAAATTAAGAAAAGAATCGCCCCGTTCCACATGCTGCTTAATGGCCGTCAAATTGTAATCCGTCACTATAATCTTGCTCTGCGTCTGGTAGGTGCGACGATTGACCAGATTGCGACAACGCCAGGATACCATTTTTAGCTGCTGCAGATCACCGTAGGGCAAATAGGACATAATCTCTAGCCACAATTCATTGGGCAGCTGTTCGATGTGAGTGCCCATGGGTGGATCGGCTGATCTTTTTGTGTTCACAGCACTGGGAGAAGGAGGTGGTGAAGGAGGCGGAGAGGGAGGAGTAGAGGACGGAGACGTAGAGTTGCAGCCGCTCGATAGTGACTGCAGTTGCATCAGCCTAAGCTCCATCCGTCCGCTGGTCTGGAAGAACGAATTATGAAAATGGTTTTAGAAATAATTCTAATTTCTTAGGAATAGCAAGTGATACCTAGTTGTTCAAATCTGTAGGGACAGAATGCTAGATGTTTATAGAATACAATGGAAAATATCGCTTACTACTGTTCGTTAGGATATTCGCTATCTTAATGCAGTGAAATATTTTAATCAGGGATTAATCCCGAAACGAATATCGGTTCCGGTACCGGTTCCGGTACGTTCCGAAATGAGAATTTCGGTTAAAGGTTCTGTTTTAATTTTCAGTTTATTTCGGTTTTCGGTTCCGATACGGTACCCAGATTTTCATTTAGGTATACCGGTACGCAGTATAATTTTTTTTAATATTAAAAATTTAAATTAATTCAAGATATCGTAAAAATTAATAAATAAATGAGCTAAAAATTGAGTTCTAAGCATATCCCAGAAAAAAACTTTTTTTTATATACGGACTACTAGTCTTTTTTTTTCTTTTTGGCCGAAGGCAATTTAACTAGCCATGGCTCAGAAAAATTTGTGATTAAACTTTGCAGCTTAAGTCAACTCTTCAAATAAATAAATAACTTTCTTCTTATGCGCCCAGACAAACTCGTCTTAGGGCCATTTTTCTAAGGAAATATTTTAATAATGGTTCGAATAATTCCGATTTAAGATCTGCCGTATCTCCGCTAAAAATAGTAAAATACTCAAATATTAGGTAACATCTGAAAAATGCCTCAGCTTTTCCTTATATTACATTTTTCGAAATATTTAAACAGAATTTTTTTAGGACGATATTGGATTAAAATCCAAAAACTTCATTTCTAAAATTTATATTATCAGTTTTTTAACATTTCTATATTTAAGCGAGAGTTAGACTATGAAATCCTTTACATTAAGAGGGCTTATATTTACCAAAGAAAAGTTTTCCGTCCGCTTTTCGAATTTTTTCTATATCTTATATATCTTAAAAAGAGAATTTGTTTCTGGTTATTTAACTTACACCTTTTTTGCGTGTATATATTGCTATTTTACCAGTTGAAATATTTATTTGAAATAATCATAAATCAATCAAATAAATAAACCGAAACAGTACCGGTACAAGCGTTTCGGTATGGTTCCGGTTTTTTCGGTTCCTATTATAACGGTTAACGGTTTTCGGTTTTCAAAAAAATTTAAATATCGGTTCCGGTTTCGATTAAATTTGTAGCTGATCGGATAAAAACCAAACATCAGTTTTCCCGCCCATTTTCGGTTTCGTGCAGCTTGGAATATGGATGGGTGGATTTCCAAAAAAAAGTGAATATAATTTTTTATTTCAAAAAGAATTTGGGTCCGATAGAATGGAGGACAGAATTTTTATTTCATGAATTTTTTTTTCCAATTTTCCGGATTTTCCAAAATGTGAAAATAAGTTTAGAGTTGTTCGGATGAAAAACAAAAGATTTATATATAACAGTTTTCCGACCAATTTCGTATTATTGGGGGATGATTTTTCAAAAATTAAGTGTCACTCCTATGTGTTCTTCAAATCGCTTTTGACCCCAAAAACGACCCTATTCCCATACAATTTGGGTCGTTTTAGGGTCGAAAGCGATAGGTAGAACACATGGGACTGACTTTCAAGTTTGGGTATGATTAGCTTCAAAAATGAGTTTGGAACCCATTTTCCACCCATGGGGGTGAAGTGGGTTAATTTTCCGGAAAACTGGTATGCAGTTATTGACGAATTTTGATTTTTTTTTTAAATTAGTTTGAAGCTGATCGGATGATAAACAAACAAGTTTCATACAAAAGTTTTCTGTAAATTTTCCACATTTCCCGGCGGAATTTTTCAAAACTCCGCCTAAGTACTCACTTTCGGAGTAAGATGAAACTACAGTAAAAAATTCAGCTTGCTATCTCTAACGGTTTGGGCTGTACTACGGTCACCAATCAGTCAGTCAGTCAGTCAGGTTGAATTTTTATATATATATAGATTTTACTTCAGCAAAAATATTAGTTTAGTTTTTTGGGAAAAAATATAGACGATGACCTTCGGAGGCACCTTTCTTCCAATTCGAATCAATTCGCCATAGATGAAACCAAATGGTGAGGAAACAATTTTTTAAGTTCCTTTTTTTTTATTTAAAACTTTTAATTTTCGAATTTTTAACATCAATGGACTTCAAAAAACTATCGTTGACTATCGACAGTTGCGACTAGCGATAGTAGAGTAGAGTTTGAGCCTACTTATTTGTTTTATGGTCGATATTGTGCAACAGAATCTTATCGTTCATACAGACAGAAGGACTCAACTTCATGATACTCTTTGTACCTTTATTAGAGAGTACAAATATAGGATTCGTCCATTAGCTAAAAAAAGGCTCAAAATTGTTGCCTAGTGATATGTAAATGGTTGTTAGGCTGGTGTTGAGCACCGGTGCAGCCGAACAACTGAGTACTGTCACCTTTTGAGTTGGTTTAAATTTAGACTCTGGAGGGTTCTGTTGCCAGGCAAGACTTTGTTGCCAAGGCCATTCATCTGCATAGTTTTTTTGTTTTCTGCATCCCTTTTTTCGCCCACGCCTAAACCCCACGCCATAGACGCCCCCACCCCCCAGTGTTGCACTGTACACACACACAAACAAACATGCATACATACCTGAGTGCAACTGCAGCTCAACCTATTGAAAAACGTCCTTTCCCGCCGCTGACTCGGTTTTCCACTTGTTGTTAAATTATTACCCATGCAAGAATTTTAAATGTTTGGCATTAAATAAATCAACAAAAAAGTTCTCATTTATGTTTATTATGATTGCCTTATGCCTGTCTTTCCGCCTTCGTGTTCCACCTTGATTTACGGCATAATTGGAAAAAAGTCTAGGTCAACACTTTAATTTTTATTCGCACCGTTTAGCTATTTTGATTTTTTTTATTTGAATTTATATTTATGTATTTTCTCTAATTTGACAGCAAAACATTTGAAAATGCAAACAAGAATTTCCGCAGCGGACGCAGCACTCTGAATGAAAACAAACCACTCGCAGGTCCCACAGCTGTGTATCTGATGATGAAAATCACTTGGCCAGATACTTTTCGGTGCGAGCGCCGTGCTGTTAGATAAACTTCAATACGCATGCTCTCACGAGAAGGGCGCTCGAACACTCTCCAACAATAAACAAAAGGGCTCTCCCGCTCTCTGACTCGTTCATGTTGTTGTTTATGTTTTTGCTGTGTGACCCACATACAAAATCCAAAAAACGTGGGCGGCCTTGGATGCAGCAGCGTAGGAAGAGCTCAGATCTAGAAATAGAAACAAAGTATCTCGCTTTCTACGCAGAAGTGAGAAAATCGCACATAAAGTTGCATTAAAAAGGGAGTAAAGTCAGCAAACGTTACTTTTTGGGGAGAAAACCCACCCTTTTTTTGTGTAGTGTATTTAACCCACGCTGTTGACATCAGTGTGACGAAATATATATGTACAATCTACATACATTAGGGTGGTTCACAAAAAAAACGCTAGCATTCAAAACTCTAACTATTTTGCTCTGCCTAACGAAACGAGCCCGTCAAACTACCCATTACATAGGTTGCTATATATATTTCTGGCCTAATAATGAAAACGCGAATATTTATGATCAAAAATGGTTGTATTGTTTTTCAAAGTATTCTCCAGCTAGATTTATACATTTTTGCATGCGCTCAAACCAATTGTCGAAGCAATTTTTCCACTCCGATTGAGAAACCTCCAAAACATGGGTTTTGATCTCTTCAACACGCATTTTTCCCTTAATGTGCGGGAATAAAAAGAAGTCATTGGGTGCCAAGTCAGGGCTGTAGGGCGGATGACCCATCAATTCAACTTTTTGGGCGGTCAAAAAGGCGATGGTGTGAGCTGATGTGTGAGAGCTCGCATTGTCATGGTGCACAATGATCTGTCTTCTCTTGTTCGTTTTTCGAATTTATCCGAAGACTTCAGGCAAACAAATTGTGGTGTACCACTCAGAATTGACCGTCCTACGTTGCTCAAGCGGAACATTCGCCAAAAGACCAGTTTTACCGAAGAAACAGGCGACCATTTGCTTCGAAGTGCTTCTTCCACGAACGACTTTCGTTGGATTTGGCTCGTCTTTGAAGACCCACACGGTCGATTGCTGTTTTGTTTCGGGCTCATAAGCATAGATCCATGATTCGTCACCTGTGACGATCTTTTAAACGTCTTTTGAAACACCGCGATTATATTTTTTCAAAATTTCTTTGCACCAATCCACACGAGCCTTTATTTGAGCGATTGTCAAATTGTGCGGGATCCAACAAGAACAAACCTTTTTTACGCCCGTTCATGCAATGTATGCTAGTGGAAGAAATGCTCAAGAATGCCTCTATCTCACGGTATGTCACATGAGGATCTTGCATTATCAGTTCACGCACGGCATCAATGTTTTCTGGCACAACGACTGTTTTTGGACGACCTTCACGACCTTCGTCTTCGAGCGAGCGTCGTCCGCGATTGAATTCATTAAACCAATTTTTCACAGTGCTATAGTGCTATGGTGCTTCATCGCCATACAAAGATTTAAGTTCATCGATGCACTCTTGTCGTGATAATCCGCGTCGAAAGTTGTGAAAAATGATTGCACGAACATTTTTACGAGTTAATTCCATTTTTCTGCCGAGGTAAGTTTTTGATTAATCGTTAATCGATATCAAACGTGGTCACACATGAAAGAGTTGTATGGAGCTTTTATCGATAAAAGTCCAAATTTTTTTTGGGAAAAGGCCAATTGGTCCTAAAATGGCTAGAAGTGACCTAGGCCAGAAACTTAAGTAGAAACCCTCGTAGATAAGATCGTTATGGGGAAAGATCTAGAAGCTAAACGGTCGTAAATTCTTCTAGCGTTACGCTCGAGCAGAAAAGGAAAACAAGACCAACCACTTTTAGTAGGTAGACTATATTAAGCGTTTTATTTAATTTATGATATGTTCAGAGCTAAATATTATATAAGTACAACAAACATTTTGAGCATATGAGCAACTCGTTTCCTTCAATCGAAGCCAAAATTCGAATCTTAACCTTTAGTTACAACTATTCCTGAGCAAGTCGAGTGCACCGACTAATGGCGTTGTCAATGTGGTTGCGTATGCTTGGCCATGCGCAACGAGGGACGACGCGTACCCGTACCACCTGCAGCTACAGTCGCGGCTGTGGCAAGGCGAGGCAGACGTGGATTCACTGGCGGACCCATTAAACGATCAACTTGCTCGGCCTGACTTTCAATGGGTGGTAACGGTGAGGCCGGTGACCATTCTGAGCTGGAACTGGAGCCCGGCGAGTCGGAGCTATAGAAGAAAATACAGTTTATTAGACAAGTCGGTGGTTCATTTAGGTGTTTAGCCTACCCAGCTGTATAAATAGGCGGCAGCTTCTTCTCATAGTTACTGGTGCTGGGCGTTACCACACCGGCATGTATCTCCTGCTGATACAGACCATAGAGTTCGCGCAACTCATCCGGCAAATCTACATTTCCCTCCTCTATTAGACGACGCTGTGAGCTGATGATATCCTCGCATAAACGCCGCTGACGCTCGGCTCTTAGTAGCTGCAGATCCCGACGACGCAGTTCGGCTTGACGTGCCAAACGTTCCGCCTGCAGTGATACTTTATCCGCCTCCAGCTCATGGACGCGACATAGCAAAGCCAGCAGCTCGCGTTCCTCATCGCTGGTAATGCGCTCGGGTAACTCCTGTAAGGGAAATTACAAACTGAACATCAGTTAGACAGTTATTGAGAGACTAGACTTACATCCTCCAGTTTGACGCCTTTCTGGCGACATTGCTCGAGTTCAAGTTCCGTCCGCTCGCGTATTTCCTTATAGCGTCTGTTCTCCTTTTCAATAGCCGCCAATTCGCCCCAGGCATTCTTTAAGGCCACCGAACCCTCCGACTCGATATCTGCAAATTGAAATCATTAACTTAAGAGCAGTTCCATTATTAGATGATCTAACAAGGAAGACGCTTTACTGAAAGTTTTGTCCTAACCAAAAGTAACAAGACACCAACTATACCCTTAAAAGAACAGATTGTCTACACAGCTTTTTGAAGAACCCAAGGGTTCTAAATTGAGTAGTAGTAAAGGCACAGGACAGGGACTGGGTTCTGGGATCTGGGATCTAGAATCCGGGAAGAGGGATCTGTGATGTGGGATCTGGGATCAGGGATCTGGGATCTTGGATCTGGGATCCGGAATGTGGGATCTGGAATTTGGGATCTTGGATCTCGAATATCAAAATAGTTTTTTGAACTTAGCTAGATCCTAATTTAAAAAAAATTATTTCTACATCAGACCAACTAATTAGGGAACAGTTCTCGTATTTCCTGCTTCAACCCACCATCTTCTCCGCTGGCATCGTACAGCTTGCCAATGCGTCCTTGCCAATGCGAGATAATCATATGCTGCCGCTCGGCATCCAGTTCCAGTCCCAGCAGATGACTCTCCGCCTCGAGTAGCTTGCGGCGCAACTTCATCTGTTGCTTGAACGTAAGGACAATCTGTTCCCTTAGATAACGTAGCTCCGTTTTGCGCTGTTCATCGTGCTCCTCTGTGGCTGGCTGTTGTTGTGCTGTCGATGTTGCAGCAGAAGCAGCAGCAGCCGAAGCAGCGGCAGCTCCACTTCTGGGACGATCTGTCAGCATTTTGGTGCGCAGACGGGACACCTCATCGCGTAGCTCTGAGACCAGACTCTGATAGTGTTTGGTGGGGAAGTCCTTGAACTCATCCAAATAAACTGAATTCTGCAGTTTGGTCGTGATGCTATTGGCTCGATCCGCATAGACCAAAGTATTTTTGGTCTCATCACGGTGCTTACTCTCGGGTGCCACATGGGCAATCATAACGGTCTTGCAGCGACCACTCAAAGCCTCCTTGAGCAGACGCGTTAGCTTGGAATCACGATAGTTGACATAACGGGCACCGCCGGACAAAGCATTAATACAATTACCCAAAGCCAGCAGACTGCGATTGATATGGGCTCCCTCCTGCAACCGTTTGCCACGATTCTTGGTCTTCTTGGCCCGCTCCGAGCCGGCCAGATCGGTGAGAAAAAGGCGACCCTGTTTGGTACCCAAAGGCGTGCGCGTCTGCACGGTGATGCTGAGCAAGGCGTGGCTACGCGAGGAAGTCTGATTGGCAGCAGTGGGCTCCATGGTGCGCGCCTTGTTACCCTTGATCAGCAAACTAACCACTTCCTTGCGACTGGAGGTGGTGATCTCAGACAAACCGGCCACTGTAATACGCTGACCCCGATTATCCTCACGCAGCTCCAGGGGCCCGCCAGGATTCAGCAGATCACGTATAAGCTCGTTGTAAATTTCCAAATATGAAATGGATACCTTGCATGTGCTATCCGGTCCAGCCGATTCAATATGTCCAAAAATATCCTCAATGGCGCGTACCATAAGGCCCGTATCCTGGCTATTGACGTCCGCCTCATAGCCGGAGGCGGTGGTCGCAGCACGTTCAGCTGTGGCGGGTTTCTTGCGCGGCACTGGCCCCAGCATGGTATGGGTTTTACCCGAACCAGTGGCTCCATAAGCAAATACCGCTGCATTGTAACCATTTAAAACATCCCGCACCAATGGCGCTGTTGTCGTTTTGTATACATGCTCCTGGGTGTCATTCTCTCGAAATACATGGTCATAGGAGTATTGACGTGGACGACTCTTGCCGCCATCATCATAAAGCAGAGATCCTGTAGAGATTACCTCAATGCAGCGTTCAGCTGCCTCCAGACTGGGACGTACACGTACAGCCACCTGATTGAAATTAAGGAAATTCATTTAAATCAACCTTGGGAATCTTAAAACACAGCACTTTACATGACTAGATGTGTCAGCTTATATTAAGAATTTACGACTCTTGTTTAAGAAGGGTTCAAACTTAGAAAAAGCAAACACTAACTTAAGGTAAGACTGTGTTTGAATTTAGATTGATTTGTTCTTCAAATTGTAAGATTGTTGTCGCATCTAGTTATTGTCGATTGGTTAGATTTTTCCTTTAACTCACCACCAGACGCTCTTCCTGCACTGGCTGTGCTGTCGCCAGCTGGCGAGGTCCTTGCGAGGAAATGCTGCCTCCACTGCTGCCCGACCAGCTGTTGCCACCAGCGCTAGTCGCCATTCGGTTTTTCAGATCAGTTGTCCTTCGACACGTGCCGTTTTCTCCGGCTGATGACCCGACCACGGTACGACCCTGAGTTGGACACAAAAACAAATGATTACAAATGGTGTCAATTTGTTGTCAACAATCGTAAAAAAGTCATTAGCTTGGGCTTGGAGTGTACGGGGTACTCGCCCACTATTCAAAATAAGGATTGTAAATTCGAGCGCCAAGGTCTTCAACCGGCATGTTTATATGGTTAGTCGTGAGTCCCGCAGGTTTTGTTTACCTCTGGCGAATGCTTTTACAAGTTAGCGTGTGCCATAAATCATGCCGTGAACTTGAACATTGATGTGTCCATGTCCTGAGTGGCTAGTCCATAAACAAAATGTTAAAGAAACCTACCGCAAACTCATTAAGGATTTTTCGTTTCTTTTAATCTTTATTCAATGAAACCAGAGGATCTAAGTTAAAGCTACTTGGAACTGGTACCCAGTGTAAGGAAGTACTTAGGTATTTGTACCCAGGTGCATATCTAGATACAAATTTTGTGAACCTTTTACCTTACCCAGGATCAAATTTTCACTGACTTTGTCAAAAGGTAAGGCAAGGTACCTAAGTTTTATAAATATATTTTTGCTGATTAAAGAATATTAGGAAAATTTAAAAATTGTTGTGAATGAGAGATTAAATTTAAGTGATTCTGAAAACTTACTGTACCTGTACTGATAATCAAAATTTATCAAATTAGTTGACCGAGCTTTTCGGAGGGGGAGACAATAACTTCACAACCTTATAGATATCGAAAAATATAGAAAAGTGACGTAAAGTCCTGGTGACTCGGTTCAGAAAACTTGTAAGCCTTGAAACTCCGCCAAATTTAAATCTATTTTCAAAATAGTAGCTTTGCCGCCTCCTTGAAGGTCGAATTTAGGAAGTTGCTGAAGCTGGCTCAAGGTCGTACTTTTACTCTAATGACTTTCCATTAATTCTGGCTGCAATTTTCCTGCCTTCCAAAGGTAAGACTACCCAATACAATATAATAATAATAATCTCAACCTACATTAGATAAATGAAGTTGGCCCTGCCGATTTTCTTGAAACTCGCACTTAAAAATACCACCTAATATTATCCGTTAACCCAGTCAGAAATAAGTTTCAGGGTTTTAAAATTCATTACTAATAACAAAAAAAAACAATAAACTAAGCTTTTAGAGGCTAATTCAAAGTACCTTCTCCTTTACCTAGGTCCTAAAAATACCGGATACCTTTTAGATATTTTTTTACTTTCACCTTGTACCTCACCTATAGGTAAGAAAAATTAGTACCTTTCCAATCAAGCTTAAAAATCACCATAACTTGGAGACCGGTACGATTTCAGAAAATGAAAATATCCATGTTAAGTCGAGATTAAAGGTGGATGCTGGACAAAAATTTATAAACGTGTATACCGATTTTGGAAAATCCACTCCCAAGGTCGCAAAATGCGGGTGATAATTCATTTCAGTAAAATTTCCACATTCGAATTTAATTTAGTGAAAACCGGAACAGGCTTGTATATCTTATATATCTTAAAAAGAGAATATCCCATGTGTTCCAAGGTACAAATCACCTATAATTCTGATATCCTAAAAACGACCCGTATATATTTTTTCAGTTGAAATATTTAAAACAAAGCGGGTATGGTTCGGTTTTTGGTTCTCAAAAAATTGTAATATCTGTTCCGGTTTCGACACCGGTATCTGGCTTTAAGAGGTTTATTTCGGTTAATGGTTTCTTATAAAAATCAGAAACGATAATGTGTTCTGAGGTACAAAAAAATTTGTTTATTTTTTTTTTTAAATTTTAATCTCTCTTTTTTTTTTAAAATAAATCGAATATAACGCCAATCGATTGATCAGTCGATCTTGCAAGCTTTAGCAAACAAAGGAAGAGCTTTATTACAAACAGCTGGTGCCCTCCCCCAACAGCTACATTGATAAGCACCAGATCAGTTGAAATGAATCGCTGGCTAAATCGGGTGGCCGTCATTACGGGTGCCAGCTCGGGCATAGGAGCAGCCTGTTCCAAACAACTGGTAGCCCAGGGCATGATTGTGGTGGGTTTAGCTCGTCGAGCTGAACGCCTACAGGAGTTGAAGGAGTCGCTGCCAGCCGATCAGCGGGCTCGTTTTCATGGTCGCCAATGTGATGTGAGCAACGAGCAGCAGGTGATCGAGGCGTTTCTCTGGATTGATCAGACTTTGGGCGGGGCCGATGTTTTGGTTAACAATGCCGGTATTACCCGCCGCACTAATATCACCGATTCAGACAACTCGGCTGATTTACGAGCCATCTTGGACACCAATGTACTGGGTGTATCTTGGTGTACACGAGAAGTATTCAACTCGCTGCAGCGACGACAGGTGATGGATGGTCATGTTGTGCTCATTAACAGCCTGGCCGGGCATATTGTACCCCGTGTAGATGGTTTTCAATTCAATATGTATGCACCTTCCAAGCACGCCATTACCGCTTTAACCGAAGTGCTGCGCCAGGAATTCATGAATAAAGGAACTAATATGAAAATTACTGTAAGTAACCATGGCTAGCCAATGAGCATGGCTTTAATCTACTTATTCTTCTATCTATAGAGCATTAGCCCCGGCGTTGTGGACACTGAAATATTTGACAAGAACTCTGTGGAGGTGGCCACCTCAATGCCTATGCTGCGAGCTGAAGATGTGGCCGATGCGATAATCTATAGCATTCAAACGCCGCCCAATGTACAGATCCATGAATTAATCATTAAACCAGTCGGTGAACGGTTCTAAAATAATTTCTTTTATGAAATAAATTAGATCAAATTTGCGACAAAGTTTTTCGATTGCCTTCAGGGTTCTTAAAAATTATTTTCTCATTATGATAAATATCATCAAAGATACTATTTTTATTTCCAAGCCTGTTAATACAAATTTGTGTACCCATTAAAAATGAAGGAAAAATGTTTCGTAGAAGACCACTTAAGAAAGGTAGAATTCAGCGAGAATGCGGTATATATAGATTGGACCTTATCATCGATGGAACAGAGAAAGAGTAATTAATTCATCAATCCGTTACCAATTTTTACCATTGAACCGCGAAAGTCCCAGGCGTTCTGAAAACATGATAATTCTTGTATATTTGTGGTGAATCGAGAATAATTTTTTCAAATTTTTTTGGTGAGTGGTAACTCTACTAACTAGGAAATTTTTCGAATCTAAATCAAACTTGATCTGCATATTGTTGATTACACCTATTCTTACAACGAAATTTCGGTTCCTTATCGTTCACAATCTAGTGGTTCCATCTGATGATTCATTTTCACAATCGATGGGCACATCTTTCAGTAGAAGCTATTTTTTTATCGTTTGAAAAAGTTACAACAGGCACACGGCGTTACCGGTTCCGGTACGTACCAAATGAGAATTTCGGTTAAAGGTTCCATTTCGGTTTTCAGTTTATTTCGGTATTCGGTCCCAATACGGTACCCAGATTTTTATTTCGGTATACCGGTATGTACCATTTTGCAATGGTACAAATATTTCTAAATTATGTTTCAAAATCTAAAATCTTCCTTATCCCCGCCAAAAATAGAGATTTTTCATGATTTGGATAAATTTGAACCCATACTATAAGACTTCGGTCCTATATAGCCCATAATACGCTGGTAAAATACTTAAAGGGCTCTAAAAACACTCTAAAAAATTACATTTTTTCTAAATATTTAAACAAAACTTTCTTATAATAGAAAATAATATTTTTAAATTTGAGGACGAAATTTGAGAAAAATTTCGGAAAATTATAATCACTTTTTCTAAGACGTAGAAATCTTTAACGTTTAATTAGAAACTGAAACTGTTTATTTCGGTTAACGGTTCCGGTTACGGTTACATTATTATTTCCTGATTAGGTTCTTATTTCAAGTTATGTAAAAAATTCACCATAACATACAATTTTTAAAAACCAAATATTTGTCCTGTAACCGTGTGTATGAGTGATCTAAGCTGTTCCAGAAAGGTCAACACGACATCAAAGACGACCACTATCCAGCTTTCACAAATTCGTGATTACTGGATGGCCGTTTCCGACTTTAATATACCCGTTACTCAAGAAGCGTCCACCGGTGGCTATATCGTGGCCAGGTCTGGTTTACATTCTTTCCTTTTTATATGAGGTAGTTGTTGTGTTTGCTTCTGGTGATAAGCATTTAACTGTTTTTTGTGAAAGTTCGGTTTTCTATGACCAGCAAGCAGAGACTTAGGCCACCAATTCAATAATTGACAATAGTAACAACTTCAAGCTGTAGCAAATCTTAACCTACGCTTCATGGGAAGCACATCACACGTTTTCTCTTATAGTCTCTGGCGAAAAAGTGAGAGTGTATTGGTCTGCAAATATAATGCGACGCAAAGCGGCTCTGACCTACCTCGTCGAAGGATAGGCAGCCACTGATTGTCTTTGCGGATTTTTTTAGACCCCCAGGGGCTGGAGAACTCTGATCTAGTTGTTTATACAGACGGGACATATATTGATGAAGTTTATTCAATTTGTTACATAGTGTAATCAGTCATCAGCTTAGCTGACTATTCTGTCCATTCCATTAACTTGTCCAATCATACATAGAATCCATGTACATTTGCTGACCTTCACCCTTTACATCTGACACTATCTTTAGTACTCAGACCATATTCATTTGGTTAAAAGCTGCTTAATTATAAAGCGTGTGACCAAACTTGGGCGCCAATAATGTTTACATTATTAATTATAATTTAAGGTTTTTGGGTAACATCACATAGCATAAATATTTCATGTGTGTCAGTTGGTTCTTCAAATATTTATACAAATTACAGGCCTTGAGTGTCAGTGAAGTAAACTTGGAAGGAGGGCCTGACAGATTCCTGTTTAACTAAATCGATTTGTAGTTCTTTAATGCAATCTTAGAACCCCTAATTTAGTATTTTCACTCTCTCCCTCTCGCTCTTAGTGGCTGTCGTTGTTGTCATATTGTTGTTGATTGAATTTGTGTAAATTGCCTGCAGACACGAAAGGCTATTTGGACGGACAGGAGTCAACGGGGTGGGTGGGCTTTTGTCTTCAGCGGTATTTGTTGTCGCACGTTGGTTTGTTAATGTTTTAATGTTTTAGTATGCCATGTTTTGATTTGAGCCCCCCCACCCGAATCAGCCAAGATTACTGCTAGCGATTGGGCCATTTATGGAAAGGGGACGAGAGGACGTGGTTAGAGCATTGATTCTTAGTTGGGTTTAAGCTCATTAGTGGAATAACCAAATGAACGTCCAAGTGGTAGTCTGCAATTCCAAATCCCTTAGGTTGACAAATGGTTCGACCGTTAAATTTATTCTATTTGCTTGGGGGAAAAATCAGTGACTGGGTCAGATTGTTGTACTACTCGTATATTTGTGTATATAATTTGTGCATAGATAAGTTATAATAGAAGGAACTCTTTATCTTTAATGAGTTGGCTATAAGTTGGAACAAAGACATTTAATTATAGTTGTCTAGCCAGTAGGGATGAGTTAACGATTGTTCCAAAAGTAAACAAGACCTTGAACGGATGGCATGTTGGAGAGTGCTTTTGGGTTGACTTAAATGTAATGAAACTCTTTAAAAATTTTCATAGGGTTCGGTTCTGAGATTCTTACAAACGGTTCGCGGACCCTTTTTCCAAGGTATAGACTTTCCTTCAAAGTGGAGCTAAGAGCAAATACTCATTATGAACGCGTCGAAAGCATATCTTTCCCGTTCGGTCCCATTTCCGAACCCAAATTTTTAGTTCAAAAACGACCCGCCGCAGGAACAGATATTTTAAGACCCGTTACTCGTTAAATAACAAGGGTATACTAAGTTCCTGCAAATGTATGTAACAGGCAGAAGGATACATCTCCGACTCCATAAAGTACGGTGCCCACTGATAGCATATAAAAGAGCAGACACCAATACATATAAAGAATCTAACTAATTTTAATCTCCAACGAAACCAACAACAAAATCTTTTACCTCGTTTATACACACAAAAAATATGATGATAAATGTCCTTTAAAGTATGCTATGTCCATGAATTGGAGATATTAAGAAACATTTTTCTTTCATATTTTCCTTTACACTCATTTATTTTGTATAACTATAACCTCTCTGACAATATGATCAAATGCACAGTGTAAACGATGTATGACTCTTCAATAACCGACTTGTTCAAATAGATAATTATTAAAGCAAATAAAGTTTGCATACTTTTATGGGAATTTATCATGATAACTTTTGTGTGTATTAACGAGGTATGCGTTGTCTTGCACCGGTTTTTGTGTTCGAGCAGCCACAGCCAAGGGAGAGAGAGAAGGAGAGAGAAAGCGAGAGAATAAACACAAGATAAGTTGTTGTTTTAGCTTATGATTCACGCGTAGACCGCAAGCTCTGCCTTTGAAGTTGTATGCTCGCGACTAAAGCGGTGAGTAAAGCAACTACAAAAGAGCCCTGCGAGTATAGGCGTTGGGATCCTCTGCCATAAAGTATATAAATTCTTGATCAGCATCAATAGCCGAGTCCGTCCGTCTGTATGAACACCTAGAACTCAGAGTCTATAAGAGCTAGAGCTACAATTTTTTCAGTGTAGATTCATAATGTCTGCACGCACATCAAGTTTATTTTCCGTCTCTCAATAGAAAATGTTAAATACCTTTTACAATTTGGAAGATATCAAGTTCTTACTTTATATTGATACTAAGACAAATCTATTTACCATTATGATCCATCGCATAAGGGTTTTGGAGCCTATAGTTGGAAAAAGTTTTTTTTTTTGGCATTTTAACGCATGTTTTGTGGGCGACATATACGTTTGTTTTAACCCCCCCTTTTTTTTTGTTGAATGGTCAAAATATGCACTTTCTCCAACTCGAGACTTAAATTACAAAATATCCCGACGTGATGGAGCATTTTGTCAAACAGATTCGTGTCCAGCATTCGAAAATCTTTGAGAATAACCACCAACCATTCACCAAACTGTAAAAAGTTGAATTTTGTTGCCTTGTGTAATCAACCTAAACACAAAATTTCAAGTTCCTCACTTAAATAATTACTGACATATTTTTCCGAAACACTTTTTAAACTGACTCCGGTAAATTAAATAACTCCATATTATTAATTTAAAAACCAAATTTCAAGTTCCTAGCTTAAATAATTTCTGAGATATGGCTCCGAACCGCTTTTGAACCACTATTAAGACTGGTTCAGAGCCGTTTTACCTTCGGAAAAATTAATAACTTGATATTATCAACCCAAACACCAAAGGTTATAGCTTAAATAATTTCCAAGATATGGCTTTAAGCCACTTTTGAACCGGTTCAATCTGGTTCGGAACCGGTCTTGAAACAGTAAAATGTTTAACTCCATATTACTCATCTACACACCAAATTTCAAGTTAATAGTTTTAGAAATATGGTTCTGAACCACCCTTTGAACCGGTTTAAGGCCGAATGCAGCGCCACCTATCGAGTTAAATTCTGAGCCTATTGTGAAATATGTTCACTGAAAATTTCATCCAAATTGGTTCAGGTGGAGTTCAGTGACAAACGCTGGGACAGAAGAAAATTATATAAAGATGTATTATCTGTGTAATTTTCAGAAAGATAGCATAATATATAGCGGAGATATACAAATTTAAACTTTTTTCATATCTTTCAGGTGAATACACTTTAAAAAAAATCTCGTTCTAAAAATCAAGCACATTCGTTTTTCTTGAACCGTGAACAATGGACATATTTAGAAGGAAAATTTCAGCAGAGCGTTTGCTTACCGATACGGCAAAAAAGGCGAGTTCGAGCATTACATAGTCAAGGAAGGACAATGAGAATAAATATTCCAACTTTTAAGAACTGCTTTAAGGTTATGCGACTGCAGAATATTGGTAAATAAATTTTAAGGTGTGAATATTTCATGTTTGTATCCCACGCTTAAGGTTAAGACATACTTTAAACGCGTTTTCCTCGAAACACTTTTCAAAATCAACACGCAGCAGTACTCGAATCAATTTCACTTCAATTTGTTACCACATCTTGTCAGAATGTCAATTCGCAGTGTACAAAGTTGATAAGGGGATTTTTACAAAGTTGTTCTCATCTTTGCCATTTTCACAAAATCCTTTGTCCACATTCTATAACCCTATTTTGGGCTAAGGACCCAGACAATATAACATTTTTCTATATAATTATTGCTCGGCTTTTTATGATTGATTACTAGAACTTAGACTAGTTAATTATCCAGAAACCATTTCCATTTGGCTATTTATAGAGGCTCATCAAGTAAAGTTACAATGCAATATGTATATATTTATATATGTACATTACCCGCCCATAGTTCCAAGTGACGTCACCCTGTCAGCTTCAACCCCTTGAAGTGGCCACTTGCAACCTTCAAATTTTGTGTAGAAATTAGCGATGACCGCAAATAAAAACCCCGGACATTCGTTTCAAGCTGCATGTGCGTGCCGTAATCCTCGAAAACTGGTTCCTAAGTGGGCCAACTTATCCGCATTGTTTACACGACACTCGACTAAACTTTTCGCATATTTCACACATTCGAAAACAAAATGGCTGCGCTGGCCCCAATCTTGACATGAAATAATGTAATATTTTACACTCGAGCTGAAAGTAAATCCAATGCGGCCAACGATCCGGACGATAAGCCAGTCGACCCCAAGTAGGTCAATTAAATGCGGTCCCCGCAGAGCCCAAAACTTATCCAAAATGGTGGAAAACTTTTCTTAGCCATTTTGATAAACAAAAGTTTCTCAAGCACCTCTGCAAAAAATGATGCACTTACGAATTGTTGGCAAAAAACGTTTCCAACTTTAAACGAACAATCGAGAATCGGTGGAGCTAAAAACAACCGACGTAGATCAAGTCGAACCGTGCACGATGACGGACAAAACTCAACTGAAAAGGCGACTGGTCGGGCCTGTGCCGGGTCTGGTCAGAAATGAATGGAAATTATGGGCAAAAAGTGGTTAGGTAGATGGGGTGGTAAGGAGGTCAGAGGGGTTTGGTATGTAGCTAGAGTGTGTCCTGGCAAGGCACAATCAATTTTTTTTTCTTTTCTGCTTTTTTTTGTTGCTTTCCAAATTGTTGAAATGCTAATGCGCCATTTTGCATACATTTCGATGGCGTTGGTCAGTTGGTTGAAGGGGGCGAACTGACTAGCATGTGGGGAAGTAATGGCTAGAGTACAAGGTAGCGCTTATTTGTCAAGATTTGTATAAAGCCAGTTTAATAAAATTACTAAATTTGCGTAACAAATCCATTTTTTATGGTCATTTCAAATTGATTGAGAATTAGTTCTGAACCGGGAAAATAACATATCGAAGAATCTATTACCAAACAACTAATCAAATTTCAAGTTCTTTAGTCTGAACTTCGGAAAATATGTTACTCTATATTACCATCCACACATAAATCATATATTTAAAATCTTTAATAATTTCTGAACCAGTTTTGAACCACTTTTTGAACAGTTCACAGATTGAAGACATTATTGTTAATGTTTGCTTTTCTTATGTACTAAGACAATATCATGAAGATCGGTTTACCAGTTGACGTACAATGCACTGTAATTTCAGGTGACTTAAGCGAAGTCTGTAATGTGAATCTTGAGCAAATTAACAGCCCACCTCCCGCCCAATCGACCGTGGGAGACAAAATAAATTGGATTTTATGTTTAATAATAGGGAAAAAAGGGAATAAGGAATATATAAGGAATATATAAGGAATATAAAGTTAACAAACGGGCTTTATATGAAAAATTACACAACTCTGAACTGATCACTCGGTAGAGTTTGTTATAAAAGATTTATGCAACGCATAATTAGTACTTCAACGTTTCAAAATGCAAACCGGTTTTGAACCGAACCGAACCGCTTATTTGAGCTCGTAAACCGAACCAAGAACCGAACCGGTGTTCTTTCAAAAATATTGAACCGAACCGAAAACCGCCTACAAAAATGTTTCGGTTCAGTTTATCCATGAGTTTAATGATGTAAACATTTCGATATTGTACCTTACAATTGAGCAATTTTTCTTAGTAAATAAGTTACCTATTTATGTTTATAGAGATTTTATGTTTATAGAGAGATTATTATGCGTTATTTTTCTTTAGACAATAGAACAGCGGTTCCTTTTGCTAGGCATTAGCTGGTAATCCAATTGATACGCACCGTTTTCGAAATGCTATGATATATGTTGCATTTTTTTTAAACTTATGAACACTGCCTTCAAATTCGTCTTTTCACATTAAGTACATTTATAATCAGATCAGCACTCCAAGGCAATATTTGGACCGAACCTATATCTATATAAATATTCGATCTATATAATTAATATATTTAGATTTGGAATCGAAGTTATTTAAATGAAGAAAAAATTAAGAAATAGATTTTATAACGAGAAGGCAAAGCTAACTTCGACTGTGCCGAAGATTTAATACACTTGAAAAACTTTACTCCAACTGATTTTACCGGTAAAATATATATAGAATATAGATATCAGATATTTAAAATTTTTAAATCATTGATAATACAAATTTGATACAATAAAAAAAAACTTTTCTTAGTAAAACACATTTTCCAACCGATCGGTCCTATAGCAGCTATATGCTATTGTCATCCGATTTTGATAAATTTTTCCAGAATTGTGTGAAAGCATATAAAACTAATATATACCACGATTGGTGCCGCTACGATGGAAAACAAAGAAGTTTTTCCCACTAGAACTTGTTTTTGGACCGATCGTTTATATGGCAGCTATATGCTATAGTCATCCGATTCCGATAATTTTTTTCAGAATTGTGGGGAAGTATATAAAACTAATATGTACCACGATTGGTGATGCTACGATGGAAAACAAAAAAGTTTTTTTCACTAGAACTAGTTTTTGGATCGACCGTTTATATGGCAGCTATATGCTATAGTCATCCGATTTTGATCAATTTTTCCAGAATTGTGTGGAAGCATATTAAACTTATATATACCACGATCGGTGACGCTACGATGGAAAACAAAAAAGTTTTTCTCATTAGAACTAGTTTTTGGACCGATCGTTCCTATGGCAGCTATATGATATAGTCATCCGATCCGGTCGATTCCGACAAATGTGCAGCGTATTTGTATTTAAAGACTTTTTGCAAAGTTTGGTTAAGATAGCTTCAAAACTGAGGGAAGAGATAGCATAGAAACAGACGGACGGACGGACAGACGGACAAACGGAAATGAACTCACCTCGTCATGCTGATCAAGAATATATATACTTTATGTGGTCGGAAATGCTTCCTCCACTGCGTTACAAACATCGTGACAATTTTAATATACCCTCTGCAAGGGTATAAAAACTCATACCCCCATAATTTAAAATATAGATTTTGAACCGAACCGAACCAAACCTTACCAAACCGCTTATTTGAGCTCGTAAACCGAATTAAGAACCGAAACGATGTTCCTTCAAAAATGCTGAACCGAACCGAAAACCGCCTACAAAAATGTTTCGGTTAAGTTTATCTATGAGTTTAATGATGTAAACACTTCGATATTGTACCTTTAATTTAGAATTTTATAATTAATATATTTAGATTTGGTATCGAAGTTATTTAAATAAAGAAGAAATGAAGAAATAGATTTCATAAACAAATGGAAATATGGTAAGTTTCATTTTAGAAAGTTCGGAAATTCGTATTAGGGATCAGGCGTGATAATATATTAAGCTTGAACCACGAACCGAACCAAAACCGCGGCTTGGATTGCTACAAAAACCATATTATGAAGCGAACCGATGGATTAAATACTCAGTGAACCACAGAACCGAACCACTCCTTATATATTTTAATCATCATTTCTTATCGATCCAACATACATCGTTTTTCGACCATAAGAATGAGAAAAAACTCAAATCTTTTACAATTTTGAAGATAGAATGTTCAAACCTTCTAGACATATATTTTAGTCTACATTTCTTATCGATGCACTAAACACCGTATGCAGATCAGATGAACCATATTCGAGTTATAAGCAAATCAAATAATTACGCCCCCAGTCGGGATTGACCGACTATCTAACTTGTTTTACTTAAGGTTAAGTCGCAGTGCCGGGTTCTGATTTTTAATTATACCTTCTTGGAATTTATATAAAAGCTTTTTCAATTTGGTTTTTTGTTTGGATGCATCAAATGCAGTATTCCTTGTTGACCTATTTACCACGACATATAGAGGGGTTGGCATTTCCGTTGGGCAGCTGCTTGGCTGCCCACAAGGAGGTGTGACAATGGAACTCAGTCAGCAACTTTCCCTGAAGTTAAAAAGTCCACTCCAATATGTAATTGTCCTGAATAAAGTTGCACAGCTGCAAGTCAGGTTAACCCTATACCACCCCATGGCACATTTTATGCAAATCATTTGATATTTTAGGTTTTTTTAGTAACACAATCGTCACTTTTTTGCAGTGAAAAGTAGTTGCATTTCCGCCACGTCAACTCGAACTGGTTTGATAATATAACTGCCACATATCACCATGAAAACCCCACCAACCACTTTACACTGAAAACAGGACAAGACATTGAAATGCATGAAAAGTATTTATGGGACTAGCACATGTCGAAGAATGATTGATAGATTAAGGCGAACACTCTCGATAAGTGTTGGCATTTCTGAATATTTCATTCAGATTGCCACCCTCCTTCGCCTCCTCCTCCTCCCATGCATTTTATATGCACACACACACGCCAAGGACTTAAATTTGCATTTTGCTACAAGAATCCAATTACAGATTTTTCGGCACGAGAAGGTCAAGTTAAATTATACAAGAAGAACACTTATTACTCACGGTAGGTAATTGAAATTGTTTATTAGCTATTTTATGCCATAATAATAATGCATGTTTGTTGTATATTGTATAAAGATTTGATTTTTTTAACTAAATTATATATGCAAATAATATATTTATTTTTTTTGTTAAACATGAAATCGTATATAGGCAACGCAATACCAACTGGCCAATGCTTAAGAACTAAATGCTAAACTGAAATTGATATAACCTACGGCTGGGTTGGGGATAGAAGGGGGAGTGGGCGCTATCTGAGCAAATATTTGAGTTTGTCTAGGGTCAGTAATCAAGTGGAATATTTTGAATTTTTTATTAGTTCCTTGTTTGAGTTATTTTCAGCTACGAAAAGTAAACAAAGTTTGCGCCCATTTTAAATGCTGTTTCATGTCATGTTCTAAATTTTGATTACGGAATAAAATAACCAAATCTGTTTGGATTTTTGCAAAAATCTTTAAACTAAATACCTAAAAGTTAAAATTTTTGTGGGTTACCAAAAAGATCAGCTAGAGTTACTAAAGCCCAAAAAGACCATTTAAATGGATAAATTTTGAAAAATTGCCAATCGAAATTTATAAGATATCTCAAAATGAATCCTTTTTTTTAAGTGTTAAGGTTTTTAAGGACCTTTCTAATGCTTAAATGGTGAATTTAACCGGCTAGAGGTCCATTACTGTAAGTAACAAGGCACCTGAATCAGAGAACTGCATATTTTCTTTAAACAATAAAAATTGCGGTATAAGTATAAGAATATAGCGAACACGCATATACGCAACGTTACGTACACCCACGTTCAACGAAAACCGTAACGAAGACCCATTCAAATCGATAAGCCACATAACCAACACCGAAATCACAGAAACTACTGATTCAATACGTACACCGACACACGCAAACGACACGATCACCGCGTTCATATCGTAGCCTACACGCCCATCACCACCACATAATCACGCATTTCAATACATAGACGCCGCATTACCACCGATATACCTGAAACCCTCCCCCCCCACCCCCAACCGTTAAACGCCCATACCACCTACCTCAACACCACACAACACCGCCACCTTAACGACACCACACCGCCAAACAACACGCAACCACCGATAAACCGTTTAAATATCATCACCGCCCCAAATCTAAACACCGTACCACCGAACCGATTGAATAACCACACCGCATAACAACCGCCCGCATCCACACGTAAACACCCAACGAAGAACCACCGTATATACCGCAAACACCTCATAAAACACAATGACCGCCTTCAAATATCGTATCACAACAGACCGCCGCCTTTCAATATCGTAGACACCGCATTTCTACCGCATTTTAATTCAATTTGATTTTATGAATCATGTTAAAAATATGTGTACATAGCTTAGAGGTTATATGTACGAATCCGTAGCAAAAAATTTAATTTTTAAATGACGTTCGATAGTTCGAGACAGAAAATTGCGATCGAACTGAGATAACGAACATCTGTTGTTAAGGTTTTCAGTACAAATTAGTATCCAACATCGAACATAAACCGTTCAAAGCGAGAAGGGACTAAGCAAACGAGCAGTCTAGGTTAACTTATCTGTGGTGGGTTCCATTCTTTCCACCTTAGTCAGATAAATTTATTTAAAAACATTTTGCTAAGTCCTAAATATTGTTGATACGTATCCACTGAAAATAACACAAATATAAGATAACTACGATTTAAATATTGCGATAGTAATGCGGTGTCTGCGATATTAAAATGGAATATAAATTTTGTTTCTGATAAATGCGAATGAAATGCATTTAGATTATGAATATAAATGACATCGACTCATAGAATAATTTAGTGTATTTTGCGGTGGCATTGCAAAAGGTTCAAGATCTCAATTATCAAAATCAACTCTTAGCTTGTACTTAGATTGCTCGTAATCATAAATTTTAGAACATGACAGAACTGTGTAATGTTTACCTAGTTAATATCTGGCTTTTTAAGGGCATAATGCCATGGAAGTTGGTTCTTTCCCTCCCCCCTTCCAAAAAAATAGTAGTAATGTGCTTGAGATTAATTGGACTATGCAGTTGGATGTTTATGCTACTTGGAATACTTGTTTGCTAGCCGTGGATATTTTAGTTATTGTTGTTCTTTGTGTAAATTGTCCATATCAAAATTCTCATCGTCTATTGCCTAGTTTAAACCAGTTAATTGTATATAAAAGATCATAATCCCGGCTTAAGGATTGGGACCCTATAATAAATTGTTTATGGATTGGCATGTTTTAGAATATATATGGGGCAGTGCTTAGACACAAGGCTCAACATAGTTGCCTGGAAATAGGCCAGTTACACCATCCATGACACCTTCCCACCAGCCATCGTCGTTCTTCTTTAGCACATACAGCACCGAACTCTCTTGGAAGCTCAGCTCATCATCCTTGTCAGCATAATAGTCATAGATGGCCACCACTAGAGCGGAGAAAGAGTTATTATAAGATACACTAGGATCATTTCGTTGACCCTTACCCTTTTCGATATAGTTTTTGGGCACCCAGCCAGGTAAATTCTGATCCTCTGGCACTATGGGAGCCAATTGTGGTCCCGATGAGTTGCGTGGACGTCCAAAGTCCTGATGCTCATCCTCTGGCGGTGGTGGTGGCGGCAATGGAGGCGATTGTGAGCCCGGACGTGCAAAGTTTAAGCTGAAATGATTTCTTTTGGCAAGCAAAAACACAATGAACAGAATTAATTTTATTTTAACTTCTTGTTTAATTTACCGATTGGGATTCCTGAGTAGGCACAAAGTTAAAAATGTAAATGGGTTAGTGTGAAACTTGGCAAGCAACTTGTTTAGGGGCTTACCTGTTGATGTTCCTGCCCAGCGTGTGCATGCCTATGTGGCTCTGTTCGCTCATCTCGTGCTGTGACACTGTCAGCGGCGAGGGTGGAGCTGCTATAGTATTTAAGAGGGAAGATTAAAATAATTATGTAAAGTCACAAAAGTGTTCAACTTACGTGGCATGCTGCTCCTGTCATCGTATGTGGTGGGCGGCGGCGGTGGCAGCGATTGCATCATGCCCGCCGACGGCAGATTCACATGCGTGGCTATCTGTTGGCTTGGTGGCATGGGCAGGGCACTGTAGCCTGCGGCCCTCTCATTGCCGGCAGCCCCACCACCCGTAGTTGTGGTAATGGACGAAGCCGTGGACATGCGTTTCGGATGACCAATTGGATAGTTGGGAGCATAGTGCGAGGGCACTTGCGGTGGATTCACCACCGGGGGAGTGCGATATTCACGCGAGCTTTTGCCCAGGGTGCCTGTATTGCTTACGGATTTGCCCAATGTACCCGTGTTCCCGGCCCGCGACATTTGCGGCGGCGTTGGCGGTTTGGTGGTGGGCGGCGGACCCACCGAGGAAGGCACCAGAGATTGCACAGAGCCATGACTGGAGCCGCGATGCTTCTGACGCACCGGATGTGTGGCCGAATTAATGCCATGACCAATCTCGTCCAGTATAGCATAGTCAATGGGCTTGCGCACATACTTGATGGGCTTCTCGGGATTGATGGGGGCCACGATTTTAAACTGCCTGGAGCTCACCTTGTTGGCCGTAAGCACGCCAATCTCTCTGTGGAATGTATATTAAATTGTATTTTTGTCCTGGTCTGGACTAGGGGTTAAACCTACCGCCTGGCCACCTTCTCCTTGTGTATGTGCACCGTCTGGGCGATGTGATTCATTTGCGACTCCATTTCGCTTAGCTGTTGAGCCTGCAGCTCCAGCAGCTGCATATAGCTATAGGCCAGCGTATTGATCTGGTACGCCACACTGGCCAGCGATTGGGTCGTATAGTTCTTGGTGGCCTCCAGGGCTGCCTTCTTGTTATCCGCCCGATAGTAGGTGTCCTCGCAGTAGTCGGCCACCCGCTCCAGATTGGTGTAGCTATCGCGCAGGCTCTGCCGGCCATCGGGAATCTCGGTGCGTATCAAAGATGCTAATTCATCCATTATGTTGTCACTGGCCATGGGGGCTTCGGTTAACATGGGTGTGATTTGCTGTAAAAAGAGAATTTTCTGTTGTAAACACTTGGGCGGTGACTCTGCCTCTGCCGCTGCTGACGTCGACAGCGTCAGCGTACACACATATCCAAATGCACCCAAATGCCAAAAGGTGTGCACTGAATTGGCCAATTATGCTAAACACTCACTTGATGTACTATGCAATTGCACTTGAAAGTATGGGATCGCGCTTAAGTTAAATAATAATAACAAATGCCAATTTTCCCGTTCACATTTTAACTAGGGGAGCAGCGTGAAAATTAGGGTTGTCACTTAAGAACTAGGGCTGTCACTTAGGTACCGATGTATCGATAAGTGTTATGCGATATATCGATTGCAGCAGCTTACACTTTTTAACACTGCCTAGATAATTCGGGCATATTTCTGGTGAAAGTTCTGGTCACACTGTTGTGACTAATTTTCAATTCGCGATTATACATTTTTAGTTATTCTCTTTAATAATGTCGCATCAAACGGGCATAAGAGGTAAGATGGGGCTGGTAACAAACAACTAAAACAATTGACCTTCATTTGGCTCTAAATCCTCTTAGCTAATGATCAACTGGCGAAAGTTTTCGGCAAGTCGAAAAACGGTAAATTGCGTGTGATAAAAGTATCAATTGAGAATGGTGAGTGAGATACATACATATACTGATACATACATGCTGATGTATACTAAGCATATTAAGATAACGGTGCTTCTCTCTCTACCCCGCCCCAAATATAGAGCAGCTGAGCTGCAGCGGTACCGCCGAAGTGAAAAAGGATTGGGAGCGTGACTATGACAAGCTGATTGCTCCCATGCTGGAGGAGACTGTCCCCTGCTATATACTCTATCGCCTGGACACAAAGATAACGCTGGGTCACAGTTGGCTGCTCATTAGCTGGATACCGGATGGGGCTAGCATACGTCAAAAGATGGTTTATGCCTCCACCAAGGCTACGCTGAAGACTGAATTTGGTTCGGCTTACATAACAGAGGAGCTACATGCCACCACTCTAGACGAGACGACGCTGGAGGGTTATAAGAAGCATAAACGAGATTTTGCGGCTCCAGCTCCTTTGACCACACGGGAGGAGGAGATTAAGGAGCTGCGCAAGACGGAGGTCAACACGGAAATAAGCACAAACACTCGACATCAGACACTTGGTGGAATTTCGTGTCCATTGAGCGAAGCCACGATGGCTGCAGTGCTAGATCTGGTGCGTGGCAACTATGATTATCTGCAGTTTCGCATAGATCTGGAGGAGGAGCGCATACATGTCTCGAAAGCGGCCAAAGTGGAGCTAAATGAATTGCCCAAACAGGTACCCGAGGATCATGCCCGCTATCATTTGTATTTGTTTCGCCACACGCATGAGGGCGACTATCTGGAATCCTATGTGTTCATCTACTCCATGCCCGGTTACAGCTGCTCGGTGCGTGAGCGCATGATGTACTCCAGTTGTAAGGCACCGTTTCTGGAGCAGCTGGCCGCTATGGGTGTGGAGGTGATTAAAAAGGTGAGTAGTTTGTCATGAAATAGCTTCAATTTAAACTCAACTTTGCCTTTCCTCTCCCAGCTGGAAATCGATAGTGGCAGCGAGCTAACCGATGCCTTTCTGCAGGACGAACTGCATCCCAAGAAGATATTACATCGTCCCGCCTTTGCCAAGCCCAAGGGCCCACCGAATCGTGGAGCCAAGCGCCTCACGCGTCCCACCAACGAAGATCAAGTCTGAAACGCCCAAAGCATCTTTTCCTTTTCGAGGCATTTAATTTATTTCCTATTTTCATCCTTGTGTCTGTGTCTTTGGTCTATCCTCTCCTTAGTTGCTCTAGGCATCAACTGAAACAACGCATAGCAGCCAATGTGGGCTTCCTCTGGACATATTTGCAATTTATTTAAATTAAACAAAATAATCAATTTTTATCTTTATCTTTAACTGCATCCAAGTTAACCTCCTCGCCCACACGATTATCATGGGAGCGGAACAGCTCGGGTGTATCCTGATCTCCGTGCTTTTTCAGAGCCTGTTGAATGTTGTCGTCGCGCTGCAGACGCCATTTGTATTGCCAGTAACGCACCTCCTCCATGGAAGTGCCCGAGGCTTTCATTAGCAGCAGTGAAGCCACGCCAGCCACTCCACCCAGAAAGCCACCAATTATACCGCCCGCAGCCATGCCACGCAAACCCAGATTGACCTTGTACAAGGAACCGGTGATGGAGCCAGCCGCCAGATATTCATATATCGAGGATTTATCCCGATATACAGAGATGCAGGTGATAATGCCACTGGGAGAAAAATTCATTTTAATACAAGTTCCAGAGAATCATTTTGAAAAACTCACAAATAGGAGGTGGTAAACAAGCCCACTCGCCAGCCCCATTTGAAACCGCCCTTGGCAAAGTTCACTGTAAACTGATCCTGCAGCTTTTTCTGCAAGGGAAATGTATCACAAAGGTTTGAAGGCTGAGATTGCAGAACTTCTTACCTTGGCATCAAAATGTGACTTGAAGGCAGTAGCCTGATTGTTCTCCATGAAATTCATGTAGCTCACTCTGGATTGTGTAACCCCGCCATAGATGGCTCCAATCAGAAAGCCCAGAAAACCAGCCTGGTAAATGGAGTTAAGCTCAGAGGATATGCTGCCAAATTCACTAAAAAAAGGATCAATCATTAGTTCAACTCTTGGGTACTAAAAGCAGCTCCTACTCCACGGTGAACAGATGCTTGAGACGCTCCACTCCGGTCTCATTGGGCGGCTTGCTGGCCAAATAGGATTTGTATGTTTTGTTCTCCTTGTCCACAATATCGTCCGCCCCGCGATCTATGCCCGGCAGGATGCCGGCAATTAAAAATCGCCCGCTTTTTGTGAAGAAACTCATGCGAAGCAATTGAGATTAAATAACATGGCAAAAGAACAACATGTAAATGAAAGTGGGGGAGGAAATCAGCTGTTAGCTAAAGATAAGCAGTTGGAAGCAGTGTTGCAAAGCGTTGGCTTAAGTTTCTATTAGAGGTGCGCGCGTGAGCTCAACGCAATAAAAATCTCTTGACGCACGTTTCACGGACACAATTTATTGAGCGTTTCGCGTCACGCACGATTCATGCACAATTTAAGGATGCACGATCACTCACCATAAAAATGCATTTGATTTCTATTCCGAAATTTTCTATTTACATATATCATGACAGATTTGTGAAAACGCAAACAAATTTGTGGATTCGTGGAACTGTTGTCTTTCTCTAATTTAAGTGTGCCCGTACCAGTTGATCAGATAAATGGTAAATAATTCGTAACATTCTGGAGTGGCTGTGAGCTTTTGCCAAAAGCGCGAGAGTGAGAAAAACCACGTTTTTATGTATGTAATTGTGTGTGTGGCCAATTTTTGCATGGCGATCAAGCAAACAATCAATTCAATTATGGCCACACTGCGCCTTTTGCATGGAGCAGCAAACAAAAGAGTTCAACCTGACTGACTGATTGGTGACCCTTGCACAGGCCAAACCGTTAGAGATAGCAAGCTTTTTACAGTAGTTGCATCTTATTCTGAAAGTGAGTAATAAGACGGGGTTTTGGAAAATACCGCCGGGAATTGTGGCAAATTCACAGAAAACTGTTGCATAAAACTTTTTTGTTTATCATCCGATCAGCTCCAAACTAATTTTAAAAAAATTGAAATAAAAATTCAACAATAACTGCTTACCAGTTTTTCGCAAAAATTAACCCACTACACCCCCATGTGTTTAAAATGGGTTTAGCGATTAGTTTCAAACTCATTTTTGAAGCTAATCGTACCCTTATTTTCAAAGTCAGTCCCATGTGTTCTATCTATAGCTTTCGACCCTAAAACGACCAAAATCGTATGGGAATAGAGTCGTTTTTGGGATCAAAAGCGATTTGTAGAACATATAGGAGTGACTTTCAAATTTTGAAAAATCATTCCCCCAAAAATACGAAAATGGTCGAAAGACTGTTGTTTGAAGAACTTTTGTTTTTCATCCGGACAACTCCAAACTTACTTTCACATTTTGGAAAATACGGAAAATTTGGAAAAAAAACATTTTTTTCGATCGGACCCAAAATCTTTTTGAAAGCTCTATCGGGAAATTTCAATAAAATTGTATTCACTTTTGTTGGAAAATTCACCCACCCATATATGAAACACATTACTTTGAAATTTTGAAAAATATTTCACGAAAGTCGGAAAATCTTTATTTTCATTAGATTAGCTTCAATGTAGAGATTAGCTTTTCAGCTCTACATAACAAAATGTTACCAACGGGATTTCCCAATTTTGAAATAACCCAGAAAATTGAGGGAAAATGGTTAGAAAAAATTGCATCTTGTTTAAATACTTAGTTTTTATATATATATACGATAGTCAAATATAAAAGAACAAAATTTCATGTATACTGCATGACTTATTTTCACGATGCATAACTTTAACACGCACGGATCACAAATGCACACTCCTGAAAGTTTTTTCCCGATTACGTAATGACACGTCATGACACACCGTGACACGTTTAAGTTCACGTCACGCGGGCACCTCTAGTTTATATTAAAATATGTACTTATTTTCTTTAAAAATAAATAAACAATTACTTTTTGCATTTAAAAGGAATCAACTATTAAATGATATATATTATTATATTATTATGTACATTTCTACTCAATTTTGTTTGAAAAGATGCCTTTACTCTCGGTACACACCTAAGGTTCTTCCAAGCAACGTTTTACAACACTACACAACATAAAACGCCGCTAACGTGTGCAGCTGCAAATGAACTTGTTGTGAAATTTGGTTTAAAAGAATTCAAATAAATTGAAAAACAACAAATTTAAATTAATTACCGCGTGCTCTAGCACCAGAGCAATCCTCTCTCAAAATGATGTACGACAACGAGGAAGGTAACTAAAGCGAAACCAACAAAAAAGACACAAGAAAAGAAAAAAACAACATGGCGTCTGGCGGAGCACCCATCTAAAAAAAAACTTATTTATTTTCCAGAACTCTACGAAGAGGAGAATGCAGAGGAAATCTCCCATGAGCTGTGGCAGGAGGCCTGCTGGATTGTGATTAACGCATATTTCGATGAAAAGGGTTTGGTGCGTCAGCAGTTGGACAGTTTCGATGAGTTCATACAAATGTCGGTGCAGCGCATTGTGGAGGATTCGCCCGCCATTGAGCTGCAGGCAGAGGCCCAGCACACCTCGGGTGAGGTGGAGACGCCGCCACGTTTCTCCTTAAAATTCGAACAGATTTATTTGTCCAAGCCCACACATTGGGAAAAGGATGGTTCACCCAGTCCCATGATGCCGAATGAGGCGCGTTTGCGTAATCTCACCTATTCGGCTCCATTGTATGTGGATATTACCAAAACCAAGAATGTGGAAGGATTGGATCCGGTGGAGACGCAACATCAAAAAACTTTTATCGGCAAGATTCCCATTATGTTGAGATCCACCTATTGTCTGCTCTCCCAGCTGACGGATCGTGATTTGACCGAGTTAAATGAATGCCCCTTGGATCCTGGCGGCTATTTCATTATCAACGGATCGGAAAAGGTGCTGATAGCTCAAGAGAAAATGGCCACAAATACGGTTTATGTGTTTAGCATGAAGGATGGCAAGTATGCCTTTAAAACCGAGATTCGTTCGTGTCTGGAGCACAGTTCCCGACCCACTTCTACATTGTGGGTGAACATGATGGCACGAGGATCACAGAATATTAAGAAATCGGCCATTGGCCAAAGGATCATAGCCATTCTTCCCTATATCAAACAGGAGATACCCATTATGATTGTATTTCGGGCACTGGGATTTGTGGCTGATCGTGATATATTGGAGCACATTATTTATGATTTCGACGACCCTGAGATGATGGAGATGGTGAAACCTTCACTGGATGAGGCGTTTGTGGTGCAGGAACAGAATGTGGCCCTGAATTTCATAGGAGCTCGCGGCGCCCGTCCGGGCGTGACCAAGGATAAGCGTATCAAGTATGCCAAGGAAATTTTGCAAAAGGAAATGTTGCCCCATGTGGGCGTCTCCGATTTCTGTGAGACCAAAAAGGCCTACTTTCTGGGTTACATGGTGCATCGCCTGCTACTGGCCTCGCTGGGTCGTCGTGAGCTGGATGATCGTGATCATTATGGTAATAAGCGATTGGATCTGGCCGGTCCCCTGTTGGCCTTTCTGTTTCGCGGTCTTTTCAAGAATCTAATGAAGGAGGTGCGCATGTACACCCAAAAGTTTATTGATCGCGGCAAGGACTTTAATCTGGAGCTGGCCATTAAGACCAATATAATAACAGATGGTCTACGCTACTCTTTGGCCACGGGCAACTGGGGGGATCAGAAGAAGGCGCATCAGGCTCGTGCAGGCGTGTCTCAGGTGTTGAATCGATTGACATTTGCCTCCACCTTGTCACATTTGCGTCGCGTCAATTCACCCATTGGCCGGGATGGCAAACTGGCCAAACCACGCCAGCTGCACAATACACTGTGGGGCATGTTATGTCCCGCCGAGACACCCGAGGGTGCGGCTGTGGGTTTGGTCAAGAATCTGGCTTTAATGGCCTATATATCCGTGGGTTCACAACCCTCACCCATTTTGGAGTTCTTGGAGGAGTGGTCTATGGAGAATCTAGAGGAGATTGCCCCCTCGGCTATAGCCGATGCCACTAAAATCTTTGTCAATGGCTGTTGGGTGGGCATACATCGTGATCCCGAGCAACTGATGGCCACATTGCGTAAGCTGCGTCGCCAGATGGACATTATTGTGTCGGAGGTGTCCATGATACGTGATATACGTGATCGTGAAATACGTATTTATACAGATGCGGGTCGCATTTGTCGCCCGCTGCTGATTGTGGAGAATGGTTCGCTTTTGCTGAAGAAAACCCATGTGGAAATGTTAAAGGAGCGTGACTACAACAATTACAGCTGGCAGGTGCTGGTGGCCTCGGGTGTAGTGGAATATATTGATACGCTGGAAGAGGAGACGGTAATGATAGCCATGTCGCCCTATGATTTGAAGCAGGACAAGGATTATGCCTATTGTACCACCTACACACACTGTGAGATTCATCCGGCCATGATATTGGGTGTATGTGCCTCCATTATACCCTTTCCCGATCACAATCAGAGTCCGCGTAATACCTATCAAAGCGCTATGGGTGAGTTGACCCTTACTCCCACTTCTCCTTTAATAAACTAATTCCTTTCCCTCCCTCTCATACAGGTAAGCAGGCCATGGGCGTGTATATAACAAACTTCCATGTGCGCATGGACACTTTGGCCCATGTTCTGTACTATCCCATGAAGCCTCTGGTCACCACACGTTCCATGGAGTATCTACGTTTCCGTGAGTTACCCGCCGGCATTAATTCCATTGTGGCCATTCTCTGCTATACCGGTTACAATCAGGAAGATTCTGTCATTCTGAATGCCTCGGCTGTGGAGCGCGGCTTCTTCCGTTCCGTGTTCTATCGTTCCTACAAGGATTCCGAAAATAAGCGTGTAGGCGATCAAGAGGAGAACTTTGAGAAGCCTCATCGTGGCACCTGCCAGGGTATGCGAAATGCCCATTATGACAAACTCGATGATGATGGCATCATTGCCCCGGGTATACGTGTCTCTGGTGATGATGTGGTTATTGGCAAGACCATTACTTTGCCCGAGAACGATGATGAGCTGGATAGTAATACGAAACGCTTTGCCAAACGAGATGCCTCCACTTTTTTGCGCAACTCCGAGACGGGCATTGTGGATCAGGTGATGTTGACCCTTAACAGCGAGGGTTACAAGTTCTGCAAAATTCGTGTGCGCTCGGTGCGTATACCACAGATTGGTGACAAATTTGCCTCGCGGCATGGACAGAAGGGCACTTGCGGTATCCAGTATCGTCAGGAGGATATGGCCTTTACATGTGAGGGATTGGCTCCGGATATTATTATTAATCCTCATGCCATTCCCTCGCGTATGACAATTGGACATTTAATTGAATGCCTGCAGGGCAAGTTGGGCTCCAATAAGGGTGAAATTGGTGATGCCACGCCCTTCAATGATGCGGTGAATGTGCAAAAGATTTCCACTTTTCTGCAAGAGTATGGCTATCATTTGCGTGGCAATGAGATTATGTACAATGGACACACCGGACGCAAGATCAATGCTCAGGTGGGTCACATCAAATACTCACTTTGTTGACCCTGCCTAACCCTTCCTTTATTTTGTTTCAGGTCTTTCTGGGTCCCACCTACTATCAGCGTCTCAAGCACATGGTGGACGATAAGATTCATTCGCGTGCCCGCGGTCCTGTGCAGATTTTGGTGCGCCAGCCCATGGAGGGTCGAGCTCGAGATGGTGGCCTGCGTTTTGGTGAGATGGAACGTGATTGCCAAATCTCTCACGGTGCCGCCCAGTTTCTGCGCGAACGTCTCTTTGAGGTCTCCGATCCCTATCGTGTGCACATCTGTAATTTCTGTGGCCTGATTGCCATTGCCAATCTGAGAAACAACACATTCGAGTGCAAAGGCTGCAAGAATAAGACCCAAATCTCCCAAGTGCGTCTGCCCTATGCGGCCAAGTTGCTGTTCCAGGAGCTGATGTCCATGAACATTGCGCCACGTTTGATGGTGACTTGAACTGGTTCTTCTTTATTTGTATTTAAGCACAAACGCAGGGCATGCTGTGTCCCTAATAAAATTTCAATTATTGTAACTCTTTTCAAGTTAAATGTGGCTTATTTTCAATTGTTTTTAAAGTGGAGCAAATGCCTGCACCGCATGTTAACCAAGAAAGACGCGACGCATGCTGTGAGCACCAAAAATGTTTAAGCGAAAGTCTGGAATTTGATTTATGACAACTATTTTGCATATCTCGAATGTTTTTTTTTTTTTTAAGCTGAACGTTTGCACTATATTTTCAAGGTAATATGTGCACAAACTATGCAAAATATACTAAATATATATATTAAGTAATCCGTCGGTTATGCAAATATAGTTTATATACATTTTTTTCCAGTTTCAACAGGAGACTTTCGAAATGAGGTTTTTTTCGTTCATTTGAAGTTGGTTAACAGAATAATCGTTTGTTACAACTGCCCCACGTAGCTTGCTCCGGGTAATAATATATCATTTAAAGCAACAGGTAAACACTCTGCCATAACTTTGGCTCAATCTTCCGAAAAAGCGGATAAATATCGGATCGGCTAGAGTTCATCAAGAAAATTGTTCTTTAAAATGTTCAGTTTGGCAATGAACAATAACACCAGGCAACTTGGTCCAGTTTATAGAAAGAATCGTGATGATTCTAGATGAATATATCAATTTTGCACACATTTTCGCATCACTCTGTTTGGAAACAAAATGGTAATTTGTATTTTAATGGTTGAGCGATTCAAATGGGACCATGTTTTTGTGCTGAGCCAAAAATAAAAATTCTTTAAACGTATTGGTTTTTACCCCTTACTTTAATTTGACCTATTTGTCATGTTTTGTGGGATAATAGTTTGTTTTTATTTATCTTTGTTAGCTTTAAAATAAACAATACCAAACAATTCTGCGATTTTTTTCCAAGAATATATACCATTTTGAATACATGTGTTAGAATTTACCTAATTTCGGAGGGTAAGTGTTTTTAATAAAAATTCTGGAGAGAAAACTATAATAGCTTTTTCAATTTGGTTTTTTGTTTTGTGTTATTTATTAACTATATTTAAAAATAAAAAACATTTTTGTAAAATTCGAGGGCTGTTCAAAAAGTTATCAACCTGCCAATTAAGGTCGCCTCAAAAAAGGTGTAGAGTTGGTAGGCAAGATTCCGAGGTTATTGAAAATTAAAACGGTAAGTGAAGTTATTTTCAGTATTGCTGTAATTCTGGCCCGTACCTCAATCATATTAAAAAATTTTTTTTTTAATTGCCAGCAACTAATCTAGTAGTCCTGCCATAATTTTTAATTCACTTTTTCGTGTAAAAACGGCTGTAGCTTAGTCCAACAAGCTGATAAAAATGAAACAAAATTCGAAAAAATAGCGGATATGCAAGGCTACATGTTAAAATAGTTGTTTTGGATTTCCGATTTAGGCACTGGTTTGTAGACGACGATTTATTATGAAAAATTTGCTATAAATTGAGAAAAATGATCTTCAAGGTCCAATTTACTCACTTTCGGGTTTGCTGATGCGGCTCGCTTGATTTTTTATGGCTGCATTGATGTATGAAGTATTGCATAAAAATTATAAACCTACAAATTTGTGCTTGGTGTGACCCCTATAATTTTCCATAAGCTTAAAAAACTGCGAAATGGATTTTCCGCGATTTCTTGAAAACAAGAGCTGATGGAGAAAAACCGAGACCAGTTTTGGAATCAGGGCACAGAACAGGAATAGAATTTTGTATCGAAAGGGCCAGAGCTCACAAAAGTGGTCATTTTGTTGTCCTGTGTAATATATGCTTTTAACCAAATCTACAAAATGTTGTTACAATCGGATGATTATATTCAATAGCTGTCATCGGTCGGAAAATGATCAAATTTTGATTCTCAATGATTTTAAATAAATAAATATCTGATATTTGTATCCAATATATATTTTACCAGTTAAATCAGTTGGAGTGATCTTTCGACACAGTCGAAGTTAGATTTGCCTTCTCGATTTTGTTGTTTTTTTTTTGTGCAGCCTACTCTATTTTATTTTACAATATTAGCTCATGTAAATATTATATTTCTCTTTTAAATTTTCGCACAATACCCACGTTTATTCCATTTTACAGATACTTTTTCTCTTACACATTTTGTCCAAGACTCACAGGTCATTTGTTTTCTAAATGCTCTTGCTCTTGCTATATATGCTCAAGTTATTGATTATTTAAATTTGGATACACCGCTTGCCTTAGAGTATTTCAACTTCGGTTTGTTGTGTGCAATCCCATTCATATCGCTAACGCTTTCTTTCGATATTGACGCAATGTTTTGGCCCCGCGGTGTGTTGTGCCGCCCATTGACAAAAGGGATTTGTTCTCTGTTGTTAGCTGGAGCTTTGGTTCGTCTACAGGCGAAGCCACCAATTGACAGACAGTTATTAATTGCCGATTGACGTGGCTTGGCGCGTGGAGTTGACGCCTCCGAGTGAGCAAATGCTGTCGGTTTTGGCATTGTTATGAATAAATGAATTGGCGTGTAAATCATCCCTCCCACAAAATGGCTCTCCGATGACATATGTAAGAGTCAATTAAGAAACAAGAAGATCAACCAAAAAGTTGCACTTAAAACACGATTGAGGTATTTATTTATAGCGTCTTAAAAATAAACTTAACTTCACTTATCGCCATTGCGGAACACACTGATGGCATAAAACTCGGGCACCCGATAGACCTTCAAGCGTTCGTGACTGAAACGTCCATTGGTGTGGGCCTTCACATAAAAGATGTCCTTCAGGCCCAACTCCTTGCGTTGAGCGACAGATGACTCTGCGATGAGACGCTGTTGCTTGGGATGATAACCGTGGGATTTACCTTGAAGCAGCTTGACGAAGATGATGTCCTGCTCATCATTACCGTTTAGAGTGCGCGCCTGATAATATTCCTGCTGAGATTTTGGATAGATGAGCAGTGGCTCTATGGAAAGAACTTCACTGGGAGATGTGGGGTAGGTGTCCAGTTCATTTACATCATTAAAGCTTGGCAGTGGAACAGCCATTGAGACTTGTAGACATAGAAAGAGTAGGGCGGGGAATAGCGCGTGAAACTGTGAAATGGAAATAAAACTTGATAAAGGTAGCAAAAGCTGGAACAACTTTGAGATAAATAAATGGGGGCGTCACAGAAATCTTTACTAATTTTTGTATAAACTTTTACATTTAAAAATAAAATGACATTATTCGTGCTCCATGAGTGAAAAGTGAAAATGAAAGTACGTCTGTATTAGAGTTGGAAGTACATTTTAATGACCTAGTTCATTAAGTCCTGGTTCTAAACCAAATTCGGACCGGTTCAAAAGTGATTAAGATCTTGGTCTCAGAAATTATTAAACCTGTGAACTTGAAATTTGATGTGTGGGCTGAAAATATGAAGTCAGATATTCTCCCTGATCAAAACCGGCTTCGAGCGAGTTCTAATCTGTTCAAAAGTGGTTCAGAACAGTTCAAATCCAAACCAGTTCAACAAAAATGTTTCAAAATTGGCAACCATATTTCTAAAATCACTTAAGCTTTAAATTGGGAAGCTATTTTATCAGTTGAAACCTAGTTCCAAAAAAGGTTGAACCGGTTCAAAAGTGGTTCAGAACCTATTTATTTAAAATATGAATTCAAAATTCGATGAGTCAGTTTTTAATATGAAGATAAGTGTTTTATTGGTTTAGGAGCGGTACCAAAAGTGGTTCAGAGATTGAACCAGTTCTAAAGTAGTTCAATGCCTTATTAATTGGTTCATAATTGGTAAAAAGCAAGGCTGCAAACCTCCCAAATTTTGGAAGAGGTTCGGTTCGCAGATTCGATCCAGTAAGGAATCTTTGGATTCGGTTCACAGACCGGTTTCTGAATCCTCTAAACCCCTGGTTTTGGTTCGAACCTCGGTTCACTTAAACAAAAAATATGAAGCTTGTTTTTACGATTCAACTAGTTTGATCATATATGATCATTGATCATATAATACAATTTAAGAAGTGCCTTGTTTCAGTTCCTTTGGATAAAAAACTTCAAGTACGAGTCAAACCAGATTGTACTTTAGTTTCTTAAAACCATCATCAATCAAAGGGGGATTGATTTTAGTCAGGATATCTTTTTTCGTCTGTGTAGGCATTATATCTTTTTGAAACTGTTTATTTCTACTTGATCTTAGATTAGAAGAAAAAGACTTTAGTAACTAAGATAGTAGAATATTTGTTAAATTCCTTTCAAAATTTTAAAACATTTTCGATGTATGTTCTCTTGGACAATTTTGGAAGAAATCTATAACATCATTGAAAAATTTATATTTTAGATTGGTTCATTGATTTCTATTGTTCCTCTAAACTTCCCTTCTTTACTGACTAGTCGTTGTCATTTAAAGTTACATTTTAAAATTATATTAAATATTTCTTCCGTCTGAAAATTACTTAATATTGTAAGCCAAACTTTTTTTGTCGGTTCGGTTCGAGTTCAGTTTCGAGAAATCAAAAATGTAGAAGCTTCGGTTCATGGTCCGGTTCGACCAATTTAAAAAACCCGAACCGAACCGGTTCTCAGGGGTTCGGTTCCTTTTCAGACCGGTTCGGGTTCAGTCTTCGGGGGATCAAAAATGTAGAAGCTTTGGTTCATGGCCGGTTCGACCAATTTAAGACCAACGCCGGGCGTCCACGTTTAGTGGTAAATTGTTTATTGAAACTATGAAATATATAAATATCAGTTCTCAAATTTTCATTAAAATTGTTTTTGTATCAACCACGAAATGATTACAAGGAATTACTTTTCCTCATTATTATTTTCTTGGATCTTTGTCATTAAACGCTCATGAAGGCTTTATTTCTCGAAAATCTTTCTATTCTGACTGATCCTTTATTTAACACAATATCATCGTTTAAAGATCTTTGTTAACCTATAAAACAAAGCCATAAATCTTTGAAAACTAGATCAGTGTTATTTGCATATCTAATTGATCTCAAGATCTTTTCAACTAATTGAGATATAATTAGAAATTTGATGAAAAAATAAAAACGAAATACAAAAAAATTGTTTCCAAATTCACTTTGATATGGGGGATCACAAAGCTGACTGTGCACTTTGTTTGGTTTAATTCTTATTTACCGTTTTATATTTAGGCGGCGACATTTTGTAGTTAACAAAATTGATTTTTTATAAATTAAGCCGCTTTGATTCGCCCAGCAAAACGTATCCAGCGACAAGAACAGCGAAAACGACAACCACGACGACGATCAAGCGTGTAGCGCAAAAGTCAAAAGCAGACTGGCGCGCGACAAGGCCAAGTTAACTTCATTTACCACAACGGAGCTCCAAGACCGCAACCAAATCCCCTCCCCAGTTCAAGCTGGAGTTACGTTGGCAGCGGCTTCTTTTTTTTTATAGACTTGTCAACAATTTGCAAACAGCAGTGCAAACAAAGCTTGAGTGATGTCTCGCTCAAATGCGAAGGAGCCGGCCCAAAGTGATTCAACAAATTTAATAATATCATTATTATTATTGCTATTAATTGATCACTAGGTCGTACGCAGATGCGAGTGTCAGGTAGGGTCAATGCTACATCTGCCGAATTTATCAATCAGCTTACAAGCTGGTCCAGCTGCTGCTTACAGTTTTATAAATTTATAAATAACATTAACATTTATTTTACGGTTTACCACTCACATTATTATTGTTGTTGTTGTTAATTTTATGCTTTTACGCGCAGTGATGTCAAATTTATTATTATTATGGCCTTTTGTATGGAGGTGAAAAAAAAGACACACACATACATATGTAGAAATGCTTAATTAGCAAATATTTATTTGCGCTAAGCGTTGAGTTGTGTACATTTATTTGTTTGTCTTTTGGTCAACAAATAGAAAATTGTGTAGTTTTTTATCTCCACTATTATTAGCCACTGAATACTTGTTAAGCAAAATTGCAATTAATTGAAATTACTCATACGCACCGTTAACTAATGAACTTCTTATTTAAAGTGAATTTATCGATATCTCAAAAATATGGTGACATGACATAAAGCCCATATCCAAATATATCCAAGTGTACTTGGAAATATCACTTAGACTTGATATGGGCAATAATAGAATCCGCATAGAATTTTGGTTGCTATATATATTTCTGGCCTAATAATGAAAACGCGAATATTTATGATAAAAAATGGTTTTATTGTTTTTCAAAGTATTCTCCAGCAAACTTTATACACTTTTGCATGCGCTCAAACCAATTGTCGAAGCACTTTTTCCACTCCGATTGAGACACCTCCAAAACAAGGTTTTTGAACTCTTCATCTTCTGGTGACGAAAATCGTTGACCACGCATTTTTGTCTTGATGTGCGGGAATAAAAAGAAGTCATTGGGGCCAAGTCAGGGCTGTACGGCGGATGACCCACCCATTTTGGAAGGTCAAAAAGGCGCTGGTGTGAGCTGATGTATGAGAGCTCGCATTGTCATGGTGCACAATGTTCTGTCTTCTCTTGTTCGTTTTTCGAATTTCTCCGAAGACTTCAGGCAAACAAATTGTGGTGTACCACTCAGAATTGACCGTCCTACGTTGCTCAAGCGGAACAGTCGCCACATGACCAGTTTTACCGAAGAAACAGGCGACCATTTGCTTCGAAGTGCTTCTTCCACGAACGACTTTCGTTGGATTTGGCTCGTCTTCGAATACCCACATGGTCGATTGCTGTTTTGTTTCGGGCTAATAAGCATAGATCCATGACGATCCTGTGACGGTCTTATAAACGTCTTTTGAAACACCGCGTTTATATTTTTTCAAAATTTTTTTGCACCAATCCTTTTTTTTGAGTGATTGTCAAATTGTGCGGGATCCAATGAGAACAAACCTTTTTTACGCCCAGGTGTTCATGCAATATCGAACGTATGCTGCTGGAAGAAATGCCCAAGGATGCCTCTATCTCACGGTATGTCACATGACGATCTTGCATTATCAGTTCACGCACGGCATCAATGTTTTCTGGCACAACGACTGTTTTTGGACGACCTTCACGACCTTCGTCTTCGAGCGAGCGTCGCCCGCAATTGAATTCATTAAACCAATTTTTCACAGTGCTATAGGATGGTGCTTCATCGCCATACAAAGATTTAAGTTCATCGTTGCACTCTTGTCTTGATAATCCACGTCGAAAGTTGTGAAAAATAATTGCACGAAAATTTTCAAGAGTTAATTCCATTTTTCGGCCGAGGTAAGTTTTTGATTAATCGTTAATCGATATCAAACGTGGTCACACATGAGAGAGTTGTATAGAGCTTTTATCGATAAAAGTCCAAACTTTTTTTGGGAAAAGGCCAATTGGTCCTAAAATGGCTAGAAGTGACCTATGCCAGAAACTTAAATAGCAGCCCCAAAATGTTCAGGGAGCAAGTTCTTCTGCTGAACACGGCCATTGATTCCATATGCTGGAACGACAAATTCAAAAAAAATTGCATATGAAGGTCAAATGGAAAATAAATGCTAATATAACCTTCAAGTTGATATTGCCTACAATACGGCTATCATTGAAGTTAAGTTAAGTTATTAGTTTAAGTTAAGTTATAAGTTAAGTTATTAAGTTCTATTAGTATGGCACAATCCTACACTGTGCGAAGGTTTGAGAGGCTTGATTTATTTTTTTTGTAGGTTTGACCATTTCTTCACAATTGTTTACTAAAATGGACGAGGTAACATTCTGTACATTCTACAAGAGATTTTAAAACTGAAGTTCCTTTAATTCAAGATATAGCTACATTTATACTATTGCTGTGACATAACGTTTTTAGTCAACATAAACTGCATAGATTTTCTAAAATTTTTCCTAAACTTCTTTTATATAGATTTTGCTTTGTCCAGCATTAATCTTGAGCATCATATAATCATGTACTTAAATTAGTAATTTAAATGGCAAACAAAGTAATGAAACCCTAAAACCTAATCTGTTATGCCCCGCAAATTGTTCTTTATACACCAAACCACAAATTGTAGCTAAAGGCTGGCGCCTCAAAAAAAAAAAATAGCTTTCCCTTTTTTGTAGACAAACGGTAGCCGAGCAAAACCAATAAATGTTAAGTATTCACCTTTCACATGATTCCACATACGCATACGAATGAGCTCATTAAAAGCGACTCTTCTGGTGCGAAAGAATGAAACGAAAGGCCAAATCAAAATAAGTACACACACACCGTAAGAGATCTCGAGAGATGCGCTCTGCAATTAATCAATCACGACATTGTCTCGAAATGAAAATGAAATCAAATGACAAATGTTTTGATTATGTGAGGTGCTTCAAATTGGAAATTATTTGGTTTGTTTATTTGGCAGTAATTTCACATTTAAAGCGATTAAATTTCGCTTGTGGCCTTGGTTGGTTAGTGGCCCTCAAAGTTTGTTTATGCTTGTTGACTTGTTACCACTTCAATTACTTTGTGTGTGTGTGTGTGTGCGTGTGTTTTTGTTTTTGGTGTTGGGTAAAAAAAAAAATACCCATGTTTATTGTGCATGTGCGGAAAGTGTAATTTTTGTAATTTTCGGTCAATTCTGCACGTCGGTAATGATTATTATAAGTGGAGAAGAGGCATCGGATTTCTTTGGTTTAGGTGGAAAGTTGTGTGTGTGTGTGCTTTTTTTTTCTGAGAATTGATTATTAACTTTGCTGATTTACTTAGCAGTCATATAACCAAGTTAGGTATAAGTGAAATGCGGCACACATGTAGGGCAAACAAGTGGGAAAGTCGTTAAAGCACGACTGTAATAAACTGTTGGTTGGGAAACGAAATATGGCGAACCGATAAATAATGATGACTACTATATATTCCTTGAATTTTCGAACAATCTACCGAAAGGTAGAAAAAAGGAAGAATGGAAGAAGAAAGACAGAAACGTACAGATGAAAGTAACATTTTTTTTTTTTTAATTTTCCCGATATTAACTCGCTTGTCTTGATATCCTGCAATTCGATATTAGTCAACGATTGTAACAAAGTTGTCAGAGCATTTCGACATCCAATTTCGCCAATCTCTTTCCCGTTACAGAACGTAGGTATGCTTATGGCCACGTGCAGGCTCATTTTACGAAATATCTTCAAGCTTTAAGCAAACCAGAAATGGCATGGCTCATTACCTATAGAATTTTAAGGCAAAGATGTCAGTCCTTTGCAGTTACAGCAGACCTCACTGTTCGACTGTTGTTAGGGCCATAAAAGGTCGACATCGCACAGCGGCGCCCGTAAATGAACCCATCTTATAGGAAATCGTTCAACCATTTCAAATATGCAATCCTTAACAAATTGCAATCATAAATAATTTTTATTTTAGAAGATACAAACCGCCAAAGTTGACCTATTTTTAATTTAAAAAACAAAATTTTTGTTCCGCTTTCAAGTAGAATATCTCGAGAACTAGGTAACTTATCGTCATAATTTTTATACACTTGAAAAGTGTATATTAATTTTGCCCAGAAGTTTGTAACGCATAGAAATATTCATTTCTGACCCCATAAACTATATATATTCTTGATCAGGACGACGAGCTGAGTTCATTTCCGCTTGTCCGTCCGTCCGTCTGTCCGTCTGTCTGTCCGTCTGTCTGTCCGTCTGTCTGTCCGTCTGTCCGTCTGTCTGTTTCTACGCGAACTAGTCTCTCAGTTTTAAAGCTATCGAGCTGAAATTTTGCACAGAGTCTTCTTTTTACTGCACGCAACTAATATGTCGGAACCGGCCGGATCGGATGACTATATCATATAGCTGCCATAGGAACGATCGGTCTAAGAACAAGTTCTAGTTAGAAAAACTTTTTTGTTTTCCATCGTAGTGTCACTAATCTTAGTATATGTTAGTTTTATATGCTTCCACATAATTCTGGAAAAATGTATCAAAATCGGATCACTATAGCATATAGCTGCCATAGGAACGATCGGTCGAAAAATAAGTCTTTGTGAGAAAAACTTTTTTGGTTTCCATCGTAGCGTCTCCAATCGTAGTATATATTTGTTTTATATGTTTCCACACAATTCTGAAAAAATTGATCAAAATCGGATGACTATAGCATATAGCTGGCATATAAACGGTCGGTCAAAAAACTACTTCTAGTGAGAAAAACTTTTTTGTTTTTTATCGCAGCGTCTCCAATCTTGGTATATATTAGTTTTATATGCTTTCACATAATTTTGAAAAAAATTATCAAAATCGGATGACTATAGCATATAGCTGCCATAGGACCGATCGGTCGAAAAATGTGTTTTACTAAGAAAAGTTTTTTTTATGGTATCAAATTTTTATTTTCAATGATTTAAAAATTTTTAATATCGGATATCTATATCCTATATATATTTTACCGGTTAAATCAGTTGGAGTAAAGTTTTTCAAGAGTATTAAAACTTCGGCACAGTCGAAGTTAGCTTTGCCTTCTCGTTTTTCTTCTGATTGATGTATTCATTAAGTGTATATTACAAAGTGTAGAATATATGAATATTATATCATATATTATATCAGGTAGAATATCTCGAAAACTAGGTATTTGGTTTCTTCGGTTTTTTTACTGTTTGCTTTTTGATTCTCCAAATAAATCGCTTTTTAAAAACTATACATTCAGCCATGCTCCCATTTTCACTTTCGCAAAATTTTTGCAATTTCAAACCGGTTTTAGGAGCAAATTTGGTCTCTAAATCGCAAAATGTTTGCGAAAGTGAATATGGGAGCCCGGCTATTTTTTCACTCTTTTTCAACTTTGATCGAAAATAATAAAAAAATATATATATTTTTGTTTACTTGCAATATTTTCAATATGTTCTTTAATTATTCCTTTAAGTATTTAAAAAAGTTCCAGCTGCCTATTCGACTGGTAAAAAAGACATGGCAAAATGTGGACCTTCTCAAAATGTTGGTCCCATCTTTCGATCCACTTTTTCATCTCTGCGGCACGTAAAGTCACAAAAAGTGTTATAATCCACTAGTTTAAGTTTAAAAATGATTAATCTTTAAGATATACCTTGTGACTTATGAATACTAAAATTATTTTGTAAAATAATCTTTAACAAAATTCGAAAAAAATAACTAATTTTTATACACTTGAAAAGTGTATATTAATTTTGCCCAGAAGTTTGTAACGCATAGAAATATTCATTTCCGACCCCATAAACTATATATATTCTTGATCAGGACGACGAGCCGAGTTAATTTCCGCTTGTCCGTCCGTCCGTCTGTCTGTCCGTCTGTCCGTCTGTTTCTACGCGAACTAGTCTCTCAGTTTTAAAGCTATCGAGTTGAAATTTTGCACAGAGTCTTCTTTTTACTGCACGAAACTAATATGTCGGAACCGGCCGGATCGGATGACTATATCTTATAATCGTAGCGTCACAAATCTTGGTATATATTAGTTTTATATGCGTTAACACAATTCTGGAAGATTTTATCAAAATCGGATGACTATAGCATATAGCTGCCATAGGACCGATCGGTCGAAAAATGTGTTTTACGAAGAAAATTTTTTTTTATGGTATCAAATTTTTATTATCAATGATTTAAAAATTTAAAATATCTGATATCTATATCCTATATATATTTTACCGGTTAAATCAGCTGGAGTAAAGTTTTTCAAGTGTATTAAAACTTGGGCACCAGCAGTGTAGCTTTGCCTTCTCGTTTTTAATGTTTTGGGTAATAATTTTAAAACATAAAAACATTAAAAAAGAAAACAAAAAAATTAAATAATTGTTAAAAATAATTTTTTTGTTACCAAAAAATAGATTTTTCCACAAACTTTGATTTTGATAACCCATAGGTAGGCATCTAGTTTGCGTAGCACTCCTTTCAAACATTGATTTTGTAGGTTGAACAATCATCTTTAATTTGTCATTTAAATTATTCAAATATCTCATTTAGTTCAAAAGATATGATTTTTGAAACGAAAAACTCAAATGGCGCCACTGTGCGACGGGACAAGGAATAGTATATTCTTGCCCTACCCTGAGTCAACGTAGACAAAATTATGTCAGCTGAGACAACGCTTATATGTATATCAATCTGGCCTGCTAAATATCTCGTTGTAAATCTCACTTTTCAGTCACATCTTTGACTGAAGCATAGGAGGAATGTATAGTAAGGAGCCAAAGGGGGCCAAACCTTAAGTTTTAAGCAATCGCTCTAATCTAGCCTAACCCAACCTAGTTTAAGATAATAAACATTTTATCTACCTAAAGATGTAAATAAAGTCGTACAATTTCTACATTCTCCAGTGCAATTGAAATCCATATTTATTGTCATTAAATGGTGCCACGATAATTCCTTTATAACTTTATTTACCCTGGCAAATGCGGAGAATGCCAGGCTATTAGCATTTTTAATTGGAAAACAAGTTATGCTATTATTTCGCCTTTGCGAAAAGCGTGAGAGAGCAAACAGCCGGCGAGTGCAAGAGCGAGGTGCATGAGGTCGTAATGCCATTTAAGTAGCAAAGCTTTTGGCTCTGTGTCGGTTTTTTTTCTTTGCACAAACACAAAAGGCCAAAAGGTGCTTAACTATGAAATATGCTGACAAGGCAAACGACAAAGTCGGCGCCAACGCTGACAGCGAATTTTTAATTACCATAATTACATAACTACATACACTCACACACACACACACGCGAAGGAGAACATTACGCGCGCCTGTAAATATGCAGCAACATTCAGTTAGACAACTCAGCTGCGTGAGGAACTTTCCGACTCCGTCTGCGGTCGCATAAGTCTAGTGAGACACTAGGGGCAAAGGGTGTTCACTTTCTCTCTCTCTCGCTATGCTGTTATTGTTCTTATCGCATGGACTTAAATAGTTTGTGCCAGCCACTTTGTGGCTTTTAAGTTATTTTGCGTGCACCACTTAAGTCGAGTGGGTGGGGGGGATGGGCAAACTTGACTGCAGATTGGGCCACTTATAACACCGCATTTGGTACGTTTTGAGTGCTTAACTAGATATATGCCTGAGCTAATTAAATTGCAAGTCCGTTTCGTTGAAAATTCTGTAGCCAGTCCGTGTTTATTCCTTCCTTTTGCTGCTTGCGTGGCTGCAACAAAAATAAAGAAACCTGTCTAAATGGTTTGCTATTAATTTTCCTACCATGCCGGTTATTAACCTGCCATGGAAAACTTTTCAGGGACTGTGTTGGGATTTTCATATATTTTATTGCCTGCAGGCGTGTTGAATGGGCGTGCCTGACACATTTAGTAAATCACCTCAAATTCGTGCAATTTTTAATTGACGAATTACTACACTCAGAGCACGATGAACTTTCACCCACTAAAGCAGAAGTCTCTGTTATATGCCAGACTGTTATAATTCTAATTAACAAATTGGAAGAAACTTGGAAAACTTTTCTAAAGTTTTTTGGTAACACAATTCTGTTATTTATTTTAACTAAAATTGATTTTTGCTCGGCTTTGAATGTTCTGAAAATATTACACAGAAAAACGTTTATTTGATTTTTGAATCGTTAAAAAAACAAAAAAGGTATGCAAATTTTAGTCGAAAAAAACGAATATCGGTAACATATCGATAATTAATCGACATAATTTTGTTTTATTTTGCATATTTAAAAAAATCGATTAAACAGTTTATTGATACTGTATCGATAACAGTGCACTCGATTTTTTCCATACCGACTTTCGTGTTTAGCGGACCAAAATCTTTAAATAGAGTGACATTTATGCAGCGATGAGCTTTTTCTGAGCAATTCTAATATAATTTTTAAATGGGTACTAAATCAAAAAAAGATATGGGAATTTAAGTCAAAAAAAACTATTTTCGATAATATATCGATGATTAATCAACTGAATTTTGTTTTATTTTGCAAATTTTGAAAAATCGATTAAACGTTTTATCGATACTATGTCGATAACATTGCAATCGATTTTTTTCATGTCGATTTTCGTGTTCAGCCGACCAAAATACTTTAAACAGAGTTAAGTTTATGCATTGGTAACATTTTGTTGAGCAATTTTAATTACAAAAAAATAAAAGTTACAAAATTTAGAGAGGATTTCGGGAAACAGCTGTTCGCAGCTGCTCTATACAAATGGAGCAGTGTGGCCGTCCAACTAACAAAGAATTGGCCGTATTGTCTGCATGTTTCATGGTCACACTGCGCATTTTATATGGAGCAGCTGTACGAACAGCTGTTTCACGAAATCCTCTCTAAATTTTGAAAATCAGCAAAATAGTGTGTTTTATTTTTATACCTTTGAGCCCATAGAATTAAAACCACACACCCTAGCACATTTTTGTCTGAATACGAAATATTTGAACATGCTTTTTCTGTGTTATTTTATTTGGAACTTTCAATTGGGGAACTTTCAATTGATAAAATTGACCAAAATCGATTATTGATAATATCTCGATAACTATTTTTATTGACGATATTCGTGCTTAGCGGTCCAAAATACTTTAGAAAAAGTTGAGTTTATTCATTGGGAAAAATGCTGTCGCGCAGTGTAAGCCTTCAAAGAAAGATTATAAATTTATTTGAAAATCAATTATGCCCAAACTTTGCATCAGCTTAATTGAAACCAAAATTTGTTTGTTTTAAAATTTTTGCTCAATTTTGGTAGCCAAACTAAAATTCATAATTTTTGAGTGTGCTAGTCCCCAGTTGAGTGTGTGTTTGTAAAATTGGCTTAAATGCCATTTAAAATCCATTATAAGCCGGCGATTTCAATTTAATTTCGGTCACATATTCCATTGTCGTACAATCTACAACAAAATGCATTTCAACGTTCATAAATAAATAAGTCTGTTAAATTGTCCCTAGCTCGGCACGATTGCGTCTCGACAATTTGCCTATAAGCCAAACAGAAGATGTTTGGCAACGACCCGACCTCTGCTTGGCTTCCATTTTGCTTGTTTGTCTCTTTTTGGCATTTGGATTTGAATTTGCGTCTACGAGTATGAAATGCTCATCACGTTCCCAATGTCCGGGCCAAATTGCCTTAGTTGATTCAGGATGCTGCTGATTTTGTTGTTGTTGTCCCCGCGGATCAAAAGCATATTTAAGCAGCTTTACCGCAAATGAAAAGCGATTGAAATTTTCATGATGTTTTTTTGGCACACACACACACACAAAAATATAACTCACTTCAAAAATTTCCTGCCATTTTTTTTGCCGTCAATTAGTTACGTTGGAATGCAGTTTGAAACTGTTTTTAACAGATCCACTTAATTGATTTTCGCCGTCATTTCGATTTTCAATTTTCACCGAGCGTCAGTGCAAAGGAAGGTTCGAAAAAAAACTATAACTCAACTTTGATTGCAAATTTCTTTGCCTCCACCAAAACAATTTTGTAGCCTCTACGTCAAGTTGGGTTATTCTAACTTTTTTCAAATTTTTGTTGCAATTCCAGTGGGGGTTTGTTGCTCTCTTTTTTTTTTTTTTTGCTTTATATACAGGAGTGGACTGGGCTGAGAATTTCCAGGGCCATCATGCAAAAAAGTTGAAATAGTATTTCAAAAAAGCACCGCTTTGCCAAATTTATTGGGTTGGCAGGAAAGTCATGACGGATTTTTGCAAAAGGTGAGCACAATCGCACAATGAGCAGAAAGTGCTAAGAACTAAATTAAGTAAAAAGCTTTCCCCAACAAACTTCAACTAACCTGACTTATATATATATTACCTTTCCTAGTGGCATAATCACTTGTAAAATCATGAAAATATTCTTCTTCAACACAGTTTTGCCGCGCTTGATAAAGTTCCTATATAAATATAACAATCGTCTATCTGATGTAAGAAAATTATGAAAACCTTTGCATATAAAGGGTGATTTTTTAAGAGTTACGTTTTTCAGGTTGGTAATTGCGTCCAAACGTCATCTGTCAAAGTGAAAAGTTTAATTAAATTTAGTTTATATTTTGATTGGCACCTAAAACTTGTTTTTTTCGGTCAATTCCAACTCTTAAGCTAAATAGTTCATTTCTTTCGAAAATGTAATTGCAAAAATGTTAAAAAAGAGTTTTAATTGGGGCAGCATTAAAAATTTGCTTCGACTGGCAGGTCATTAGTTGATTACTAATGCACATTGTTTCCGTTATCAAATTGCATGGTGCATGGGTTTTCTGCTTCTTTAGGGGAAAAAGTGTTGAAAGTGCAAATGTGAGTTGAGCGTGATTAAGAATGAGTTGCGCATTGCAATTCTTTTTCCCTCTCTAAGGAACTCAGAGCGCTCCTGTCGCATGCATCATTTCGTTCTTTTATTTTGTTTGTTTTTTTTTCAGATTTTGGGATTCGCTGTTCCGTTTTATGCATTGCACAGTGGACCACAAATCTAATTTAGCTAAGCTAAATTTGTGGCTAGATATTGTTAAAAGATTGAATTTAATGGACCGTTAGTTTGAGACAAAATAAAATAAATTTAACACAGACCAAAGTGGGGAAATTTAGAAATTTTAAAAAGGAAAACTGTGAAACAAATCTGACATATACTACGTTTATGATATTAAAAAAAGCATGATTTTTTGCCCTTCAAAGTATGCAATTTTTTTTTTTTTTTTAAAGATTTTATTTATTTATATTGGGCATTCATTCAGGTTGTCGGACCAGTTAAAGGTATACAAAAATAATTAGTGTTAAGGTAATACAAAAAATAATATTTTCCAAAATTATAAAACACAGCATACTTTAAAGAGCAAAAATCATGATTTTTTAGTTGTGCATAAACGAAGTATTAGACGTATGTATAAGTACTAGTTATCTATCTGACTGATCGACGCTTTTTTAATTTATTATTATTTTAAGAACTAATTTAAAAAATGTTTTTTAAAGTGAATGCTGAAAAAATGATAAAGTACTGCATACTTTTAGGCGGAATAATATAAAATTCCAAACGTAATTTTCTGCAAAACAAAAATAATAAAATAATAAAAAAATAAAAAAAAAAAAAATTGCTTAAGCTAGACAGATATATTCAAAACAATATCCGCCAAAATTTCGGGTCGCTAGCCCAGTGTGGCGAAAAGTGCCAAAAAGCAAAACCCGGAAACTGGCAAACGTGTTGCTTGCAAATGTTTACAGTTTAGTTGTGCGGATGCGATAAAAACAATTTGATTGCAAAATAAACTAAGAGAGAGAGAACGCAACAAATTGAAAATGGTCTCCTCTGAGCAGTAGATGAAACGCAATTTGGAAGCATTCTTGGGAATTTCGGGTGCAAATGGTTTCCAGTGATGAAGTATTTGGTTGGATATTGGCAGAGTAGTTAAGTCTGGCAAAGGAAATTTCATTTTGAACTCAACACATGACTGAGCTTCAACATTTTCCACATCCCTTCTTCCCATTTGTGATGTTTCACATTTCCTTTTTCACACACACACACACACAAGTCCGTGTTGATTTTCGACTTGCTCAACCCCCCCCATTTAATATTCCGTATACCAGGAGAATATAGTTTGCATACATCACAGAGCTTTCTTCTATTTTTGGCTGGCAGCTCTTGATTAATGACAACAACTGTTAGTTAGTTCCATTTTCTATGAACATCTAATTACATTCTGCACAAAAAACACTCATTAACACAGTTGTGATCTGCTGCCAGCTAGAATTTTCCAAATAGTTTCCTTCATTTTTTTGTTTTTATTTCATATGTGAGTAACATATGCGAAAAGCTGAAATAAAAAATTTACCTAGCCAAGTGAGCCATAAACGTGAATTTTTATGTGAAAGCATTCCTGGTCTACATGTTCGACATGAATCATAGTTACTTTTATGTGTATGTTTGCCAACTTTTGTGCGGAAAGCGTAATTTTCATGACAACATACAAAACCGCAACGTGACAACAAAAATGCGGGCCACCGGGCCCAGTAGGTACATTTATGTATGTATGTATGTACGAGTTTGTAGTAGGAGCACGTGTTAAAACTGACAAAAGCATTGACAGGAAACAAAACTGTCCGACATACGAAACATACATATGCCTGCATATATGTGTCTATAAATGTACGGACAAATGTGTTGTATGTATTTCTGTATGTACTTACAAACGAGGGGGGGGCCCAGCAGAAATGGCCAAAACTTGTTTATGGCCAAGGATCATGGTCATGGTCGCGTGAACAGATAAGATACGGATGCAGACGACTGCCAACTTTTATTGATGGTTGGCCGCAAACTTACCAGCATTTATGTACATGTATGTATGTATCTCATTCCAGAGCTGCTAAATTTGAACTAGATGTTCATAGAAATTTGGTTTGTTTCATTCGGGAAATGGAAAATCAGCATCAAATTTAGAAGGAGAAAAAAGAACCGGAGCGGTTAAGTCGCCGTTTTTCAAAAGCTTAACCTACACAGAAAAAAAAAGGATAATTTTTGATGATCAATTGGGTATTTTCCATATCCATTTGAACTGGATTCAGTAATGTTAAATTAAACTTAGTTTTGCATCCAGTATTACTGAATACATTTTCATATACATTATACATATAACTACAAAAAAGTATTCCAAATGGATCTTAGTTTTTTTCTGTGTATTTTTAAATTCTGCTTCAAAGAATTCCAGAGACTTCTGTGGATCAGTCACAGAATACAATTATTGTTAATTTGTATGAAAGCTTAGATAAATTCATTTCCGATCCCACAAACTATATATATTCTTCATCAATACGACTATCTGAGTCGATAAAAGTTCTGACCACTCGTCTGTCTGTTTCTAGTCCCTAAGTTTTTAAGCTATCGAGCTAAAATTTGACACAGAGTCTTCTTTTTACTGCACGTCTTAATATGTCGGAACCGCCCGGATTGGATGACTCTATCTGATCGGTTGGAAATGGATCTTAAAAAAAAGTAAAAATTAATTTTTTGTTTTTAATGATAGAGTTCTTAAAGTCTGCAATTAGGAATATTATATGCTTTCAAAAAATTTCTGCAAAATTTGAATAAAGTCTATAGTCTGACTATATCCTATAGCGGTCATAAGACCAATCGGTCGGAAAATGGGTATTCGTACAAAAAACTTTTTTGTTTTCCATGATAGCGCTCTAAAGCTTAGCAATTATGTATATTATGTGCCTTCAAACTGATTTGCAAAAGTTGTTCGGATTCGGGAGACTACCGATCGGTTCAAAATATCTTATTGAGAAATATTGTTTTGGTGGTAACATGCTCAAAGGTAAAAGTAAATAATCAGCTTCTTTATGAGTCTAGATTTATTAACATTTGACATCTATATTTATATTTATAAGAGAATTGAACCTGTTTAATTGACAGATAGACTGGGGACCATCGTACACCCAAATCATAAGGATATATATTTAACAGTAGTGCCATCTTATAGCTCTGAGATTGCGCTCTGAGAATATTCTCAAAGCATTCTAAAGCATTGCAAAATCATTTCATGAAATGTGTCCGAAAGTGCACCATTTTATGAATTCGACTACACACGAAAGTTGACTATGAATTCGCCTTCAATTAATGAAATGAAGAGGCGCAGGCAACTTAACGTTGTAATGGTGTTGCCATATCAGATATAAGAGGCCCTACTCAGATGCTGAAAAAGCGCTCTGTGAATGTGCATGGGGCTGCCAGATCGTTTTCCCAAAACAGCTGATAAATTCTCGCAGAGGAGTCTTCAAATTATAACATGTTTGTAAAGGGGGGGGGGGGGGTATACATTATACATATAATACGTATTCCAAATGGATCTTAGTTTTTTTTCTGTGTATTTTTAAATTCTGCTTCAAAGAATTCCAGAGACTTCTGTGGATCAGTCACAGAATACAATTATTGTTAATTTGTATGAAAGCTTAGATAAATTCATTTCCGATCCCACAAACTATATATATTCTTCATCAATACGACTATCTGAGTCGATAAAGTTCTGACCACTCGTCTGTCTGTTTCTAGTCCCTAAGTTTTTAAGCTATCGAGCTAAAATTTGACACAGAGTCTTCTTTTTACTGCACGTCTTAATATGTCGGAACCGCCCGGATTGGATGACTCTATCTGATCGGTTGGAAATGGATCTTAAAAAAAGTAAAAATTAATTTTTGTTTTTAATGATAGAGTTCTTAAAGTCTGCAATTAGGAATATTATATGCTTTCAAAAATTTCTGCAAAATTTGAATAAAGTCTATAGTCTGACTATATCCTATAGCGGTCATAAGACCAATCGGTCGGAAAATGGGTATTCGTACAAAAAACTTTTTTGTTTTCCATGATAGCGCTCTAAAGCTTAGCAATTATGTATATTATGTGCCTTCAAACTGATTTGCAAATGTTGTTCGGATTCGGGAGACTACCGATCGGTTCAAAATATCTTATTGAGAAATATTGTTTTGGTGGTAACATGCTCAAAGGTAAAAGTAAATAATCAGCTTCTTTATGAGTCTAGATTTATTAACATTTGACATCTATATTTATATTTATAAGAGAATTGAACCTGTTTAATTTACTAAAAGACTGGTGACCATCGTACACCCAAATTATAAGGATAGGAAGCTATATTTTTAACAGTAGTGCCATCTCAAAGCTCTGAGAATGCGCTCTGAGAATATTCTCAAAGCATTCTAAAGCATTGCAAAATCATTTCATGAAATGGGTCCGAAAGTGCACCATTTCATGAGTTCGACTACACACGAAAGTTGACTTTGAATTCGCCTTCAATTCATTAAATGGAAAGGCTCAGGCAACTTAACGTTGTAACGATGTTGCCATATCAGATATAAGAGGCCCTACTCAGATGCTGAAAAAACGCTCTGTGAATGTGCATGGGGCTGCCAGATCGTTTTCACAAAACAGCTGATAAATTCTCGCAGGGGAGTCTTCAAATTATAAAACATGTTTGATAACTCGAAGAGGTAACTGCGAGAATTGAGCACACTGTTTAAGGTTTTGATTTTGACCTACTTGATAAAAAAGTGTGCCCCAATCGCTGCAAAATAATAAAGTCGATAACAAGTGTGAAAAGCACGTGGCCTGCTGGTCCTGAAATTGTGGTTTTAAAATATTCCGCAATGCGGAAATAAGTGCTCATCGATAAATAATCGCGTAACACGGTAAGCATCGGGTGGCTATCCTGTGACATCAAAATGACTATTTCGCAACTTAGGTCTGGATCGTGAAAATTAGGGATGTCGGTTTATTGAAAAATCTCTATAACGATATTTTTTTCGATATTGAAAAAGTATCATTTCGATATTGATATTTTGTTCACAAAATAATCGATATTATTGATATTTTCGATATTAAAAAAAATTTTTTTTTTCTTAAGAATAATCAGGTCTTTTGGGGTAATTAAGTTGTCATTTGAAGCGTATTAAAAACTAAATTCTGTCTGCGATCAAAATCTACAGATCAGAGCTCCCAAACCCCAACAAAATATGGATAACACATATTTTTATAAGCTCGCTGAAGTCGAATCCAAGAAGCGTAATAATAATCCTTCTACAGAGATTTTAGGAAGACGCGTTGTGTTATGTGATGTTATGGCATTTGGCTTCTGTTATCGGAAACCACAATACCAATCATATGGAATATGCATCTCCCTGAATGGAAAATGAGTGGTCAGGATCTATTGAGGAAAGTTTAAAAAACATTTGAGTGTTTTAATATTTTGGAAAATCGGAATCAAAAGTCGGAGAATTAGCTAAAGAAGTTGTGTCACTTTTTTTAACTTTTATTCGATCACCTCCCAGTCTTTTTAGACCGTACTAAAGTGTCTCAAAACTAGCATGAGTTTATTAATATCTTAATTTGTTTAAAGTTTCAAAATATTTAATATATATATTCATAAAGAAATTTGTATAAATATATTGTTTTTCAACCGTATCCTTTTTGCTTTGGTTTAAATTAATAATTAATCTGCTTTAGCAAACATTTGTAGCGAACCGTTTTGCACACCAAATTAAGATAATTCTATTATTTTGCTTTGGCGGAGTTAGTTCATTTGAGCCTTAAATGCCAGAGCTGGGGTTTTCTTCGCTCCTAGAGTGTCTGGATCTTTGTGTATATGCATCTCTATTGTTTCAGTATCCGTTTGGATGCTGTGTGCTTAAAGGCAACTGTCAAGCGGCTGTCAATTGTTAATTAAATGCGTCCCCTTGGCAGCTGCTGCCACTAAACTAAGTTCACTTGATTTGTTTGACCGAGCCTGCCATTCGCTCGGGGATTTCTGCTTGGACACACACACACACACACATTAATGCGAAAAGTTTATTGTTGTAGCGCCCGGCTAATTTGTGTTGGCTTTATGTTAATTTTGTTATTGCAGTGACATTTTTATTGTCTTCATTTAATAACTTAATTGCCGAATTGGCTAGCAAATGTTTTACCTGTTGTGTATGTGTGTGTGTTAATTGGCTGTGTGTAAGTAATGGTCGCAATTAAATGCTGGCCAAATCAATTGCCAAATACGAGACAACCACAACATTTATCAAGCCGTGAGCCCCATTAATTCGTAGAGCAACAAATTGTTGCACAATTTGATTTATTTGCAATGTGAATTGAAGGTGAAATGTTAGCCATCCGAACCAGCAATTATTGTCAGTATATCCATAAATATATTGACCACATCCAGGTAAAGATTCAAAGCAGCAAATATATACTCCTCCGGGCTAATCGTGTATTTGTGCTGTCCACCCATCATCAGTTGAGTGTCATAGATCAAATACACCGAGAACAGCAGGGCACTGAAGCAGGCATAGATCAGGGTCACCATATGACCACCCACAAACATACTCATAATGCCAAAAATCAACAGGACAACCAAACAAGCCAGCAATATGCCACCCATTATGGTAAAATCATATTTGGTCTGCAGGGCGAATAGTGTGAGTGCCAGGCAAATGGCAGCCGTTATACCCACAGCCAGGAGCACCTCATTGGGTGCATAGCGACAGGCCGACACTCCCAACAGAAAGGATTGGGCTGCTGTAAAGACACCCAGGAAGATGAAATTTGTGGGTGTCTCACGGCGCAAATGTTCGGAACAGATCAGGCATATTATGGTTACCAGCATCAGCAACAAAGCCGTCCAAAAGAGCCAGCCATTGTTCAAAGCATAAGACTTGACATTGTCATTGTAAACGAACAGGCAAATTGCACCAAAGGTGGCCACCAGTTGGCCCATCAATATGAGATACACTTTCCGTATGAATCCACGTCGAATGCTTTGATCATTGAACGATATGTTTTTAGGCTGACTTTCCGGATCGTCAATACGATATGAACCATAAGAAGCACCCATGGCGGACAATTCAATACAGTCAGCTCCATGTCCCGAGCGACGGTCATACTGAACCGGCTGACTGGTCATTTGCATTGTCGCTTTTGAAGATGTAAAAATATATTTTTGAAAAAAAATTAGTCAGTAATTTCCTTTATTTTTTTGATCCACAAATATTATTTACCAAACACACAAGTGTGACAAGTATGACTATGTATTACAATACAACACATATTTAATGGCTGGTTAGCAGTTTTGGAAAAGGTATAATCTTTTGTACTAGTTAACGCAATTGGCAAACTACAATTTAAGACATAAAGTTTCGATAAAAGTTAGAGAGTGACGAGTTTAAATCGAACGATTATACATTTTGCGATCGAAGGAGACCGAATCCTTAACTGCCCCAATCAGAGCGAAAGACGACACATTTTTTCACATATCTTTTTTTTTTACCTAGGTTTTCCAAGGTACCTGTGCTTTAAAGCTACCGATGGTCCCATAGACTTTTCCACCAACAGCAACAATGGTGTTTGGTAAGGGTAAAAACCATTTGATTCATATCGACCAATTTGATCCATTGTTCCCCACCAATACGTATAAAAAAGAAAAAATCCTTGAAGAGAACATTGCATTTCTCCAGCTAGCGAAGTGGCTAGCCCTTTTTAGCTAGCGAAATCATTAGGCAGCTTTCGCTAGCGAAATTACTGGTGTTGCAATTGCATTCCAATTAACCCATCGACTTGCAAAAATCGACGGTGAAGATTATAATATTCGACTTATAAGCAAATCAAATAATTACCTGGGCAGCATTCACACTTAAAAGTTATTAGTTATATACAAACTTTGACTGATGCAGAGTATATTACAGTCGGGCTTGACCGACTTTCTTACTTGTTAGAATATATGAATGATACAATTGGTAAAGTGAGCATTTTCTTTGGTCCTTTCCACAGGTAATTCATTAGAGAGATATGGAATTTCTTAAACCAGGTATAACCAATTACACAAGGCAAAAAAAATTCAACTTATTTTAGTTAATTGAATGGGGGGAACTTATTCTAGAAGATTTTTCTGGAGTTTTTGTTATTTAAGCCTATAGTTGCGAAAGGTCATGTTTTGTGGGCAACCAATACGTCTGTTTTGAATCTCCTTGATATTAGCGAAAAGTACTATTTCTTAACTTTAAAATAAATTGTCCCAGATAATTTTGGGGGTTTTTTTTAAACGCAGAAATACCATTTAGAATGCATGTGTTAGAATTTTCATAATGTTTGAATTAATTTTGCTGTCTAAAAGTATGCTAAGCAAAAAGCAGTACATCGCCTAATAATTTGTATTAAATTATAATGAAAGTTGTCAACAATACCCATTGCATTTCGCCGGGCCGTTTCTCATGTTCATGGTTTTCAAATCCAGGAGCGTTTTTGGGAAAATGTTTGTTGCCTACTTGTAGGCCGAGTTTAAATCATACACAAGCAAATATATTTTTAAGGCTGCCTAAAAGTAGGCAACATATATTTAATCTATAAGAACCTGAATTTAAAAAATCATGAAGATGAGAAAACGGCCCTTAGTCAGCTTATGTACCTGAGTTCAAAATGGTATATAATCGTTGAAAAAACCGCAGAATTGTTTGGAATAATTTATTTTGAAGCTAAAGCATGTAATATGTATCTTTACGATAATATAAAGTACACGAAAAATGCATAAAAATGTTCAAAAAAGGCAATTTGCCCAATTAAGGGTCTTTGCCAAAAATCCTGACTTAAAGGATCATTTTGGTAAATAGATTCGTGTTAGCCACACGAAAATAATCTTATATCACCACAACTCCTTCTATAAACTGGAACATGTTGAATAGTGTTATTTATTTAGCATTTCAGCTTCTTTATCGAAAATAAATCAATTTTAAAATCTTGTGTCAATACACATTTTAAGTATTTCTGTTTTTATTTTATAATCTAAGGGCCGTTTACTCATCTTCATGGATTTAAAATCTAGGTGTTTTTTAAGAAAATTTGTGTTGCCTACTTTTAGAACTCTTTTAATATATCTATGCTTGTGTCTACAACGACCCGCGTATGTTTATAAACGCGGTCAAAAAGTAGGCAACATAAAGTTTCTCAAAAAGCACCTAATTTTGAAAAAGATGTAGATGAAAAAACGTATCTAAGCAGCTGATTGTACATAATAAATTAAAAGCTATTATAATTTTTTTTGATAACGATAAAATGTTATATTGATAAAAGTTTCTTTGACAAAATAATTGTAAAAAGCATGCTAAATACGATACCCAAAGTATCTAAGCCGAAAACCCAATTTATAGTATGTAATCGGGTAAAATTTCAACTGCCATTTGTTGAATTTGTAATCTCCTTCCGAATCGCATCAGCATTGGCTGGGCCAATAAATTGCGGCTTGATCTTAGCATATCGCATTAAGCCCACAAAAGCCAACAACAACAGGTGTTCGGTATGACCAGTAAAACTCTCATCTATTTTTCTCACTCAATATTCTAACAAGTATTCTCTCTCGTTTGTCAGCTCTTGCTTCTGCGCATTAAGTTTATTCAGCAAACATTTCAGTTTATTTTTTAATATTTTTTTTGCTTAGATTTTGCTTTCCTTTGGCAGAGGAAAGTGCTTTTCAGTACATTCAGCTCCTTTGTGAGTTGGAGTGGCCGTAAAGGAATTGAGAAGGGACTGTATTTGGCATTTTCTGATTGCCAGGTAGTAGAATTTGGCGTAGTTTTGCGACTTCTAAATTTAGCTATTTATTTTATTTTATTTTCCTTTTTCCCTTTTTACAAAGGACAGGCAACATAAAAAGCCTTTTATGTTTGCGGGCAATCGCATGGTGGTCCCACACATTACATACATATTTCATGAAATCAAAAGTTTCACAACAAAAATTAAGTTGACATTTGCCAGTGTGCTAAAACATGGCAACAATATGAAATGGCATCCAGCCAAACAACATTGTGATAGTCCCACTTATTCTCTCATCTATTTGGGCTTGTCAATTGGCCGCCTTTTTGTTTTGCCAAGAGACACTTTTGTGCCACACATCAATCAAAATGCCATTTTATAGATAGGCATGCAATGGGCCGACTAACTTAGTTAGGATCATCAACATGAATACAGCTGGGATTTGTTATGTGTAACGACATGAGTTGAGTTTTAAAGTTCTACTTGTTGTTTTTTGTTAGTAATAAAGTTTATATTTTAGAGAACTACGAAGGCTGCCCTTAAAATTTCTAGCCAAATAGTGAAGGAACAAAAATGTATAATTGAAAATTAAAGGGAATCCAAGAAGAACTCAAGAACCACTACGTTTCTGTAGTGATTATTATCTATTTAGGAACATCGGTAGGTACCACTATAGGAATGGGATCCGAAACACGCAACGGATTGATTTTGATATTTTCCAATTTTTAATAAACTTTTGCCACTCATAAGGTGGTAAATCTGAATCGATCTTCTGGTGTCGAAACTCGTTCGTCTTGAAACCTTTCTTTGATACACTCATAGAAAAATGGAGAATTTTATACTTGGATCCAAAGCATTCGAGCACAAAATTCTTGATCCAAAAGAGAATTCTATTGATCCAAAAATTAACTTCTATATTAATTTACCTGATCTAAGAATGAAAAATTCTTCTTTCAAGTAGAAAATTCTTAAATCAAGAGATTGACAGACTTAAAACCAAGATTCTCTCATTCATGAATCAAGAGCTTGACAGACTCAAAACCAAAATACTCCTTTTCTTGAATCCAAGAGCTTGACTGACTCAAAACCAAGATTCTCATATTCTTGAATCAAGAGCGGGACACACTCAAATCCAAGAATCTTCCATTCTTGAATGAAGAGCTTGGGAGATTCTAAACCGAAATTCTCTCATTCTCAAAAACCAATATTCTTTTATTCTTGAATCAAGACCGGGCTTATAAAAATCCAAGAATCTCACATTCTTGAATTAAGAGCTGAACTTGCTCAAAACCAAGAATCTCACGTTCTTGAATTAAGAGCTAATCATTCTCAAATCAAAGAATTTCCCATTCTTGAATTGAGAGCTGAAAATACTGATATCCTATAATCACTCTATCTTGAATCAAGAACCCCACAGATTTAAAACTAATATTGCACATTCTTCCATCAAAAGCTAAAACTCAGTCGGGAAACAGAATACATCATTAGATACCAAGTCTGGGTAAGACTAATTGTCCGACAATAATTCATTTTCCAACAGCATCAATTGTTTTTAGCAAATCGACCGTTTTTGGACCAGCTTCACGGTGTTTGTTCTATATCGATGACTTTCTGCCAGTCTTCCTCAGTGTCTTAGCTTGAAGCTTGCCTTCCACATAATAAAGGTATTAAATCATGGCTCAAACAATTTATACATTTTTTAAGTCAATAAAAACCACATAGTTACAACCTAAACCAAAAAGTTATGTGATGACAACGCCTTAAAATGGAAGACTTTTTAAAATTGAAATGGCAAATCGAACTTGGTCACACTTATATTACCTAAGAATACAAAACTAAAAGTCAACTCTCGTACTATCAACAAGTCTTCTAATGTTTTTTGTACTATAATAACAACAAAAACTGCGTCACGTGCCAATCTAATCCCCACGGCTGGTACAACACAAAGAACAGTAGCTAATGAAACTAGCGGCAACAAAAGTTCCTAGGACTGTGTGTGGGGCGTGCTTCATCCATCAAACAAAAGGCAACACTTTAAAACTTTAAATGAGTTTTTGTACCCAAAACAAAATAAAATAAAAAAAATCGAAAGCAGCAGAATTACAGCCACAACAAATCGTTGACATTTTAACGACAAAATCAACCCACAAAAAAAAAAAAATAACAAAATAAAAGAAAACAAAGTTCTAACCAAGTCTCCTTGACCGAGACGACACGCCCGGTTGAAAGTTGAAGAACAACTTAAACAGAAATGAGAGACACGAACTTGGCGGGATTTTGCTCTCTGGTTCTATGTACATTTTGGCTTAGCAAATACGAAAAACAACAAACAAAAAATAACAATGTCCGCTTCATCATGGTATAGTGGCTGGCCAAAAATAAAAGGCCATTGCAGTTTAATCTATGCAAATCCAGAAGAAAAACTCATTTTGCGGATTTAAACTTGATAAAAGTGTGCTGCAGCCTTTTGCGGAAAAAAGGTGAGGGTTTCGAGGGGGGACGGTAGGTGAGCAACAAAAACTTGATGGAAACAAAAAGTCGTTGACAATACGTATTTTCTGTATACGACATGGGCCGACTTTTATATTTTGGGAAAGGGCATTTGCCTTGTGAATTTTTTTTTTTAAATTTTTTTTGCTTAATTTTAAGGCTTTATTTTGAAGGTGCAATATTGCGCGTTTAAAGGATCGAACCAATTTTTGTTTTCTTCGTAAGAAGAGAGATGCTGCTTGGCGGGGCTTTGAGTCTTCGACCGGATCAAGTAGCAATATCTGGTGAAAATTGCGGGTAGGGTAAGACTTTTCAGTCCTGGATTTCTAATTGGTATAGAACCATTCTAATAAAAAGAATTTTATCATACTGTCTTCGATTTCCGCTTATTGCAAGCAAGCAATGCAATGGTGTCGTTGGCTGGGAACATCTCATTTTGAACAGCGCTAAGCTGATTCCACCAGATAGTTGTTTCGGATTTCCGTGATTTTCTGTTGATAGTTACCACTTTTAAAGCAACGGAAACTCTTGTAATAGCACTTGAAAGCACTTAACGACAGATATCTTTAAGTGAAAACAAGTAAGTAGGGATTTCTTTTTTTTTTTTTGACCGAAAGTTTGGTGAAAATAATTCCTACTAAATTGTAAAAAGGTTTTGAGATAACGACATCGCTCATCAGATGCCTTTGGTGCTGGTATTTATTCCCAAAATATAAAACGCAGCCCACGTATACACATAACACAGAGTGTGAATTTGACAGTGGTGTGTCAGGCGCACATACTTTCCTCATTTCCTTGCATTATTGTGGCATACTTTTTTTTTTTGCTTGTTATTGTTGTTGTTGTAAAGCGAGCTCTTTATTTTTAACTGAACCCGGCTGAGTTCATTAAAATTAAAAGCCCGTCATGGGGCTTTTTTCGTTGTGCACAATTATTTTTCAGGCATCATAACAAAAATCGAAACCTTCTCAAGCAACTCCTTTATGCAAATTGGTCAGCTTAATGCCATTTTCGGTTCAATGACTCTGAAATAACTTTTTATAGCCAATCTTTTTAATATGCTCCACATATTTTACCCCCGGGACTGTTTGCATTTTAAATTTTTTTTTTTAGCTAGACAGTTGCTATTGCAGCACAAATATTTTTCATGCTAGAAAAATATTTGCCAATGACAAACCCACACACGCACACACGTCCCGCAAGAGCCACAAAATGTCCATAAAGCTTATGGTCAATGGCTCATCAAATGCACGCACACACGCAGTCAGTCAGCATCAGCCACAGCAACAGCTGCTCCTTGTCTCCCAACTCCCAATGGCTTGAGGTAGTTGTCCTGTCCTGTTGCAGCCTCATTAGGTCTTCAAGTTCAGTACATTGAGCTGCACTTTGCGTCATGTTAAGTATTTGAGGATGCCATTTTTTGTTTGTCTATCTTGTTTATAAGTGCCCGCACTTGATGTAAAGTTTAAGGAATTTGTATTAAAAACATCAGCACAAGTATTTCAATTTATTTGAATCTCTTTTGTCTTGCTTCTGAGTGCGTACTTTAAACCAAACGTAGTCTTTTTATAAAAGGAATAGTCAAGTGATGAAATCATATTTAGATATCACATTTCATGATATGAATGCCTCTTCTTACATACGAGAGAAGTTTAAGAAGTCAGCCACTTCTGTTTCTGTCTACCATCTATCATCAACTACACTACTGTCAATCTTTAAGCAAGCTGCTTTATTTATTCTGTGTTTGATGCATTGAAAGCAGACAACCTCGTAAATTTCCTTTAAAAAAACATTACCAAAACCAATGAAGGCTTAATAAATTTTACTGGGACTCTGCACCATAAATTTCAAAGGTTTAAAATTGGTTTTCTAAAGTCTAATGTAGTTGTACTGGCACAAGTTGCTAACGAGGCGTATGAGTATTTGTTAAGTAAAAACTTTGTGGCCCATTAAAACTAAAAACTAAATTTTTTCAGATAAAAAGAGAATCAAAAATAAGATAAGCAAGAATCGTTTTATGCTTGGTTCACAATTAATTTTATTTCTCAAAGAGAAAATTTTTTTCTAATTAATTGTCTATCGTTTGTTTGTTGTTCTTGAAGTTCGGCCATAGTTGTGCACCAAGCATAAAATGAAAATTAAATCTTAACGGTAAATTTTGAATTTCTAGTGTTGTTGTTTTGTTTCTGACTTATCTTATTTTTGATTCCCTTTTTATCTGCATTCACCAATTGTTGCTCTTCCCTCTCTAAATACTCGTACGCTGGAAAAATTGGGTGCGGCCACAGTTATGCACCGTAGTTTATCACAAAAAATACTTTAAGGAGGAGCCTTTATGATTTCCTTTTGTGCTCTAGTTCACAAATAAATTGACAGCATATTCTCTAGATTCAGTTATCTGCCTCTAACTGTTGTTTCTGAAGCTGATGCAATGGCACTGCGGTATAGGTTGAATGAGGGAATCAGCACTGAAACAATCAAATTTTTTGAGGACCTATAATTTGGATTGGATACAAAAAATGAATACACGCTGGACAAAATATATATAACCTTTTTTTGCCCCGAAAAGTTACTAACCAAGCAAACTGTCCTCGTTCTATTTTCAAGTTCCTTTACACATATTAGTTAATAGTTTCTGGTTTATTATTCAAAATGGTATTGGGTCGAAATTGTTTTTGGTATTAAACCCTGTTTAAAAGCGGATCCAGCATTTCAAGCAGACCAGCAACGGATAAGCTACTAGTATCTTATAAATAAATGCAGCGCATTTGTTGGCTTGCATGCATAAATATTTTATTGCAAAGTTGCGGTGCGAATTGCGGATTCCCAAATGACAGCAGCTCGCTTGCTACATTTTTTTTCCGCTTTCATTCAAAGCGCATAATTAAAAAGTTTTCACCCCTTTTATACTAGCAACGCGCATACGGATTAACCTGAGCATGTGGTTGCAGCTTACGAAACCCAAAACAAGAGGCTAAACAAAAAATTATTCTAAAAAATTTGAAAAAAAAAAAATTGAATTGAAAAAGTCATTTGAAAAACTAATCCTACACTCAAAAAAAGACGGCTCAATAGGTTCAATAGGCTTAAGACTATTTCAAACTCTAATAGATTTAAAGATAGTCCCAAATGCACTTTACATTGCCCAAAACAATTTAAAATCATGTATTTTGAGGCTAAAAAATAAACTTTGCACTTGGATAAAGTATTTCACAGGGCAACAGCCATTTTGTTCTGGCCATCTCGATGCAAAATTCTGTTCCTGTTCTGTGCTCTGATTCCAAAACTGGTCTCGGTTTTTCTCCATCAGCTCTTGTTTTCAAGAAATCGCGGAAAATCCATTTTGCAGTTTTTTTAGCTTATGAAAAATTATGCTTTATAAGTTTTATGCGATACTTCATACATCAATGCAGCCATAAAAAATCAAGCGAGCTGCATCAGCAAACCCAAAAGTGACTAAATTGGACCTTGAAGATAATTTTTTCTCAATTTGAAGCAAAATATTCAAAATAAACCGTCGTCTACAAACTAGTTTTAAATCGGAAAACCAAAACAACTATTTTAGCTTATAGCCTAACATATCCGCTATTTTTACGAATTTTGTTGCACTTTAAAATTTATGGCAGGACTATTAGATTAATTCACAAAATGTGTATAGGAAATATGAAAAGGCTACTCGATTTAACATAGCTCTTACATTAATAGACAAACAAATGTACAATAAGATTTCTCTGAGTTTAGAAATGCACAAAACTCTCAAAAGGCTGTTTGTTTTAAAGGTCCTCCAGTTATTATAACTTCATGCATACTTTGGCAACTTGGCGCCCCTTGTTTGGCTTTGGCTTTAATGAAATCGTTAAGCTACGAGTAAGAAAATGCTTATAGTGTTCCATACACACACACACACACACACACTAACACTTTCGCAAGGAGCATTCTCGGATTACACACACACACATCCGCGGCGAGTTGCTGCATTAATTAGGCCAATGGCCGCCAGGTTGCGTGCAATCATGCAAACCTGTCGCTTACCGCCTGCCGCTTCGCTAGGCAATTAAAATCTTGCAATCGAATTTTCAATTAAAAGCTAATTTCGTACCGCAAAACAATGAAAAGCGCATTTGCCATTTGCCGTGCTGGGTGAAAACTTTATGCCAAAATTGCACAAAACGAATCAAAAATTCTGAACTGCAGCTGCTAGAATGGCTGCAGGTGTGGCCAAGTTTGCCTTTGTTATGGCTCATGGCTATCATACTGCATATGACAATACAGAAACTTGCAACAGCTGGCAGCGTTCGCTGAAATTGCACAAAAGGTGCCAGAAGTGAAAACTTTGTGCCAACTTTGTGCCATTTGTTTAAGGGGTCAGCTTTAATTTTGATAAATACTTTTTTAATTTAGTTCTAACTCAAAATTGACAAATGATGATAAAGTGTCTCGGACAGGCGCACGAAATTTCTTAACGCGCTTTGACATGCCTCGGCGCATACACAGAATTCTTTTACTGTTGCCGCATTTTACATGAAAATCTGATAAAAGCTTTGTTTGTGCTGACGGAAACGGATGTTAACTGCCAGCTCGAATGGCCACTGACATGACTGGCATGAAAGTGGCTCCAAGTAACAGGCTGTCGTGCCTTCCTGCTGTGGCTATAATGACTATGTCGCTTGCCAAGTGGAGGTCAAATGTCTGACCTAAAACTACCTTGTATTTTTAAGATATTTTGTTTTCCTTTGGTTTTTTTGTTTTTTGTTAGTGTATTAACGCTTCGGCCAGCTGTTGTTTCTGCTGTCTGTTCTTGTTGATTTATGAAGTGTCAAAATGCGTTACCTGACTCCCCCCCTCTCTTTTTCTCTCGGTTTTCCGCCCCTCTTGCTTACTTTAAAGCAGCAAATTAAAAAGGCCGCCCATTACATGAAATATTTAAGAGAGTTTGCTTAGCGTTTTGACCCTTTTTACTTGGGTTAGCATAACCTGAAATATGAAGAGCAGCAAAGTTTGCTTTAAACTTAAATTTTGTCTGCTTATATATGCATAATATTTATGTATATGCAGAAACAATGTGTGTGCATAATTTATATATATAAAATGCTTAAGCAAATCTCGTGCTGCAGTGTTAACAAAAGTGTTTGAAGCCCTGTAAAGTGTGCTATAAATTATTTTCTGTACTGACAGCGAGTATCAGCTTAAATTATGTTCAAAAAATTTAAGTGATTTTGTCTATAATAATATTGTATGTCATAAAAACGAAGAGACAGCTATTTTAGGCATATGTCAGTATTAATTTGACTGTTGTTAGGAGTTCTAAATAGAATGGTTTAAGCGGTGTAACAATGAGCTATTTACTTTAGGTAGGATAACACGAAAAGCACAATGTAATGATTTTCTGCCTGACAGTCGGCACAACTGTTTTCTCTCGTCAGCAGAAATTTTTTACAGTGATAACACGAAAACAACAGCATATCAAACAAAAAACAAGGCTCCAAGCCTACACCCAGAGAAATCTAGCACGATTAGGCAAGACTGAAGTCGGCTTCAATTTAGTTTTTTTTCGTCTTGAATTTTCAAGAAGACTTGTGCGCTCGATTTGAGTTTGGTAGCAAGAGAGGTGAAGCGTTCAAAACGAGAGCATTTCGTTCTCTGGCTCTCTGGCAACTTTGTTCTAAAATGCTTACATTCAAGAAGATCTATTCTTGAATTCGAAATGCTAAATTAAAACCGAGCAGATCGAGCTTCAAAATTCATGCTTAATTTCAGTATTTTCTTTTTGGATCCAAGAAGATTCTGTCTTGCCGAACTTCTGACACGAAATCTGCTTGATATCAAGCACGATCTGCTCGCTTTTTTCTCTGAGTGTATCCACTCAGCCAATGCCTTTTCCGTAAATCAGGTAGCTTAATTTCTATATATAGTGAATCGATACTTAATGTTAACATGGAGTACTTTATGTTAAATTTCTCGGATGTACTCAGTTTGTTTGGGGCTAGTACCAACATCATGAATTGATGTACATCCATTTAACATTTATTTTCATATAGAAGGCCCTGCGAAAAAAATTACATCCTTAGCAACATCAGCTTGGATGTACATATATGTAGCAGTCGAACTAGGCTATTAGTGTATTGATCATCATTAGTTTATTTAGTTCATTTATAAGTTTATTATATAAAGCAAGTCACGGCTCCTCATTGAACTATAAAATGAACTATAGGGGAGAGTGGGGATAGGTGAACCACTTTTTTTATTAACATTATTATGTCTGAACAATTCGACGTAAGGGTCTGCTGTATATAGAAATCTAAAAGAGCCCACATTCCTTGGAATATTAAGTATTATGCAAAAATACTATCTTTTGTTTTGTAAAGTTTATTTGCTTTCCAAATTTTTGTCTCAAATGGTTCAGGTATCCCCACCCTATGGGGATAGTTGAACCACCTATCAGGATAACACAAAAACTACAATTGTATAAAAAAAGTGTAATTTATTTCTTTGTGCATGCCTTCTTTCTGTTCGAATATAAACATTGCACCTTTACAGCATGAAATTAAACATTACAATATTGCTATTTATTCTTATTTTTTGTTTTTTATTCTTTCTTTTTCGAAGGTTTTCTTGAGTTTTCTGATTGTGTTTTTCCGCGATCAATTTTTTCTGCGGTGAGTCTGTAGCAATGATACTCCTTCCTCGTTTTTCTTCCCCGAGTCGTCTGTTTTTCGTGGTTTAGCCTTTGGGTACCCTCGTAAGTCCTCTGGTTCATGTATTCCCACAAGTCATTAGCCAATTAGAAGTGATTTGAAGAAAACATGAAATATTTAAACTGCGTGAGCTATCCGTGGAAATATCATAATTTGCGTCTACTTACGATAAAATACAATTTTATGAAGTTCAATGCCACTGGCGAAGCACGATAAAATTTTTCCAAGAAAACGTTAGGTCATAATTGGAACAGCAAACCGCGGAATACAAACTTCGATTAGCGATAAAAACGACAACAATCGTTTGACGCGACTGTGCGTGCGTGTGTGATATCGACTAAGTAAGCAACACACATATAGATGGCGCACAAAATCATGACAGAAGGTGAAATATTTGTAGTGGTTCATCTATCCCCGTGGTTCACCTATCCCCACTCTCCCCTAGTTCATCATTTTATCTAATTTTATTTAAATCTCTAATTTAAAAGTTTGTTTTTTTAAATGTTGACCGAAACAGCCTCTAAGTTTATCTAAGACAAGACAAAATTTCTTTCGACAGTGCCCTTTACAAAAGTCAAACAAGATATTTTCATATTTCAAGCATAACAACTATTTCAACACAATTAATTATTTTCCTTTGTCAGAGCGACTCGGTTATTTTTACTCTCGGTTGAGATGGAAGGGTGGCTATCCATAATATTTTGCTGCATTTACTCAACCTTTTTGTGTAATTTGCACGCAAACAATTTATCCGATAAGAGAAACAACCGTGGCCAAGTAAATTGAATAGGTGTATATTTCATGTTTCTTTTGCAATTTTTTCTCATAATTTGCGTAATTTGTTTAATTAAAATTTTGCTGTTCTTTTTGTGAAAATGTATAACCTTTTCCCCAGCATAGCCGGAAAAGGTCAAATGCATAAATTAGCTTAATTTGAGTTCAAAAACTGTTTAGCTCCTACAAGAGGAGTCTAATATATACTTGAATGAATATACATGCCATGACTGAGTTGGATATGGATTTTGCGCTAAGCAGCTTACGAATATTGCAGAGACTATCTATGCACTATTAGTAATTACGGCTGTCTGTATGTGTACGTTATAATGAAGTGCTTCAACCTCCTTCCATTAAGCCAATGTTGATCATGTTGTTGGCTGTCAGTGCATAATTAACTGCACCAAATATAACATTTTCAATCTTGATGTCGCTGGCCGTTGCCAGTGCACAAATACAGAATCCCAAATGCTGTTATAATTACACAAACAAGCTGTTGGGCTTACAATTTAATCCCCATGACGTTTGTCAACAGGCGAGTTACTAAAAACTAATTGAAATTGCCATATTTCATGCATAACATTCCAAAATGTTATTGGATTTTCGTGCATTAGCAATTCTGACATAATTTGACTGTATGCCTGAAAGTATGCTTCAAGTTTGGTTCAAGTTCCGTTGCCTAAATTACTTGAAGGTATTTAGGTAAGGTGTGCGAAATAAAGTGCTACACAATATTTATTAAATTTGTATAATCATTTTTTTGTGTATTAACTTGAATAAGAAATTTGTAATAAAATTAAACAGCAATCTTTATCAATTTTAAATTATTAAACTAACAAGCGATATTTATAAGATATGTTCTATCGGTAATTAGGGCCAAGAAAACATAAATGCGAGTCTTTCTTGTTATTGTTACTTACTAGAAACGCATTCTTATCTCCCAGAAATGATGGGAACTGGCCCTCTTCTTCTCGAAGTCTGAAAAAAATGGGTACGGAGTGTAAAAAAAAACTGAGTTGAGCACTTACACTTGCTTGAGAAGCTCAGTTGAGTCAGTTACAGAACCATAGTTCCATTGAAATCATCTACTTCAAATAATTTGTTTACATAAAAGAAGAATACAAAAGCAATTTGAACTGAGAAGCATTAAAAATATTAATTGCCGTCCTATCCAGTAAAATACCGAAATGAGGTCCAGTTTGTGTAGCGAGAACTGCAATACGAGGATTTGGATACTTTCGCCAATTTTTTTTCGATCAGCATTCCCAAATTTCATAAATTGTTGCGACATAAAGCTTTTTATAAAGGGTGATATTTTGACACCTCAAGCGTGATTTGCCTAAAATGCTCAGTCAGGTCTTTTAGGATAATTGAGGTGACATTTGAAGTGGATTAAACACTAAATTCTGTATGTGATCAAAATCTAAAGAATCAGAGCTCTGAAACTCAAAAAATACAGGTAAGAATGTATTTTTCTGGACAAATGTATATATATTTATTATATAAGACTTTGTGAAAACTTATTTAAAAATTTATAGTGAATGAAGACGCTGAAGCTGAATAGAAAACACAAGAAGAAACAAGCAGTTAAATCCAAGAAACGTAGGAACTTTTTTATTTACCAATAATAGTTAGACAGAGATTTTTGGAAGACGCGTTGAGTTATGTGCTTATCGGTTATTAGGCTTCTGTTGTCGATAACGACAGTTTTATAGTTGAAGACGAGCTTTTTTATTGTCGAAGCCGAGCACCGAGCACCGAACTTCCAGGTGAAATAGCAAATGCCAATTACAAGTCGGAAAGCACTGGAAAATTGTCTTCCTTTTCTATGGAGAACTTAAAAAATTATCATAAAAAATTATTCGATATATCTGATATTGATAGAACGTTTTTTCGACAACAAATTCGATAATATTTTCGGAAACCCTACCACAGGCAGTTCAAAAGATGTCAATGCACCCTGAAGAAATGCACTGTTTGGTGCGGTTTGTGGGCCGGCGGCATTATTGAAACGCAGATTTTTAAAAATAGTGAAAATGGCAACTTTACAATCAATGAAGCAAAACGCCGTGCGATGATCACCGACTTTTTTGATCAAAATGGAAAAATTGGTCTTGGTTGACACTTGGTTCAACAAGACTACATTCCGGAAAAAAAACGCGTTCTAAAAGGCAGCATAAATTTCTTACTTTCATTCTACAAATTCTCAAATAAATCCACGTTCTCAAAAGTATACCATCCGTTCTAAACCGACGAACGAACTGAGAAAATACGTTCTTAAAATGGTTCTTAAAATATTACCGACTCAATTTAACACTGAGCTTAGGCACAATATGTTAACTTGGTATGGTGGTGGAAATGTCTAAGACTTCTGATATATACAAAACGTGAAAGAGGGGGCGCTGATTCGAATGCCAGAGAAGTAAAAGAAAAAATAAAACCTTCAACATTAGAAAACTTGCTTAGTGCGGCATAAGCAATTAGATAAGGGTGTTGTTTTTGGTTTTTAATTAGTGAAGAAAGGGATGTGCGGGTGAGGTCGTGAGAAAGAAAGTTCCAATAATAAGACCGGATGGTTCTTAAAAGCGTTCTTACCTTAAGCCCGCCGTTCTTAGTATAAGAAAAAATGGATTTTTACCCTATTAGAACGGATGATTTTTTCTGAGTTTTTCCACATTCCAAACTGCACGGGAAACCTTGCACCAATTGAGAGGCGAGTTTGGTGAGCAATAATTAATCTCACTGTCAAATGGGGAAAGAAAATACTAGTATAGCGGCTATATATAGAAATTTGACTTTTACAGAACCAAAAAACCAAGACGAGCTTCTCCAACTCCCTTGGGTTGTGTACTTTTAAATTTTATTGTAACAGAGCGGGAAAAGCTGTTATTTGGCTTCTTTCTTCTTCGGAAATTCGACAAATTTTGTTAGCTATAAAAGATGAATTATTTCGCAGACCTTCCGTTCTTATGTTTCGCTGCGTTGCTTCGTCTGGCTACGTGTTGTGGCAACAAATGAAAGTGAAACGTGGGCGAGATTAACTGCAGACACTTTCATTTTCAAATGGCACGCTCTGACTGGCAAACCGACGACAAAACGCGACAAAACAGTTGCTGAATTTTTTATTAATGGCGCCGCGGGATGGGGAAAACATGCAAATTGTTGTTGCGGCATCAAATTAAATTTCACACCAAATAATGGGCGCTTGAGCCACCTTTAGAAAGTTTTCAAGTATCTGTAAATTGATGTTAGGACACATTTATTTAAAATGGGGAATTGGGATTGCTCAGCAATAGTAACCACAGTAGTCATAGGTCTGTGGACCACATGGATTAGAGCAGGGATTATAGCAGGGATCGTAGCCGCGGCCCAGTCGAGGCATTAATTCGATGGGCGGCACTGCCATTTGGCGTAAAGCGCGACGTTTTCGCTGGGCGTCGGTGAGTCCATCTGGTCCCACAACGGGTCCCGTTTTCTGTTTGCCCTTGGGATCACCTGCTTTCCAGGGCTTAGTCAGATCGCCATGCTTTTGCAGATACTTCATCATGTCGATGCCCTTCTTCTTGTCATCGATTTCCTTTTGTTTGGCTGCCTGTTCGGCCTTGGCCGCTTCCTCGGCGGCTTTGATATAGCGTTGGGGCATACGCACGGGTATGGGACCACCGCTGCCGCCGTCCTTTCGACCTGCACCACCACCCGCACCGCCTGCTACTCCCCCTTTACCGGCTGGAAAGCCTTTCCAGGCTTGGCCCCTACCTTGACCTACTCCCCCCGGACCACCAGCACCTCCGCCGCCAGCACCACCACCAGGACCTGCACCCGAACGTCCACCACCAACCATGGGTCCTCCCTGACCGGTGCCCCAAATAGCCTGGTTTTTGGGTTTGCCACCCGGACCCGCGGATGCACCATGTGCTCCACCGCCGCGATGACCAAATACGCCATCCTCGAACACTTCTTCACCGGGTGTGCCAAATGCCGTGCCCGTATAGCGATCTCCTGCGGCACAATCAAAGGCCCTATAATAGGGATTCATGCGTATAGGATACTTGGGTGGTCCCGGCATTCGATCCTTTTTACTGGTTTGCGTGCCATGGTTGTTGGTGCGGGGCTTGGGTGGTAGGGGCGGTCGATGTGTACCCGCCGGTGGCGTCACATCAAAGTCATACTCCATGTCGCTTTCACTGGTATCCGTCAGCACCAAATGATCAGCGCAGTTAGCCATGCCACGACGTCGGCATTCCTTATTCAGAGCATGCTGTAGCTCACGCTTCTCCATGACATTGCGGCAGACGCACAACATTAACGATCTGTGACACTCACACTTCCGGAAACCCTTATCCTTAAGAATACGTTTGATTTCTCTTAGAGCTACGGCCAAATCGCTCTTAACAATGCGGAATATGATGGGTTTCTGCTGCATACCAAGGGTACTTAACGGACGTAGAGTGATAAAGATCTCATTGTTCTTTTTGCACACATTCAGCACAGGCTGATCCTGTTCGGCTTTAAGAAGCGCTTCCTCCAACTCTTTGCATCTGGTAAAGGCATTTTTCTGGGGCCCTCTACGGAGAAAGAACTTCATCAGATTTTTGATGGGTTTACGTACGGCACCCGGGCGCCAGCCAAATTTACGTGCCTCCCAGCTTTTGGTCCAGGCCCAGCCATGACGCCGGGAGACGCCACCCTGTTGGCTAACGCAGTTCTTGTGACGTCCAAGCGAACGTATGGTACGGGTGGTGGGGCAGGGTCGTTTGGTCACATCCTTCTTTACTGCATCGCCCTGGCGGGGTCACCGGTTTTTCCTCCTTAACCTCTTTAACCTTTGCTTTCTTTTTCGTTTCATCGCCGGCCCTAAAGGCGGACTTTCGTGCCTGCTCGCAGGCCTCATCGAACTCGGAGCCCTTCTTGTTGCTATCCTTGATATCGTACAGATCTCGCAGTTCGGAAAAGACGCGCGCCAAATACGGACGACAGTCCTCGGAACTATTGCTTAATACACAGTAATCTTCGGACAGCGGCGGCTCCACTTTGGGACATTTGGGCGGAGGTTTTTGATCGCTTTGAAAAATATCCGCGCACAGCTTACGTATGCGACAGTGAGCGCACAGTTTACCCATTTTACAGGTGCAACGGCAGGGAGGACATTCCTCATCGCTAACGCCCTCATTCTTGTTCTTCAAAGCCTTTTCACAGGGATCCACACAATAGTCTTCTAGGGTGGGAGGCGGCTTACCCAAATACTCCAAAAGTATTTGTTCTGCCGTGAGCTTCTTTTGCTTATGTCGCTCCTCTATTACCGGCATGGGCTTAACGCCACATTTGGGACAAGCGGCGAATTTCGGCAGCCAGGACATATTGGTCAAACAGACGGGACAGAAGCGTATGGGCTTGATATCGGGCGTTTTGCCATCGCAGTCCGCTATGGGCACAGGTATCATGTTGCGATCACAAAAATCCGGCTGCTGCTCCTGATGAGTGGGCAGATACATGAAGCAAGGCAGTTGCGGCTCGGAGGGGAAGTCCAACTCAAAAGCTGTTGGTGGATAGAAGCAGGGACTAGTGCCAAACTGTTGGGCCGTCTGTGGATCACGACAGGGCGGTTTAGGTAGGGGCGGCATGCCAGTTCCCCTGGTAACTGAATCAATTATTTTTTCATATTCCAATGCCATTTTCTGCACAATTAAAAGATAGTTAAAGAAATAACAGTATAGCCTGCTCAAAAAACCAAACCTTTAGCTCGCAGCAAGCTGGATTTCCGCCTGGATTCTCCAACATCAGTTCATGTGGCTTCAGGGCACCAGCAGTGGAGCTACGATAACGCTGTAGATCCAGATTGAGACGTACATCACCCTCCTCGGACGCCAAGGCATCTACACAAGGATCACAGGGATTTGGACATCTCTGTGACTCGCCCATGACAAACAAAATATCCTGCGGATTTATGCTTTTGTCCATATTACGACGACAGGCACTCTCCTCTGGTCTAAAATTAAAGCAAAGTGTTCAGATATGAGGATGAAGAAAAACACGCTTTGGGTCTTAGCAAGAAAATATTTAATATAAGAAATGAAAAAATTGAGAAATATTTTACACATCTGTAAAAAAAATTTTTTTTTAAGGATTAAAGCTGCTTCAATTTTTTTTTTTTTTTAACTTAAAGGACAATCAGCTTTTTCGGCAGGTTAAGATTAGCAATTTTGGAGAATGAACTGAACTAAATTTTTAAGTTTGAATTCATCAAATGGAGACAATAAAATTAAGCTAACTTTATGCGATGGGAAGCAATCCATACGGATCGGGACCATCTAGGCATCTCAACTGACATATGAGAGATTCGAAATAGCAGTCAAAAAACTCGTATTTTCTTGCCAACCCCCAAAACCATTATGTTGAGTGTTACCCCCTTTACATACTTCGATTGCTCATCGCATTTGATGATCAGCCGGCACAGAATCTCAATTTTACCCACATGCTCGGCATTTCTCTCAAAGTCACAAGAATCCACATGCATCAGATCACTCATGCCGCTATCTATGCGATCGGTCATCATTGGTGGAAATATTATCTGACCTAAGCCCAAAACTTTGCCGTTGTACGTCACCGACACAGGCAAACCGCAGTCTTCCAAAGTCTTTCGAAGTTTATCGGGCTCCTCCGTGAACTCATAACCCTCGCCATTCTTGAACTCAGTCACATTAATGCGACTCGATGTTATGTCCAGGGATTGGTGATTAAAGTTTACATTAACCTTCAGTTTCTTTGGATCATCCAATGACTCCTTGGGTGCCTCCAAGTGTGTCACGACTATTTCAAAGATAAAAGTGCAAGGCTGGGGCTTTGTGCTCATGTTGGATTTGCGGTTCGCTAAGGTTGTCCTCGTCGACTGGCCGGCCCCCTTCGGATCCATAATTGTTGCAGGCATGTTGGCTTAGCGTTACGTTCGTACTCGTTAAACTGTTTCATTAACAATTTGGTGGTTGCATTGATTGCATGCAAAGTATTTTTTTTGGTTATATCGAAATTAGCTTTATTTACTTTAATTTTTAAAACGAAATTTTTTGTAAATCTTTTTTATATATTTATGAAACGAAACATGCAATAAAATGAGCTAACTCAAAAAAAAGGTAAGAGTTATACTTACAAAAACTGTACATAAAATGAAATGAAAATATGATGAAGAAATTTATACTGACAGTTTTTGTATGCCTTGGTTATGATATTAAGTTGACTGACTGACTGATTCATCAACGGCCAAACGGTTAAGTCTAGAGAGCTGAAATGGTGATCATATCTATTTTGAAAGACAAATAAATAGGATAGGTATACTTTTGGCTAATAGCTTGGTTTGTGTAGACTTGATTTGAAATCATATTATATGACAAAAAGGTACCATAGGTTATAAACATAATCATAGATTTTGCAGGAATTAAAACTAAGAAGAATTTGCCAGAAGAATGCCCAGCGATGAAGAGATGGCAGTCGAGCTTAATTCTCAATATGAGGGACCTTGCTGCTACATTCGGTGCAGGAAATATTTCGAATTTTGTGGCAGAACGTACATTTGTTCAGGTCCACAAATTTTGTTCATTCCCCATTAGTTTATACCAGTACATAAAAGTAGTACATACCAAAAATGTTAATAGACTGCAGCCCTGACTATATAACAGCTGTTAAAGTTAACATTTGTTATCGATTGAAAGCTGTATGTAAAATGATTATATTTTTCCTGGAATTTAGAGTTGTTAAAAATTAATAAAAACACCAATTTCGGACAAATGTTTTTGTTTGGAATCTGATCCTTGTGGTTTTTCCAATGTGACTGTACCTTCGGTGAAGAAAATTTAACTTCACGAATGCCTGCAAAAAATTGTAAACTTTTTTTACCTTGTAGGATCATCAATTCTACATCCGATGCAGTTTATTTCCATGTGCAGATATTTGAAGTTTTCGCAAAATATCATTTTTAAGGAAATAACCATAATTTAATGAACTCCGACTTGTTTGCCATTTGGATACAAGCGAATGAGGGTGTTATTTTTAATTGCTTCTTAGAAGGGTTAAACCAAGCTCCTTCAGATGAATCGAAAAAAAACAGGATGTTTTGTGAAAATTTTGAAGGCAACAGAAAAGTTAACGAAATCTGAAACTTTTTAAGCTAAAATATGCTGACTGGCCTAAGGCAAAACAAGCGCACAACATAAAACGAGAGCGTAAGTTGAAGTCGGCTCTGCTCGACTTCGATATACCCGTTACTCAGGAAAAGGTTTATTTAAAAATATATTGTTAAATCAGAAAATGCCCAGCGTAATTATTTGATTTGCTTAGAACTGCACGGTAGTTCATCTGATCGTGAAACGGTGTATGGTTTATCGATAAGTAATAATGATTAAAAAATTTGTCTAGGCGGTTCAAACAATCTGTTTTCAAAATTTTGGGATATATGAGTTTTTTTTTTCCAAATTGCGGGGGTGGCAACTCTAATATAGTTCATCTGAACGGAAAATGATGTATGGCGGATCGATAAGTAATGATAAAGAAATAAATGTCTGGAAGGTTCGAATAAACTATCTCCAAAATTGTGGGAGATATGAGGTCTTTTTCAAAATGCTGGGGTGACAACTTTACTATTGTTCATCTGATCAAAAAATGATGTATGGCTGATCGATAAATAATGATGATTATAATATACGTCTTCAAGGTCCAAATAAGCTAGATCCAAAAATTGTGGGAGATATGAGGACGGACAGACGGACGGACAGACGGACAACGGACGGACAGACGGACGGACAGACGGACGGACAGACGGACGGACGAACGGACAGACGGACATGTCTATATAGAGTCGGCTAAGTCGCGTTTTACACAATATAAAAAACTTCATGAAGTTTTCTTAGTAGGTGTGGAATTAAGAGGAAATCTTTCTGACCTTTTAAACGAATAGTAAAGACATTCATTTAAATCTCTCGGCCACTTCATGAAGTTTGCTTCACCATGTAATTCGAGAAATTTCAAAAATACAAGAAAAAAATTAATCTTAACTACGGTTTGGGGTTACAATTGAGAAATCGGCCCTAACTGTGTTAGCTTTTATGATTTATAACTAAGCAATCGAATAATGTTTCAAACTGACGCAAAACTTTAGTTTAATTTTCTAGTTTAATTTCATTTTAACAAATTTGTGGACTATTTTTTTTATACTTATTTTACTTCGATTGAATGGGACTCGCTATACACATAGATAAATTCTTATAAAGTATTCAAGAGAATGGCGCCCGTTAATTTTCTCTTTGACATCGTTGTCACACGCTTAAAATTGCCGGCAGAGAATATTGAAAATCCAGAAAACCTGCAAGTAAATATAACGTTTAACAGAATATCAGTGGCCATCACGTCGAGTCGCATCAATGTGAACGATTTTCATGCCGGTCGACGCACCGAATTTATGGCTGAGCCTCAAACGCTTCGCGAAAATCTCGAAAAATTTGGTATGCCCATTAGCGTACGCTACGGTGGTTATAACATAGGAGAATGTAAACTGGATTTTCCCCAAAATGTAATCAATCGCATAGACAGAGATATGAGTGACTTGATGCATGTGGAAACGTGCGATGTGATGCGGCAGAATGAGAAAATTGGTATCGTTGAGCTGCTGTGCCGAGTGACGATTAAATGTGAGGAGGCCGAGACGGAAATGGAGTGAGTGAAAAGAGAGAGTTTTATTCCAGTTAAAGAAAGGGTCATTCCGGTTAAAGCACTTCGATAGTGGAATATAGTTTACTTTAGAAGATTAAGAAGAATCTGAAAGTTCTTTTCGTTCTTATAAAAGACTTCTGGGACCTTTTAAGACTTCAAAGACTAATAAACTAAACTGTATGACTCAAGTAATAGCTAGAACCTTAAAAGACATCCCAATAAAATCGTAGCATCAATATTTTGTATTAAGGTATATCCTTTCGCTTGATGCACCCAATTATCTTTATAGTATATCCAATCTCTAGTGTAACGTACGTTTTAAAAATACCTTAATTCTTCGATTTTCTAGGGACTTCATCTTAACTCTTTTGAATCTTTGGCAAGCACAAAAAATATATTTTCTACTCTTTATTCCGCAGGCAATCAAAAACTCAAAACTGCTCCCATTTGGGCTCCACTCTAAACAAAATGGACATCATGTTTGTGATTGGCAACCGTGATCCTATTCCTTGCGAAAAGTGTCCAGATGTCTTTGAGCCTGAGGAAGGTGATGAGCGTCTTCGATTAGATCTCGATCGTTACCGTAGTCGCAAATCCAAAGTTAACTTGTCCGCCGAAATGCCCACAGAGCCAGCCAGTCCCTGCTCTAGACTTAGAAACCTAACGGATCATTATGGAGCATTAATACAATCGGTGACCAGAAAGATTAAAAAGCTTAAGCCCTCCGCCTGTCAGTTACCACAAGTTGAACACAAGCCGACACCATTGACGGGTGACAAAGATTGGTCAGTGCCCTTGCCTGCGTGTGACCAGCCCTTTATACCCATACCCATGAGTGATTTGGAGGAAGGTGGCATCAAACCCATACGCTTCTGTCCAGTTTGTCTGGAAACACTATCTTGGCTGCCCAAGTATGCGGCCTGTCCCAAGTGTGGTACCAAGCCTAGGCCAGTGTTTAAAGAACTGCCCCACGAGAAACTTACGGCAGACAAAATCATGAACGAGTTGCTTCAGCAGCAGAAGCCAAAAGTAACCAATACTGCTAGCGACTTTTGCCTAAACCCGTGTGCCGAATCAAATAGACACATACCTGAGGAATCGTACTCTGGTCGTTGCACCTGCAAGAGTGGCAAGCAGTGCGCGCATTGCCGCATACGTAAGCTCTGCGAAGATGTTTTTATACCCGAACAGCCTTGTCCCAAACCGCCAACCCACTCCAACGATGACTTTTGTGTAATACCCGAACCCGAGGCGGAATGTCGTCCGTATTTGGTGCGTGTATTTTCGGAATTGCGCGAACTATACAGCATCAATGACACCAAAAAGGCTTCCGCACTACAGGCACGCTGTACCCAATCTTTGATGACCTTGAAATCCAAAAACAATGAGTCCAAACTACTTAGACCAGCTTCGATGGGGTCAATAGCTCAAAATAATGTAGGCTCAACCAAGGTGCCGCCAAAGATTGGCCACAAGAACTGCGTCCGGCCCGAAAAGTACATATCTCGACGCCATGGCTGGAATTGGAAATCAAGTCCAGAGGCACGTTTGCATGGTTGGCGTCCGGGTGCCATATCCCGAGCCACTAGTCAAATAATGAAATTCTTTCTGGAGACAAACAAAACTGCCTTCAACGTGTGCCAAAGCCTAAATGCACTTGGGGCCAACCCACAGCAGTCAGTGTTGCATGTGTGCAAGAAAAAGGGTGAGATTTTTGTTACTCTACGTCCACTCAGTACCCTGGGGATGCAGCAGAAACCCATAGTCTTCAAGATAGTCAAAAGTGAGCTGGCTCTAGCTTTGCGCGAGATAGAGCATGCTCTCAAGGCCAAAGGCTTTCGAAAGTGTACCTGCCATCAGTCACTGATGTTGTGCATCTGCCGTAGCCTAGAGGAAAAGCGCGAACTCCGGCAGGCACTAAACAAAGAGTGTCGAAAGCGTAATATGCCCACGTGTCCCGAGCGTCTCATACTCACGGACACCAGCGAAAGTGAATTGGAATTTGATTTTGATGTAACTCCAACGGCAGGCACACAGCAGCGGGTGTTACAGTCGAAGCCGCTTACCAGCAACCATGGCACACAGACTAGAAAAAAAGATCGCAAGTTGATGCACAAATATCCCATCAAGGCGAATCCTTACTATCGCGCCTTTGACTGTGCTGTGGGTGATCGTTATATGGGCACTGCATTTGGCAAAATTGCGGAGAAGGTCTTTGAGGATGGCGTTTTTGGTTATAGAGGTGGTGGACAGCATGGTGAACCCACAAATCCTAAGGGTCGACAGACTAACAATTTAAAGCCTGGACCTCCAATGCGTTTGAATATGAAATCTTTGAAAGGAAAAGCCTGGAAAGATTTGCCTCCCAGTGTGCTGACGAAAATGCGCAATAAAGCTAAGAAATGATTAATAAATTTTATCCACCACATGCAACAAATTTTTAAATTGTTTTCTTCTTTATAAATTAACTCGAAAACTTTCGAAAAGTTTTAAAATACTTGAAATACTGTGATGATAAAGTTTAAGCCCGCTGGGAATCTTTTTTCACATTTAAACTGGTTCCAACTGGTACGGAGGGAATTTGGGTACTCCAAGTCTTACATTAAGGATGAAAATTGATCGATTCCAAAAAAAAACTTATTTGAAGCACATTTAGAACGAAACGTATTTGAAATAAAAAGCACAAAACGTTATAAATTCTATTATCCTGTTCATTATTTTTTTTGAGCGTTCAATCACAAGTCAACGCCATAAAAATAGCAAAACAAAAAAACTAACTGCTTTACTTGACATTGGCCTCGTTACACTTGCCTGTTGCACTGCAACAGTTCAATAGCCACCCACCCTTCCGTTGCAAAAGTGTAAAATAAACTAATTTCAACGCGTTGTTTAATTTATCGCTTGAATTTCCCTTTACTTGTAAGAGGCTTAACACGCAGACCACAGGCCCGACCAGCCCAACATATGCCACATTCTATCACCTCTTGCGTGTAGCTAAATTAACTTCAATTTTAATTAAATTTCGCGCATTAATTTAGATGTTTATTGCCTCGTCGTGCTTCAAACTAAACTAATCAAAATCCACCCACTTAAGCCAGCAACAGGAAAACATTTTCGAAAAATGTTCCACCACTATGAAAAACGCTTTTCAAGGCTTTATGGCACACCAAGCCGATTTAATTGGATTCAAATTAGTGCAGCAACTCGGTGGAATAGTATATGTAAAATTCTCCGGGGAGGTTTGGGGGGTCATCATGTTTGCGCACTGCGCCTGAGTCGACCGTCCCTTGCAAAAACTGCAATAATAACAATACAAAATGGTCGCAAATCCAGCGAATTTTGGCTTTTATTGTTAATGGCTTTTGGCTGTCGTGCCTGATAGCGAGTGTTTGTCGATTTGCTGGCAAAGTGGTGACCACTTTTGCATAAATTATGCAGAACTAGTTGACCTGATACCCTAGCAGAAAAAAGCTCGTCTATTGTAATCGATGCAAAGAAATTGGCTTTGATTATGCTCGGTAATTGTTTGATTGTTGGTACTTTAATAATGGTAAATTTGTTACTTTTTTAAGTTAATTAGGGCAATTGAACTTCCCTTTTAACCAAGATATATTATCTATACTTATATCTGGTTAATTCTATGCAGAATTACGGATTAACCAGTTTTTATTAATTTCAATATTTTCGTTAAGTTTTTATACGGGTGCAAAGTGTATTTTAATTTTTCCTTAAAGTTTGCGAGGTATTCAAAAAATAATTTCTGACCTTTTATACTGACTGATTGACTGACTGATTGACTGACTGATTGACTGACTGATTGACTGACTGATTGACTGACTGATTGACTGACTGATTGACTGACTGATTGACTGACTGATTGACTGACTGATTGACTGACTGATTGACTGACTGATTGACTGACTGATTGACTGACTGATTGACTGACTGATTGACTGACTGATTGACTGACTGATTGACTGACTGATTGACTGACTGATTGACTGATTGACTGACTGATTGACTGACTGATTGACTGACTGATTGACTGACTGATTGACTGACTGATTGACTGATTGACTGACTGATTGACTGACTGATTGACTGACTGATTGACTGATTGACTGACTGATTGACTGACTGATTGACTGCCTGATTGACTGACTGATTGACTGACTGATTGACTGACTGATTGACTGACTGATTGACTGACTGATTGACTGACTGATTGACTGACTGATTGACTAACTGATTGACTAACTGATTAACTGACTGATTGACTGACTGATTGACTGACTGATTTACTGACTGATTGACTGACTGACTGAGAGATTGACTGACTGATTGACTGACTGATTGACTAACAGATTGACTGACTGACTGATTGAATGAATGATTGACAGATTGACTGACTGATTGACTGACTGATTGATTGACTGACTGATTGACTGATTGAATGACTGATTGACTGACTGATTGACTAACTGATTGACTGACTGATTGACTGACTGATTGAATGACTGACTGATTGACTATCTGATTAACTGTCTGATTCATCACCTTTTTTATAAACTTGCAAAGTGTACATTAATTTTTCAAGCATTGAAATATTCATTTCCGATCTCATAAACTATATATATTCTTGATCAGAACGACGAGATGAGTCGATCGAGATGAGTCCGTTTGTCGGTCTATCCTTCTTAAACTCTGTTCTAAAAAATTTGCTAAGAAAGTCGGTCAAGCCCGACTGTAATATACTCTGTACCTGTTTGTATGTAACTGATAACTTTAAAGTGTGAGGTTTTTCAAAATCTGGGGTGGAACTCTTTCGAAAATATTGGCATCTCAATTGATGTCGTCTTTGCCTACTTACACAATCTATTGGAAAAATTTCTCCTTTCTGTATTGTTGCCGTTGCATAAATTTTCTTTTTAGCGCCACTATTGTTCATCTGATCGGAAAACGATTATCTTGATAACAATGATGGTAGATATATGTCGAAAAATGTGTCGTACTGAGAAATCTTATTTGTTTTTGATCAAATTTTGAAGTAAACAACCAGATTCTTAATGATTTTGAATATATCTAATCTTCAATATAAAAATCTTTAATATCCATATCCTTAATATATTCTATCGGATAAATCAATTGGAGTAAGCATTTGCAAGTGTTTTAAAACTTCGGAATTTTTAGCTTAAAACATGGGGAAAATCGGTAAATTTTAATGATTGAATGAATGTAGGAAAAGTCGATTTATTTATCTTTAAAAATAAGTTTCTATGTTTGTAATTTTAGGAGTTTTCAGTTTTTTGCTGTGCTTTGGTATTTTTATGTTTATTTGGTATTTTAAAATTTTTTGATTTAACTTCGACTAAATTTTTGTAAGATAAGTTTTGCTTTATTTATTTGTTAGTCAAATCCAAATATATGTGGCTATGCTGCACTGAAAGGGTATTAAATTATTGGTGCATAAAAATTAGTTTTTTCGTTATTGGTTTTGTGGTAAAATTTTTGCCTAGCTTGCACAAATATTTTCATTTTACGAACGTGTGAAAATTTTTCGAGCTAACAAAGTGATGGGCAGGATGTGCCGATACATAAACTGTGCGTCGTGTGTGCGTCCCATTAATTACTTCATAATTGGTTGGACATTTTGTTGAGAGAACGTAAAGCAATTGCAAAGTAATTTGCTAGCTTTTGCCAGTAATGGCAAATCAATTCGTTAGCTTTGTTTTACGGATGTTTTAAGTGCAATTTTTCCATAGTTTTCTTTTTCCGTAAATTAGTACTTGATGACTGAAAACATTTAATATTATTTTGTAAAACATTTAATATTTTTATTTGCATATATGCCACAAAACTTTGTGTCCTTTGTAGCAAACTTAATTGCTTAACCAAATGTATGTCTGGCCTCAAGAACAAATGGCAAGCACTTTGCCTGCAGCTTAGCCAAATAACCACCAATTAGAATGGTTCCATTTATGTGGGAAGTTTGAGAAGAATTAAATATTTTGATTCAGTTTAGCTTTTTCCTAATATTTAAAGCAATATTTGGTTTTAACAATTATGTATCTGTACTTTTTTTTTTATTCCACCCAAATCTCTTACTTTTGATTAGGAAAGGATCGCAGAAGGATTACGATCGATTTTGGTTCAATTTAATGCTCAGAATAATATTCAATGAAGCGTTGTGAATAACGTTGCGTGCATTCCGTAAAACTGACATTTCATTGAAGCACGTTGATTCGGAGAAAACCATAGCAAAGCTGTTTTTTTGGCCATAAATTGAAAATATTTGTTGGAAAGCAAAAAAAATATTTTAAAATTGGCTTAAAACTTTTTTTTCGAACTTTGTGGCAACCCTGTAAATTTGGTATGCTCGTCAAGTCAGCTGATCGTTGACAAAAATAAAATCCATGTAATTCTTGGCGCCAGATCACAGAAGTAGATATCCCTTGGATGTAAACTCCAGTGCATAGCTTTGGCCGCACCCAAAATCTTACAATTGGTGAATGCAGATAAAAAGAGAATCAAAAATAAGATAAGCAAGAATCAAAACAACAACACTAGCAATGCAAAATGTACCGTTAAGATTTAATTATCGTTTTATGCTTGGTGCACAACTATGGCTGCACTTTAATAACGACAAACAATCGGTAGACAAATGATTGTTTTGTTGACCAATTGTTGCTCTCCCCTTTTTGAGTATGCACCGGAGTTTACGTATGGACAAGTGTCAGCAATCGCAGCACCCATCGAGCGGCTCAGTTGCCTACAGACTCAGCTAACCCTAGCATTTCTCACATTCTTCGATCTGCTACATAATAGCAAGCAGTATTGCACTGTCACTAACTTTTCAAACTGCCCTCTCACATGTTAAATTTTTCGACAGTGTGTGTGTGTGTGTTTTTATATGAAACCTTAATTGCAGCAGTGTGATATAGCCCCAAACAACTTGGCTATACTAGGAATGCTTTGTAACATCCTTTGGATAAACAATAAAACATAAAATGAAGAAATGCTGGCAAAACCAATTTCTCTAGGCTATGGACTATGACCATCATAATAAATAGAAAAATAAAAACAGCAAAAGCAAATATTTGAAGGAAAAATAATAATAAAATGCACATAACTAATTGCTAAGGTGAATTGGAGTCCAACAATGTGATGCAATGTTTTTGCAAATGCCTCAAGAACAAGCTGCATAAATGTTTTCCCATTTTCCACTCCCCACTCCCACTCCCACTCTCTGTGGTTGACCGACTGCAGGTCTGTGGCTGCATCAAACACCACTGACATTTTCTACAAGTATTTTCTGTACTTGCCCTTGGTATGCTGGCAGACAAATGAGCATTGCCATTAAATGCGTTTGAAATATGCTGGCAAATCATTCACAGCAGCAGTTGGCAGGGGTTTGCTTGCCAATAAATTTGCAAATGCTATAGCCAGCATTTTGGCTTACGATGCTTGTTAGCTTCTTGGAATGGTTTGTTAGTTACTCAGGGCATTTTGGCCACACATTTGCGTCACTGACACAACTCAATTTAAATGTTGCATTGGGCCCAGCATGAAGCACTTTCAGTCACTGTGCTACCATTTTCTTCTCTTCTTGCTTCTAGCCATGTTTACAGAAGTTCTGTGGTAGTTTTTACCGTTTGCTTTCTCGTTTCGACAGGCACCTTTGTTGAAGGCCGGACCAACTTGTGCATACTTGGGGCGGCTGATAAATCATTGGTTTAAGGAAACATCAACTTTTAGGACTTAGCATCTTATTCTGGCAATGTACTTTATTTTAAGTGTTTTCCAACATTATGCCTTAAAGGCCTGTACTCAGATGAGATTTACTTCATATAAATAGAAACACTCTCTAACAGTTTTGAAAGCTGAATGCTTTTGAATAGCTTCCTTATTTTTATGAAGTACTGTGTCAAAATAAATTTTTATTTAATCTGAGTACAGGCTGTTAACAAAATAATATTGTTCTAGGTCCTCAAAATAAACATTCAGTACACATTTTGAATGACTTCCTTATTTTTATGAAGTACTGTGTCAAAATAAATTTTTATTTCATCTGAGTACAGGCCTTTAACCAAATAATATTTTTCTAGGTCCTCAAAATACACATTCATTGAATAGCTTCCTTATTTTTATGAAGTACTGTGTCAAAATAAATTTTTATTTCATCTGAATACAGGCCTTTAACAAAATAATATTGTTTTAGGTCCTCAAAATAGACATTCAATAGATATTTTAAATAAATTCCTTAGTTTTATGAAGTACTGTGTCAAAATAAATTTTTATTTCATCTGAGTACAGGCCTTTACAAAATAATATTGTTTTAGGTCCTCAAAATAGACATTCAATAGATATTTTAAATAAATTCCTTATTTTTATGAAGTACTGTGTCAAAATAAATTTTTATTTCATCTGAGTACAGGCCTTTAGCAAAATAATATTGTTCTAGGTCCTCAAAATACACATTCATTGAATAGCGTCCTTATTTTTATGGAGTATGTGTCAAAATAAATTTTTATTTCATCTGAGTACAGGCCTTTAACAAAATAATAAAGGTATAGGTCCTCAAAGTAGACATTCAATACACATTTTAAATAACTTCCTGATTTTTATGAAGTACTGTGTCGAAATCCATTTTTATTTCATCTGAGTACAGTCCTTTAAGAAAATAATATTTTTCTAGGTCCTCAAAATACACATTCATTGAATAGCTTCCTTATTTCTATGAAGTACTGTGTCAACATAATTTTATATTTCCTCTGAGTACAGGCCTTTAACAAAATAATATTATTCTAGCTCCTCAAAATAGACAGATAAGCTATTCATTTGACTGAAATATTGTTACATTCAGATATAGGACCAATATAAGAGCTAAAACAATGTGACTGCACTTCATGAAACTTTACCAGAAATCAGCTAATAGCTTACATTAACCAACAAAATGACAATTTGTTAACACAGTTGCATTTTCTTAGTTAGAACAATGACTTGTCAGCCGACCCACGTGGCGTAGTAAGTAAGTAACAATGATTTGCTAGGCCATTCAGTTTGTACAAATGTATTCTGCTTGATTAAAGGCTAAATGAATTTTCAGATTTCTTTCAAAAATTGTTTAATACAACTTCAACTTGTGAGGAGGGAGGGGTAAACAAACTATATTAAGTTCTTGATGCAAAGTTTTCATGTATCTCGTGTGACTTATATAAACTTTCGACTTTCTGTAATTTTACGATTTAAAGCATGAGCTTAACATTAGAGTAAAGAAAAAAAGTTTAAGAAGTTTAATTATAAAGGAAATTGATTAAGAATAGTGAGTTTGAAAAGTTTTGGAAGAAAGCCAGAAACTGTCGCAAATGAAAAGTGCATGAGGTGGCTAAGCCTGTGGGCATCTCAACTGATCACATTTTTAATGAAAATTTGCACCAAGGCTGCAAACTGGTTTGGAACCGAACCCCAGAGAACCGGTTCGGTTCGGGTTTTATGGATTAACCGAAAGGGACCATGATTCGATTCGTTTTACATTTTTGACCCCTCGAACCTGAACCCGAACCGGACCATTTATATAACAAACGAGAGCGTAAGTTGAAGTCGGCCCTGCTCGACTTCGATATACCCGTTACTCAGGGTAAGGTTGCCCAAATTGTGGGAGATATGAGGAATTTTTCAAATTGCGGGGGCGTGAACTTTTCTATCGTTCATCTGATCAAGAAATGATGTATGGCAGATCGATAGGTAATGATGATTAAAATATATGTCTAGAAGGTTCAAACAATCTATTTTCAAAATTGTGGGAGATATGAGGTTTTTTCATATTGCGGGGGCGGGAGGGGGCGTGGCAAAATTTTGAAACAAACTTGATCTGCGTGCAGAAGATACAAGTCTACACTGAAAAAATGGTAGCTCTTGCTCTTATAGTTCCTGAGATCTAGGTGTTCATACAGACGGACAGCAGACAGACAGACAGACAGACAGACAGACAGACGGACAGACGGACAGACGGACATGTCTATATCGACTCGGCTATTGATGCTGATCAAGAATATATATACTTTATGGGGTCGGAGATGCTTCCTTCTGCCTGTTACATACATTTGCACGAACTTAGTATACCCTTTTTACTCTACGAGTAACGGGTATAAAAAGGTTCGGTTCACAATATTAAGTAATTTTTCACCAAATGAAATTCGTAATAAAACTATAAATGATTCTACTTCGGGTTATGAATCAAATAAGAAAAAAAATAATGAACAATTATAAATCCGACCAAGATCTTAAAAACAAAGACTTACAATTATTGCGTTTACTATACTACCTATTTCAGCAACCCAGGTACCCGTTACCAACTAAGAGCTAGACAAACATCAACAGAAAGATGAAATGCCTATAATCCTCAACTTAAACAATGTTGGATTAGGTTAAATTAGAGCGGTTGTGATGTGTCCTAAAAGTGATATTAACTATATTTTGGAGGTTTGGATGAAACCTGATATTTAGGTCTTGGCGTAGTTTCAGCTGTTTCAAATTGTTTCTGTTAGATCAGTGACGTCTATTAGAAGATTGAAGAAGTTTTTTGTCTACCTTAGATTGAGGCAGAAACAGACAAAGTGGGAGACGGACTCTTTCTCTTTCTTGAACCGTCGTCGCGACCAGCCTGCATCCTGTTATGGCATTTAGACTCTATAGGTTTGGTTTATTATTAAAATATCAGGTTCAAATGGATATGAAAACGAGAAGGCAAAGCTAACTTCGACTGTGCCGAAGTTTTAATACTCTTGAAAAACTTAACTCCAACTGATTTAACCTGTAAAATATATAGGATATAGATATCCGATATTAAAAAATTTTAAATCATTGATAATAAAAATTTGATATCATAAAAAACTTTTTTTAAAAAATAACAATAGAGCTATATGCTATAGTCACCCGATTTTGATACATTTTTTCAAAGATTTGTAAAAGCATATAAAACTAATATATACCACGATTGGTGACGATACGATAGAAAACAAAAAAGTTTTCCTCACTAGAACTTGTTTTTTGACCGACCGTTTCTATGGCAGCTATATGCTATAGTCATCCGATTTTGATAAATTTTTCCAGAATTGTATGGAAACATATAAAACTAATATATAACACGATTGGTGACGCTACGATGAAAAACAAAAAAGTTTTTCTCACTAGAGCTACTTTTTTGACCAATCGGTCCTATGGCAGCTATATGATATAGTCATCCGATTTTAATAAATTTGTTCAGTAATATGTAAAAGCATGTAAAACTAATAAATACCAAGATGGGTGACGCTACAATGGAAAACCAAAAAGTTTTTCCCACTATAACTAGTTTTTTGACCGACCGTTTATATGGCAGCTATATGCTATATTCATCCGATTTTGATACATTTTTCCACAAATATGTGAAATCATCTAAAACTAATATATACCAATATTGGTGGCGCTACAATGGGAAATAAAAAAGTTTTTTTCACTAAGACTTATTTTTCGACCGATCGTTCCTATGGCAGCTATAAGATATAGTCATCCGATCCGGCCGGTTCCGACATATTATTTGCGTGCAGTAAAAAGAAGACTCTGTGCAAAATTTCAGCTCGATAGCTTTAAAACTGAGAGACTGAGAGTAGAAACAGACAGACAGACAGACGGACAGACAGACGGACAGACGGACAGACAGACGGACGGACGGACAAACGAAAATGAACTCGGCTCGTCGTCCTGATCAAGAATATATATAGTTTATGGGGTCGGAAATGAATATTTCTATGCGTTACAAACTTCTGGGCAAAATTAATATACACTTTTCAAGTGTATCAATATCGAATTGATCATTAATTAAAAAATTCTTTTTTTGCTCGGTGAAACCTTTAAGGAGTGCATAAGCTCGGAATCTGTGGACTTCCTTTGTTGAGTTCTGCCTTGCGCTTTGTGATGCTCAATTACGTCTTTCAGAATGAAATTAATTTCAAATATTTGACCAAATGCAAGATAAAATCACAGTAATCTCCATACACTTCATTCATTGTTGATGGTAAATTTACAGAAATCTACATTTTCTTTTGTATGCCTTTGCTTTCTGACGAATAGCCGACTTTTCAATCTCAAAAATGTTTTTTTGCTAGATTAAAATGTGGCTTGAATTTGTTGGTGCAGCTGCTGCTGCTGGGTTGGTTTTTTATTAGAATTTTTGCTCATTTTAATGGGGGCGCGACCCCAGCCCCATTAGAGTTGCCTTGTGGTTATTTCTGCGTTTTATTTTGCTGCCGCAACCAGTATATTGCCCAATTGGCTTATCTACCGCATATGTGTGTGTGGAAGCAGGTTCATCTATTTTTTATTTGCCTTTTGCCAGATGCCTTAAAAATAAATACACACACATGCGCATATATGTAAATACACCATTCATATCCATTATGCTCACAGAAAATTCACTTTTGGCTTTGTCCTCATCGAGAAAGTATAGCATGCTTTTGTGCGCAAAAAAAACATAATTGAATATTTATTTGATTTTTTTGAACTTTATTTTTTGGTGAGCCAGCTTTCTGGAGTATTTTTTGTTGCAAGCAAAATTACATCCGCTGTCTGGCATCATGTTGCCACATGCGATAATAACAACAACAACAACAACAAGAGCTTTTGACTTACTCAGGGCGACCGCAAAAACGGAAATTAAAACTTCTGCCTGTCAATGCTAAAAAGAGTGTGTTGTCTGCGCATCGTTAGGCAGGCGGTACAAAAAAAAAACCCCCTATCCAGCATGTGTATGTGTGGAAGTATTTTTTGGTATTGAATTTCCACAACATTTTTTAATGAAGTCGAAATTCCTTTCAACGCGCTGCACCAAACAATGGCAAAAAAAGAACCTTGATAAATTGTGAAAAACTATCAATATTTTGTTTCTTAAAATGAACGGCAGTGACATGTTGATATATTGACAACTCTTATGGGACAAATTAAAATTTTAAACAAGATAACATAATTTGCTGAGATTGAAACTTGAAGTCTGTTTTTGATGGTACAATAATTGATGTGAAATTGAATTATAAAAAAAAATCATTCTTAGATTTTGATTTTAATAAAATTTATAAATTTTATTATTCCTATGGCGGTTTTATGATCTGGCTGATTTTGACATTAATTTAAGCAATATGAACTATATATGTAAATAGCTTGAAAAACTGAAGGCATGCCGAAAATTTCTTTAACGGCATATTTTTATTTGTTTATAACTTAACTAATTCACATTTTTCACCATAATTTATGGCATGCTTGGGCTAATTAATTGTAAATTTAAAGAAGCTATTTCAAGGTGGTTATCAGTAAGAAAATATTAAAAAGAACATTTATCCACAATTATGTTATATTTTTGAGTAAAGAAACAACTTTTTAATATATAAATTTTTTAGCTATAGTAAAATATTATTCAAATCAATTAAATCCAGATTAAAAAATGTTTTTTTTTTCGATTTTCTGTTTTTTTATTTATTAAATATATCAATCAACTTTTTTTTTGATATTATTTTGATGATAAAAAATATGAAATGGAACCCAAAAAAAAATTGAATTTTGTCAATCAAAAATATATTCATTTGATAAAATATAAATATTGCAAGCTACTAATGTCAAATTGATATGAAAATAAATAAAAGAGACAAAAAATGTTACTCATCGAAAATTTATGCAGCCTAGAAAAATATATAAGTTGTACCTTAGTCGCGTTGAGACGTCATTCCATTCGTGTTAAGTCGAAGGTCCCGAGTTCGATCCCCAGATAAGGTAATCTTGTTAACTACACACATGTAATTATTTCTTTGCTTTTTATAAAGGTTTTTCTGAGTGGTGTAAGTAGAATGGTATTTACATTACCAGCCATTCCTTCCATTCACACTTTGCGAAAATATCAGTTTTATATTAGTGCGACATGTGACTTTCTCAGTGAAGACTCCTGGGCCCATTGCGAATGGATTCACTAACGCTAAAAAGTTATCATTTATATACAAGTATATTATAGTCGTCATATTCTAAGGGTTGCATTTTTTCATCTGTAAGATGAGGTCATTCACATGTGCATGAAAAAAGTGAAATGAAAACGCAAGGAAGAGAAACGCTTTTAATTAACCACACCGCCTTATTCCTTATACTTACCCACTTCGATTTATTTAATCGAATGTTGACCCTCCCCCATTCCATTTAAAACAACCAACCAAGTTGCATTTATTCTTATTAATATGCTCAGTATTTATTTAAGTAATTCTCACTTTTGCTAGGTCAAATTTTGTTTTTTTCTTTTTGTTCAACTTAAATAATAGCTTGTAATGTACAGTTGACAACCGAATATATTGTAGAATACAAAAAAATTATATCGGAAATAATCTCTATATAGTAAGATGTGGTTGATCTAAACATTTATGCACAACAATCTGTATGGCTAAATAGTTTGTAATTGTAGTTTGTATTCATTATGCACATACGCACATTCATGTTTATTAGTTTTTGTATATATATATATATATATTTTAGACAGCAACAAATGAACTACAATTTTGCAACTACAGCTAACTTATTATTACATATATAATTGTATGTCATGCATTTTACCGTTTGTTTGTTTGTTTTATGCCATAAATTACAACTCAGTTTGTATCTAATATATTTCTTGTGTGTTATTTAAACTATTAAATGCTTGCAGCATAATTTTGGTTAACTTAATTCTAACAAACACACATACACATAATGTGACAATTATTTTATAACTTTGTCATTCTTAATAAAACGTTGCCGTTTGTCAGACATTCGTTCAATTTGCTACATTTACATTAAGTTAATATTTAATGCTTGATTCAACTAACTTATACACTAAGCACTTGTCCAGGATTTTTAGTAAATTCGAAAGTGGGAGAGCAAGAAGGTACAAAGGATACATGTATCATAGATGACTTGCCATTTAAATTAGTATCTAAATATTTGTAGTTTGTAGTAAAGTAGTTTTTGATACTAAGCTTAATATGTTGTTGGGTTTTCTTTTTATTTAAATATATATTTTTTGTTGTTTAATGAATATTCTCTTTGGTATTTTAGTCAATTTTCTGGAGCTTCAAGTTTGATATTTACACACATTCTATTTGTTTGCATATTTTTAACTTATATACTAGACCAAGGGTGTCTTGAAACTAACAGTTTACAAAAGTTGTTGTAGTTGACTTCTCAACGAAATGTTATATATACTAATCAATATTCATGACATTGACTGAAGGACTAGGTTGGAGTTAGAGTGTGTGTGTGGGTGATAGATAAATGATATGTTAAGGCATGCGTTCGACATCAAAGTTAATTGATATTCAAAAGTCAACTTTTAGGGGGGAAGTTTAATAAGAAGTTACTTCAAAGTAAGTGTTTGATAGCCAACCTCGTGAATTTCGAAGAAAATAGATACAAGTGAATTTCGATTGCCCATCAAGCGTTATTTTTTGCCAAAAAAAAGCCTTTAACGAAACCAAAGAATTGCTTAAGAAATTTTATGGAGACCCTAAACTGGCCTAACCCATAAAATAGGCTTAGAACTGCTACCCCATCCAGCATATTCTCCAGATTTAGTTACAAACCTAGAGGAATGCTTCTGATATGTGTCGAATGAAATTGTAATCACTAAAGCAAAGTCTTATTTTTAAAAAATAAATATTTTATTTAATTTAGCTTTAAATCTTCAAGATCTAAATCTGATTCATTCATTGAAAATTGCTTTAAGGTGATTTAAAAATAATTTTTAACGATTTATAGCTCAATTCAATCAATCAAGATGCAAATAAAACACTAAGGGCGGCTTTCTCATCTTCATGGTTTTCAAATCTAGGTGCTTTTTAGAAAATATGTGTTGCCTGCTTTTAGGCATTTTTAAAAATAGCTGTGCTTGTGCCTACAACGACCTGCGTATGATTTTAAACGCGTCCTAAATGTGGGCAACATAAATTTCCCAAAAAGCACCCAGATTTGAAAACCATGAAGATGAGAAAGAGGCTCTTAGGGCCATTTTCTAATGTTTTCCTTTTTGTAAATCCAGGTGCTTATTGAGAAAATATATGTAGCCTATATTTAGGCCGCAGTGGGTCGTCGTAGACATAAGCACACATATTTCAAAATTGTCCTAAAAGTAGGCAACCTATATTTTCTCAATAAATACCTGGATTTACAAACATAAGAAAATGGCCCTTAGATTTAAAATTAATAATGATTTTAATCTTTTACAGCTCTGGTTTTGAGAAGTCTAAAAAAATACTCTTTTTCTTAAGGTAACCCAAAATTGTTAAAGAAGAATTCCTTTATTTTTGTTCACAAACTTTTCAAACTGCCCCCATAAGTTCAGAGCTCTTTTGTGGAGCTGGCATTTTGCAGCGAAATTGCTATGCATCTATTCGCTTCATTCTTTTAGACAGTTGCACTAATGGCATCGACAGCCACACACATAGTCATGCAGCTTGCTTCGTTTGAAATAAAAATGCAACATTGCAATCTCTGTGTGTGCGTCGCATCCTGGCTTGGCGTATATTGCGAATATTGCGCAAAAATGGAGGGATATCCTTTAATACTTTGGCGCAACACTCAACTCTGCTCTGCTCGCAAAATGTGTCAACTTTTGTCTGAATTGTATGGCCATTAAACTATTCCACATCACCAGTTGCATCAATGCACACTTTGCTCACTTCAGTTGATTTAATTTGCGAATATGTCAAGCATTTTTGTAACATTTGACAGTTGCATTAGAGTTAAGTAATTGCCCAACCTTTTGGCTTAATAAAAGAAATCCGTTTCCAGCTTTTGACAGTTTTTTTGGCTTTCAGTTAATACAGTTAAACCAGCTGTCATTTCCAATGCCAATGCTTGGGTGTCAAAGTGCTATCAATTCACTTTGGTAGAGCGAAGTCGATTAGAAAATTCATTGATGCCACTTACTGAATGAAAAGGCTAAAATGGAATGAGATAACCCGGTTTGGGATAGGGAGCAAACAGCACAAAAGCAATTACTTTGTTAGCCCCCAGGCTAAACAGGATACGCAGTCGGTAAATGACAGGATGGACTTTGGTAAAGATTGCGAACCACAGCAAAGAAGAACCTGCAAAAAGGGGAACATGTTAAATTAGCGCTGTGCATGAAAATGTAATGTAAACTTAGATTTTTTCTATTAATTTATTGCGTTGGAGGATTTAGAAGACAATATGCAAAAAGCAGCATTGGTTTGTGTTACAGACTGTTTCGAAATAACCATATCTCTCATTAGACTATTTATTGCCGGTACGTGAGTCCACTTATCAATGCCAACTTGTCTTATAGATTGACAATATTCACTGATGCAATTCTATTTTGACACACGGAACGACATGCTAATTTATTGGGGTATTCTTTTAGGCAGACTGCTATTTATACTCTGTACCAAAGGTACAAAGACTCTTTGTCAAAGAGTATAATGAGTTTGTGCAAGTGGATGTAACATCCAGAAAAAGCAGATTAAGCATTTACATTCTTGAAAGCCATGTCCGTCTGTCTGTCCGTATGATAGCCCTCATAAATGGTACGGCATTGAAGTCCTTAAAATCAGTGAGATAAAGAAACGATTTTTCTTTAATTCTTTGACATTTTAAGATTTCTGTTGTGGACTCTCTAAATTAAAGCGTACTTGTTTTTTATTGTTCCTACTTCAGTTTAAATCAAAGCTGCAAACCGATTCGAAACCGAACCCCTGAGAGCCGGTTCGGGTTTTTGGAATTGCCGGAACGGGATCATGAACCGAACCTCCTACATTTTGGACCCCTCGAACCTGAACCCGAACCAATTATGCAAAAATAATGGTTCAGTTCACAATATTAGGTAATTTTCAAACTAAAGAAATTCTAAATAAGATTATTAAAAATTAAACTTTCAATGTCTCTACGTCTGGTTCCATAGAACGGAAGATAATGGGAGGAGCAATAGGAAACTATAAACAAAAATCCTTCGAAAATGATCCAAAAGAACATACATCGAAATAGTTTTACAAGCACTAAATTTTGAACCTTCTAATCCAAGAGCTCCAGGAAGACGAAGAAAATAAAATATTCCAATCGATGTCTGATGCATGTGGTCGATTCCGAATTTTCTTAAACCAAATACGAAAGGATTGACGTAAGTAAGTATTTTCCCATTTCGAAATTCTTGTCTTGATTCCGTCTCAGTTGTGCTTTATTTTAACTCAAAATAAGCTTATTTAATAGCACATGGGATCGGGTTAAGTTAGATTGAAAATATAGAGAGAGTGGCTTAGAACAAATTTTGAACTCGATCTCGGTTTTTTATGATAGCATTGTCATAATACTTAATGACGATTTAGGATTTTTGGAGTTTCACGTAGGACTTTCCGGATTGATACAACAATTTTAGGATTGTTTTAATACTACGTTATTGATTTAGGTACAATCAAGATCGACTTGTGCTTGAAATTTAAATCGGAAGGTCGGGACCAATTCAGTTTTTTTTAAGATTGTATTAACATAAACTAGGTAGATCTTAATAATGACTAATGTGGGCTAAAATATATGATTATATCAAACCAATTTACCTAAACCCAATTAAAACGAATACATAAGTCCAAAAAAAAAATTTTTTTTTTTTTGTTCAACTGAACCGAGGTTCGAACCAAAACCTGGGGTTCAGAGGATCCAGGAACCGGTCCGCGAACCGAACACAAAGCTTCCTCACGGGTTCCAACCTCCGAACCGAACCTCTCTCAGAATTTTGGATCTTTGCAGCCTTGGTTTAAATAAGCTATCTGGATGAAAAATGGAAAAATGAAAAATTGGTTGTAAATGTTAGTGCTATGCATTTCCTTTAGATTTTGAAACCCGATGCTGTTCCAGAACTACTAAAAGTAGTAGTGAAGTGTGTACCACAGAATAAACGCATTTGCAGGTTGCATATAATGCCAGTGAATTAATATATGCGCATCAACAATAGTGTTGAAAACAGGCACAAGCAAGGCGCATGTATGTTGGTTTATTTTTTCGCTAATGGGCGTGTCAGGGCGGGCATCGCATCATGTATAACGGTCATCACTCAGAGCATTGTTTGCGCCGTTACGCTTTTATATTTTTTGCAGCGAGAAAATGGGCCGAGTAAGAGTAAACAAAACGAAATTTTACTATTTTACTTTTCATTGCGTGCCATCGTAAAATGAAAAGTACGAGTAGTGCAAAATATTTAAGCGAAATCTATGTCAGCAGTGCCGTTTGAGAAATTGCTGTGCACATCATTTTTATGACCAGAGACTTGAGCTGCTCTCCGCTCAGCTTCATTTAAGTTTTAAGCATTTTTGTTATAAAAGTTGAAATTGCCTGGCTTTGCATTTTGGCCAACTCAAATTTAACTAATTGGGCATTTGGTTGGCTAGGGCCCAGGAGTTTTGGTTGGTCTGCCAAAGAAAACTTTAGACAAAAGTGAAGCTGAAACTTTTTAATGATGATTATTGATTTACTCAACCATACTCTCGCTACGTTTTTCTAATGATTTGAACAGTTTTCTGTTAATTTGATAATTTGATTTCCTGGGTATTTTTGATAAGATTGCTCAATTAACTTACTCACTTAATCATGAAACTACAAAAAAGGTCATCCAATGCCTTCTAGATGGCAGCTTGATTGATGAACGAAACAGGAAAGAAAAAGCATCATGATTTATATCAGGTCAAGGAAACTTTCATTCAACATTTCACACACAAAGACTGAACAGTAGGAAGCGGCCCTAGCCATCAACTACACTCAGAAAAACGATGATAATATTTTTATTTAAATTAAGTAAAAACAAAGTTAATATATTCTTTATTCACATTAGACCTTATACCAAGTCCACGAGATTAGAGCAAGTCGAAATTGTTAGCAATGAAAATTTAGAACTTTAAGGTTGTAAAGGATAAAGTTTACCTAGGAACAACAATATTCAGCAACAACAACATAAACTTTGAAGTCTGAAGTAGGGTTTGACTTAACATCAGGCTCAGTCAGAAAAACAAAAACAATGTTTAATGTTTTTTCTTGAGATTCTTTGTGAATTGAACCAAACCGATATCTCCTGTGATTTTTGGTTCGGTTCAGGGCTCATGAGAATTTATTAGAGAACTTGTTAGGACACTTCACACTAGAGTAAATGATCTGGAAAGTTGCTATAGAATTTCTAAAAGAGTGAACACAGCGCGCAGCTTTTTGTTTGTTTCTCTGAGTGTACCTACTTGGCTGTCCAGCAGTAGCAAGTCACCGTCAAATGGGAGGCCAATTTGTTGTGCTAAAAGTCACACAGGAGCCCAAAAAAGGAAGCCCCTGCTTAACGTTTAAAAATTATTGCAGCTTAATGGGCAATTAGCGCAAAAAGGAGCAAGTCCATGGGGTCAGTCTACATTTCAATAAGTCTCTACACTTAGTGGCGTCATATAAATTACAATTAAGTGTAATTAATCATCGCTGAGTTGGCCTGTTGCCACACCAAGACTCCAGCAACAAAGCGGTCCTGCCGCTATTCCATGTTGTTGTTTGTCTCAAAACACGACGACCACAGCTGCAGCCAGTGTCAATGCAGGTACCCGTGGTGGGGTGGGTTCTGCACTAGTTGGCCAGGGCAAAAGGCGAATCGATGAATGAAAGAGAAATGTGGGAGAGACCAACCAGTGTGCTCCATCAACGGCTCGTTCATTTGGAAAAATTATTGCGCCAGAAGTAATTCTATAAAGAAAGCTGTCCAGCTTTTGCTCCTGCGGCTTTGGCCTGGAATTTGCCTATTCAACACGAGTATTTCAGTTTCTGCACGCTATTTCGGAGAGGCAAAAATGTATTTTGAATGTATTGTATATTGATTTTATTTTTTTTCTGTTGGTTTGTAGAAAAGGGAGAGGGGGTCCCAGCTATTTGTGGCTCGTCCAGCGAGCCTAGAACTGTTAACGAGACCAAAAATATTCGATTACCAGCATCGAAAAAGGGTTTGGAATTGTTGGCTAAGTGAAATTTTTTTTTTAAAAATAAATTTAATTTGATTAGTAGGGTTCATTCACACGCACAGCCAGAGAGACAGCCATTGTCACTAACTTCCGAAAATTGATTTTTCTTCTTCGTGTGTTTTATTTGCCAACATAATTTAATAATAAACTTTGGCACTTTTAGCCATAACACAGAAAAACCCCGCACAACCTCAACGGGCCGCAAAAAGGGAGGCGTTCACTGAAGCTTGAAATTTATGTTCACGCCTGCATTGTTGCCCCGTAGCCCTAGTAGTCGCAGCCGGGCCGTGTGTCCCTCGACCGCTTGGCAGCTGTCAGCACCAGACTGACCACTGGCCGGATTGAGTTTGAGGTTTTTCATTTTTTGGCTTTATTACAATTGGAAACTTTAATTGGAAATTCATGCATGGCATTCGGGGAAAAAATAACATTTGAACAGTTGTGCTGCGGCATTTTGTTGTTGTTCAATTTATGAGCTGCTTTGGGGCCTGCCAAAATATTTATCAATTAATTAAGCGTAGGAAATGCGATAAATCTAAACAGCAATAACAAAGTGGGGTGGACTGTCAAAGCATATTTATGCTAATTCGGGCCTAACAACAAAAAAACCACTAAATAAAACTGACACAATAATTATCAAATATTTAAATATTCATTGTATTCCATTTGTTTAGATATTAACAATTCATTAGTCTTTGTTGATTGAAATAAAAAATAATCTAAATGTTGAACTGTTAATTGGAGAGAATTAAATGTGATTTCAATTGAATGCCTGTTACTACTAAAAAATAAATATTTTCATAATTATTTATATTCATAAACAAAGCATACTTTGAAGGGCAAAAATCATGAGTAGTATATGTACCTAATGAAATTTACTCATTCATTTATTTGTGTACACAAACAGTTCAACTGAAAAGGTAAGGCAAAAACCAAAGATCAGCTAGAGAACACAATGCCATTATTTAACCATCATGCGATGTCGATGGTCCCTAGTGGCAGGTTTGTCAAGCAGCCAAGGTCTTCATATAAATATTGCTCCATGGAACTGAGTGCAGGGCAATCGGTTATGGAAACAATATGGCCTTTCTTTAGAAACAGTTTCAGACGTGCCGAAGGAATTCATCCTATTTAAAAAAAAGCATTTTAAATATATTTTTTATTTCGAAGAAAATGACAAAAGTGCTTAACAATCAAATTGACACTTAACGGTAAGTGATTAAAGCTTCTCAGAATATACGAATCGACAACTTGGATGCCAAAGGCGATGGTTCAGAGAAAAAGGTAGCTTACCTTTCCAGGTTGGCGTTGTACGACAGGACCGCTGACGACATCGGTGACAACGGACGACATAATTCAATTTGGGTTTAAAATTGCAAACTGTTCGAGGCTGCATGTCAAGGCGATGCCCTGACAAAGGTGTAGGCAGAATAACGTCATTTGGTATCGGTAGCCAAACGTAACGAGGGCAGAGAAAGGATATGACAGGTTCCCCGGGGCGTATTATTGCTGTGCTTGGCTTTGCCTTCAGCTCACGAGTTTTTTAATTAAAATGCATTACAAGCAAGTGGATGGCATATAAATCGACTGAGTGCAGGCCGTTTGTCAGCCGGAGACAGCAAAAGGGAAGAATTAATTAATGATGGGCATACAAAAGGAACGACTTGACATTGTGTCAGTGAGCCCGGCACTCAATTAAGCGCTTTTGATTCACTCCAAAAACTTTCTGTCAAAATTGAATTTGTTTTTCAATTAAATTACACAGGCACAGGCAGTGGAAATTAACCCATAATGTGCATTATGAAAATTTGCAGCATTTGGAAAAGTTTTGCGGCTTAGACGGTCTCTTTTTCCTAGCGGAAGTTGTGAGTATTTTGTTTGCTCAGACAATAAGTAAAACGGGGTTGTGGCACGTAATTTTAATTGCATGTTTGCCAGGTGGTGGGGGGTGAAGTTTTGGTGGGGTGTCTAAACTTTGCTGCATTTGTTATTGTTGCAGTGCGACCAACTTTTGCGAGCAAAAACTTTGGCTTGGCAAAGTTTCCGGAAAAAAAAAGAAAAAAAAAGAATACCAAGCCGAAGAAAATATTAAAATAAAATAAAACTTTAGTTTTTGTCTGCCAAGTCTTAAAGACAGCTTAAAAAGCTTTAAGTTGCCAAATGTCAAAGATTCAACACACATTTCGTGGTGAGTGACAGAAGTCCAAAGGTCAGGTTCAAGGCCAAAGGCCGCTAGATTCTTAGAAAGAAACCAGAATTCGAACCGAAAAGGAAAAACTCCGAATCAGAAGTGGATTCTGTTTGTTTCTTCAGGCGAGTTTAAATTTACAGTAATTCTTATAATCCTGAATACTATAGTCTAATTGGTTTTTGCCCGATTTTGCCCAGATTTGTGAATTCTTAAATTGTTCGAGATTACGTTGAGTTTGAGCATGAAAAACTACTTGAGATTCAATATTCTTCTATACTTCAATAAACGTAGTAGAACTACAACATTCTGTCGGTTCAGTTTCGGTTCTTTTGGCGTTCTTTGTTTTGAGTGCGAAGGCTAACAGCGTCTATCTAAATGGTATAATCTTTAAAATTGATAAAAGCTTTTAAAAACAATATCTCTATTGTTCACAAAAAATATTGAAATATTGAAAAACTGTTTGCATTAATCATTTCATATTCTCATAATTTTATTTTCAGCGAGACTTTGCTAATCACTTGCATAAATTTAGCTACGTAGGTCATTGCCTCGAAGTACCAGAACCAAAACCCTAACCGAAATTCTTTTAGGCCTTTTTCACAGGCAGAAAAACACAAAAAAATGTGATTAAAATTGTGTGTTTTTATGATGTGGCATTAAATTAAGGCCACACACCATCCCAATGAGCGTATAAATTAGCACGCCCCAAAAAGTAGGCAATAAAACGTTTTTGGGTCTTAGATTACGTGGCGTATACGTAAGCAGCACACAGCACAGGAAAGTAGGCAACACAAATGACACGCGCCCAAGGCGAAAGCCGCGAATGCGAATTTGTAGAAAGTCGTAAAGGCAGAATAAACACTTAAAGGCTCAAAGTCATAAAAAAAAATGCCCAGCAAACTGTTGCTGTTTTTTTTTTTTTTTTTGCTTTTGTGGCAAAAGCTGAACTCTGAAATTAAATGTCAATCTTTGCTGCAGTCAACCTATTAAACACTCACACAAAAAAAATCCAGCAGCCATCCATCAATCAAGTCAATCTGTCAATGCCAGAGCAACTTCAATGTCCATGCTCGGCTCTGTTCAGTTTTGCATGCAATTTATGCAAAATGTTGACATTTATCGTTTGACTTTTCCCAACTCGGTCGCACTCGTCATTTTGTATTATTTGCTTTTAAGTTTTGCCCCAAAAGGCGACAAGTGAAAACGCAAATATACGATATATTTTATTGTATGTATACAAACATTTGAAGAGGGCTCAAACGGATTGACATCTATTTGAATGAAGGATTAGCGCAAAAAAGGATTTAAAGTCCAAATTGATGAGTTTTATTAAAGCGTGGGAGCCGTAATTTTTTTTCAATTTAAATAAATATTTATTCAATGCTCTTTTGTGCTCTGTTGTGCGAGTGGCGAGGGAATTTATTTATATTTGTGTTTGTTTTTTTTTTGCTTTTTTCTTTTAAAGTATTTGCATTGAACATGTAATTGTTTGCTGTTGTGTTGTTGTTGTTTCTTGACCAATAATTGAATTGGGGAAAGCAATTACGTGAAATCTGTTTATTTAGGTAGAAAGGGAGCAATGGAGCAGCAAATAGTCTGTGAGTTGGCTCCAGACATCTGCACTAGCCCCCGTTTTTTGTAATGATTATGCTAATGAAAGGACATGTTCTGGTTTGTTAAATTCTTAAGTCAACCGACAGACATTTTAGTTAAGAATGCCGGTCACGTAACTGGCTCTATACAATTAAAGTCGGAAAAATCTGCGAATGTTTCAATTTGAAAGTGCAGGAAAAACCAAACTGAAACCAAATCGCCAAAAGGCTAAAAGCTGCAAATGGCATCAAACTCACTTACGGCCAGGAAGGGATTTTGATTTGTAGATTGTGACAATTGGAGGGCACGAAGCTGGAATACTTCAGGCAAAAGAATGACTTAAAATGAGGGAAACAATACAAAAATAAAACACAACTGGGATTATCTTAATTAAGCTGAGTCGAGTAAAGAGAATTTATGATATTAAGTGGCAACTCTATATAAAATTAACCAGGGATTAATTTGAGACACATTTGAGGTAAATGAGTTATGCACAAACAATATTTATATTTATTATAATAGGGGCTTGTTTTCTTGAAGAAAATGAAAGTATTTTTTACACTTACAAAAAAACAAGTGATTTAAATGAATACCTAAGCAAAAATATGATGAATATTTGATGAAATAGCCTCTAAAAAATATAGTGCCAAAAAAATGCCATATTTAAGCTTATTTAGCCAAAATATCATCAAAATTTGGTTAAACTGTTTGCCTGTTGGCAAAGTCAAATTATTTGAAAACCCAAAAGAAGAGACTGCAGGCAAAATAAAATACTTGACGATTTTTATAGAACAAATAATTTGTAATACCCTGGTTAGTGCTTGGAATTTTTTGTTTCCCTCGTACCAGACTATCAACCGAACCCAGTTACTTAAGGGCTTATACGCAGCTAGAGTTTTCAAAAAATCTAAAAAAATAGTTTTTTCCATTTTCAGAATGAACATGTACATGGGTTGCCATTTAAGTTTCTGGCCTAGGTCACTTCTAGCCATTTTAGGACCAATTGGCCTTTTCCCAAAAAAAATTTGGACTTTTATCGATGACCACGTTTGATATCGATTAACGATTAATCAAAAACTTACCACGGCAGAAAATTGGAATGAACTCGTGAAAATTTTCAGCTTTTGACGTGGATTATCAAGACAAGAGTGCAACGATGAACTTAAATCTTTGTATGGCGATGAAGCACCATCCTATAGCACTGTGAAAAATTGGTTTAATGAATTCAATCGCGGGCCACGCTCGCTCGAAGACGAAGGTCGTGAAGGTCGTCCAAAAATAGTCATTGTGCCAGAAAACATTGATGCCGCGCGAGAACTGATAATGCAAGATCGTCATGTGACATACCGTGAGATAGAGGCATCCTTGGGCATTTCTTCCACCAGCATACATTCGATATTGCATGAACACCTGGTCGTAAAAAAGGTTTGTTCTCGTTGGATCCCGCACAATTTGACAATCGCTCAAAAAAAGGCTCGTGTGGATTGGTGCAAAGGAATTTTGAAAAATATAATCGCGGTGTTTCAAAAGACGTTTATGAGATCATCACAGGTGACGAAACATGGATCTATGCTTATGAGCCCGATACAAAACAGCAATCGACCGTGTGGGTCTTCGAAGACGAGGCAAATCCAACGATATTCGTTCGTGGAAGAAGCACTTCGTAGGACGGTCAATTCTGAGTGGTACACCACAATTTGTTTGCCAAAGTCTTGGGAGAAATTCGAAAAACGAACAAGAGAAGACAGATCATTTCATCACACCAGCGCCTTTTTGACCGCCCAAAACGTCGAATTGATGGGTCATCCGCCGTATAGCCCTGACTTGGCACCCAATGACTTTTTTTTATTCCCGCACATCAAGGGAAAAATGCGTGGTCAACGATTTTCGTCGCCAGAAGATGCTGTTGAAGTGTTCAAAAACCATGTTTTGGAGGTGTCTCAATCGGAGTGGAAAAAGTGCTTCGACAATTGGTTTGAGCGCATGCCAAAGTGTATAAATCTTGCTGGAGAATACTTTGAAAAACAATAAAACCATTTGTGATCATTAATATTCGCGTTCTCATTATTAGGCCAGAAATATATATAGCCACCTACGTACTAAGGCTGGGTTTACACTGTTTGCCGCATGAGACATGATAATCTATGTTGTCTTGATTTCAATGCCAAATGACAAGCTATTCACAATGAAACATGACAATATAAGGGCCAACTAGATTATCAGGACTCATGCGACAAACAGTGTGAACCCAGCCTAAGGCTCGTTGGAAATTCTTGGATTCACTGCTAAAGGTTTATAACAGTTGCCAAGTGGCCAGTTCTTCTTAACATTTATGGTGGCTTAAGTATTTTTTGCCAGTGTATTAATGTGCTAGGGAATTTCGCAATTTGGCTAAGGCTTATGGCATTTGCCTCGCATATTTATCATGTGTTTTGCCATTTTTGGGGCGGGCGACAAAAGCCAAAGAAAGGCGAATCTCAATGGCAATGTCAGCGGCAACATTGCCTTCTACTTGCCATAAACCAACACGCTTAGCTCAGCGGGCGGCGCCACATTTCAAGCCTTTTTTTGCGAACTCCCAGAATACCAGCGACACACGTGCGCCAGGCAAATACCAAAGTCGAATTGATTGCGTGCCAGATGCCAAAAAATAAAAGGGGGAAATGGAGCTCAAATGCTGAGGGCGTTGCAAGATGCCAGGTTGCCATTGTTGTGCGTATTGTAATTAAAATGACGACAGCAGCAGCAGCGAATTTTAATAAACTGCCAAAATAAATAAGCGGATTGGCAAAACAAAAAGCGAAAGGCCAAGGAAACAGAACTCGGGGCATAATTTTTCATTATTTGAGTACTTACTCGGCGTGAAGAGCAAACTGTTTACATTTGTTTTACTTCACCGAAGAAGCAGGACTAGGCCCCGAGGCAACATGTTCATTATGCCAGACAAAGCAAAGCAAAGCAGACCGACCCAACCGACTTGGCTCAGGTGCGGCTCATTAAATCATTTGGTAATCAGAGTTAACCTTTCCCGGGATGCCGCAAGAGCTGCCGTTGGCTTTTTGTTATCTTCTTTTTTTTTTTGCGAGTGTCAATCACAGTCGACTTAATTAACATTTCGAGTTGGGTGAATTCGACGCATAAATTCAAATCAGTCTAAGAACTTTAGGTAAAAGCTTTTTGTTTACAAGTAAATACCCTGTAGTCGTCAAAGTGTATGCACAGTTTAGCCTTAGAAAAAGTTGAAGCTCGTTTGGAGTCTTCTACCTTTGAAAAATTTTTTTTCGGATTTTTTTTGTACGTTTTTCTTGAAACCACGTTTTCTGACCTGGTAGCCATGATTGCGACAGTTCTACTAAACCGATTTTGATCCAATCGACGCAGAATTGAAGTAACTCTGGCCCGTACCTCAACAAAGAGGAAAAACATTTTTTTTAAATTTTTTTTACTCTAAACAACAAAAAAAAACGTAATTTTTTTTTAAACGGCCGCCAAGTTTTCAAAAAAATATTGAAAAATATGTTTGAGATACGGGCGAGAATTACATCAATTCTGATCATAACCTTATTTACCGTTTTCCATTCCCATAAGCTGGAGTCCGTGAATCATGGCCACCACCTCTACATCTTTTTTTTTTGAGATCTTTAATTGGCAGGCCGATAACTTTTTGAACAGCCCTCGAAATCTAAATTTTTTTTTTTTACTTTCCAATTTAATTAAAAAATAGCACAAAACAAAAAACCAAATTGAAAAAGCTCTTAGGGTTTTCCCTCCAGAATTTAAAAAAAAAAACACTCATTAAACCCAGTTCAAAGGTTGAAGACCCCCTTAAGTTCGCATATGACAGAGTGAGACAGAAACATCATAGACAAAGCACTCGTAAGGCCTCCAAAAATATATATACCCTATGTCGCTTTTCTACAGGGTACACTAATAATAATAATAATTTTTGCCTGATTTACGACTTACAGTTGAAAGTTTTTCCTTATGCTTGCTACGCTTTGAGTGTTGCACGTCGTTCAATGGCCATAAATTCTCATCAATAAATCACACATAAAGCTGAGTTTGTATGCCAGTGTACGAGTGAGCGGGTGTACCCCAAGTGTCAATGTGTCACTCCACGTCAATGCCATGAATTTCAAACAAAAAAAACAAAAACTTAACTAGAAGCTCTTTGGTGTGGTGTGGGAGGATCTTAGACCTAATCACGATTTAAATTAAGTATACGCATAGTAGATTTGCTTAGTCTCGGCGACGAGCACATAATACTTACAGGTTTTCCATTGATTTAGGGTTTAGAACATTTGCTCGATACTTTCGTTTTTCTCTTTTCCTTTTGTATTTTTGGGGATTGCTTCGCTTTTTTTTTTGTTTGTTGGTGTAGGAACCCAATTGCTGCTGGCTTAAAGCAGCTCCGTTTCCATTTGTGCGGCCTCCATGGTCTCCACAATTGTGGCTGTGGCCGCTGTCAGTGATTCTCATGGAACATATCGTGTGGTCAGAGCACCATCATCATCATCATCGACATTGAGGCCACCACCGCCACAGCCACAGGACCAACAGTTTGGTCAAATTGCAGACACCTGCTCCAGTTCGGCACTGGAACGTCCCGAGTTCATGACCACCACATTCTTGGCCGCATAGTCGGTGATAAAGCGATCGCTGTTACGCGGATGTATGTTGCCCACATCCTGGGCACAACACCAGGGATTACGCATGGTCAAAATTCGCTTGAAGGCATCCCGAAACTCCTTGTTGAAAATCGAGTAAATGATGGGATTAAAGGCCGAATTCGAATAGCCCAGCCAGGTGAGTATCTTGAAGGTCTGACCACCAATGCAGGTTTTGCAAAAGGCAGCCGTTATGTTCACACAAAAGAAGGGCACCCAACAGATAAGAAAGACGCCCATAATGACACCCACAGTGACGGCGGCCTTGTGATCGGAGACATGATATGGCGAGCTGTGATGCAGATTGCGTACCTTGAATTTTTTTGGCGTATTCTTGGGTCGTCGTATGCTCTTATAGCGTTGCTTTTCAGCCACCTCACCGGGTCGTGTTACCGCTTTGATAGATTTCACATGCTTCTGGGCATAGCAGTAGAGGCTAAAAGAGGGCGAGAAGAGAACGTTGTAGTGTATCAGTCTGTTATTCTATTAAGTTGTCCCCCAAAGAAAAATAATTGACTTGGTCCTTTAAGTCCCTCAACTACTAAGAGAACTGTAAGAGACCCTTTGAATTATAGACTTACTTATAAAAGACGTGACTAAATGCCCCAGTTCTTGGCGTCTTCAGGTTTGGGTAATTGATATGATAATTATTTGTTTGACTTGCCACGTCAATTAGATGCTGGCCACACTTGCTACATGCGAAACCTAGACAATAATGCACGTAATGTCTGACTATCATATCACTCTTCCACTTCACTGGCTGACCATCACACACACGCACACACACATGAGGGACTGGACGCCCACAAAATGGGAAACGCACGACCAGGCATCGTACAAATTATGACGATAAAAGTATATTTATTCAGTAATTTAACCAAAATTTGATAGAAAATACCAATGGCAACGGGCAAGGAGCCTCGTGAGTCGAACAGGAAATCTCGTTAAGCCAAAATGGCAACGTGCCGCTAGCCGTAATGTTGATGAGCCCTATCCCGTTGTCTAGTCCTTTTTGCCGACTGCTCAGCTTAGGGATTACTTAGTTGGACACTAATGCGTGTGTTTGCACACACACACACACACACAACCAAACCGACGCTCTCGTGCCTGGGGACCCACACCGACCAAAAGTCCTTTGCGGCCATTTTTTGATATATTTCGAAATTACTTTCTTCAGTTTTCCTTTTTATACACTTGCTAAGGGTTTATATATTTTACCCAGAAGTTTGCAAACGCAAAGAAATAATCAGTTCCAACATCATAAAGCATATACGTTTGTATATAAAGACAGCTTAATTTGTTTGGGTCAAAAAAGAAAAAGAAAAGCAATCAAGCGTTTTGCAAAAACTAAATCAAGAGATAATTCTAATATATTTGCCCTAGATGCCAAAGATCGTAAATCAAAATCGAATTTTTTTTAAATCTTCGCTTTATGTATGTTAAGTATTTATAAAAAATGATGACATTTCCTTTTAAGTGTCATTTATTTAAAATTCGCGATAAACACTCAATTTGCATCATATACGTATGTTGCAATATATATTTCTGGCCTAATAATGAAAACGCGAATATTTATGATTAAAAATGGTTTTATTGTTTTTCAAAGTATTCTCCAGCAAGATTTGTCGAAGCACTTTTTCCACTCCGATTGAGACACCTCCAAAACATGGTTTTTGAACTCTTCAACAGCATCTTCTGGCGATGAAAATCGTTGACCACGTATTTTTGCCTTGATGTGCGGATATAAAAAGAAGTCATTGGGTGTCAAGTAAGGGCTGTACGGCGGATGACCCATCAATTCGACGTTTTGGGCGGTCAAAAAGGCGCTGGTGTGAGCTGGTGTGTGAGAGATCGCATTGTCATGGTGCACAATGATCTGTCTTCTCTTGTTCGTTTCGTCGAATTTCTCCGAAGACTTTAGGCAAACAAATTGTGGTGTACCACTCAGAATTGACCGTCCTACGTTGCTCAAGCGGAACAGTCGCCACATGACCAGTTTTACCAAAGATACAGGCGACCATTTGCTTCGAAGTGCTTCTTCCACGAACGAATATCGTTGGATTTGGCTCGTCTTCGAAGACCCATACGGTCGATTGCTGTTTTGTTTCGGGCTCATAAGCATAGATCCATGATTCGTCACCTGTGACGATCTTATAAACGTCTTTTGAAACACCGCGATTATATTTTTTCAAAATTTCTTTGCACCAATCCACACGAGCGTTTTTTTGAGCGATTGTCAAATTGTGCGGGATCCAAAGAGAACAAACCTTTTTTACGCCCAGGTGTTCATGCAATATCGAATGTATGCTGGTGGCAGAAATGCCCAAGGATGCCTCTATCTCACGGTATGTCACATGAGGATCTTGCATTATCAGTTCACGCACGGCATCAATGTTTTTTGGCACAACAACTGTTTTTGGACGACCTTCGTTTTTGAGTGAATTCATTCAACCAATTTTTCACAGTGCTATAGGATGGTGCTTCATCGCCATACAAAGATTTAAGGTCATCGTTGCACACTTGTCGTGATAATCCACGTCGAAGGTTGTTTAAAATGATTGCACGAAAATTTTTACGAGTTAATTCCATTTTTCAGCCGAGGTAAATTTTTGATTAATCGTTAATCGATATCAAACGTGGTCACACATGAAAGAGTTGTATGGAGCTTTTATCGATAAAAGTCCAAAGTTTTTTGGGAAAAGGCCAATTGGTCCTAAAATGGCTTGAAGTGACCTAGGCCAGAAACTTAAATAGCAACCCACGTAATAAGACGGCTTTTCAAAAGCGTTCAAAAGTGATTTTATTGAGAAGTCTGAAGTCATATGAAGTAATGCTTTCTACTGGAAAGTGGCGAAAATTTAAACATAACGGTAAATTTTGCATTGATAGTGCTGTTGTTATGATTCTCTTTTTATTTGTAATCACCAATTATGCACCAAAGTTTATATCTTATAGCTGCCTTAGGATCGATGGGTCGGTAGAAAAAACAGGTTTATTTTCAATAAAAGCGTTCTTAGTAAGTGAGATTAAAATCAAAAGACGATTTCTAATAAAGCTGACATTCAAAAAAAATCTTTTGTCATTATTAAAAAGTTATAGGAACTGCAAGAGCATATAAGCTTCGGCGTAGTTGAATTTAGTTATTTCCTCTGTTTCTTTTTTTATTATTGTACATTTTATTTACTTTTTACTACTTTCTACTGTTGCGTCAAAGGCATCAAAAAATATTTGCAACTCTCGTTATATTTCCCCCGCTCCTTAAGGTTAGCCCAAAAACTTTCCCAAGTAAGCCATGTAATTGCTGCCCAGGGCGTTGAAAATCTTATGCTGTACTTACCGACAGTAGATGCCAATCATGACCACACAGGGAAAGTAGAAACTGATACAGCTGGAGACGACGGCATATGTGGGCGTCAAATCCAGGGCGCATGTTGGATACTTTTTGCCATTATCCTCGAAAATCAGCGGCTGGTCGGGTCGATGTATACCCAAAGAGATGGGCACAAATGAGACAAAAGCGGCCAACAGCCAAATGGCGGCAATGGTAATGACAGCAACGCGTCGTGTCACCCAACGGCCGTATCTGCAAAGAAGGGGCAAGAGAAAAGTAAAAGTTGCATCAAATACGCAGGCAAAGGAAGCGAAAATACACGCGCTTTTGGCCATTAAAGGGTAAACAGCAGCAACATGGCAACGTTTTGTGATTGCGGCTTTGCGTGTTGGGGTCAGCCCGTGGGGGCATTAGGAAACATCATTTATGGGTGTGAGCGACAAGTGATACACTCAAAAAAAAAAAAAAAAAAATAACATGCGATAGTCAGAGTTCTGGGACCAACCTTAAATCTAAAGTTTGAATCAATATAATAATTGTTACATTGAGTACGAAATAGACTTAGAATGCCAAGGAACATTTGCATTTTCGAAGACGAAACTTCCCATAAAATTCCCAAGTTTCAGTTTAATGTTCCTGCCACAGTTTGTATATAACCTTTAAATGTGGCGCCACACGAACTGTGTAAACTGAACTGTGTGGCAGGCATAGAGTGTATTAAAGTAAAACCATTTTGTACGGGAAGTATTGTCGGCCAAAAATATTATAAGCATTTATTAGCTAGCAAAAATATTTGATTTTTTTCTAAGTGTGCCTAAGATCAGGTGTTTGACCAGGCTGCATGTCATTAATTACTCACCAGGGCCGTGCGACAAATCGAGCTTAACCCAAGCCCAAACCACACACACACAGACCAAACCCAAAAAACCACATCGCATGACGTATGCAAATCATTGTGGGTTGCCTTCGCAGCAGCAGCAGCGGCAGTGGCAGGAGCGGAGGTGGAGGCAGGAAATGAGCAGACCGAGTCAGAGTAGTCCCAGAAAACACTCCAAGAGCCCATGGCCTGGCTGTTGGCATTTTCGGTTGCCATATGCCGCAGCATTTTGGCTTGTGCAGGAAATCAAACAGAATAATTCAATTTCAATACAAAGACTCGGCACTCACACGACGACAAAACGACAAAACGGAAAAAGGAAGTTTATGTAATTGTATTCACATACAAATTCAATTTTGCTTTCGGCACGAAAATTGATTTCCCTTCGCTTTATTGTTGTTGTTCCTTGCCTACGCTAATTCACTGTCTTTCGTGAGAATTGGCTAAGCACACGCTTTGATATGAACAGAACCGGTGTCTCCATTAAGTGATGGCATTGATGCCATCGATGGAGGAACCACTCAAGCAACGATGGGCTAATTGAAATCATGGGCGTGTAAGTGCGTCTGTGTGCTAGGAGCAACTTGCTCCATCAATGGCACATTTGCATTTCACGTTGACTTTGAGTTAGTCTGGTTGTCCCACATGCACTCAAGAAATTGCCACAAGGCACGCACAATGGATGCATCTCTCGCTGTTTGTTTGTGTTTGTGTGAGGCAACATTTGCATAGTTTTGTTTGTTTGCCTTTTGCATGTGGAAATTTTATGACTCTTTATGAGCGCTTTGTTGTTGTGTATTTGTTGGCACACACGCACACGCACACATACAGTGGAAGCCAAAGGGGAACGCCGTAATCATTGAATCACTTTAAAGGTTCTGTACAATCCCGTGGGCACATAAATTTAAAGGCTTTCCGCGGATTTTGCGTTAAGGACAATTCAAGGTCAGAAATGAGTTTTCTTTGCCAAAAAAAAAAGCTCTTGAAGCTAAAAACAATAACAAAATACAGCTGATTGGATCACCTGAACTATATAGTACGCTAATTATTATGCTGCTTAAATGCAGAATTTAATTTTAATTAAATTAGATGCGAAAGTCAACTATACAATAATATTGGACATCAATAAGGAAAAATCTGGAAACTAATCTGATCTCTAATCTAATCTCTAATCTAATCTCTAATCAAATCTAAAGTGGAAGCTAATTTTATTTAAAGTTTTAGGCGTTTCAGTAAATATTACTCATACGACACGTTGACAGTTTCAACTTTGTTCAACACGATTTTTATCCCAATTTTAACATAGTCAGCTTTGTGATTTTAAACGAAATAGTCGAAAATATGTTGGGCGACTTAAAGGCCGTTTTCTCAAGTTCATGTTTTACAAATCTACATATTAACGTAGGTTGCTATATATATATCTGGACTAATAATGAAAACGCGAATATTAATGATCAAAAATGGTTTTATTGTTTTTCAAAGTATTCTCCAGCAAGATTTGTCGAAGCACTTTTTCCACTCCGATTGAGACACCTCCAAAACATGTTTTTTGAACTCTTCAACAGCATCTTCTGGCGACGAAAATCGTTGACCACGCATTTTTCCCTTGATGTGCGGGAATAAAAAGAAGTCATTGGGTGCCAAGTCAGGGCTGTACGGCGGATGAGCCATCAATTCAACGTTTTGGGCGGTTAAAAAAGCGCTGGTGTGAGCTAATATGTCAGAGCTCGCATTGTCATGGTGCACAACGATCTGTCTTCTCTTGTTCGTTTTTCGAATTTCTCCGAAGACTTAAGGCAAACAAATTGTGGTGTACCACTCAGAATTTTGCTCAAATGGAACAGTTGCTACATGACCAGTTTTACCGAAGAAACAGGCGACCATTTGCTTCGAAGTGCTTCTTCCACGAACGAATATCGTTGGATTTGGCTCGTCTTCGAAGACCCACACGGTCGATTGCTGTTTTGTTTCGGGCTCATAAGCATAGATCCATGATTCATCACCTGTGACGAGCTTATAAACGTCTTTTGAAACACCGTGATTAAATTTTTTTCAAAATTTCTTTGCACCAATCCACACGAGCCTTTTTTTTTGAGCGATTGTCGAATTGTGCGGGATCCAACGAGAAGGTGTTCATGCAATATCGAATGTATGCTGGTGAAAGAAATGCCCAAGGATGCCTCTTTCTCACGGTATGTCACATGACGATCTTGCATTATCAGTTCACGCACGGCATCAATGTTTTCTGGCACAACGACTGTTTTTGGACGATCTTCATCTTCAAGCGAGCGCCGCCCTCGATTGATTTCAGTAAACCAATTATTTCACAGTGCTATAGGATGGTGCTTCATCGCCATACAAAGATTTAAGTTCATCGTTGCACTCTTGTCTTGATAATCCACGGCGAAAGTTGTGAAAAATGATTGCACGAAAATTTTCACGAGTTAATTCCATTTTTCTGCCGAGGTAAGTTTTTGATTAATCGTTAATCGATATCAAACGTGGTCACACATGAATGAGTTGTACGGAGCTTTTATCGATAAAAGTCCAAACATTTTTTGGGAAAAAGCCAATTGGTCCTAAAATGGCTAGAAGTGACCTAGGCCAGAAACTTAAATAGCAACCCACGTACATGTTTTATTGTGTAAAGATTGAGTGAATCATTTGGATACTTTTGAAGTAGAGTTTGTGACACAAAAAGTTATGTACAATTTTAGGTTTGATACCGATTATCATATTTTAGAAAAGTGATCATGTACCACATTCGAGTTCACTTTAGTGAAAACCTGAACAGGCTTGTATGACTTTACAAATTTGCTACCTAGAGCTTCCGGTTACCAAAATGTTCAGATTTATAAACTCGATGTTTTATAATGTTATTGAAATATGAAAAAAAGGAAGCCTGAATTGCTATACAAGAACAAATATATTCTTCGGTGCCCCGGAAATGATATTTTACAGATAGCAGACGAACAACAAATGTTAGGTAGATATATCAAAATTGTGAGCTAACTTGCCTCACCCGTTTATTCCTTTTTTTTTTGCTTGGCTAAGCCAGAACTTTGAAACCCTAATTAAAAGATTTTCGAATGTCAATTAACTACGAATAAATCATTCCAAATAAATTGAAAACTATTACCAACTTCTTTACCATTGTGCGAAATTCTTTCCAAAAAATACAATTACCAAATGTTCCCAAGTGCGTGATTGTTGTTGAAGGGGGAAGGGGGTTTTTGTGGTGTGTTTTATGGCTCTTTAGTATTGTGACCTCGCTCTCTCTCTCTCTCTCTCTCCGTCTCTCTGAGGCACTTTCCGCACCGTCTAAAGTTTCGTTGTGCTTCAGTTTTTATTGCAGTTTAAAATGAATTTCACATATGCGTCTGACAGTTACGATGATGACAGGCGCCAGCGGCTCCAACTTGTCACATTAAACAAAGTGTGTTTTCTTCCATTTTGGGTTTGCTGCGTCTAATTAAATTTGCACGCGCTTTTTTGGTTTCTTGCTAATTCTTTGCTCTCTAGGCAAATCGTTTGCGAGCGCAATTAAATTAAGCGCGTGCAATTATTTTAAAACCCTAAGAAAATACACAAAATCAGCAGAAAATCATTCTCCCCAGTGGATGTGAAGCGGGACAGGTGTGTCCTAATGAGACGTCGACGCTCAGTCTGAACTTTGTGAGGAGTAAAAAATGCGACGTTGCCTCCACTTTGACATGCAAATAAATCAGATTTGCATAAAGAGCAGCCTCCTGCTAGAGGTATCCTTAATATTGCTAGACACACCCCATATAGCCCCACAGTTCAACGTTTACATTTTGCCAGACACAAAAGGTGGAAATGTGCGCTGCGTTGAGTTTTCGCGCATTTTGTACTTGCCAGCTGACACCGCTGGGCTCCTTGAGATTGAGTGTTGCCCACGGAGCAGAGTCTTGACATTTGAAGTGAAGCCAGTGTCTGCCCCGAAGATACTCGCACTTGAAAAATAGATCAAAAGACGCAACCAGATAATGGCCAGACAAATTTACGTGATGGTTGCACAGTAAACAAATTCATACAGTGGCTAAATTCAATTTCAGATTATTTCAAATTGATTATAGAACGACGAAATACTGGCAATGCATCGCTAAAAGATTAATGTGTACTAGTAAGTACTTAAATATATGCTTGTGTGTATTATTAAAGGAGCGGACCTCAAAAAGGTGAAAGAGGAAATAGTAGATCTTAGCACTTTTAAAGTTTCGTACGAAAAATTTAAATACGAACTCAAAATCCTAGAAATTTATATTGAAAATTTGGGACTCCAGGAAAATGTGTGCTCAAGGTATGAAAATTCGGCCAACACTGCGTATGAGGGATAAAAATATTTTTAGTTTTAGGAGGCTGAGAATATAAGCTTAAATTTTTCTTATCAGAGAAGTTCAATCTTATTTCCTTATGGAAAATTAACAGGATATTGATTAGTGCCTCAAAACTAGCTCTGTACTTATAGAGAGAATTAAATATCTAATAAATCTAAATCAAAAAAAAGAAAAAGAAATAAATTCTAATATTCTATTCTTCTAGGTTTTGTAAATTCTTTGGCTTTGTAAAATGTCCCAATTAAGTATTAAATTGGGACATTTTATTTATGTTCTTTTCACACAATCCTTCTCACTGAAGTAATTTAAATCTTTGAAAGTTCTGTGACACCTACCGATTCCTATCATCAACCCAAAACGGTCAATGGAAAATTTGATATTGAAATTTGCAAAATAGTTTGAATGCTTCACGTGCTTCATTCGTATTAACGTCCACTGAACTTGGCTTACTGAAATCGTTTCTATTACGATAAAAGAAAATCTTTTTGCCACCTCAATTTGTGGACAACTTCTTTTTTTTCCCAACTTTCCCAGCTTCAATGCAACGTCATATGCTCGCCAACTCGTTACGTGCCATAAACTATTGAACGACTGACAGGCATGAGGGGCAAACTGAGCTAAATTCATAGTAACACACCAATACAAATGTCTCTTAGAATTTTTCATAAACGTATAAGCTGGCCGCGGGGGGGATAACAGACATGGCAGGTGCAAGTGGAGCAACAAATAACCCCAACAAACTGGGACGAGGAAAAATATTTTTCTACTTTTGGCTTTTGGCTGAAAATAGCATCAAAGGATTTATTATGGTTCTTTATAACACCGACGAGAGAGAGAAAAAGAGTGGAAAGAGAGAATACGATAAAGAAGGGGTGAATGTTAATTTCGTTTGCTCGACTACTGCAACTTTAACTGTCAGCAACTTGGTTAGAGTCATTTTTTACTAAACCACTCACACACAACAAACGGCTCACACATATGACAGACTTAATCATTACACAACAGCAGCAAAATTCTGTGGTATTGTTAAAAATTTAATTAACACAATTGTTTTGTTGCAATGTTCACAAAATTGCTTCCCTTGCTTTATAATTCAATTTCGTTTTTAGAGCACAAAAGTCTTTTTAACATGACTGCCTTTATGGTTATGACAACTGACTGCCTGAGCCAGAAAGTACGCCTCATTGTCATTGTCCCTTGCCGGATTCACCTGCGACAGCAGATTTTCATTGTGAAGGACATGGACTTACGGATATGGTCAAAATTAAATTGCAATGCTAAGCTAAAATGTAATGTAATGCCAAGTCAAAGAAAGTCAAAATTTAAATAGAGAACAGCTTTAGTACTTAATTCTTAAATAAAATACTGTTGAAATGAAAGACTGCAATTCTGGCTGTTACAGCCGCAAAGGGCCTAGCCGAGCTTCTCTCAATCTCTGGGCTCGTGTGTCTTTAAATTTTCGCTCAAGAATAAGAGACCTACAGTTAAACGCTGAGTCCTAACGGCAAACAACTAATGCCAACAGTAGAAAAAACTTTTAATTAGATGTTTCGAAGAGGGATCCAGAACCCACAGCCTCCTGCACAGTAGGAACACACGCTACCCACTGAGTCACACAAAACCACAGATGATATTAAATGAAAGAATCCATATAAAAAAATTTAAATATTTGATTTATTGCTTCTAACATTCACTTAAAATTGAATATTTTTGCGTAAATCTTGGTGGAACCGCAAATCGTTGTAGGTTAGGAAGGCCACAAGAAGCAATAACTAATTTGATCAGTTAATAATTTGATTAATGCCATTTCAAATTCTTTGATATATAAGAGTAGGTAGGTTTATTAGCCGTATCAGTTACTACGTTTATGCTAGTGGTGCTCGCGTGACGTGAATTTAAACGTGTCACGGTGTGTCACGTCATCTCACTACGTGATCGTGAGAAAATACGTTCTTTCGTGCGTGAGCATCCGGGATCCGTGCGTGATTCGTGCAAGTTAAAGTTATTCATCGTGAATATAAGTCATCCAGTATTCATGCAATTTTGTTTCTATTATATTTGATTAATTACGTTATTCCTAAAACTGAGTTGCTTTTGATTTCGTGAATACGCTGCTCACAGCTGCTCCATACATAGGGCGTGGTGTAGCCATGAAACCCATGATAGAGTTAAGGTATCTTCTAAAAAAAAATTCGGGTTTGGTTGATCATTCGTGAAGGAATCGTGCGTGACGCAAAATGCTTAAAAAAAAATTGTGTGCTTGAAACGTGCGTCAAGAAATTTTTATTTTGTGTATCGTGCGTTAAGTGAAAGCAAAATCGCTCACGTGCACATTTCTAGGCTATGTTTATGAATATGAATAATTGCGCAACATATTTATTTTTTAACACAAATTCTTTTGTGAATGCACAATGTGGATTATGTATGCCATAATTGACAACAAATTATCTCGTTCAAAAAAAATAATTTTTAAGAATATAAAGTTTGGATCCTTAGAGGCAAAAAAGCATGATTTTTTATTGCCATAAACGTAGTGAGTATTAAATGGCTAAAAGGATCCCAGTTTAAGCCACGTAATGCAAACAGAAGACATTTTTTCGAACACTTTCATGAATTGTGCGAACAAATGAAGTATACAAAATTTTGGTGCTGTATAGATCAACAAAGGCTAAAACGCCCATTGACTTGCTTACAATAGTCCAATATGGTCATTGAAGCAAAGTTAATGGTCGAATTGCCACATAGGTCAGTCAGTGGTTGGATACTTTAAAGGTTGTTTTGTCCAATGGAATAAGTGAACCAATGAGGTCTAAGCACTTTAAATGGTTTAGGTAGTGGTACGCGCATGAGCGATTTTTCCATTATGATAAACTCTGTAAGCATAATTTACGCACACCATTTTCTTAGGGTTTCACGTCACGCACAATTCAAGCACGATTTTAGGAGGCTTCACGAATGATCACGCAGAATAATTCACAACTTTCGACGCATGAGATATGACAATCTAGTAGGCCCCTATGTTGTCTTGTTTTCATTGTGAATAGCTTGTCATTTGACATTAGACACTGTACAACGTGAAGGTTTACTAGATCAAAAATGGTTCACAAATGATTCCAAAACCTTATATTTCATTCAAAATATTTCAGCTATAATGTTTTTGTTCCTATACTTATATATTGCCTTTTGTAAGCAGACACACTACTCAATTCAATTTTTTGAAGCGCTCAGCGACTGCACACAAGTCTGAGTATAAATTATTATGCTTACCAACGCAACAATCATTAACCACAAAATTAATAATGCACCTGCCAAAAACTTTGTAAAGTCTCAAACTTATTACCGTTAATCACAGACCAAGGTGATGCCACAAAAGTGTTTAAGCCAACTTCAATAAACTTGGCAAAAAATGATGAAGTCACACAACCTGCAAAAAGGAAAACCCCATTGTAATGCCCAATAAATCTGCTACTAATGAAACAATTATGTGCAACGATTAATAAACGGACGGAGGACTGAAAATACGAAAATGAGAAACGCCTCAATATGTAAGAGACGTGACAGGCATGACAACAGGGCGTATGATGAATATGTATGCATAAAAAAAAGCGAAAAATGGCGCCCTACAGTGCCATTCAATCATAAATCGATAAATAAATTTTCGCCCCACAATTTTGACAGCCTAGTTGGCTTTTAGTTTTTTTCACCAACAATTAGTTTTTAACGATAGATTGGTTAATGTTTGCATATGACAGGTGATGGCACTCACCTGAGCGGATCCTTGATGTGTATGTAACGGTCCATTGATATGGCGCACAGATTCAAAATCGATGCCGTCGAACACATGACATCGAAGGCCACCCACGTATCGCAAAACTGTGCGCCAAAGATCCAATAGCCTGCAATGGAAATTAAAATAAAAAAAAGAGGGAAAGCGAATGAGTGAGGAACAGTTGATGAACTGACCGACCTTCTGTCTGTCTGTCTGCCAGACTGATTGCTTGTTTAAAATGCTTAATAACTACTCGACTCCATCTGTGTCCGTGCGGTGCGGAAATTGCCATGTTGCGGTGCCGGCAAACATGAAGCGAGTGCAAATGGCGTTACAGCAATCAGTTTCTTGTTTTACTTATTCATGACATAAATTGCATTTAAATTATTACATAAATTCATTTCCGTTTCCTCTTTGAGCCTCTGACACACTCAACCTTTTTGGCATCTTCATAAGTGCAGTGCAATTATGGCAAATGATTTTCCGAAAGGCAGTTGGGTAGTCAATTGAAGTTCCGTGCGTGACCAGGTCGGAAATCCGTTTGACTTCATGAAAGAAGTCATCGGCATACACACACAAGAGTTCACTTCTGATAAATTGAATCTCAGTTTTTGATATAAAAAGGTTATTTATGGTGTGTGGCTTTCATGATGCTTTTGATACGCATACGCATATCATGCTCATTGCGGCTTTTATGCCCGGTCGTTGTGCGAACGTGTCACAGGAAATGGCTCTTCAACACACAGGATATGTCGTTTTGGTAATGGTATATGCGCTTAATATCAACGAAATCAGTTGATAAATATCTACCAAAAATTATAATGCAGAATTAAGTGGCGTACAATTACGGTTGGATTAAACAAACATTAAGTTGGGAATGGCACATTAAATTTTAACTGAATTGCAGGGACATTTTTTTTGCAATGTGGACCCTTGATTTTACAAATGCAATTCAGTTTTATGGTCGTTACGCATCTTGTTGGCTTAGAATGTCTTTGAGGGACTGCTGGAAGTAATTGAAGGAAGAAGATGAAGATCAAGTATCTATAAAGCAAATTGTTAAAAGGGCCTCAGAAGACACCAATATTAAAGCAAAATTGACTTAAAAAAATTCTCTAAAAATTTAACCCAAATTTGTGCCCCGCATTGCAAGGGGGCTTATGTTTTTTTTTTTTTTTTTTTTTTTAAATTCCCCCATACATGCACTTGATGTTCCCGCTTCATTTGGCTTCCAGAGCTTCAGGCACCATATGTGGCTTCAGCCCACAAGTATGCAGCACATTTTGCGAATGCTTTTAGCTCCAAAAAAAAAAGTACTACCTAAGCGACCAGGCGCAGGATGTGTTCGACTCAGCAAATATTTTATGCCGCTTTCATTCAATAAGCAGACACACACATACAAACATACATTCAACACACACTTGCTATATGTTTTTGTGATTTGGCATGTGTATTTCTTGAAGCTTGCCAGCATCTGTCAGTCGGTCTGTTGTTGTTTGAATTTGTCCAAATATGGTACGTTTATTTGCTGATTCGCCTGCCTTGAAGCGTGCTAAATGTTGCCTTGACGAAAATAATTTGCCTGAACAGCTTTACATGTGTGTGTGTGTGACTGCGAGCTCCCCTGGGGCAGACTTTGTTTGTCTTGAGCAGCTGAGCATTTTTATTTATTTTTTCACACTTTTGCCTCTTCAAGTGCCAAAGTCGTTTATTATTTTCACACAGATAAACGAAGGAGAAACATGGCAGATACAGGGCAGGTGGAGGACAAGCATTTGTACTAAATAACCACGAAACCAAATGACTACCTGATTATGCTTAAAAAATCATGATTTTTCCTCCCTCAAATATGCATCGTAACGCATTTCGATTTGTGTATTATGAGGGCAGTTTGATAAGTCTCGATTTATGGTAATTTTTACATAATTAATCAATTTACCCTTTTTAGATAGGCACAATATTTGATCTTGTATTGTGCGTTTTCATACATTTTTACCAGTCAAAATTTGGCAAAGTTAAAGAAAATATAGCTTAAATTATGGGAGGCAACTAGATTCCTTTCTCTAAATATTTATAGGAACTGTTAAAGGGATTTTTTTAATTTGAAAGGTGTTTTATGAGTGTTTTTTTCTTAATTCTGGAGAAAAAATTAGAGCTTTTTCAGTTTGGTTTTTGGATTGAGTTATTAATTAACTATATAAGAAAATTATACAAAAAAATGAATGGATCTCATTTAGAGCTGGTCAAAAAGTTGATCGGCCTGCCATTATGCGTCTCAAAAAAAAAAGGTGGTACAGGTGTTAATTTCGGGACTCCAGGTTATCGGAATAGAATGAGATTATGACCAGAATTAATGTAATTCTAGCTCACCTCAATCAGGATTTTTTATATTTTTTTGAAAAAGTGGCGGACATTTTTAATTTCCATTTTTAACTGGTTTTTTTGTTTTGCAATTTAGTGTAAAAAAATAGTAAAAAAAATGTTATTCCTATTGATTGAGGTACGGGCCAGAATTATATCAATTATGCATCGATTGCAACATGGCTGATCAATATTGGTTCAGTAGAACTGGCGCAATTTCGAGCAACGTATAAAATACTCCTTTGAGCTAGAACATTGCTCCACTAAATTGGGTATATCTGCTAAAGTATTCAGAATTTTGTAAAATGGTTTAAAGGGTTGGAAAGGGGAATGTCCAAGCTATAATTATAATGCATAACAAAAAAATCTAAATTTTGTTTCAAAGGTAGAAGACCCCCATAAACATTAGTTACGAGGGGCATTTATGCTTTCGGCTACAGATTTTCGAATGAGACTACACTGGCTCCCAGTATCGATGAATGCGGTTAACGGTTTCGATTCGATAAAAATGGGTATAACAAAACAATTGTCCAAATGCTTATCATGATTAGGAACAACAGGTTTACGTGAAGTGGCATCGTTTTTGTAGCAATTTTCTCCATTGGATTGAACTTGTTCGAAAAATTACCTTCTTCGCCACAATTATTACATTTTTGAACGGACTTTGAAGTGGAAAGGTTAGCAGCATCATCTCTTTTCGCTTCCGGGAACAGGTTTATATTTCGATACCTGCACACTTTCTGGATGTATGAAATAATTTGCATCTGCTTCATCGTGGTAAACTTAATAATGGCGATTCTTTACTGGAACTCATGATGTTTGAGGCCAGACCGTGCATATCGGATAATAGCGGCTTCGCTGATTTTGTACCGGTTTCCCAGAGCATACATTCGAAAGCAATATTCCTAAATGGTTTCCTTTGGGCGACGGATGCATAATAGACTGCGTCCTCATCGGGAGTTGAGCTTGGCTGGTCCTTTTAGACACGTGTAAATGGCGATTAACAAGAACCTTTCCTCCGATTGAAACGCATCAACCACCTTGTTCGCACGTTCGATAAATTGCTCGACATCGATTCCATCTTCGTTCGTTGGGTTGTACTCTGGCAAGGTGCTTGCAATATCTTTCACGAAGGCCACACAGTAGGGACCCAATTACCCTCAAAGCAGAGGTTTTCTTCAGACTTCTTAAACTGCCCTCGTACATTGTACCGTATTTCGATTTTTCAGTAATCCTCTCATTCAGCGGGCATTGACGACAGCTGCATGTTGGCCCCCAACGTAACATGTCGCCGCCAGAAGGTGTCTCTCACTCAACTTACCCGCCCATTTCAATGAATCTTTCCAAGTTTGCCTACAACTTTTGCTTAATTTGCCGCTTATTTACTTAGACGAGTTTCGCGGCTGTGGGTTGTCAAGTTTTAATTTGCTTTCTATGCTTTGCATATTGCAGAATTAATAAAATACATTCATAAAATGGCGAAACTTGCAGTACAAGTTTGTCAGAGCAAAGGGATTGGCGGACTTGAATGAGTGCTTTTTTGGTAAGCTGCCTGGGTGTCAGTCTCCAGTCACTCGTGGCCTGAGCTTCTGTCTGAGCCTGAGTGGTGGTGCGGGAAAGGGGGGCTAATGGAAAGTAATCAGCATGTGTGTGTGTGTACATAAGCCAGCATCCGACATACAGCGTGAATAAAATGGAATTCCACAATGTAACGCTGAGCCATCACAACGTTGCAGCTGACACACTTTAAAATGGCAATGCCAGAGCCACATCGAATTCAGCTTTAAGCGCTGCCAGGCTTGTCAAATGCCTCCCCCCTTCCGCTCCTTTGCCACACCCCAACATTTTCTTTTAAGCTGACACCCTGCAGCATTTTACATAAATTTGTGCGCGACAAATTTTCAATTGCAATTCCCATTATGGCAGACAGATAACAATAACAAACTGTAGTGTCCAGATTCCTACAGGGTCGTAAGCCAAATTTCGTCTCACTACTTTGCTTTGTTTTTTAATTGTTTATGTAACGTTAGAAGAACGAAAACTTAGCAACTACTCTTAGGTCACCTTGGATAAGCATCAGCGCATCATAATGATCGCACCGTTCTTATCTAACGTCGCCTTCGGTAAGCTGCTTATCGGCTTAAGCAAGCATGCTTACGAAAGTACAGACAGTGAGCAAATGTCTTTTGTGCAGAGCTCAACGTATTTGATTGACCTGCTCGCTATCAGCTTCTAAAAAAGAAAAAATTTAAGCCACGCGGAAATTACATAATTCGAGATCGTAGTGGAGTCCACATATACATATTGTGAACGAAATATTTATATTCCTTGATGATCAATATCGGAAGTGAATTGTTTAAATTGTGTTTTGGCCAGGTACGAATTTATGTTAGTGAATTTTCAGAAATCTAAGCATCTTTTTTATAGTGCTCAACGCCAAATTGCTTTCGGTATGGGGCTTGAATTGCCTGCAAAATCGTTGGCCTTGGTTTGAGGCAACATTGTTTGGAAGCCTTTTCTCGACGGAATCAAAGAAGGCAGATCTCTTTTATATTGGCACAACAATCTTCAATAATCCATGGGCCACATCGAGCCACAAAATTCACAGCAGCGACGGAATTCTACACTGCCCACCTCGTGAAGAATTTTCTTTATTTCCCGACAATGTGTTTAGGCGAACACACCTATTTTTTGTTTGCATGATGACCCACAAAAGGGGCCAGGAGTTTGAAAAGGAAGTAATTCGCTCTCCTCCTAACACATGTGTGTTGCATCCATGAGGTCCACCAAAATTGTTTAATCTGTTTGCGAGTGAACTTTTAATTGATATATATATATTTGTGACACCTTGTTCATCACAGTTGTTGGATTTATTTTGCTCAAGACATCACCAAGATGATCTATATTTTTTTCTTTATAATTAATTGTCATAATTAACTACTATATGATTTTGATTTGCTTAAATGGAATTTTAAATATTTGAACATAAGTCTCTTGCATCGATCAGGAAAGGAAGAGGAGTGTGTGTGTATAGTAAAGATTTTTTTATAGCCATTCTAGTCATCTGAGCTCACATACGACGGCAGTATTTGGTGAGTCAAAAAGTAGTTAAATCTTATATCTCTACAAACATACCCCTTCTATTATATTACCCTATTTATATTTCTGAATGATGCAAACATATGCCCAAGTGATCTGATCCTAAGATCTATTAACTTTTCTACCTATTCCTAAATATCTATATATTCTTTCTTTATTTATCTTAAAAATTGAATTGCTAATAATCTGAAATCAAGAATAATGAATTACTATTAAAATCCTTAATGAAGTCAAGGAGTTTAAGTTTCCAATCATGAATTTTGCATATCTTTTATAAATAAATCTGTACCATTTAAAATTAAAAATGAAAGCTTAAGTTTTTCCTGATGGCGTCGCCGATCAAAAAGCCAATGCAATCCCATACGTAAGTAACAACCTTTGATTGTTATAGGGGCATACCATAATGTTGCTGGTATTGCCAAGAAGGGTGGGTGCAGAATAGGGTATATCAACAGCTTAATACCCTAAATCTAATCAGTCCACACCCTCTAAACTGTCTGTCATTCCTAGCCTTTTAGTTTTCTTTTATTTTTCTTGTAGATAGTGCACTTAACTATTGTAGTGGTGTGTTAGCCATAAATGGGAGGAGGGAAGAACCCCCCCCCTCCGACGAGCTCAGCCGTAGTACCGCAGCAAGAAGTGCACGTCCCCGATTCCCTTATGGCCAATAACGAATGGAAGTTGGGAGCAGATCATAGATCTGAAGGCCATTCATTGTTTAAAAACAGAAGAACACCCAGCACGCTACACATTGGCGCCCAACGTGAACCTGACCGCATGAAATACCTTAAGAAGTCTGTATATTTTACATGCAGAAGTAGGGATAATCAAACTAAAATTTGAGCATACGGTCAGCTCACAGAACTTCTCCTAATAGTTTATTATTTTTTTTTTACCCTTCAATTTTTTTAATATCTCTTACTAGACTTATAACTCGACAGTGTGGTGTTGAAAAGATCAAATTTCGTCTCTTGGAATTGCGATGACAATTCGGTATTTCGGATTGGTCGACCAGACGAGTCGAATCCTAGATACACAGATGCTATAGTCCTTTAACATCTAAACAAACTTTTCTCTGTTTTGAGGGGATTTGTGTATGGAATTGCAGGTTGCTAGAGACATTGGTAGCCTGACCAGCATAAACTTCAGTACATTAGCAAAGCAGCAATACATTCTATTAATTTTCCAAGTATATTGGCAGAAATTTTGTGTGGATTTGATTGATTCAATTTATGGCTTTGGTTTTTGGCTTTTTGAAAAGTGACGGACCTAAATTACGATATATTGTTTATTAAATAAAATTGATTAAAATGCCTCTACAGCATAGTAATGAAAATATAAATGAGGTTCAAAAGAACAAGACCCATTTTTTGGATTTTGTCATAATGTAATCAATAAAAACGAACTAGGTTGCAGTTTTTGCTGCAAACACAGATTTCACAACCGTTGTATTGTAGAATGTCTACAGCATTCTTCTATTTGTCCGGAATGCAAACAAAACTGTTTGGTGAAGCAAACAACTTATTTAAATAACACATTGGCGGCAGAAATGCAAAGAAAGCTCTGGGATAACTGATACCCTTTCTCAGGTATGGTTAGCCTTCAACAGAGTTTCACACCATTCGCAAAGCTCTGGTAGAACTTCTAGAGGTAGAGGACAATTCCCAAGAAGAGGTATTCAAACCCGATCAAAAAGTCGCACACAAAAAGAACCTTCTCGCGCGATTGCGCAACCTTGCAACCCCTTCAGCAGCAAGCCTCAAATCCATGGATCAAGAGGAAGTAACAACCTTAGTGCAGACTGTTATACGAGATCAAAAATCAGACCCAGATGTTAATGGATTTAAACGCTCTTGACGAAACAATTGAGAAATCAATTGGAGCAGCTGGCAAATCTACAGTTAGGGCGCAGTAATCATAGTGGGCAACATGATAGTATCAGGAATTCTGATAGCCCTTCAATGGATTTCTATCAATCGCCTGCGGCTCCTCGCAGTAACAGGCCAGAAAACTTATCAGACATTTTATCAAGGGCCAATTCTTCTTTGTCAGTAGAAAAGGTTTCCGGCATTATTCAAAGCTGGAGGCGGAAGTTCGATGCAGAAGAGACGGTATGCAGGCTCAAGATTTTCTTTATAGAGTTAGATCGCTCGCTCTACAAAATTTAAATGGTAATTACCAACTTTATGCGATCATTTACCCTTGTTATTTGCTGGCAAGGCCAATGAATGGTTTTGTTCCCATCGCTCAACCCTCATTTCACATGGCAAACATTTTGTGATGAATTCCGTAAAAAGCCCAAGGATAAGACGATGATATGGAGCGTATGGCAGATGATAAATTCGCGTCGGCAAGGAGACCAAGAAAGTTTTGAAGATTTTCAATTTGCAGTTGAGAAACTCATAGGACGGTTGCAAAAAGATATTCCTGAACGTTCCCTTGTGCGCATTTTGATACACAATGCTAAGAGCTCGGTACGATATGAGCTTATGCATCTCGGGATTTCCACTTTGGCCAGACTTCGAGATGAAATTAGAACTCAACGAGCAGTTTTACAAACAAATTAAACTCACACTCCTAAAAGTAAATTTGAATCGCGTTCTCGTATCGCCGAACTCGAGACTGAGGCAGAAGAACAAGTATCTGAGGAAGTAGCAGCCTTTCAACGAAAGCGGTTATTTGCTGGAATTGCATAAGCCTGGTCATCGTTTTGACGCTGACTGTTTGGAGCAACTTACCTTTATTTTGCTACGGTTGCGGAGCTAAAAACACTTATAAGCCAAAATGTCAATCCTGTAATCCCTCGTGGAAAAGGAGTCGGATGCGTGGACCAATCCAAACTGACGCATCCAAAAAATTAACCTAAGACTTTCAGTCTCAGACTGAGGCAGACGAGCCCTCAGATTTGAGCCAATCAACACTATTAAATACAAGTTCGTCTAACTTAAATACAAGCCCTAACCCATTCTTACCCCTGCACATACGCTTGGCTAATTATTCAGCGGCGCGTCAACGCATTTTTGGAGATGCGAATAGCTTGTCCCTGACCCTTAAACCCAGACGTTCAACTTTGCGTCTTAGAACCTTTTGGAAAGATCAATTCCACTCGGAAAAAGACTTATTTTCGGAACTGCCTCAATTCAGACAATCGTCTGCATAGGAACTAGTTGTTAGAATAATAAATACATAGCTTTTATTAGGTATTCTGGGGCTACAATCAGCTGTATAGGCAATAAAGCGGCTATTGAGCTCAGATCTAGTCCCAATATTCAGAAGTGCTCAGGTAGCATTAAAACTGCGAACAATTCGAAGTGTTCTGTTACTGGAAAGCTTGTATCCGCAATTACTTGTCGCGGTATGATTAGGCCTATAGAATTTTCATATCATACCCGATCTTAAACAGGACGTTTACTTAGGTATTGATTTTTTGGCAGGACTCGGATTACTGAACCAAATTATGAATCCCACAGAACGTGTATCTGAACTCGATACCGGATACGAAGATAGTAAAGATACTCCAAATATGCATATTTGAATCCTAGCCAGAGGAGTGCAGTCTCGATGCTATCATAGCAAAATTTCCCTCATACGAGAAAGAAGGTTTGGGACGCACTCACATAATAGAGCATAGTATAGATGTTGGAAAGGTGAGCAGTTAAACAGCGGCATTGACCTGTTTCGCCGGCCATAGAGAAGCAGATGTCCGAAGAAATAGATAAGATGCTGGCCTATATAATAGAAGAACAAAAAGTCCTTGGAGCAGCAACTCGCTCTAGTTCGACGCGAAGAGAAATTGCGTTTATGTTTAGATTCGAGAGTTGTGAACAAGCATACCTGCAAGGACGCATATCCTCTACCGCATATCGACGGCATATTAAGAGATTACCTCCAGCTCGCTTTATAACGGGTCTGGATATGAAATATGCGTTTTGGCAGATACCGCTTGAGGTGAATTCTAGGGCAGTATACGGCATTTACAATTCCAAACCGGCTTTGTATCAATACAAAGTGATGCCTTTGGATTGTGCAATGCACCCCAGACACTTTGCCGATTGATGGATCACGTTATCCCTGCTCATCTACGCACGAGAGTATTCGTGAGTTTGGACGACCTTCTTGTACTCTCAGATGACTTCGATACGCATATGAGTTGCTACAAGAGATTGCTATATTTCTTCGCAAAGCGAATCTAACTATAAACATAAGAAATCTAAATGTGCATGGGAGATAAAAGTATTTAGGATTTATCATTGGGGACGTCAATTAAAACTGATCCGGGCAAGATACACGCCATAAACAACCCAGCTCCCATAGTAAAGCAGCTAAGAAGGTTCTTAGGGCTACCATGTTCGGTACAGACGATTCGTAGAAAACTACGCCACCATCAGCTTTCCGCTTACGAATCTCCTTAAGAAGAACAAACCTCTTAATTGGGATGAAGATGCAGAAATCGCGTCTAAGGGAACTCAAATCAAGCCTAACAACAGCTCTCCATTTTGGCACACCCAACTTTTCTAAACCATTTATTTTATTGTGCGATGCGAAGGTCATATGGTCTCGGCTGTGTATTAGCGCAAACAAATGATCAAGGCGAAGAACTACCCGTCGCTTACATGTCAGAAAAATTGACTAAAGCTCAACAAAATCCGCGGTTACCGAGCTTGAGTGTCTAGCGGTAATCAGAGGCATTCGCAAATTTCGAGCGTATATCGAGGGGCAGCAGTTTTCAGTTATTACGGACCATGCATCCTTAAAATGGCTAATGAGCCACAAGGACCCTCAAGTCGGTTAGCTCGATGGGCGACTAATCTGCAAGGGTTTTCATTTGATATAAGCCATCGCAGCGGCTCCACAAAATGTCGTGCTTGACCCACTTTTCGCGACGAAACGAACCAGCCGTATGCGAATCTCGATGAGTGTTGGTCCGATAGTCGATATGACCTCCAAAGAGTTCGAGTATCCGAATATAAAAGATTTAATTCATCGCATCCAACAAAATCAATCCAAGTTGCCTGATTTGAAGATAGTCGACCACTTCGTGTATAAGCGCACCGAACATGCAACTGGTGATGAGCTCAAGAACATGATTCCTGAAACTTTGGATTCCATCTGGTCTCACGTAAGAACTGGGTTCGAGCACACGATGCAACTGATTCTGCTCACTGCGGCACAGGTAAACTAATAGAAAAATAGAAAAAGATATTTATCTTTGCCCAGAATGGTAGCCCAAATTAGAAAGTAGTGTCCGATTGTTCAATTTGTAGGTCAACTAAAAGACCGAATATCGTATTACGACCACCCTTGGGTAAGCCAATGGTATCTGATAGGCCCTTTCAAAAATTATACATGGATCTTTTTAGGACCATACCCTAGATCTAAAAAGTGGCAACATTGGCATTCTCATTATAGTTGACCACAACACGAAATTCCATTTCACACCCTCTTAAGAAATTCACGTCGAATCGAATATGTGACTATCTGGAGAACTATTTGTTTTATAGTTCGAGTCCCAGAAGTAGTCCTTACAGACAACGGTTCTCACTTGTTCTGGCTGTTTGAGTCCTTCCTTACTCGCTTTGGGGTATCGCATAGTTGTACTGCGATCTACTCCCACAAGCGAACGCCAGTGAACGGCTAATCGATCCGTTTTGGCAGCTATTCGCGCCTATAGGAACGGATCATTCAAATTGGGACAAGAATTTAAATGAGATTAGTGGAGCGCTACGAGCAAGCGTGCATAGAAGCACTGGGTTTTCCCTTACTTCTTAACGTTTGGACAGAACATGCTACTTAACGGCAAGGATTATGAGCTATTACGCAAACTCGATCTTTTGACAGACGATACACTTCTAAAGCAGCAAGAGGCATTGCAGATTGCGAGACAGATAGCGAAAGAAAATGTATCTGCAGCCCACGATGTAAACGCTCGAGCTTACAATCTGCGCAGCAGAACAGCTCAACTTAAGGTCGGTGACACCGTATACGCTAGAAACTTTGCTCAAAGCAACGCCAGAAAAAGTTTAACGCCAAGCTTGCTCCCGTTTTCGTCAATGCGAAAGTTAAAAAGAAGTTAAGTTCCACTAGTATGGAACCAATAAACGATGTGGGAAAGACATTAGGAGTTACCATCTGAAGGATATTCAGATTAGAAATTAGAAATATTGGTGAGGGGAATTTCTGTCCCTTTTCAGTTAATAATTAGTCGAGGCACTCGCAGCATATAATTGTGGTGTAGTCTACAGATTCCTAGACCCAAATTTCGTCTCACTACTTTGGCTTTGTTTTTAATTGTTTGATGTAACGTTAGAAGAACGAAAACTCTAGCAACTACTCTTAGGGGTCACCTTGGATAAGCATCAGCGCATCATACGATTGCACCGATTTTATCTAACGTCGCCTTCGGTAAGCTATTGTCTCGGCTTAAGCAAGCATAGCTTACGAAAGTACAGACAGTGAGCAAATGTCTTTGTGCAGAGCTCACCGTATTTGATTGACCTGTCACTATCACTTCTAAAAGAAAAGCATTTCCGCCACGCGGGAAATTACATAATTGAGATCGTATTGGAGTCCACATATACATATTGTGAACGAAATATTTTATATTCCCTTGGTGATCAATATCGGAAGTGAATTGTTTAAATTGTCTTTTGGCCAGGTACACTTATGTTAGTGAATTTTCAGAAATCTAAGCATTTTTTTATAGTGCTCCAACGCCAGTGCCTTTTGGTATGGGGCTTGAATTGCCTGCAAAATCGTTGGCCTGGTTTGAGGCAACATTGTTTGGAAGCCTTTTCTCGACGGAATCAAAGAAGGCAGATCTCTTTTATATTGGCACAACAAATCTTCAATAATCCATGGGCCACATCGAGCCACAAAATTATCAAGAAGCGACGGAAGTCTACACCTGCCTACCTCATTGAAAGAATTCTGCTTTAATTTCCCCGACAATGTTAGAAGCACACACCTATTTTTGTTTGCATGACCCACAAAAGGGGGCCACAAGGAGTTTGGAAAAGAAGTAATTCGCTCCTCTAACACATGGTGTTGCATCGCATGAGGTCCACCAAAATTGTTTAATCTGTTTGAGTGAACTTTTAATTGATATATATATTTGTGACACCTTGTTCGTATCACAGTTTGTTGGATTTATTTTGCTCAAGACATCACAAGATGATCTATTCATTTTTTCTTTATAATTAATTGTAATAATTAACTACATAATTTGATTTGCTTAAATGAATTTTAAATATTTGAACATAAGTCTTGCATCGATCAGAAAGTGAAGAGGAGTGTGTGTGTATAGTAAAGATTTTTTTATAGCCATTCTAGTCATCTGGAGCTCCACGACGGCAGTGTTTGGTGAGTCCAAAACGTAGTTAAATCTTATATCTCTACAAACTACCTTCTATTTATATTTCCCTATTTATATTTCTGAATGATGCAAACATATGTCCAAGTGATCGATCCTAAGATCTATTAACTTTTCTTCATATTCCTAAATATCTATATATATTCTTTCTTTATTTATCTTAAAAATTGAATTGCTAATAATCTGAAATCAAGAATAATGAATTACTATTAAAATCCTTAATGAAGTCAGCACGTTTAAGTTTCCAATCACTGAATTTTGCATATCTTTTTTATAAATAATCATGTACCATTTAAATTAAAAATGAAAAGCTTAAGTTTTTCCTGATGGTCCGTCGCTCGATCAAAAAGCCAATGCAATCCCCATACGTAATCAACAACTTTAGAGTTATAGGGGCATACCATAATGTTGCTGGTATTGCCAAGGAAGGGTGGGTGCAGAATAGGTGTATATCTAACAGCCATTATTCCCTAAATCTAATCAGTCCACACTCTAAACTGTCTGTCATTCCTAGCCTTTGTAGTTTTCTTTATTTTTCTTGTGATAGGTAACTTAACTTATTGTAGTGGTGTGTTAGCCATAAATGGGGAGGAGGAAGAACCCCCCCCATCCGACGAGCCTCAGCCGTAGACCGCACCAGAAGTGCACTTGACCCCGATTCCCTTATCGGCCAATATGAATGCAAGGAAGTTGAGCAGATCATAGATCTGAAGGCCATTCAGTTATTTA